>CM063285.1:20562159-21234659 GCA_032173965.1 Sitta carolinensis | reverse complement strand
TGTGGAGTAATTGCTGTGTAAGTTCTCCTAACTCTTGTATTTATCCTGGGGAGGAGGCAGCAGATACAGACACAAGAATCCAAATTTGGCATGTTAATAACTGGATCTTAATTTGCATTTTTTGCATTAATTTTACTGATGCTATTACAAATGTATACATTAAAATAAAGGGATATCTGGTGTGACAGTCTTTCTTTCTGATCAGTGTTAAGTGATGTGAAATAAGGTAGGTTTACCAAGTACAGTTTAATTCTTTCATCCTTGAACTGATTTGCTATTTAATTCTATTTACTATGAAATATTATGTTAAATATTACAAAGCAGTGACTAAAATATGGTACTTAGGATACAGTAGCCATACGATTATAAGAAGGAGGCCCCATTATAATGACAATAGCATGTACCAGCTTTTCAGAAATTCTGACATTTACATGTCATGACCAATAGATATAAAATTTAGACTGATTTTGGAATATTCTTTAAAATTTAATTTACAGTGTTATAACTGCATAATAAGAATGGAATTTCAAATTGTGTTTAGCTTAGTTGTAATAAAATACAAATTTCCTGAGTTCAAGGGAATTAGCTAAAGGTTAAAATAATTAACAACTGCATTTAGAAATGAGAAAAAAGTAATGAGCAAGGAAAACTGTATGAGTGAGGGGAAGAGGGCAGTCAGTCTCAGGATCTGCCATAGTCTGAATGCATCTGTAGTAGGGCTTCAGTGGAGAGACACATGTAGAGTTTCTTGGGTGTATTCCATGTAATCAATAAGGCCAAGCAGTACAGTAGAAACAGAAAATTCCAGTTACCCTTGCAGTTGTTTAATGGATTTTTTTAAGCTAATCTCTCTTAGGTTGGTGATTTTTCTGTGTGCTATTATCTTAATGAATAAAGGATATGGTCCCCTGGTTTACTTAATGTATATTTATTGCAAACTTCCTCATTAATTATATATTCCTAGGAATTCCAGTCTCTTTCTACATATGCAGAGGTCAGATCTTCTCAAGTTGAGGTGGTATGAAGGAAACTGTATTGTATAAATATAAATTTCGTAAGAATTATAAAGTACTGAAACTGATATATAACCTGTGTTATTTTAAAATCAACCTTTAGGAGAATAAATCAGCTGACAATTGAACTCGTCACAGTTAGGTGACTGAGCATCAGCAAATCTAAGGATGCATTCATTGATTTAAAAACAGATCTTAATATTTGCTGTATTCTGAGTTCATAAATAGAATGCCATTTGCTTTTAATTTAGTCAGGCTTATGCTTTGACATTAAATTCCCATCAATGCCATTGTTTATGTCCACAGTTTACAGACTGTGAACATGCTTGGCTGAGGTAGTATTTCTACAGATTCAACTAAAATGAGTCAAGACAGCTTTAAATAAGTCAAGTTTGAAAACCTGTAATCCAGATTTTCTAGCGTTTGTCTGAAATTTTCTTTACATTTCTTATATTCAGTAAATTTGGTTTGACTTATCCATTGATACTGATGCATTTTGCATTGATATCTGAATTTTTCTACTGACAAACTAAGGAAAGGTATGATAGAACTACCTATTTTATAACTCACTCTTTCCTACGTGTTTACAATAATTTCTAATCTATATTGCACAAGAAACTACTAAAAACACCTACTGTACGCTCCTTTGATTATGTTGCAGGCTACCTATTTCTGCACTTCCTATTTTTTTCTAAATGCTTCTACTATTGTATTTCTTTTAATCTCTCCATTCTAATTACACTCAAGCTTTTCCTAATGGATTCCTGCTGCTAATCAGAACATCAGAAGACCACTTATTCCTTTTGACAGAGCCTCCTTTTATCCATCTCTTTAACCTTTTAAAATGAGAGCTCTGCTGCTTCATTTGTTTAGATTTTGAAGAGGCTTTCTGGTGCACTGTACCCTTACAATGCTTCACCTTTTGCAAGTCCATGGTAACACAGGACTATGTAGCATTCTCTGCAAATTTCCAGTTTCAAGATAGCAGCTGTAGAAGTACCTACCTTTAAAACTTTCTGGAGAAAAGAACCAGAAATGGGGCTGCAGAGTAGCAGTATCACATGCTGTCACTGTCTAGCATGGCAGCTTCAGCAAAGAAAAGAAAATCTTTTGTACTCAATGCTCTGTTTTGCAGACACCTTTCTGGACCAAATTATTCCAGTCAGGGTGCATGCAAGTGTGTCAATACCCAAAGATTTTTAACAGATTCTCTGGAACCCACAGTTTCTTTGGAGCCTGTGGTGTGCCCAGTGGCTTAATGCTCAGGTAAAATGATCAGAAGTTCAGCTATATCTCGGCAACATGCCTGAAACTTAGAGAATAAACACTTCTGTCTCTTCTCAGACTTCTGTTTAGCCTGTCTGGCCATCCATTTGAAGAATTTCTCCATATAACCATTTAAATGTACCTGTTTGTGAAATTGCAACCAAAATTTACAATTTTATTATTGTGAGATATTATTGTGACTTTTTTCTTCGATTGTAATTGAATATAATCCAGTAGATTCATCAGACCCGTCCTTGATATATCAGGATATTTTCACATATATATGTGAATATATATACACTATACACACAGTAAGAATGGAAAATAAGGATAAAATTCTCTGACAATACAAAGATGGTTACTGAGCTAGCCTAAAAAAAAAGTCATAGTTCTGTGTGAAACAGAAAAGCATGAAAATATTGAATTCTCAAATCTTTCATTAAAGTTTGAGTGACAGCATATAATTTTTTAATCTATCTGTCTCAATTGAGTGGTCTCTTTCCTTCTTGTCCTTTTCAATCTTCAGGCCCTGTAGCTGCAGCAGTTGAAGCTATTACATGAACATATTGTATAATATTTTAAGTGAGCTGACTCCAGAAATTCAATCTTGTGTGGGATTTCATCAGGTCTCAGGAAGTTTTCCTCTGCTCCTCTAGCAGGCATATTGTGTTCTCAGGTGCCTGTGAGGCTATAAATAATTTCTGATTTTGTTGTTCATACTAATTTTCAATTCCTTTTTATTTCAAACTTGGAATAGACTTTCTCATTAGTGCTGTCAAAACATGCCACGGGTTATGCAAAGTTTAAATGTACATGTATACAACTATCTGGTATTTTCAATTTAAATGCATGCAATCCCCATAAATTCTGTATCAGCATAGCATGTTTCACGTGTCCTACAATGTTGGGGTGTTTTTTTCAGTAGATATTCTTCATACTTCTGAGTTTCAAACTGAGTCTGCAAGAGTGACCTGGGCATAGTCTAGATAAATATGTTCAGGCTCACTGCTATATACCTGTATCAGAAACTACATTCTTTTAAATTTGGTTTGACTTATTTGGCTGATTGCCTAGCTTTTCTCATTAAATAAATAAAACTTTTCCTTATAAACCTTCTAGAATCCTAATAATTCTGGTTATCTTCTTAGTCCCTTTAATATTTTCTATTTTTCTTCCCATGATTTCATTACTGCCTATTTAAAGGAATTAACCTTTCAGAAAAAAAGGAAAATAAGGATGAGTTCAGATTGTTTTCAGCTTTTGGTGTGTGTAATTGGTAGAGTTTGGATCATTTCATCCTCTGCAAACTGTAAAAAATCTCTAATATCACTTAGACTGAGACATACCACAACCCACATTCAATAGTGTGTTTATTCCTTAAAAAAAATCATACCTTACCAAACAGTAATATTTGTTTTGACAGAGAATCCTCATGACAAAAATGGCGGACTAGTAGCTCCTTATTAATAATATTATTATTACTAATATTAATGTTATTATTGATTATATTGTAAGAAACACCCAGAGCACAGACTTAACAATCAGTGTGATCTAAATCATCGCTGAATGTTATTAGTGTAAAAGCCATTGCTTTGTACCACAGCGACTGCTGTGTAATGGAATTCTGTTGTGTGAAACTAGAATTGTCTCAAGGCAAAGACCTTCAGTGACCTCTGTGTAGTTTAATGGCAGTGAATCATGGTGATGAAATCCTGTAAAACTCTTGCCTCCATGTTCAGAGCTGTTCCAGAATAGCTCTGAAGTGGTATAACTGCACCCATCCACCAAAGGCAATTTTCCCACTAGCTATGACCTGACACAGCAAATGTGATGACATCTTTTACAAGGTGGGTACTGTACTCTTTGGATGTTAAGAATTACTTTGGGAAAAAAAACCCTCAGTGGATTTAAAATTGTTGTGTAGCTTCTGGTATTTAAAACAGGATTAAAAAAAAATTATATTTGAGTATAAACACTTTCAGAGTAATACAAGACAGCTGTACTATATGATATGCTTACTAGGCTATGGCTCTGATTTTTAGTGTTATTAACCATTAGTTCCCTTCCCTGTGAAATTCTGAATCTCAAACCAAAACAAAAAGTTTCTGGAATAAAAAGTAGGAAAAAGCTATTTCTTTACAAAATAAAGGAAGTTATTTATGAAAAAAAATTTGAAATAATTTAAACTTATTTCCATAGAAGGTCTTTATATTAAATAATATTATTTTCTTGAAAATCAAACTCTGATGCTTGCACACAAATCAGGCCTCTGAGTCCTCTTGCTCACTGCTGCAGAGACTTGGAAGCTATTTTGGAGGGACTCTGGAAAAACCATGTTCTCTGCCCCAGAGTTTCTGTTGTAGTGCTCATGAGCAATCCTGTCTCCTTCCATGGTAGGTAAAATGTTACTTATTTGGTGGGTTTTGGGTGTTTTTTCTGCCTAAATAGCCTTCCAGACTGCAAGTTCAGAAGCATTCACATCAGTATTGAATTCCACATTATACCAATTGTAATCAGCATGGCCAGGGCAGGATCCCAGAAGTTCTTGGCTTGACACTGGTGGGAGAAAGGCAAAACATTGCAACAGAGAGTCTGTTCCAAAAAGCTCTTCAGCCAGACTTTCAAGTTTTATAAGCTGGTGTTTCTGTGTGTAGAATAAGATTTAATATTACTTTTCCTTAGGGACAGAATTCTTTCAAGTTACAGCTCCTGAGGATTCAGGTCTTTATTATTTGTCTTGTAATACGACATGCATGGGAAACGTAATTCTGCTGTTTGGGCTAAAGCAAAATGAAAAGCCCCATTATTTTTAAAATTAAGTACCACTGCATAAAACTGTACAGAAATAACCAAATAATTTCTGCATTTTGTAGTAATTCAAAATGTCTTGGGTTTTAAACAAACTAAAGGCAGCTGCTGGTATTTCCTGAGGGAATATAATTATGGTTTCAAGTTCCTAGTTTCTCTACCTTGCTTTTTGCTTTTGAATGACAGGAGAGGAAAAAATAATTAAAACTGGAGATAAGAAACAACTAAAATAACATTAACTGAAGTGACATTAATTGAACTAGTATGATAGGCACTTATATGTCTAGAATACAGAATCATGTCATTGCATGTCATTGTCACTGGCAGAACACAGGAAACTGAAAAGTCCTTTACTTAAAGTAAGCACTACTTAGCAACAACTAAAACATCATTGTGTCCTCAATATTTTTCTCATATGAAATATAAAACACAGACTGTACCAGCTACTAGAAAGAAAATGAACTCAATCCTAGATGAATTCAGGACAGTATCCACTGTATACAGTATTCAGTATCCATTCCATACCATTTACATCATGCCCATGTCCCACACTTCCCAATACATCTCAGTTAACCACCATGATATTCCTGGTCATCTGAGATATATATATATATATCTATCTATATAATCTATATCTATATTTATATCATCTATATCTATACAGATACAAGCATGGAGCCCTCTGCTTGTCATTCCAAAAAAAACTCCAATAGCAACAGGCCTGAGTCCATGGACCATCACTATACAAGTCCATTGCCTTTTTTTTGGTCCCTGACTTTGAGTTCCATCTTTCATATCAGTATTTCAGGGCAGAAAAGCTGGTGTGTGGTGTTGGATTGTTGCATGCTGAAGCCAGTTCTGGTTCCAGTCCTGCTCTGCTTGTCCAGTTACACCAAAATTCATTCTTCTTCTGGGTCACTGTGATGTGAATTTGAGAAATTGAATGACATCTTTTGGAGCTGTTCAAAAATGTTGCTGACAATTGCTGTGTTATATCATGGTGTGATACAATGGAATTTACAAGTGATTATGTAGTGCTGAATCTGGAGCCACCTTTGGCAAAATTTTTATTCCTTCCCATAAAAAAGTCCTGCCCTGGCCATATTTAAAACCCGTTCCTGCGTAGGTGTTTCCCAGTGTTTGGATCACAGAGAGTTGGTTTGTATAGCTGACAGAATGCTGTCCAGTAACAACATATATGGAAATAGAGGGCTATGGGAACTGAAAGGGTGAAGTTCATCCCATTCAGAAATCTTAATACCCCACACAGTGATAACCTGTAATCTGTTTTAATTATGACCATGTGTCTTCATGAGGTTGAAATGTAACCCATAGGAAAGGGTCCATAGGCACAGTCCTTTATTGTCTGTGAGTCCCCTTACATCAGGCAACAATGGGAGGCTTTACTGTATCTGGACGTACTGGCAGATTACCTGAGGTTTTGAGGGTCTTCTGCTATCAGGTACAAACAATCCATAGAAAGGCCCTACAAGCAAATTTGCCAGGAGATTTGCAAATAATCTAGTAACTCCCTGCAAATGATGTTTGAGTCTTGCAATTAAATTCATGCCTAGAAACTTGTAGCTGAAATTTGTTATTTGTTTACAGCAAACACTTATTTGAAACCACATTTTCTATTGATTCCTGGTGTGTCAAGAAAACAGAAAACCATATATTTTCAAACTGTATTTGCTTTCTATTTTTCACATACAGGAAGAAATATAACCTTGACTCCCATAAATCTAGCTGGACTGTTAAGCATCACAATTACCTAAGGTAAAGCTGTAGCAGAAGTCTGGCTTGAAACTTTGTCAGCTTCGAAATTCACCACAAGGTTGTGGACAACATACCCCTCTTGGAGTGTCCACCATTCAATGACTGAGTTGTATACTCACTTAGCTGCACTCTTGTCCCCAAGAAATCCTGAAATACTTCATCATGCTGGGCATCATCATTGTCTTTGCTCTATTGACAAATGAACAGAGGCAGCAGTCTTCAATTAGTTATTCACATCATCAATTTACACCATATTCAGAATAAAATTTAGAGCTCCTGAGAAAGAGAAGCATTTATTGTGAAATCTGCCTTGTGTGTCTGAATGTCTCCCAAACGCAAGGTTGTTGTGAAACATATTAATTGTATAACTCTTGGTGATTTTTCATGAAAACAACCAGATCTGGTAGTTTGACTCAGTGTTCTGTGTTTATTTAGGTATATGAAGTGCACAATCTACTTAAGTCACACTAAATATTAAATATTGTTAAATAATGAATTGTGTGGGCAAGTGTAGACACATATAGAAGAATCTGAATTTCACTTTTTTTTTTCCCTGATTAGTAACGCCAGTTACCTTGGCTGACCCTTCCCTACTGTTACTGTTACATTAGGGACTATTACTTCTAATGAGCTTCTGGAAATAATTTCATTTGTATATGCAGAGAAACAAAACAGATCAATTAATTAGACTGTACATTTGGTATCACAATAAATGAGAAGAAAAAGCAGTTCATCTGATTTTTTTTTTTTTTTTAATTTTGTTTAAATTTTTTTTATTTCCCAGAGGTAATTGGAAGCATTTCAAAATTACATGTGCCACACTGCAGTCTCAATTAGTTTATAGTGAAACAATGCCAGAGCAGGAAGATACAGTCTTATTGCATGACATCATGTGGAATCTTGGCTCTAAATTGACTTGCTATTCTTGTTTCTAATGATTTAAAATAAAAATTACAACACAATAGAATTTGAGTGTCTTCAAAAGGAGTGTTTCTTTGCTTTCTGATGTTTCAGATCCTATTGCAAGCATTTCACTTCCGTGTGCCTGAGATGGTCAGGGAACAGATCCTTCTAGAAGCTCTGCTTAGGCCCATGGAAGACAGGGAGCTGATTCAAGGCAGCCAGCATGGCTTCACCAAGGGACTAGTTCTCTCTGTCAGACTTTCAAAACTTGATTCTGCTTTCACCTGCAGCTGCTCCTAACTTAGCCCTTGCAGAATAGAAGCAATCAATTCAGAGGACTCATGATGAAGTGCGTGGATATTACTGTTTGTTGTACATATGTAAGCAGAATCTCTTGTGGACTTCACGACTTTTGCAACTCTGGATTTTGAAGGGTCACAACAGCCCATAGGAGGTGTGCAGAGAGGCTTTTCTCTGCACTTAGCTCCTGTGGTCATAGTGATAATTAGATTTTGCATTTATGTTACTGAAAAAGGTATTTATGTGTATGTTTCTCTAGAAGATGGTCAGGAGAAGCATTTTCTTAGGTCATGAGAACCATCTTTTGTAGTAAACAGGGAGGTGATATCTCTGCAGGCAGAGCTCTTAGAAGGAGATAGACAAAAGGATTTTATAGCAGAGGAATACTCTCTGAAAACCCAGGCTAACTAACTTGAAAGAGAAGTTTTGCCCTATTTGTCAGTGCCCTGACACTTCAAATAATAACCCATTTCTCCACAGCTGTTACCATCCACTATTGCAACAGAAAAATTTAAGAAGGGTTACCAAAGGATAGGGCAAAAGTAGGTACTTGAAAAGCTTTAATGGATGCTATGAGCCACATTTTGGGGTTGCAATTTTTGTGAACCAATAACAAACAGATTTTGTACAATTAGAATATGGCAAAAATCCTTTTCAGCAGTGGTAGAGGGAAAGTCTCACAAATAGATAATAAAGTGGATTTTTAAAATGAGTACTAGCCTAACTAGGAACATGAGAGGGAGGTAGCATTGCCATATGTAACCTGAATGGTCACAGGGGTGTGAGAAGGAGAGAGCAAGCTGGGCAGTGGGGCCAGGGCTGGTGTTGCAGCATACTGGTGAGTGCAGGGAGGCAGGAGAGCTTTATGGCTTCCTTGAATCACCAAGGAATACCTGTCACAATAAATTATAAATGAGAAGGCATTTTCATGCCCACTGTGACTTGCCTCAGCTTGGTTCTCGATGCTCTGTTGAGCAATTCAGTTAGACAGATGCATTGCTAACCAGGTAGATACGCTGAGGGGAATGGGAAGACAAGCTGAAATTCTCTCTAATGTTACTTGATGCTTCTCACTGGGGTACTGTAATTGGAAGAACCAGTTTGAAATGCCTGTCCACTGAGTAGTGAAGGTCTTGGTGTAAAGAAAAACATCATCACTGCAAGAGGCTCGCTCTTTGAAAAACTGTTTTCTTTTTGTTTGTGCTATTTTTCTCCTGTAATGAAACAATTTTGTAGAAACATTGAGCTGTCTCATTTCATACACACTTGATTGCTGTTGTGTGAACTTTCAAAACTATGTTTTAGCAGGATCTTTGATAAAGATATATTTTTCCTTTCCACTTCCATGTAGCTTTAAGTTATTTAAGATTTTTAGTGGTTAGTGACAGATCTAAAACTCCTTCAAAAATATCTAAGGGATCTATTAATGTTATCCCCATTTGAAAGTCTATTCATATTATCACTATTTACAGTGCCTAATGCTTCCTAAAATAGAATTGCTGGACATTAAACTTCAAATGTTTTATATTAGAATTTATATATTATCTAATTCAGAAATAGATTGATTATAGAAATGAGATATTTTTATAAATTCCTTTAGCCTGTTCTTGCACTGGCATCCAGTTATACTGGTTTCTACAAGGAAAAATGCTCTTAATGATATACTTTTGTGCCCTATTTTACTCTAGAACAAGAATTATTTTAGTGAGTTAAATTTTCAATCCTTGGGCAGACCTTGTTAGGCAGGTACCATGAGCAGCATAGCTGTTTGTTTATGACAGTATCTGCCTAATTGTTATCTTACATTAATTGATTCAGAGGAACAGAACTGGTAAATGCACACAGAAATAATTAATTATCATCATTATAGTTTTTGTTTTGATCATTTGTCATTAGCTTTCTGTAAACATTGTATCAGAAGGTATTAGATATGGTGGAGGGTTTTTTAACATGTGTTGTCTTAAATCTTCAACTGTTTCAGATGGAATTTTGTAGTCATTTATAAATGGATGGGACCAGGGACTGGTGTGGCTTAGAACTTCCAAGTGGCAGTCAGAGAATATTTTATTCATGCACTGTTTTTTTAAAAGAAATTTACAACTGAGCCTGTGATCTCATGATTAAGTACTTTTATCACTTAGAAGGTGTAAAAGGGGTTCGTGTAAAAGTGCTTATGTGTTGTCATTAAGTGATGCAGTTCACAAAGGTTTTGACCTTTGCAATACTTTTGACAATTAATTTACAGATTAATTATGCATTGTATTAATAGTATCCCTTTAATAGTCTGCATTTACTGTTTATGTGAGAGCCCATTTCTGTAGGTAGCATTCAAAGGGATAATTAGGGGTTTCTACTAACTTTTCATTGACATTGTCTTTTTATGCAGTTCATCGACTTACCCTTTTTGCTAGTAATGTATTTATTAACTAGATATCATCTTTTCTTCTGCTCTGAATAAATACAGATGATCAGCATGGTCCATGGGACTGTAGATGAAAACATATAATGAATTTAAAGGACTGTGTGGCACAATATTTGCCACACCTTAATTGATTAAAAATAATCATCCCATATAATCCCTTCTAAAATAAAACACCTCATTAGTTTGCTGAATGAAACAGTTATGAGTTTACTGAAATAGAGAAGGAACTAAGCCATTATCTTTTTTTTTTTTTTTTTTTTTTTTAATTTTTTTTTTTACCTGCTACCTATGTGAGCTGCTGCTTCCACTGATTTACCCAAAATAATTTTTCTAGATTAGATAAACTGGATTGGAACTAGGTTTCTTGGCTGTCCTTAGAAACGGTACATTAGGTGTGTGAGGAGTCATATCTTGTGTCTTAATTCTGTTACTCTGTATCACCTTCCATTCCTTGCTCTTGCCGTGTGGTATGGGGACAGGACAAGAGGTGAGCTCAGACCTGGGAAGTGCTCCCAGGTATTTACACTTGGATGTAGTACAGCAACAGAGAGAAAGAGGGGTGAAACTTCCACTGTTGTATTTCGTTTCTGCAGGGCCTCAAAAAAGTGGAAAAACGGAAGTTAACGTGTGCACCCTTCTTTACCTGCTTGTGAAGCACATGAGTCAAGACTGTAAGCACAGCTCCAAAAAAGCAAGTGGCAGCCAGCAGAGCCCTCCACTTTCTTCTCAGTTCCTGAATGGAGGTCAACAAGTTTGTTCTTTGAGGTTTTTCTATGGTTTCTTTTCCCCTGATTACAGGGGTGTCTGCAGGGCATTTACCACTTCTGAAAACTTGCCCCAAATTAGGTGTATTAATTTAGGGTCCTTGGGGCTCCTATGATAATTTGGTAATTATTCAATATTATCAGTGATCTGTCTTACTTTTTTGATACAGCAAGGCTGGTCAATGGCAGAGAGCAAGTTCTTGAGTTCTCTCACTTGGTGATACAAGTCCTCAGACTGATCTTTTTAGTTTTGCACAATGCATGTCCCAATTCCCATCTTCGATTACAAATGCTCTGAGGTGGTTTGCTTTGTACAGCATTTCACTGCAATTATTCAGTTCCAGACAAGCAATGAGCCCTCTACCTGTTGGTGTCATTTGAGCTTATCCTTAATAACACATAATTTCAAAGACAAAAGTATATTTATTCATTTAAGGAAAAGACTAGGGTAGGAAAAAAAAAGGGCAGTGAAAAATTAAACAAAATAACCTGTCATCTTGAAGTCTGTTTCCTACAAAAGTGTTTTCCTAGCTGTCAGTTTTTACATTCATTTACATTTCAGCCATAGCAGCCTAGGTATCAAATTTGCCTGCACTGCTCTGCCTCCAAACATTACTTCTCCCAGTTGACACCTATGTATTATTGCTACATTGGATTCTAGCTTACAGCTGAAGCCAGAAATAGCAGGGTTAATGGCTTTGCTGCTCTAAAAGAAACAGAGGAGATAAGATCTTATATTAGATCATCTGAAATGGGAATCTAAGCTACATATTTATATAAAAGCATTTCCTTTTTAATAAGGAAGCCTTACTGTATTTCAGCCTCTTTGAGCTCTACAAGATATAGCAGTGCTAACGCAAGCTGAACTGGGAGTGCTTGTCTCTGAAATCATGGAAGGCTCTTCCACATAATAACTCACTGCTCATGTTTTGCTTCTTGCTGAGGAAAACAACTGTGTGCTAGCTAAAAATTAGAATTTCCCCTTTCAAGCAGAAAAATTTACATTGTGAAACACTTGTTTTTATAACTGATTGAAAATTGCCTATCATAAAGGTTATCCAGTGTGTAATAGTTTCAGTGTATACAGCTTTTCTGACTCACTACACACCACACCTTAACCAACCATGTTCGTTAAGGTCAACATTAAGAGCAAAGTACATATATTAAACTCCGTGTTTTCTGAACATTTCTTCCACTAGCAGTTGCTACACAGCCAACCTCTGCCATCTCCATGCAAACTCCTCAGATAAGGCAACACAATTTATGTTAGTGCACAGAAAAACAGGCCCATAAACCTCTCTGGGTTGCTTTCAATCTGGCTAAAGCTCAGCTTTCAGCTGAGATGATTTGATGCAAATGACCATTGAGTTCATTTTAGGCTGCCTGGGCCATCACTGCTCCCCAGAAAAAACATTTGTGAACCTGCTGTGGGGAGTCCTCTGCTCCCCAAGATGGGGGTGGGGTGATCACTGCTCTAATGCTTTGCTCCCACAGCAATGGAAGGGTGTTTTGTTGCCCTGTATATTCTGAAGCTCTCAAACTAGGAACTTTGCTTTAAGCATGTGTGCATTCTTACTGTGTCAACATTAAACTGCCTTTGCTCTGAACTGAGATGCTAACTAGAAAGTAAACTGGACCCAAGCATGTCTGGTAGTTCCTTGACTTACTCTGATTTGAACTTAAAATCGTTTGAACTTAAAATTCTTTTCAGGCCTCAAAAGTGATGGAATAGAGATACAACATCCTTAAAATTAACACAATACATCAGACTAAGAAGATAAGCAGAAGAAATGCAAGGAGAATAAGCTAAATTCATGTTACAAGTATAGGTATCAAGGAAAGTGCAAAATTTAATAACATCAACTATAGACAGGGAAAAGATATTGTGTTTAATATATGCTCCTCCCCTTTCTGAATAATGTGGGCAGGCTACCTCATACACGTGCTAGGAGTGAAGGGGAAGGTCTAGAAAGAGATTCAATTTTGGTAGCATGAAAGAGTAACTTGTGCACCCAGCACGGGCTGCCTCTTGTTGGTTATGAAGGAGAAAAAAAGTCCACTCCTGCCTAGGGCCTTCCTGTCCACTGGCCCATCCCAGAGGATCGCAGGGCTCCTTTAGATGCTTCAGTTTCCTGACTTTGCTCACTCATTCATTCCCTGTCTGGGGGAGTGACTCTGTGCACACACCTTCTCAATACCTATCACAAACAAATCTTTAAAGAAGTTTTATATAAAACATTCCAGATGGGTGTCAGCTTTAGCCATGTAAACATTGTTCTGGGCAAAAGTATATTGAAGGTAGTATTTCTTTGCAGGTAGCAGTTTTTTGAGAAGTATTTTCCTTGACTTTCTAGTGGTAATTGGAAAATAAAGCCTTTGTTTTGTGAGTTTTTTAACTTAAGAAAAGTATTAATAAATAAAGACCCTTAAGAGTACATTATAAGTGCTATCTTCTTTTATAGCTGGAGTATCTGCCTCAGAATTTCTGGTCAGCAAGCAGCAGCTGGCAGGAGATAAATCTAGTTCACCAGGAGAGGGCTCTCACAGTCTTCTGTTACTACTGAACTTGGAAGCAGAAAGACCAGAAGGTGAAGCTACAGAAAAAGTCATGCAAGACCTGCTCAAACCAGGTTATGCCCACCAGTGCGCTATAGATACCATAAATGTTAATCTTAAATAAATAAGACTTAATATTCTTAAATGCTTTTATTAAAAAAAAGTGAAAAATAAGGATGCTGTTTCAGCTTAGCTCTATTTCTTCCTTAGTAAGGCTGTTGTTAAACAGCACTAAAATATTGTAGAAGTCAACTTTCTGTACAGCACCACCAACATGCAGATTAGCACTACTATTTGTTTTACCAAGGAAATCCCAGAGATATATGAAGACCCTCCCTTTTGGGTTGCTTAGTGTGGTTTAAACACTGTTAGGAAAATAGAAATTAATGTTTCAGAGAGGAAACAGGATTTTTTTTTTTTTTTTCATTTTGTTTTGCTATCCTTCAAATAACATATATAATGAAGAAGAAATTTATAAAGTGATACAAACATAGAATCAACCTGGCTGTGTCTTCTCTTACCATACCTCTTAATTCCTAAAAATGAATGTATAAAATCTTTATACAAATGCTATTGCATAAACAGAGTAACAGATGATGTCTTCATTTCTGCTGTAAACAATCAACAGCAAGGTTATTTGCATTTCTAGCAATAGTTGAATGAACTCTGCTTTTTAGTTCTTGTTTACCATTGTAAATTATGGGTTTACTGTAGGAATTATCTCATGAAATCCACACATGGAAAGTAGAAATCAGTTTCCTACAGTGCTTGCAGTTAATTTTCTTCCAAGGTATGGAGCTGTGTTTTGGATTTGTGCTGAACACAGGGTTGATAACACAGAGATGTTGTTATTGCTGAGCAGGGATGCACAGAGCCAAGGCCTTTTCTAGTTTTCATACGACCATGCTGGGGAGAAGACTGGGTGTGCATGGGAGGTGGTGAGGAGACACAGCCAGGACAGGTGACCCCAAAGGGACGTTCCAGACCAAATGACATCATGCTCAATGTATCAAGTGGGGGGAAGAAAGGGAAAGGATGGATATTTGGAGTGGTGGCAATTGTCTTTCCAAGTCACCATCACACATGATGGGGCCCTGCTCTCCTGGGGATGGCTGAACACCTGCCTGCCATGGGAAGCAGTGAATTCATTCCTTGATTTGCTTCGCTTGTATGTGTGGCTTTTCCTTTCCCTATTAAAAGGGCTTCATCTCTCCCCATCAGTTTTCTGCCTTTTACTTTTCTGATTCTTTCCACAGTTCCACTGGTGTGGAAGTGAGCAGCAGCTGTGTGATACTTGGCTGCTGGCTGGGGTTAAACCTCTACATGAAACAATAAAAAATGAAGCAAATAGCTTAAAAGCAAAGAATAGTTTGGTGCTGGAGCTGTGTTACAAGGTGAAGTTGCTTTGGTCAGAATACATATCAGATAGATAGATAGATAGATAGATAGATAGATAGATAGATAGATAGATAGATAGATAGATATGATATATAAGACTCCAAGCACTTACAATAAATTTACCTTTGTCAAAACTGCATATCCACATATATACTTTTTAAAATTATTATTATTTTACCATACAATTGGTAAGACTCCACGATCCTGGATGTGTTGAATTAATTACCTAGACCTGCACAGACAGATTTCTCCATTCCACTTCATCTCTGTGATTGATTCCTTGTTCGCTCTCTAGCAGTCTCACACAGGTGTCTTCCACAACTTTCTGGAAGGTCTCCAATTTTAGACTATTTCAGATCAAGAGGAAAAACAAGTACCACAGAGTTTTCAGTCTCATTCACTGCTTTTTTAATCCATCTCTTCTGTGTAAGAAACAACATTTGAGGGCCCCTGCTGACTGCAGGTGTGATGATGTTCAAGGGGGAAATAGGAGTTACAAGCTCCTGAGAGCTCTGGGGAACTAACTCATTTTTCTGACATAAAGGGCCTTGCAGCAGCTTTTCTGAGGAACAGAATCCCACAAAACTGGTACGATACAACTGTGCCCGGAATAAGCTTCATTCCCTGAATGGTCTTAAGGAGCAATCTCAAGCAGAGCTTATTGCAATTGAGTTCTGCAGAAGGAATGAGGTTCTGAATTTCACCCATTGTGATTTGCAGTGAGCATCAGATGAGGCTATGCCATCTGAAATGTGCTCTCATACTCCAGGATATTAATTGAGAGAATGTATCATCGAGGCTTCAGACAATTACCTTTATGAGATGTGCTTTGGAACTGATGGAGTCCTAAGAAATGTGTAATTATTTCGCCTGGTTTTGGTCCCGGTAGTTACATAAAAATAAGTTTAATTTTCCTGCAGTAAACAGCTTACACTTTTCCCAGTTGTGCTAACATCACAAAAAAAAGAAAAGAAAAAAAAAAAAAAAACCCAAAAAAAAAACAAAGCCAAAGTACAACACAAAGTCAGCAGAAAGTAAAAATTTAGCTAATATTCTGACCTCTTGTGCAGCTTCTTAATCCTTTGGCCAAGAGGTCAAAATACTTATGAATACTAAGTGGACCCCAGTTTGGTGCAAAACCTCGCACATCCGAGGGAATTACTAGGAGTTAAAACAGAATAAGATTACTACCTTGTACAACATAAGAAAATCTGGATGAAAATCAAATGAAAATCTGGTAGAAAGAGGAACTAAAATCATTTGCAGTAGGGATGGTTTTATTTATCTCTTAGTTTCTCTACTTTTATCTCAACAAAAGAAAAAGCCAAATAGATTTATTGTTAAAATTATAATTAATGGTCTTGTGGTCTGTCATAAAATGAGTTTTGTGTCTTTGTGGTTCAAACTGAGTTCATCTGAAGAGATGAACTTCTTGAGTATCACAAAGTTACTGCTCCTAGAAATTTTGCACCAGAAATGTCTTTAAAATAATTTTGTTCAAAGTAACAAATGTTTCCTGCTCGAAAAATATCCAATTAATCTCCAAGTGATACCAATATGAGCCTTCTCTTGCTAAGGAAAAGCAAGTATTTGATGAATTGGATGTAAGAGCAGGGCCAATCTACTTCAGTCTTAAATGTCAAATCACTATTCTAATAACTTCCCAGAGGACTATTTTTAAGCCTTATTATTAAAAGGATCATCTTAATGTGACTACAAGGGCAAAATGAAACATTCATACTTGTTCAAAGGAACTGAATTTGGATTGTAGCAATATTTTGTTTTACGGTATTTCTTAAGATTAGCATGTAATAAAGTAATATAATAACTTTTAAAATGTTTACAATATTTTCTCTTCAAAAGGAAACAAGATTAATAAAAGTCTCACTTGTATAGTTTTATTAGATTCATAAAAATGGTGACAGTTTTGATCTTAATAATTAGCTCAGCATTTAAAAACACACTGTGACCACATCTTCCTGCCTGCAGTTATAGTCTTTCTGAGGAAATCAGGATTTAAGACTTTTTACCAAGGACAAGTTGTATCAGGCTTTTTCTTTTTTTTTTTTTACTCTTTTTTTTTTTTTTTTTTTTTTTTTTTTTCTCTTTAAACTGAGATGAAGTTCAATAAGGGGGTGTGGAGATCATGGTAACCTGGTAGAGCATATGTTTCTAGTATCTCTGGACTTGAGAGATTTAAAAATAGATGCTGTGGTAAGATTCACTGGCCCAAGTGTATTCTCTGGTATGATGACACAGATTGTCTAAATGGCACAGCATGATGCACTCTGAGTGATCTCAGCAAACCTATCTTTATCAAATGCTTGGGAAGAAAATGCTTTTGCGTTAAAGGAAAATTCTGAGAGGGGTAATTTTGAAAGGCACTTAAACCCATACTCACTTATTGGCTGTTACTTCCAGATTCAAAAATTTACAATAGGCTTCTGGGTCATCTGTGGGATTAGTAATGTTCTGTGGTACTGTCACACACTTGCTGTTCGTGTCAGGTGCTTGAGAAGGGTGTGGCTTTGATGCATTCCTTTGCCACTGGCAGAACGTGGGTAAATAGTGTTAGTGCGGATCTGCTTTTAATTCTCTTTCTCTCTTTTGTTTCTTTGCCTGTGGAAAGTTTACTTCAACTGAATATAAACATTAACAACAGCTCTACCTACCCTCAGTGTAAGGGCAATTTTCGAGCAATATACCTTTACGAAAGGTGTATATATTTTTGGATCAAAACCAAGCAACTGCAAGAGTCCTCATGTATTGCGTGTAAAAGGCTCTAGGAAAAAAAGAATATGAGTGGTTTGTATTTAATTCTATATCAATAAAATCCCATGAAATAAAAGAACAAGAAACCAGACCTCAGAGACCCCGTATGGCCAAAAACAGTTTAAAAATTTACTTGTCTTTAAAATCATGAGGATCATGATTTTATACCATGATTCCAGCCATTGGGGGAAAAAGAAAGTGACATGTCTAGGACAAGAGTCCTGCCATTGCCCTAAGACAGTTCCAGATTGTATTTTCTGGCAAGGACTTTTAAATGCAAACAGAATAGGCATAATTTAGCTTTCAACAAAATAAAAGATTAAATTTCTGTACCAAAAAGGATTTATGAAAATCATCCTTCTGGAGACTATGATGTTTAATACTGTTTGCTTGTATGTTGCAGAGAGATATTTGGACTACTGTGAAAATCTATTGATATCTTTTTTTTTTTTTTTTTTTCCCTTCCAGAAGTGCAAAAATAGCTGACAGACCCCTATGAATAACTGAAGGTTTTTAAAAATTTGTTAACATTTTTGCACAGCAGAACTGGATCCTATTTTAGCATGACTGGAAGTGAACACTTTTCTTCCTGACTATGCTCCTCTTCTTGGTTCTTATACATCTGCAGATCAATGGATTTTTTTCCCCCTTTTCTCAGGTGTTCATATTTCTGAGAAGGTAACATTTGGTCATGAGACCTTCCAGCCTCCAGGAACAGGGCAGCCAGCTGCCAGTGCAGCAGCAATGTGGTTTTCCTGTCCCACAGTGTCCCTGTCAGCTCCCCAGTGCCCACAGCCCTGCCCAGAGCTGGCTGGCATTTGCCTGGGATGCAGTTCCCCACAGGGATTCTGTGTTGCCTGCTCTGGACCCATGGCAGTCATGCACAGCTCTCCCAGAATCTGTTGCCATGGCACTGTGGGGAACCACAGAGGCTCCAACCCCTTCACCACAACCTCACTAAATTCACTTCAGTGTCAGCCCGTGCAGACCTCCTGTCAGCCATGGTCACTGGCCTGGCTCGCTCAGGAGTGACCTGGACATGCCAGGGCATCTCTTTCTTCTCCACTGAAAGAGAAGGGGCAAAGGTGAATTTAAGCTTTGACATTTGCAAAAGGTCAACTTTGTCAATGATATTTTGTAGAACTAGAAAAACAATTAAACCAATTTATGTTATGTGAGTCTTCCTAAGAATTTTAACATTTGTCATACATAAAGACCAGCTGAGAGTCTTTTTTAAAAAAAAAAATTAATAGAGAGGAATTACTCTACCTTTACAATCCATTCTTCTAACTCCAATGGATACATGGCTCTGCAGCTGCTGTTTCCTGATTGCATTTAGTGGATGCTATCAAATCAAAACTCCTATCTTCCCGTTTATTTAGATTCTTAGTTACAGAAGGGGTAGACTAGCTAACTGAAGGACTTGGTTATATGTGCTACTTGAAAATCCATTTTAATGTGCTTTGTTTTCTATGAAGTGTGCATTACCTATATCTGTACCCACACATACACCTGTCTACATATAAGAATGATAAAATGTCATTGGATACTGTAGTGAGTTAACATTTTCCCAACACATACTGGGAACAACACCACACTGCCAGTCACTGTTGGATATGAAGACACAGGAGCATCTACTGCAACTCAGACCAGATGAAGCCTAATAAAGAAGCGGGAGGAAATATCCTTGTGTACAGAATTATTATTTTTTTTAATGTTCAAGACTGGGAAAATGTTAAGTGGATGGTTCAGTTGTTTCTTATCCCTTTCATAGAAGTCACTCCTTTGGGAGTTGCCTAATGCCTGATTTCACTTGCTACTGCTCCTGTCTGCTTCATATATATGCCTTCCTTGGACCAAGCTACACTTGCTGTTGAAGTAAAGTGGAAAGTAGAAAAGTTGTTTTATTTTTATTTAACATTTCAGAGGAAAGACAGGGATATTTTGGAAATTTCTAAATAGAATGCTAATGATTGCTTTATAAATAAAAAGAAAATACACATTCTTCCAGCATTGATTGGCTTAAAAAAAGATGACAGATTTATATGGCACAGGACTAAAGAAGTTCAATAGCTGTCTTGATTCAGTTCTCTATTGCCAAATTACAATTTGTTGTGCTTTGATCAGTGTAAAGAGTAGGGAGCACAGTTATTGACTTCATCCAGGCAAATAGATATAAAATCTTTAGTGTACAGACCAATCTTTGTGCAACTCAGAAACTAGAGGAAGGCCTTATTACAGTCCTAGCATGATTCTGTTTGCCATACCGTGTGAGTAGAATTTGATCTGGAAAGAGTAATTACTAAATAAACATTTAATTTATATATAAATAACAATCAAAAATGTAGGAGATAAAAACAGTTAAAATTCTGAAAGAATGGAAGGAGTAGAAAATAAACAGCAAGTAGAAAGGAAGATAACAGTAAATTGAAAAAAATTAAGTCAGAAGGAATATTTCAAGCTGAAACAATGTGACTGCTTTCTTATCCTTTTATACTATTTGGCTATATCACATGGTATAAATAAGATTACATATTACAACAATGCAAAAAAATTGTGGACAGAAAAAGGGCAAAAGTAACTTCTGTAGGACTATGTAATTGTGTTCTGACTGTAGATTTAGTTAACTTTTTTCCTAAGTTTATATACTAAGATTAGTCATAAATATTTTGGAATTATTTAAAACATTTTAAAAGCTATTTTAATATCTATTGTTTCAGCAGTATCTATTCTTTACCATTTTTACTCTATTAAGTGACATATTATAGGGTTTTAGAAGGTAATAATCTGCAAAATGCAATAGTCAATGTCAAGGAAGAAACTATTAAAGTATATCACTACTGAAAACAAAGAACGGGTTACTTGGAACTAGATATTAGAAAAATTCTCTAAGGAGATAAGCTATTACCCACTGGCATGTAATAAACTCCTTAGCAGATAATGGCTTGGGGAGGAAGAGTCTCAGAATTATAACACTGTGATAAAAAATAAGTTGATGATTCTTCAAAATAAAAGAATGGCTTTCACTTTAAAGACGATCTGGAAAGGATGTATCTTGAGGGGAAAATGCTCAATGACTGTTTCCAATCACCTGTTTATAAAAATAATAACTTTATTTCTCAGTCTGTAGAAGCTACATACAGAAGCCTTTTGGATAAAAAAATCTTAGTGGAGAAAAGTAAATAATCGCCAGCCATAACTGGGGGGAGGTGTTAGGTCAAAACTCAAAGCAAAGGCTTTTTATATTTACTAAATCCTGAGGGCAGAGATGGATTATTAAATTAGAGTAATCTGGGGCAGGTACGTATATATATATATTATGTTGTGAAATATAATATGACTTAGGGAAGATAAGTACTGGTCTGCTTAAAAAGGAGAAAAGGAGAGAGGGGAGATGCAGAAAATGTGTGTGTGTATGTGTGTTGGTGTGTTTGTGCTACACACACAGAATGATAGAATGGAAAAGGTTGGAAGGGACCACAGTGGGTTATCTGGTCCAGCCTCCCTGCCCTAGCAGGGCCATCCCAGAGCACATGGCACAGGATTGCATCCAGTTGGTTCTTGAATATCTCCAGTGAGGGAGACTCCACACCCTCTCTGGGCAACCTGTTCCAGTGCTCGGTCACCCTCACTGTAAAGAAGATCTTCCTCATGTTCAGGAGGAACTTCCTGGGCATCAGTTACTGTCCCTTGCCTCTTGTGCTATTGCTCTGCAACTCCAAGCAGAGCCTGGAAACATCCCTGTGGCACCCTCCTTTTAGATACTGACAGACATTGATGAAGTCCCCTCTCAGCTGTTTCTTTTTGAGACTGAATAGGCCCAGCTCCCTCAGCCTGTCCTTGTAAGGGAGATACTCCAGTCAGTTCATCATTTTTGTTGAACTCCACTGGATCCATTCCACAAGCTCCATGGCTCTCTTGTCCTGAGGAGCCCAGACCATGACACAGCACTCCAGGTGTGGCCTCACCAGAGCTGAGCAGAGATCACCTCCCTTGACCTGCTGGTAATGCTCTCCAGGACACCACGGGCCTCCTGGCCACAAGGAGCTGGCCCGTGGACAGCTTGTTGTCCTTCCCAAAAGAGCTGCTTTCCAGCAGCTCAGTCCCCAGCCTGTCCTGTTGCAGCGGGGTATTCCTCCACAGGGGAAGGACCCTGCATTTGCCTTTGCTGAATTTAAAAATAATCAACTCTGCCCCTCCCCCTCATCTGTCAAGGCACACATGCACATGTTTATTTAAAAGCTGTTATACCTTTTCAAAGCAAGTGGTTCAACTGTAATGAAGTGCAGTAAGCTTTTGCATTTTGGTAAAGGAAAAGAAAATTCCTGATGCATTTCTATTTTCTTTTTCTTTCCACTATCATTTGCTTAGATAATGAAGGCTTACTCTGATCAGAAATGTTCTGTATGTTCAGGGGTGTTATGACTGTGAGAATAAAGACGTAACTATAGATAAATTCAGGCTGGATGAAAATTACATAAAATGACAAGCCAGAGTGAAAATTGGCCAAGGAAATCAGAGATAGGTTGTACTGGATAAATACAGTGAGATGGAAACAATCAAGACAAGAACAACGACCCTCAAACCCATTCCAGGGAATAAGGCAACCTAGGAATCCGCAGCAAAGCATCTTGCAAAGATATTGCAAACTATGAGTCAAAGAGCTAAGAAAAAATTTTTTCCTAATCACATCCGGAAAGAAAGATTTAATTATATTAGAAAACAGTCAAAGTTGGCACTGAAATAGTCTCAACAATAATTATTTAGTAAATTATATGTATTTTATTATAGTTTTATGACAGTTAATACTGATATGTCCAAGTAGTCTGTCTCACATTTATTACTCATTATATATTCTGTATAATTCCAAAGTACAGGTTGCCAACAATATGGGTAATGAAAATGGTATTCTGGTTTTGTACACTGGGCATGATTTCCTACATGTAACAGATAAAAGAATATTATAACATATGCATATATTTCTGCCCAATGCAAAAATACATGCAGCTGTAAAACTATCCATCCACAAAAAAAATGCTACTAATCACAACCAAGTCAGACTAACTAAACTAAACTAAACTAATTTAGCTTTTACAGCTATATATGCCACTAGGCTTGAAAGCCATACTTGTTTGTTTTACTTTATCTTGGGGCACATAAAATCATGGTATTTGGCAGCACGGAATAAGGGACATTAAATCAGCTTTTATGCTGTTGTTAAGAAACCCATAGAGGATGGGATTCAAGCAGCAGGACATCATACCCAACAAATGGCATATGCAATATACTAATTTAAAGTGCCTGTTGGAAATGAGAGTGGCATTAAAATCTGTCACAATGTGGAAAAGGTGAAGAGGCATCCAACTGAAGCCAAAAACTAGTATTAGCACTGTCAGTCTGCAAAAAACCCTCCTCGATCTTGTCTTAATTCTGATGATGGACTGGGATACTGTAATCATGTTCTGTATCTCTGTATTTTCTTCTGGTTTCATTTCAAAACAGATAGGGATCCCAGGGATGAATTTACTGGAGGAAAAGAGCTGGCTTTTTTCTGTGTCAGAGGTTTCTGGGAGATCTCTGGAATGAGTATCCTGATGATGCCTTGAAATAGCTGGCATCACACTTGAAGTCTTTCTACTGTATCTTCTGTGGTGCCTTCTGCCAAAGGCACGGCTCCACGTGGAATATCTGGAGGGTTGAACCTGCATGCCAGTGCTCTTAGAGGAGTGAACAGTTAGGTTTATCATCTCCTTTTCTTCCAACTTGTTCTCCTTGTTCGACAGCCTAGCACCTATGCTCCTGCAGACACTGGTGTGGCTGGCGGTCAGGCACGCCAGCGGCAGGATGTACTGCATGAACAGCAAGGCTATTGTGAAGGCGATCCTGTAGGAATCGGAAGGCCACGACTCGATGCACAGCAGCCTGTTCTCCAGTCCCTCTAAATTGAGAGTTTTGCTGAGGTCCACAGTTTTATGGAAAACTGGCAGAGGGGAGCAAATTGTGAAGCCAAAGGCCCAAATGATCACTACTAAGAAATAGCCTTGTTTTGCTGTGAGATTGCTAGAGAGGGGATACTTTATCATACGGTACCTGACTGCTGCAATAGATATTAACATCAAAGTTGAAACTAGGACTGACGCACACTGGAGGAAGGGCATTACATGGCACATGACAGTGCCAAACATCCACTGGTCAAGCAGGACAGATGTCAGCGTGAAAGGTGAACAAAACAGCACAACCAAGATGTCAGAAAAGGCCAGGTTTCCAATGAGAATGTTTATTACGGTCTTCTGCTTGCACTTTAGTAGGGCTGTTAGTATAAGCAGATTTCCCACAAAGCCAGCCAGACTTATAAGTGTGTACAGCCCAATAAGAAAGTACTGCATGTCATCAACACTACTCTTATAGTCTTCCCAGGCAGAAAAATTCTTTGCTGCAGCAGAGGTGTTCTTGGTATGTGTCCTGTTGTTATGGTCTTTGAATCCTAAATCCATTTTACAGTCCTGCTTAGAACGAGAAAGGCATTAATTAGCATCTGAAGAAATGATGATATTGCTGTTAATCAGAATGTAAAATACATAAATTTTCCTTTACATAAAATCACCTCAATGCAAATAAATTACTAGTGACGTTAGTCTACTGTGGGGCAGATCCTGCATTACTTGAGGTCAACATGAATTAGCTAAGTAGGTTTTATCATTTGGTGTCCAGCAGTCCTAGGCCTCCTACCTAGATGGTCATGTGGGAGAATGGCAATTTATGGGTCTGCATTATGATGCTGCCTTTTAACTGTGCTTTGCTACAGAATATATTGTCAGGCTTTCCATGAGGGAACAGTTAGCTGCAAAAGCAATACACCTCGAGTCGGTGAGATTACTCATGTGAATAACAGCCCATTGATATGAGTAAGGAAATTATAGTCACCATCTGGGCAGATGCCTGATCATTATATCATTGCAAATTATAAAGAAGGCACCTGAAAATGCATATGCTAACAACTGCAATAGTATTTCTTACCTTGCTAGTAGAGAACGAACAGAAAATAGGTGAGGGCTTTCAAAAAGGATCAGGAAATCCACTGTCAGTAATCCAAGATGGAATTCCTAATTCGGTGTGTATAGAAAACATCTTTTTCTAACTACTAAATATAGTTTAACTGTGCTCAAGCAGAAAGGAAAACTAAAAAACACCTAAAGTAATTGGATGTAGTATAGAGAGGACAGTGTAACTGGAAGCAAACTCCACAGAGCCATTTGAAAATTCACTGAACTGCTACTTATTCAGCGCAGAATCATCTAGAGTTAAACCTAGCTCAGCACAAAGTTATTCTACCTACTGCATCTTCATATATTATTCTTCATTTTAGAACAAACAGAAAGACATGAGAATTAAGTTGAAACCTCAATTTATCTTAAACACTTGTGTGTACTACGGTTTCAAAGTCAAAATTCCCCAGAGTGCCAATGTCCTGTACAAAACTGCTTAATGTTTAGAAATCTTACATCAGAGAAGACAAAAAAAGATTTATCAACCCAAAACATACATGAATAGAGCAGAAGGCTCTACCTGTCACCTAAAAAAGGTAGAGCTCTTCAAGACCATAGCAATCCTCAATGATCTGTACCATGCTGACATTTTCAAAGTGCAATAATATTATTTTGTTCCCTGCACATAAGCACACGTGCTCCTTCCTTCCTATCCTGTCTGCTCGTACTGTTATGGTTTGAGCTAAAGGGAAGCTCAAACCATTAAACAACTTGAGTATGTTCACTAACTGTATTGTGATGTGAAGGTCCTCCAAGTAAGAGCAGAAATATATATATATAAAGATCTTGCAGGTAATATGTTGGAAAGAGGTGAAAAGAAGTCAGCCTTCCCAATTTGCCTCAATGTTAAAGTGCTTTTCAACAACTAAAATAGAATTAAGAACTGATTACATGAAATTAGATAACCTAAATATTATAATGTGTGCATATCAGCAGAGAGGCATTAATGCATATTATTTCTGTTCAGTTTCTTCTAGTCTTTAATGAAATGGTAGAAAACCATATAATAGACAAACAGTGCTATCTGAGACAACATTTGCCTCTAGACCTTTAAAGGACAAGACTGGAGATTCTCTAAGTGATCTAATCTATTTCTACATTGATATTATCAGAAGTTTTCATTTTGGTGGGCTTGTCTTTATACAACTCTTAGCTGATGAAGTAAATAGTTTTTTACTTAATTTTTCTGAGCTAATTTTTGAGTTACGAGTAACCAATTGAAAATGGTATGATCTGTGCACCACAGTGACTTCCCAAATGTGCCAAAATTCCTTTCTATTTCCTAAATGTAACTCTACATAACTTTTTCTACATAACCTTTGCCCTGAATAAGGTAATATAATGTTAAGAATAGGAAAAAAAGAAATGTTAAGAAAGGAAAAAAAAATATGCAGTGTTATACTGTAATATGGTTAATAAATTAATGTTTACTGAATTCTTGAAGGTATAAGTGAAAGATTGTTGCCAGGTTCTGTGGATTTCTGCCTGTCCACATAAAGCCCTTGCAGTATGGATTTAGCAGAAGGGTTCATTGTGTTTTTAATAGAATTCTTTAAAAACAAAAAAGCAAATATTCTGGTTTTCTGAAGTAGACATATTTTGTTGAGATGCATCAATACTGAAGAAGTATAGCAGGAGTGCCTCTGAAGTCCAGCATAGGCTTGGCAGCTCCATTCCTTCTGTGCTATGGCTGCCTTCTGCCTCGGGTTGGAGACGAGCTCTTCCCTACCATGTGTCCTCATTTCCATGAGGAGGGATTACTGGCAGAACTCACAACATGATCTCTTCAGACCCTGGCTGGACACCCAGGGCACCACAAAAGTCTGCGGTGCACAGAAACCCCTTCTGCACCATCTTCCTGTAGTCACAGTTTCAGAGTGACAGCAAGGCAGAGACGGAAGGAACAACAGTATAATCTGCTGGTTTCAATAGACAACTGCTGTGCTGACACAAGTTCTCTTTGCAAAATGCCCAAAGAGATTTTTATTTAAAGAGAATTTTTTTTGGATGTGTAAAAAGAAAGCAGACTTTTCCCCCTAATTTCAAAACATGCCAAGTGGATCTCTTGCTCTCTGAGCTTTCTCTCGCTCAAAAAGAAACTTGCTTTCAGTAAGAGTGCCAGCAGCAGTAAAGATGCAAACAGAAGTTTTCCTCCCAATCATTGATCTCTAGTCCCCAAACTCATCTTAGCATGCCACTTATTTCACAGGGGTGTATGCACTTATTGGCATTTATCTTCCTGATTTCTTTTAACAACTGCTTCTAATCTCAGAGATTTGCTCACCCTCCCTCATGTTGGTTGGTAATCCTGTTGCAGCATGTGGCCATAACTTTCAGGGAAATGGAAATTCCTGAAAATCCCATTGTGGAAAACAGAATTAAGTAATGCAGTCCTCTTTTCAAAACCTTCACCTCATATTTGAAGTGTATTTCTAAACTAAATGCACGATAGTGTCAAGGTGCTCTTGCACCTGTTTTCACATCTCAGATTTAGTCAATCTGAAGGTATTTGCTGGAGGTTTTCTAGCTGACAGCTCCAAAAGTTGGATCACTTTCACATCCTGCATCTATCGGTCAAGCAAACAAGGTCCCAGTTCTGTAATGCTGGTCTGCACACCGCACATTCCTGACTGTGCTCAGCTACAGCTGTGGGAGCCCACAGCCGTGAGTGCTGTGGGGGCTGGCTTAGGTCTCCTGTAGTTTCAGTGGAATGCTTGAAGCAGGAGGCTAGGCTGCACAAGGCAGTAGACACTGCAGTTTTGTGGCAGGATCCAAGGTAGATTTGAATATTTACTGTAAGAGTCAAATGATTGCAAGTTAACATTTAGCTGAGTTAGAGGCAGCAGATAACCTGTGCTAATTGAACGTTTAATATCTTATACTTAACATCATTTTTTTCACTTGAAGCTACCTCTTAAATTACAAAACCCCTAAATCATCATTTAGGACAGTAAATAGCTGGATATTTATTATTTATCTATAATTATTATTATAATATCTATATTTATTATTTATCTATATATTTAAAGGGAAATTTTCAAGAACACAAAAGTTAGGTAGGCAACCATCATCCTCTAAAGGCAATTGTTTTTGCAGGAAATGTTCCTTCAATTAGATGAGATACTTATATTAAGGTTTATTCGTGGATAAAAGCTTATATCCTACAATATTAATACCTATTAAGTTATCTCTGGCTGGCCCTTGTACAGTCCAGTCAGTTCAATCCTTGCAACAGGGCAATTAATCTTTATTGCTGTGAACGACTTGCAGTCTTGAATAACCTTTCTCTATATTAAAAGAAAAAAAAAAAAAAAAAGCCAAAAAACCTCTGCAAAAAATCCCAAAAAACAAAAACCCTCAAACCCCACGGTGAACACATAGAAGGAGGAAGCACATTGTGTAAATTTGTAAGTATAGCCTTTCTGCACTCATAACACTGGCAAAGTATCAAGACTGCACAGAAAAAGTCAGAGAAGGTTTTTAAGCATCTTCACAGTTTCTATGAGCGGCTGTTACTGCATGACCACCAAAGCTTTAGGAAAGCACTGAGCTGTGTTGTTACAACCTGAGAAATAATGCCTTCACATCAATACAGACAGAGATAACATCCGAGACAAAATCTGAAACCACTGAAGTGTTGCATTCACTGCACAAGCTAAAGATGAAAAGCTGCTGAGTCTCATATTCTTGCTCATAATGTGCAACAGCAAAAACTAGCTTGAGAACTTGGAAGAATTCAACAAATTGAAATTACTTCAGAAATCCAGAAAAAAAAAAAAAAGATTTTTCTACATATAACTGGTATACCTATTTTCTCTGTCTCACCAAAAAACATGCAACATTATCCCGGAAAACAAGAATACAACTTCCCAAATTATGCCAAAGCCAACTAATAAAATTGTTATGTCCAGCTCCAAGGAAATGCTGTGGCACATAATGGGCTATTTGCTGGCCAGAACAGAAAACTTGGAACGCACGTCTACATTTTTTTTTTTTTTTTTTTTTTCCAGGAAGCACAGCAGCTCCCGGCTCATAAAAGCACCAAACCACCCCAAAACGGGCACGACTGTTCTATTTGCCCTTCCGCACCTCCCTCGGGTACCGCTCTGCACCGCCCCGCGCCCGGAACCGCGTGCCCGTTGTCAGCCCGAGCCCCGGGCGCCCCGCGGCCGCCGCCCCCGGCGCCGAGCGCTCCCCCAGCCCCGCGCACCTCCAGCAGGGCGGGGCCCCGCGCAAACTTGCGCGGCCGCCCCGCCACGGGAAGGAGCCGAGCCGAGCCGAGCCGAGCCGAGCTGAACTCACCGTGGCGGCTCCGCGCCCGCCCCGCGTTACCTGCGCGCGTCCCGCTGCTGGCGGCCCGGGGACAGGAGGGGACAGGAGGGGACAGGAGGGGCGGCGGAGCGGCGCGCACTCACGGCTCCGGCCCCTGCACGGGCGGGCGGAGCGCGGCTCCGCAGGAGCGGAGGGAGGCGCGCAGCACCCCGGGCTGCCGCCGCATCTTATGAGGGTGCTGCGGCGGCGCCGGGGCTCGCCCGCGGCCGGGGGCCGGGCCCCGGCACTGGGGGTGCCGCCGTCGCTGCCGCACTCGCCGCCCGCTCGGCGGGGCTGGGGCTGCGGCTGCAGCGCGGGCGCATTTCGGGCCGCCGCTCTAGGCGGCCCTTGAGCCCGGTGTTTCAGCGCGGCACGGTGTGACAACCAGAGTTTCCATGGAAATACAGCGAGACGGTAAATACACCCCGCTCGCCGGTGCTTACGGGATGCTCTCAGTGCCTCCCCTGGCACTCAGGGCACGGCGCTTTGCGAAGGTGAAACGCGCTGCGAGTTTCGGGACATAGCGAGAGGCGACCACATACAGTCACAGAACGCTGATCGGAGTCCCCTCGCTTCGACTGGAGCAGAGCTTCGGAGGCTTTTATCCCTGCTGCTCAAATACCCTGTAGTTTTTATTTTAGAACAGGTGGAAGACGATGGATTTCCCCCAGTTTTCCTTGCTGACCTTAGTTCGGTTCTTACAGAGCAAAATATCTGAAGGGTGGTTTTAATTCTATCTGAACAATCAGTGGCAAAGCAGGGCATTTTCTTATGTGAACAATATTTTAAAGCCTAAAAATTGTTGGGTATGTCATAGTACAAAGCATGAAAAGACAAACTGCTGCTCTCACCAGCTGTTATCTTCTAGCACAAGAAGAGTCATTGATCATAGCCCTATTACAGAGCTACCGGAGAGCTCAGTGACATGCGGGTCCCTGGGAGCACAAGTGGCAGAATCTGACACAGAAAGGTAATGACTTTGGCCAAGGTGCTACTTTGACAGCTGATATTAACGCAGCAGTGCAGAAAAGCTGTCGGTATAATCAGCCTGTGAAAGACTGTACCACACAAAGACAAAACAACTGGATCAATCATATTGTAAAATAACCTTTGAAAAAAGTCCAGGTATGTTCCTTATTTAACTTGGGTATTGGGAAAATACTTATTGAACGACACAGGAACAAATAATCTTCATCTTCAGCAGATGAGCTCAGGATGGCAAAGAAGATTTCATCCTATCTTCTTTGAAGATTTCATCTTCTTTTGCCTGCTTCTGCTTAATTCACCACCCACTGCTGGTGAATCACTGCATGTGCAAGAGGAGCACAGGGAGCTACCAGGTGGAAGTGACGTGCCAATCCATCTCATCATATTAATACCACTCTCCTGTTAGTCACAAGGGAGAACAGAATTAATCCATTTTAGGCCTGAGCAGACGTTCTTAGCATTTTTGACCATCTTCCCACCTAACACTGATGGTTTTGAAGCCTTTCACACAAATTTTTGACCTGTAGATAGAAACTCCCTATGGCTCTAACACATGTTGGGGGCAATTAAGACTTTCCCTACTAAACTTGTTCCAGGAGAATTTCCCACATTTCTGGCCCCACTGCTTGAAGTGGAAGGTCTCTCCTGGAAAAAGTGAAGTTTTAAAGACCCTACACCTTTCTATGGAAACTGCTGGCTCCAGCAGACTGATACTGTCTTTGAAAAGAAATCTAGATTTTCTTGCAGAGCCCAGCGGGAAATTAAAGTTTCTTACATTGCACGAGGGTGATTTATGTGGGATGCCATTGCACCTTCATAAAGGTACAAACAACCTACCATAATATTAAGCCATTTCTAAGGTCACCTAGTACGGTTTCCCAAGAAGCCTTCTGAAAATATGTGCTTCTTAGCAGGAGCAGTCAGTAAGACAAGATTCCTTCCTCAAAGCAATTCTCTCTAAGAATAAAATATTGTGGGTTTTTTTTTTTTGTTGTTGTTGGTTGTGTTATTTCAAGAGGGTTCATCAGCCAGTAATGTACTGGCAGGTGTGAGATTGTTTGTTTTATTCCCACAGACCTGTAAATAACACCACATTTTTCTCAACTGTATCTGTATTCATCCCTGATACTTGCACACATCAGAGAAAATTACTATTCAGACCATTATATTTTTTTCCTTTGCCTGTTTTTGTACCTCTGTCTTGCCAGTTATACCACTGAATAATGGAATCAGTAATCTAGAGATAGAAAAGATATGGCCATTAGAGATATCAAATGTGAGGAGTGACAGCAGATCATAGTACAAGTTCCCTAGAAACCAGTTACCATAGGGTTGTTTAAACCATAGAGGAGTCCTCGAGGAAGTAAGAGATGGTGATGATGAAAGATACCTCCTCTGGAGGAGCTGGGGGGAAAATGGTGCATCAGAGAGGGAAGGCTGGGATTCCTGAGTCAGAAGGACACAACAGAAAATACAGGAGAAAACTCTGTGTCTATATGAATTACGAATACAAATTAGTTTTGTCATGTTTCTTACCACAGTCCCAAATGTATCTTTCTTTTGGTAGAATCATTCCAACATCTTAGAAAATTTAGCCTCTAAAGGCAAACCGTGGAAGATATGAAGACTCAAAGCTCTAATGGAAATCTGTGAGAACTGATAAATTCCACAAAACCAAAGGTCTAAAGCACCTAATATCCAATTCCACAGCATGCAGTCAATAATCAAAGTTTGCCATGATACAAAGTCTAATGTTTTTGTAAAGTCTGCTATCAATGGAGCACCTATCCATGGGCAAAACAGTGTAAGTGGTAGGATACAGCTACTATAGAATTTGAGAGATTTTGTGAGATACATATAAACCATTTATGTTGGTTGAAATTCTTTGCCCAACCACTTCATGCCCAGAAAAATTCTAATAAAACGCTGTTAAAAACACCACTAATGTATGACTTCTGTATGGTCCATCCCTTCCACATATTTTTAGCTTGCAAAAAGCAGCTAGCCTTGGACTTCTGAGAAGGGGGCAATGGTTGAGATGTCTTTGCAATGAAAGGCAGGACACCTGATGGGTAGTTAATAAAATACTTCAGGAGTGAGCCTGTAATTAGTAAGTTTTGTTTCTTAATGTGTTATACACATTGACCTGTCTGGATGTTCATGTGTGAGGCGTATTTCTGCTTCATCCGAAGCCAGATGAGAGCTTGTGTATGAGTGTACAGGAGTTTGAATCCTGAATGGACACAGTGGGGTGGCCATAGCAGAATACATGACTTAGTATTTTAGCCAGGTGGACATAATTTAGGCTGTGGCTCAAACAGTCTTTAAGCAATATTTCATGTGATCAGGATAGATTCACACTAGTCAGCTTGGCTATATTGTTGTAAATGGAATTGTAGCAGCAAGACTGTCAACAGAGATGAACCACATAATCATTCATGCAGCTTCTTTGGGTTTGTGACATTAGCAATCAAATGAAGTGTTGTTATGTTTGGTGTCAGACGCAGTTATGTCAGAATAAACATGTTCTTAGCCAAAGAGAGAATTTGCTGCAATTCAAATTACATTCAACAGCAAAAGGCCTATTTAGTCTAGTGATGACAGACTTTTGCCCCAAGGACCATGATTCCCCTTATCTTTGAACAGTGTAATGTGAAATGCAAGTATTTCAATGGCACTGATGTTCATTATTAGTATATAAAACCAATAAAAAATAAAGTTAAAAAACCCTTCAGAGAGTGTCTCCATTAATTTCCACAGTGGTGACTTCAGTTTGTTTTATATAGAACAGAAAATACAAATGACCCTCCTGGTGTTCTTTCACTTACTGGATTTTAAATTTTAAGGAGGGATTGCATTGCCTGAACACACGACAGTACATTGCAATGAAAGTGACAGCCTCATTTTATGAAATCTTTCCTATTTTTGAGTTTTGCAGTGAGAAAGAATTTTAATGGATTTATGCCTTGGTCTGTTTTTTTTTTTTTTTTTTTTAAAAACCCATCTCATTCCCTTCTCAATGCTTTTGCTTCAAAACATTTCTGTATTCTTTTACTCAACTGTTCAATTTCCTTCATTGAAATACTTGTGTTTGTTCTGTTTATTGTACTTACTCTCTTTTTGCAGTGTCATGCTTTCACATGAACAAATACATGCACACAAACAAACAGTCTTTCAATCAAGGGTACTTTTGATGTGCTGAAAAATTTATTCCCTGGAAGAGGATAATTTTTAACACAATGGTTGTCTTACTACTCCAGTGTTCTCATGTCCTGACAGTCATCATCAATAAAATAAGAGTTATGAGGAATTATTTGACATCTTTGTGAGCTTGGAGCTCCAGATAGAGACCATCAGCTTGGTGTTGAGACTGGAGATGCACAGAATAGCCAGGACCTGCTAAAGGCTGATTTTCCTACAGAGCGTATCTGATGTGGAAAATGTATTTTATACAGCTATAATAGAAAGTTTGAAAAGAGTCAGTACCTGTTTATTAGAGTGATTATTTTTTATTGTTCACATGTATTAGTGCTCACATGTATGTGAAATTCTTCAGAGAAGACTGATATAGCTCCAACTGATTTAGTCGTCCTAGGTGGACACACAACAGTATGGTGAAGCAGAAAGCTTGTAGCAAGGCTGGGGTTATAGGATGTGTGCACATATATATAAATATGTGTATGTGTGTGTGTATTTATGTATATACACTTATATGTAACACGTGTTTGAAAGACTCAGGGACCGAGGCAGTCCTTTCCGTTGCTCCACTACACTGTTCAAAGCCTGACCTTGCATCTGCCTGCAGTGTGAATAATCCTATGAATATTTGTTGTTATCACTGTGAGTTCAGGTCACTGAGTGATATGTAGGCTCTATCTTTTATAGGTAATTATTATATTTGCATGGTATAACTGAGGCATTGGGAGGTTTGCTTTGCCCATGTTTATGCAATGTTTGAAATTCATGCATGTATTAACCATTAAAACGTGAAGTATTATGAATCCCTTCATTTGCTGCTGAATAGAGATCCTCATGACTGATGACAAAATGGAGGAGAAAGATCAAATGTATCTTAAAATTCAGGCATTTCTGAAAAATTGGCATTTTGCTAGGATAGTAAATGAATGGCTCTGTGGTACATTATTTAAATCTAAATCTAGAATAGGATGGTGAGAAACAAAGGCAAAATTCACAACTTCCCACATCCCTCTCTTCCCAGGCTTAACATCACTCTTGCCTCCCAACTGCTCTGTATTCCCACCCCTCTGAGTGGTGCAGGGGGACAGGGAGTGGGACATCTGGTCATCACCCTTTGTCTCTGCCACTCCACCCTCCTCATGGTGTTCCCCTGCTCCAGCACGGGTCCTTCCCATGGGTTGCATTCCTTCAGGAACAGACTGCTTCTGTGTGGACTCCTCTCCATGGACCACAGAATGGATATCTGCTCCACCATGGTCCTGCATGGGCTGCAGGGGAGCAGCTTGTGTCACCATGGTTCTCAGCACAGGCAGCAGGGGGGAATCTCTGCTCTGGCCAGCACTGGGTCCATTTTGGAGTCAGATGAAAATGGTTCTGTTCAATGTAGGCGTAGCCTTCTCACAGAAGCCACCCCATGCAACTTGCCATGTAAACTCAAGTCTCTTATTCTGAACGGTCTTAAACATACATCTCTGCCTGTTGGCAGAGTACAACAGTACAACAATTCTGTATCACAGAATGCTTATTTTAATTTTTTTTTTTAATTTTTAAATAGCTGTCTTGACCATATGGGTAAGAACATTACAGGGAAGTAGTGGTAACATCCTGGCATAACAAAAAAAGGTTTTTTTCTCTGCCTAGCAATACATCAATTGCCCTTAAAATATACTTATTGGATAACCTTTTTTTTTTTTTTTTTTTTTTTTTTTTTTTTTTTTTTGTGCTGTGGATATATCATTCCACATCCATAGCAATGAGAGGTCTGAGTCATACATGTCCAAGAGTGTCACTGCTTCAGACAGAAATATGCTCTTTATGAGACCTTCAGCTAGGATCCCTGCCTGAGTGTACCTGCTTTTGCTCTGCTCAAAGACAGACATATGACCCACATAGGACTGAAGTTCTTGAGAGGTATTGTATACAGCCTGCACTTTCCTTCTGGCTGCTGCTCTTAAAATGTCAGCAGCACCATGGCTACTGGTTTATAGCAGCCTTGCAGTGTGCCTGCGTTTTCTTTCTTACATCGAGGACTGCAATTACAATGCAGTTGAGCCGAGCTCCTGTGAATACCGTACAAACATAAGCCTTATTCTGGGTTCTGAAACCTTCCTGTGCAGTTCCTTCTACAAAAAATGTCACAATTATTCACTCTGTGCAACTAGGGTTTTTTAGCTATAATTAATCTGGTTTCTCAATTGAGAGTTATTCATGACACAACAATGTTGCCATATAATAGGTGCATGCCTGGGAGTAAGAACGTAAGAGCATGCAACTCATTACATAGGAAAATTCAATCTAGAACCTTGGACGAATTAGGGAACTTCTGTGTTCCTAGAAATACAAACTCCTTTTACAGTCTGCAGGTTTTGTTAAAGCATTTTCAAAGTGTTGCTTACGTTTATCTATGTAGCTTCTTGCAGACTTCCCGACTTACTGTGTCTTTTATGCCCATTGAAGTAGATCAGGGCAGTGCTTTTTGTGAGTGAGACTGCAAGATGTTTCAGCAAGTTGACATTTCTTACTGGTCCAGTCATAGCTACTCATGATAAATGCAGACCAGAAGCTAGCAAGGTTTAAAAAACCAAACCCAAACTTTATAACTTGCTCCTTATATGCTTAAAATCGTTTCCTCGTCTGCTATCCAAGTTTCTATTTCCATCTTTCGTTTGGCCACAAGATGGCAATAACTTGCAGACAAAATGAAACAGGCAGACCGATTTGAAACTCTCTCCCTTCCTGAGCTTTTCTCTTCGCTCTGTCCCCAGCCCCCCTCTTTTGTTTCAATATTTAATTGCATTTCTTTCGGAATTACTAGGCAACCCACCCCCAGATGTGCAGTTTAAAGGTGATGCGCTTGCAGTGTGATTTTCAGGATCTACTCTGTAGAGCACCGTCATGTGATACTGGGGTAAGGTGGAGTTCGCTTTAAGGGGGAGTCTCCAGCCGTCCTCACCAATCTTTAGGATCTGACTGGAGAAATACCAAAGGATCCTTCTCCTTCTCCGTCCAACTCCTGGGCCAGCCCCTGAGCAGACCAAAGACGGGCAGAACAGTTGCAAGGTGAGTTTCCCCCGTTGTTGCTTTTCCATGACTCCGGGTGGTTTTGTGCCAGTTAGTCTGGTGTTTGCTTGCTGTCTTAGGTGCAGGTGGCAAAATCCAGGGGAGGGTTAGGCTCCAGATAGAACTTCCGAGCAGCTGGGTGGACCATCAGCTTGGGCTGACAGCATTTTGTTCTTTCTTTTGAACAGCTCCGCTAGTTTTACCGTGCATTTCCATTCGCCTCACAGCATATTATTTCACCCTTTTTTGTCTGTTGGTGCTAAACTTTTGACCAAAATCTCTCACGGAGAGTTGGGAGGGTGTGCTTGGCAGGGGAGACTCTGAAATCACCCAGAGGGGTCTGCAGAGCAATGGGTTTTGCCCACACCAAGCCATCACTCAGAGTGGGGTGGGTTCTCCTTCCTGACTTGGAAGCTGGGGTTTTAGGAGACAAGGAGCAGTGGAGCAGTTTGGGAGACTGAACTTCATGCCCCTCTGTTGTCTGGTCCATTTGGCAGAAGGACAGGAAGGAAGGAAGGAAGGACTCCTCGTCACTTGACAGCAATGCTGTGTTTCTGGGCTGGTTCCTAGATATGCTCTTGTACTCATCAGAGAGGTTGCATCTCTGCTATGGGAAAGATGAGGGAAGAAGAAGCAGTAGCATTTTCTGGTTTCAAGATTGATATTTAATAAATAAGCAAGAGCAGAGCTTGGCTAAGGGAGTAGAAAAACCATGAGCATGAAACCCTGGACATCTTATTGCTGGGGTCAGTTTGGTCCCGGCTGGTGAAAGAACTTGTCCAGTTCCCTGCTTGCAGTAAACGGCTTCTTGCCTGCTCTTGCCATCATTCCATCAAGTCACAGGATTGGAGTGCTCACCTTGTGCTATACAAGTGATGGTAGAGTTTATGATAAAATCTAGATGTTGATTTTCAGACTATGACAAAGTTACACTAATGGGAATTGAGGAGCCCTGGCTCTCCACATCAGCCGCACACTTTCCATTTGGGTAAAGCACCTACTTCTGGCTGTGACAGAAGTATTGCTTCAAGGGATCTTGGGGGTGGAAATTTCTTAATTGTGCACTAAAACAGATTTGGTGGGCTAGTATATCTGATAAATTTACTTAGCGGAGGCAGAAGGTCTGAGAGATAACACTCAGGTGCATACCTAGATAGTTTGAAAATCAGAGTAGTCAAATCTGAGACAGAGATGCCTTTTGTCTGAAATCATTGCTGTTAACTCTCACAGTAAAACGTCACTCAGAGGCAAGCTACATTGCCTGTCACAGTTTCGTGTAGCCTTGTGGTGATTAAAAAGAGCCAGCAGAGCCAGCTGGGGTTAGCTCCTGCCAGCAGCAGGAAAGCATGGCATTGGCAAGGTCATCCTTTGGCTGACACTCAGGAGGAGCTGGAGCTGCAAGCCCGGCCCTCACACGCTGGCCCTGCCCCAGGGAGGAGGCAGCTCCAGCTCTGGTGCCCAGCACGTGGCTGTTTAAAAGAGTGTCTGTCACCAGTAAGAGACAAAGACAATTCTCCAGAGACGGCCATGGTACACGGATTTATATCGAGTATCATCTAAGAACAGAAGCTCACCCATTCAGGGTAACTTCTAATGAAGTACGTTTTAGTGGGCAATGTTTTTACAGCTTTTGTGATAAATGCCACGTGCAGTCGTGTTTGAAACCCACTTGTGTGAATTTTAAGTGGCATTACTTTCATTACCATAACCTAAGGTTAAGTGAGCAATAAATTTAGCTCATGGGAGTGGGCAGAGAGAAAGTTCCAGATTCAGTGTGGAATGCAGTGCCACTAATGATGCCCAGATTGAATGGCAGTAATGGCAAGTTGAGGTAAAGATGTGTCAGGCTATCGATTAATTGCTTTTTAATTGTTTATCAATTAATTTGATTTTATTTTTTAATTTCCCTTCTGAACACATATGCTTGAGTTTTCAGATTTTTAAAATCCAAGGCCTTGCAAAAGGGTGGTTATTTAAGCATGCCTATTTCCCTTGCATGGCTAAAGAAATTTTCTGCAGCGTTTAAAATTTACCAATTTTTGTCTTTTGCCTTGTATTCTTTCTTGGCTGCACAGCCCTGCTAGCTAAGATTAAGGTGTTCAGAACTCCTGATTTACCTTTGACTCAGTGCCAGTGCTGCTGAGGGCACTTGGCCGCCCTACATCCAGTGTATGCATTATGGGGGAAAAAAAACCCAAAAAAGCAGCAATTGAGTCATTTTTCCACCCGTCACATTAGTCAGATGGGCTTTCCCCCCCCCCCCCCCCCCCTCCTCCTCATGTGATGCCTGGATACAATTTCACTTAGAGCAGTTCGAGAAAGCAGACTTTTGCAGATTAAACTTGTGAAAAGGAGACGTAAAACATAAAGTGGAGGCTACGCTGGTGAAAGGCCGAAATTGCTTCCCGGCTCACTCTTTCGTGCGACTCGTGCCGATGGGAGCGGGCCGGCAGGGCTCGGGGGTCCGCTCGCCTGTCCCCCGCGCCTCGGCCGGCCCGCGCGCCGCGGCGCGCCGGCAGCCCCGCGCGGAGCCCGGCGGAGGGGAGCGGCGGGAGCCGGGCGGGAGCGGCGGGGGGAGGGAGCCCAACGGAGGGGAGGGAGCCGGCGGAGGGGAGGGAGCCCACGGAGGGGAGGAGCCCGACGGAGGGGAGGGAGCCGGGCGGAGGGGAGGGAGCCCAACGGAGGGGAGGGAGCCGGGCGGAGGGGAGGGAGCCCAACGGAGGGGAGTGAGCCCGGCGGAGGGGAGGGAGCCCAACGGACGGGAGGGAGCCCGGCGGGACACGGGCGCGCTGCTGCTCCGCCGGGGCGGGCGCCGTGCCCGGCCGTGACCGGCCCGCTGCTTCCCTTCTCCCCAGGTGCCACGAGAGAGATGCCGCACTGAGGAGCTCGGCCCCGGCTCCGCTGCGGGGCTGACGGGCGCCTTCTGAACTCGGAGCGATCTGCATGAACGCGGCGGCGGCGAGTTGGGAACAACATGAATACCTCGGTTCTCGCCCCACTGGGAAATATTTCAGGTCACCTGAATTTTTCGGAGATGAACTCACAGATCTTGCAGTTCGAGGACGAAGATTGCCGTGTGCCTTTGGCCATGGTCTTCACTTTGGCCTTGGCTTATGGGACTGTGATAATTCTGGGAGTCTCTGGGAATCTGGCCTTGATTGTCATTATTTTAAAACAAAAGGAGATGCGCAATGTTACCAACATCCTCATTGTCAACCTGTCGTTTTCTGATCTCCTAGTGACCATCATGTGTCTTCCCTTTACCTTTGTGTACACTCTAATGGACCACTGGATTTTTGGGGAGGCCATGTGCAAGTTGAACCCTTTTGTGCAATGTGCCTCCATCACCGTCTCGGTCTTTTCTTTAGTCCTCATTGCTGTTGAGCGCCATCAGCTGATCATCAATCCCCGCGGCTGGAGGCCGAACAACAGACATGCCTACATGGGCATTGCTGCCATATGGATTTTAGCCACAGCTTCCTCTTTGCCTTTCCTGATCTACCACGTATTAACAGATGAGCCCTTCAGAAATGTAACATTCGATGAATATAAGGACAAATATGTGTGCTTGGACCTGTTCCCCTTGGACACTGCCAGGCTTTCTTATACCACAACTCTTTTGGTGATTCAGTACTTCGGACCGCTTTGTTTTATATTTATTTGCTACCTGAAGGTAAGATAGAATCCTCTTGTAATACGTACTTTGTTCTATCTGATGTTTGTTTATCCTTGCAAAGATGACAGTAGTAGATCAATTTATCCCATGTGTTTCTCTTTGTTGAATTTCCTGCAGATCTACATACGGTTAAAAAAAAGGAACAACATGATGGACAAGATGAGAGACAGTAAGTACAGATCCTCTGAAACCAAAAGGATCAACATCATGCTGGTGTCAATAGTGGTCGCATTTGCAGTTTGCTGGCTGCCTCTCACCATCTTCAATATTGTGTTCGATTGGAATCATGAAATTCTGCCTGTTGCTACCTGCAGCCACAACCTGTTGTTCCTGATTTGCCACCTCACTGCCATGATCTCCACCTGTGTGAATCCCATCTTCTACGGGTTTCTCAATAAGAACTTCCAAAGGGACCTGCAGTTTTTTTTCCATTTTTGTCATTTCCACTCCCGCGAGGAGGACTATGAGACTATAGCCATGTCTACCATGCACACAGATGTTTCAAAAACCTCTCTAAAGCAGGCAAGCCCCATCACATTTAAAAAAATAAATAGTGATGACGACGAAAAAATAATGTAATAAAAATTCTACACCAAACTGCAAGAAGTGTGATTGCAGGTGAGGTGTGTCCAAGGACAAGCACAATTACATAACAAGTACAAAAAGGGTAATGTTTTTCTTCCTTTTCCAAGGAACTTTGATTGTTGTCACTTTGAAATTATGCGCTGTGCATTTTTGCCCCTTTTACTGCTTTAATGTTCTTAGAAGTTATATCTGAATTTTATTATAAGACATAGTTAGACCTGCTACTACCTATGGTTTTCATCAGCTGTTTTTGTTCTCTTTTCTTTGTACAGTTCTGTGCTTCAGCACAAAGGTTTACTTATTGATTTTTTTCAAAGAAGTAGTTTTCAGGAGTGTCCATTTAAGCCCATTAGAAACAATATGAACCACAGGGACACTGTCATTACAGAGGATATCCACCAAAGAATAAAATTAGGAAATTCTGATTTCAAGAGGACTTTTTTTGTTTATTTTAATTCACCTTTTGATCAATGTTAAAATACTGTAAAATCAGTGTAGGTATTCAGAAAAAGAATTATGTGAAACCTGTAGAATATGTTTAAATAGGGACATACAGTTGTCTCATTCAAGAGGCAATTTGGTCTATAATCACTTCGTTTCAAAGCCAGGACTAGAAAGAAATTCTGTTCTCATTTACAAGAATGAAACCCTACAATAATTCCACAGAGCACAATGAGATAACTGATGCTTCAGCACAGCAAATGAAAACATAAATGGGGCTTCAGTCCCAAATGATTACAGCTGGTTTTAATAACACAGGCTTTTTAATTTAAAAAATCCAAGCCTCATTTTCATCTGGCATCACTGACAGGAGTTACTGTTACTGGGATGAAATGCACCATCTGTTCCGAGGCTGTGAACCCTGTAAATTCTCCTTGAGACCTGTGTCCAGAATCTAGAGGGAGATGGGACTGTTTGCTGTCTGGGCAAGGTGCAATTCCTTGTCACCTCACAGGTGACAGAGGAATTCAGGTCTGGTATTAAAAAAGTAAGATTGAGCTACCTGAGCCTTTTCAAGTAATTAGTATTGATCAATATAAATTATGTATATCCTCATAATACTTTGTGTTCAGGTGCAATGGCATAAACCTGGACAAACTCCATAACAAAGGATGGTTTAATCAAGACCTGCAAAATTTGAAAGAAGAATATGAATATAGTTTGGGTATAATTGGTATGTTTAGCTTCCAAACTCACAGTTCCCACAGTTGGTTGTAGTGTGGAAGCATTTGCCAAATATACATAATAGACCTCTGTTACTGCTTAAAATATATATCCTCTAATTACACAAAATATTCATGGCTAGATCCCAGTTGAGGGAAACCATATAACATGACTGCTGTAAATGAAATTACAACAATATCAGCCAGCTGAGGTTCTGTGTCATACAGTGTACTTCGCTATATCATCAATGTCTTTTTGAATAATCTTTATAATAATATTTGAAAATACAATATAGACTCTACTTTCTTTCAGCGAGGTCACTTTAAATCATTCTGGCAGACAAGAGAGTATTTAAAATGGATATAAATGGAAATGCAACATAAATGGAAATCTGATGTGATATATTTCTAAGCAAAAATATCTCAGGATGTTATGGTGAAGTTAATACGTTCTAAATTTGACATAGATAAATGCCTAAGAAATTATACTTATCTGGGTTGCTGGTATTTAAAAGTGAAACACCGTGCCTTGTGCTGTCTTATAAATAATCTAGAATATTGAAGTAGCAATGTGTTCTTGTGCATTATAATTCCATGTATTTCTCTACTGGAAGATAATTTAATTTAAAAGGAGTTTTCTGTGCTTGAGAACAGAGGCAGAATGTAGAAAATTAATTATAAGACAGAAGGTTCTTTCAGAGCTTTGGCCTTTTGTATTTTATGAGATTTCCTTTTTCTTTGTGCTTCTCCATGGAATGTGTTGTTAATAACTTGATAAGGGTTTCCCGAAATTATTTCTGTCTCACTTTGCAAAAATTTTCATATTTCAAGGATGTGTGTATTCACAATGAGATACAATGTACTAAAACAGCCATGAGGTTTTTTTATTAAGAATGCCACAGTGGGTTTTTCCCATAACAAAAAGTCACTTTGAATTTTATGGCTTTTTTCCTTTTTTTATGACTTGGCGCTGGAGTTCTCCAAAGCTTTCCCCTCCCAAGAGCCAGCTACAGTACTGATCCTCTTTTTCATTTTCAGAGCTCCAGCATGGCTTCTCCTCTATATGCTAAATTTCTTTACAGCATAAGCTGACAGGTTTCGTGTTTCACTATAATTTTTCAATCATTCTGGATTGATATTTATTTCTTCTATGTGCTGTTTTGTCAAACGTCCCACACTTCAGCACTTGTTGATTCCTTTCTTAAAAGCCTGAAGATCCCTTTTATTCTTTCAGACTTGTACAAGAGTTTTACTGACAGAAAAACAGAACAGCGAGTGATCTATAATGTATCTTATTATTTATATGTCTTACATTTCATGTCAAATCTCCAGCCTTAAATGACAAATGTAACTATTTAATAAGCATCAGAATTTGCTTCATGTCAGTTATTTTAGAATCTTAAACGTCGCTTTGATTGGCCACAAGCATTTAACATTTCTGCATAATCTAAATAAACCAGCATATTTGTATATCATGTTAATAAATATGTCTGTATTCCCATTTTGCTTTTTTTCCCAAAAAATGGTTGTGTCATTGTTACGATGTACAGTAATTCACAACTTTAACATTAAAAACATACATTAACATAAAAACACAACATAAACATTAAAAAAGGATAATGAGAAAGGAAGTGATTAATTGACAATAAAACCTGCCTTTGGTAGGCTAGGAGAGAACTGGAAATTAAAAAATATGTATCTATATGTATATAATCTGCCCTGTCTTTATGACCACATCAAGAGAAGAGATTTAAACCAGGAAAAGAAATCAACATGACAGAACCCTCAAGGGACTTGAGCAGGCTCATATATTCTGATTCTGTGGTCTTGCACTCCAGTACCAGCTATTATTGATGTATCCTAAAGGGAAATTTTGATGCCAATTCATATTCAGACTATAAATCAGTATCTGTTTCAATCCAGGCCTGTATATCAAATTCTCATTTTGACCTCAGAGAAATGTTCTCGGATCAATGAAACTGAGAATTTTCTTGAAGTTAGCTATTTGCCTAGGCATTCTACTGAACAAAACTGCATTTCTGTCTGGCAGCTCACATTCTTCCCTAAAAAAATCACATTTTGGATATTAGCTTTTTACAGAAATAGGTTAATGGCATATAGTTGTTTGGAGGTTTTTTTCTGGATTCTTCTCTGAATTTTTTTTTCTGAGTCTCATAATGCTTCAGTTTAAAGCTTTCCTTCCTACTTCTTTGTATCAAAGAATTTATCAAAGCAGTGCATAGAGAATGAAGACAATAAGGAGATTTTATATCTTTGCTTCTTATTTTTAAAGTTTACAAAACAGTAGGAAACACCAGCTTAAATAACATCTGTCAGCAACAGATTAAATTCATTCAGTTGAGTGAAAAGGGAAGAGGAATAATAATTATAACCAAATGATATATTTTGTTGACAGTCATTTCTCAGTTGAAGGATATATACAGCTCCAAGATCTACCATGCCCTCTTCATTCTTGTGTTCCTTAATATGTGGTCTCTGCTTCCTTGTGTTATTACTAATTAACCAAGTCATTATTAAAGTTGATGTGAAAGAAAATTCTTCTATACAGGCTTTTCAGAATTTCAAATGTTTGAGTATAACATATTAGAAGAAAAAAATGTGATCAGCTTTGGCTCTTATATTTAAATTAACCTGTGGTCAGAAATTACTTCTGTTTAGTATTTCTACCCATGCATAACAGTGTTAATGGTCTGATTGAAGTTATATCGATATTTCAAATCATATTTGAAATATATAGATATTTCAAATATTTGGGAGTGCATTCACAAAGACTAACTTCAGCTTTCTTTCCTTCGCAGCGAACCAAGGGCACTCACACCTGCACTGCTCTGGTGCTATGGATTTCCAAAATGTCTTTCCCTCAGTTGTCTGTACAGCTGCTAAGTGGCAGGACTGCCATCTTCCAGGGCAGCACCAGGCCTGGTGACTGCTGCCTCCCTTCCTCCATCTTCCATGGGGCTTCTGCTCTCACTCTGTATTTCATCCCCTTGCTAGCTGCTTTCTGAGGAGGCTGTAGAAATTGGAACTCTGATTTTGTAAAGTGCCTGAGTATATGATAAAATTCAACTCTATTCAAGACAGTGCTTTAAATAGTTTCTTTCATTAAAATTATCTTCCGGCAAGTGTCTCATAAGCAAGTTTCTCAAAATTTAGAAGTACATAATTTACAAAGCCTGTGTAGGAAGTATGTCTATGCAGAACATCCAGCTCCTTGAAACAAAACTGACAGCACACACTGTCTTGTGTTTTCCAAATAGCTGAATTGATGATCTGGTTATTTATCATAGGTCAGGCTTAGTTGCAAGAATTTTCCCCAGGTGAAAAACATGTTTGAAAGTGCTGTACAGGAGATGCTCTACATGGTTAACTAACTTGTTATAAATTATGCAACATTTCAGATATACAGGGAAATAGAGTTTGGAAGTGATACAAAAAGCAGAAGATCTAGATGAAGTCTTGATGCCTTCTGTCAGACACAAAAAGATGCAAAGGGAGAATCAGATATTTATTTATTTTAGGGTGACATCAGACTGACAGGTAAATGTTTTGGGTTTTTTTGAGCAAAGTGGTGGTCAAAAAGTAAGCATGATAATCAGGTTCGCTGCTCCCATTTCCAGAAAAAAAATGTGGATCTTTATAAATGACTCTTAAAATATATTTTTAATACTCTTTACCTTGGATTAATCTAAATTGTTTTTTGAAATAAAGGAAATGAAATGGTTTTGGCACAATCAAAAAATAACAGCTTTTCATTGTACCCATCCACTGCGCATGAGTCCATTTGCTTCTTCTTCTGCACAAAGTGGGGAAGGTTTGTTTACAGCAGGAGCAGTGACCTGATCAACAAAGCCCTCCTTGTCTCTCTTGGCTCATATCCACACTGATACTGTGCTGCTGTTTTTCCCTTTGCAATCTTCCCCCTTGCCCCAGCCTCTCACAGGCCCTGAAACTCTCCCAAGTTTTTATTATGCTGTTTATGTTGTTTCCTAATAAAAGCTGTCTGTGAAAATATGTCCTTGAAAGATCCTATTCAATGTGTGCTTGAACATATGGGTGAGAGGCCATACAGGGCTTGTAGAAATGTCACTGGCAATGTGAAGGTGTTTCAGGCAATATAGGAGTTGAAAATGTAGTTGTTGTGTGTTGTTATTCAGCCCTTTTCATTTAAAGCTGTTTTTACAATTTTAATTTGTGTAATCTATATGTCAGCTTAGTTTACACATCTAGAGTAAACTTCCTTTTTGTGATCAGCCACCAGAGACATTCAGCAAGAGGAGACAGTGGGTAACCCACTTCGTATCCTTACTTAACCTTATAGCTTCTCACTTGCCTATAAACTTCTCACTGTTTGTACTGTACTTGAAGATATATATGGAAAAGTCTTCACTTCTTTCTCTTGAAGACTAGTAAAAGTTGTATAATTAAGAGATGTAAGAGACAGGACTGGATTACCTTTTCTGATTTTTATTTCCATTATTATTTTGACTGTGAAGTTTGAGGCTCTTCAATTAATCTTTGACTTATCAGTTTGGGCACAGCATTATCACCTGGATGTCAGTCACCATGCTGATATGCCTGTAGTTAGACTGATGCTGCAGTAAAAGCCTTCACCTAAAACACTGGAGGCTTAATGAAAAGCCTCCCATTGACTTCAATGAGTTTATGAGTGTAGTCTGAGGCTCCTGGGCCTGAAGTTTCTGAGTTTCTGGACTCAGTTTCTTCGCGGTGTTTTGGTTCAGGAAGACCTGGTTCTCACAGGCTTGGCATAAACATCACTCTCGTTACAATAACACTTGTGATGTTTATGCCAAGCCTGTGAGAACACAAGGTCTTCCTGAACCAAAACACTATGAAGAAACTGAGTCCAGAAACTCAGAAACTTCAGGCCCAGGAGCCTCAGACTACATATGAGCTCTGGGTGAGGTACTTGTTTTAAGTGATGCTAAGGTGCAGTACATGCCTGAACACTTGCATTTGTCCAAGAGACAAATTAAAAAGTCGTCTTCCACTGGTTCTTACAGTATGGTTGTCCTCTTAAGTTCTTCTGTGAGTTTTACTCTGATGTACTTTCTTGACACAATTACAAGTTAAATTTGTCTGCTGAGCTGTCTGGCTTACTGATTTAAACCAATTTGCTTCATAGAAAATTGAAGAGAGTACTAGCACTTCATCACTAGCAAAAGCGTGAGCTTTCTTTTTTTTTTTTTTTTTTTTTGATGATGATGATGATGATGATGATTACTACTACTGCTGCTTTTTTCACTTTATGGAAAAAAACCAAAAAAGATCACTAAGAGCCTGACAGCATAGTTTAGTTTACATTTGAAATTCACTTCAGGCAGTAAGAAATCTCAGCCTGCAGCACAGGCTGTGTACTTACCTGGTAGAGGTGCTTCTTTAGCAGGAGCATAAGCAATTGTGAATAAAACCATTGCAAGCCATTGATTAAAAACAAGTATCTTCAGAATTAGAAAAGGGCACATTTAGGTCAACATACAGAAACTTGAATTCAAATATTAATGGTTTTTGTAATGGAATTTATACATTCAGAGAACCAAATGACTTCATGAAATTATGAAGCCTGAGCCTGGTCTCATTCATATTAGTCAATGCTGCAGAAACATCTCTGATATTGTTCAGAAGTTTATGATATGGATGAGGCATGTAAATGAGATCAATCTCTGAAGCTGTCAGATTGGTTTTTTAGACTCATAGATTTTATCTTGCCTAGGATTAGGGTAGCATAAGGAAGAAGCATTGGCTTTTGAATTCCGTGATGATTTTCACTCAGTCCTGACAGATTTGCTGAAGCTTTCTGAGAGTGAAATGGTATTGGATAAGCTGAGAACCTGTTATTTAAATAAGGCTGTTCTTTTAAGCATGACATATACATTATAGGTGTTAGCGTCTGAAGTCTTAAATTCTACACAGTAGAATATATATGTTTACTGTCATTTATAGAAGTGCCTTAAAATTCTGAATTCAAGTGATTTTTATAAATTTACATAAAGCCCTTAACCTTTAGCAGTTCCTATGTTTAGACCACGTTGGTAGAATAAGTGAACCAATCAGTGCTGACCGTGGAATTTGTTTTAGCAGGAGAATTTTGGTTTCTCTGCCCCTGGGATCCTGTCTGAGGGCCAGCACCTTCATGGGAGACATGGGATATACCTCACTAGGCAAAGGTGTCTTTGCCAGCAGGATATCTGGCTTCCTAAGAAGGACTTTAAACTGGGAAGTATGTGAAATGAGGACCACTGCCAGCAGCCTGTGAGGGAGTGAGGGACAGCTGTCTAGCAAACAGCCTCGAGTGATGTGAGTGAAGGCAAACATAAAAACCACAATAAAGAGCTTAAATGACCTTAAGCATTTTCAGGAAGCAAGGAAGTGCTTACAAGACACCAATTTGGGAAAAATTCCCTGATACTTTCTGGGAAATGACATGTCCAGGTGTCTCTGAAGTGCCTGTACAGGAATGTGTGCAGCACAGGGAATAAATGGAAGTAAGCAGAGAGATTCATGGGATTGCAGGGCTCTGGTCTTGTTGGGATCGTGGCAGTTAGTGGGATGGCTCCCATGACTGCAATAATGCAGTGGACGGGTACAGAGGGAGGGACAGAGTAGGAAGACAAAAGAGCTGGAGTTGCCCTTTAGGACTCACTTTCGGGAGAGAGCAGAGTATATGGAGCCCTTCTGAAGGTGATGAGGAAACAGCTGAGAACTTAGGGGAGAGGATTAAACAACAATCCAGTATGATGACACTGCAGGGACTGTCTGCTACAGGCTGCCTGCTCAGGGAAGCAGCAGATGATGCCAGAAGCGGCCTCATGTTCACAGACAGGCTGCGATCCTCGTGGTGGACTTTAACCACCCTGATAACTGCAGGGCATTTAGAAATCCAGGAAGTTCCTTGAAAGCACTAGTGAAAATTTCCTGATATAGATGACAGAGAAATCAGTGAGAAGATCTGATAGACCTCATACTTGCAAATAAGGAAGAGCTTGTCCGGGATGTGAAGGCTGAAGGCCGTATTGGCTTCAATGACAGTGGAGTTTAGACTCCTAAAAGAGTGGAGCAAGGCGAACAGCAAGATCACAGACCTAGACATTAGGAGAGCAGATTTTGGCCTTGTCATGGATTTACCTGAAATAGTCCCATAGGATAAGGCTACAGAGGAAAGAGGGGACCAGGCTGGCTGTTTGATATTCAAGGATCATCTCTTCAAAGCTCAAGAACAGTCCATCCCAATGAGAAGGAAGTTAAGCAATGATACCACAAGGCCAGCATGGATGGACAAGAAGCTCCTAGGAAAATTCAACCATGAAAAGCAAACATATGGAAGGGGGAAAAAGTGATAAGTAACAGGAGAGGAACATAGAAACAATTCTTGAGAATGCAATGGTAAGATTAGGAAGGGCAAAACTCAACAGTAGTTGAGACTGATGAAGGAACAAGGCAACAAGAAAGGCAGCAGGATGGGCTTCTGTAAGTACATAAGGAGCAAAAGGAAGACTATGGAATATGTGGGTCTGCTGCTGAGTGGGATAGGGGTCCAGTGTCACAGGACATTGAAGAGGCTGAGGCATCGAATGCTTTCTTTCTTTTGTCTTTGTTAGTATGAACAGCCTTCAAAAATCCTAGGACCTGGAGACCAGAGGGAGAAGCAAGAACAAGGAAATCATACCCTCATAGAAGACGATCAGGTTAGAGAATACTTAAGCAAGTGGGCATAAATAAATCCATTGGATCTGGACACAGCCTTCCTTCACAGCTATTGAACAATAGATCTGGAGAACCATCGATCCTGAAAACCATTTCTGGGTTCATAAAGGACAGGAAGGTGATCAGGAGTAGTCAGCTTGGGTTCTAAAAAGGGAAGTCAAATTTAACCAACCTGATAGCCATATACGAAGAGGATTATCTTGCCAATCCAAATACTGGCATGGTAGATGAGGGGAGAGCAGTGGATATTGTCCACCTTGATTCAGTAAGGGCACATTTAAGTTTGAGCAGCAGTCCCAGTCTCTGAAAAAGCCTTATTACTTTGCAAATATTTCAATCCTGACAAATTGTCATCTATTAGTTTTATTAATCCATTAAGGAAGATCCAAGTAACCTTTCATATAGAAGTATTGCCACCTACTTCACTCTGTTGACCAAATTTGGGGTAATAAGCTTTTAGATAGACCTTTTAAACTGTATTTGAGTTATACGGATAGTATTAGAAAAGCACTGAATATAAGAGTTTGGTGCAGTTGTACTCTCACAAGTTTGGGGAAGATTTGGAGCTATGCAAATAAAATAATTTTTATCAATGCCCAAGTAAGGAAAATAATGGAATAGCCACACTTGCCTGCTACATCTGGCAGCAGCCATCCAGCCACGTTATCAACAGATAAGGCAATAAGTATGCTCTTATGTCTGAGCTAGGCATGCAACATAGGAAGGAGGACCATGGGGCCCAACACTTATGGAGCACAACCAAAACCAAGAGTTGTGGTAATGCAGCTTTAGTCTCTATGGAAAGAGACTAAAATGGAAATATGGAAATATGAGGGGAGAGTTGAGGCAAATTAGGTGGGCCGAGAACAGGCCATGAAGACATGGGATCTGATTGTTAATAATTTTGCTATTTAGAATAACCTGTAGTAGGAAATGTATGACAATTATCAGTTCCTAGGCTAAGCTTTAGTACATGTGTTTCTTAAAGTTTGTGTATGGGGCATTTTTATTTCTTAAATAAAACAGAATTATTTGATTAGTAAAATCCAGTTAAGCATGGTTCCTGTGTTAGAGCAACAACTTGTTACTGAAAGTGCTGACAGTACAAATTATTCTTTGCAACTCTAGAGCTGGATGAATTTGAAAGAGTTCTGATTGGTCTGAAATACTTCGCTTACTAGGTAAGATACAGTTTTTTAAAAAAGCTACTGATGAACCAGTGATTCTGATGAGGATTTATGCCATGCTGCTTGTTTCAAATTAAAGACGCAAGCGTTATTCATACATTTTAGCTAAAAATTGGTGCTAGCCCTGTCACATGAAGTATTACCATTTGATTTCTTGGATGGTTCTCTTAGAAATGCGGTGCTGTTTGTACAATGACTATGATCACAGGCAAAAAAAAGGAGCCATACAAAACCTCTCTGCTCAGAACATATATTTTTGTATGATTTCTTAAACCATACCCTCTCTCCATCAAACACCAGGCCAACCTGTGTTTTTAATTCATAGTATCACAGAGACAGTTTTGATACCTTAAATATCTCACTGAAGGCTTCTGCATTTACTGACCCAGTCTGAAAGCTATGGAGATTTTTCAATTCTCCCTGGAAGCAGATCCCTGCTAACAGGACTATTTAATTATACAACAAACTATTCTGCTACTGTGCCCTATAGTTAGCCAGAATTGAAGATCAGACAAAGCTGCTTGGATTAGACATAAACTGAGATAAGCATGTTCTTTATGCAATGCTATTTAAAAACTACAGAACAACAGGAAGACAAGTTCTGAATAAGCCTTGGTTTAAGAAGCCAAATTTCTTCTTCATTTAAGTGTTCTGTTTGCAACTCTTTACACTGACCCTCTGTATTCACATTGCAAGCAGCCACTGCTGGGACCACTGAAATGACAATCACACAGACCTCTTGTAGGTGTACAAGGATTCCTTGTAGGTACAGGATTAAGCAATCCCTCTCCCCACCTTTCTCTCTTCCCACGCCTACACGTCACAAGCACTTGTCAGACTAAAAGGTAAACTAAGCTGTGGCATTGATCCAGCTAAAGAACAATAAACTTAACAATAAGGAAAGGATTTGAATGGGGGAATTGGTCCCATTTGTCAGCTGGTTACACAAATACTTGTTCTGGTGTGAAGGCAGAGGTTGGTGGGAGGAATGAGTGAATGTCTAAAGATGGGAATGCACAGTGCTTGGGCTGGAATGGCCACATAAATATATTAGTGAAACTGCATCCTAAGGGGAAACACTTCTTAATCCATCAGTGTTAGCTCTGACCTGCTATGAGGTCAACTACTTTGTGTGACCCCCTTTGTGTGAGCCACTGGTTTTGACAAACAAAAAGGCTTGGTTGGACTTTGTCTAGAGCCTGAGTACTAGCTGCTTTAAAGGAGTCTTCGCTTGGCTTAGGATTTAAGCTTTGCATTTTGACAATCATTTTTGCTTTTCCATATAGAAACACCTTTCATGCACACTATGATGTAGAAGCTGTTAACTATTTTCCAAGAAACATAATAATCATGGAAGCTTGCATTTTCTAGTGAATTCTACAACCATATGCAGTGATCCATGGTGTGAATCTTTGGATTCCAAAACCTGGTATTTCTGTGGGGTTTTTTTCTTTTCTTCACCTGGAAACTATGGAAGAGACAGATTGTTGCATCCAAAGAGAAAAGAAAGAGTTATGCAATTGAGTCAAAACTGAATTCAAGAAATTGCTGTGGTCAAGATTCCATTGATTCTACGTTTCTATGACTAGACTAAGCAATGTCACACTACCCCTGGTATTTGAGCATTCTCCAAGCATATACTGGTATGCCAATAGATTCAAACTCTCTTGCTAAAATCAATCACTTTTACTAGCAATTACTGTGTTGAATCACTGTGAACTTCAATTTTCAACTCATTTTCAAAGTTTTAACTTAGAAGGAATTGCCTTGATTCAGCTAAGCTTTACTTATGAAATCATATATGACTCAGCCTGTATCCTCCTTTGTAAAGTGCTAAGAGACTGATATGTGATACTCATAAAATGAGAGAGTTATTTATTGTGTTCACTGAAGCTCATTTGCATAAATATTTAAGTTTGAACAGCAGCATTTTTGAAAGACAGAAATAATAACTAAGATCTGAAATGTGAAATTGTTTTAACTGAGGTTCAGTCCAGTCCCTAAGATACAGATGTGCACTTTATATTAATATCCAGTCTGGAGATCTTTTGACTGAATGCATTAGCAAATCATTTCAAGGACATATATCTGGTTTACACATTACAACTTTGCCATATAAATGTGTAATAAATGCACATAAACCCATTGTTAAACATATTAGAAAGACTACCTCAAATAAAGTGATGGAATTAAAAACCTAGAGGTCTTTCGAATACTGTAACTTCTTGACTTTCCCAAACTTTCACAGTAAAATATAATTTGACTTTGACATAGTGTGTTCTGCCACATTTCTAAAACGAAATGGCTATAACCTGGCATTTTGACTAACAGCCTTTTTCCCAGGAAGTTCACATTCATAAAATGGATATAAAATTTAGGAGATCAAAATGGGGTTCCTCTCTGGATTCACTATGAATTTTGCCAAAGGAAAGGGTAGGAGGAGGTGCTGATTTTCCTTTATGTTCCAGGCCTATCGGTATTTTGCTAACACTGGTGTACTCCTGGGTGTTCTCATTTTATTCTGTGGAGTTTGTTTCATGATTTTTCTTCTGCTCTGTTCATTTTTGAGAAGCATATTACTCTTTCTGGCCAGCCCTTCAGATGATCTTACCAGCTCTCTCACTTAAAACATGCAAAGAATTTGATGGCCAGTTTTCTAAAATCTAATATTTTCGTTACAGTCATGGAATGTAACTGTGTCTGATTCATACAGCATATGAAATGAACCCAAAATACTATAACACAACTTTTTAATAAAAGAAATCAATTGTCATCACTAGCCATTCATATCATAGTCTTAGGTTTTTCCCTGCAGCTTCTTAGAATTGCTTTGAATTGATATCTTGTGATGCTGGGAGTTTTACATGTAATACTAGGTTACATTAGATAGACTCAACATTAAATACCAAGGCACTGCTGTGAGGCCTACAGAAATCCATAGGAAAGAAACTTTAATTGCAATATAATATGTGCATTCTTTACTGCACAGAACATTCATGGAGTGCTACATATGAGCTATGCATTTTTCTTGTGTCCTGATTATTTCAGAAAACCTGCTCAGAATTTTGCTACCCCTTTTCAATGATACTTAGTGCACAGTCCTGCAGATTCTTGGACTAAGGGTTTTGGAAGAAATCTTCAGCTGCCTTCCCCTAGACAAAACTGGGAAGCTGGGAAGGATGAGTCTGCTGAGAAAGATAAGAGATAATTCCAACTGTTGAAAAGGCTGCTTAAGAGACTCATAGGTCTTTCTAACTTGCAGAATTATATATATATAATGTATATATATATATACACACACATATATACGTGATATAATGGACAGAACTGTTCTCCAAGGGACAGGGTATCTACACAGACACCCTCCCTTTGAAATAATTTTTTTCAGAAAATCTTTCTTCATGAACCTGAATTAAATACTTCTATATCTAAGTAAGATGAGTAAGGTCAAACTGCCAGGATAAGTGCTCAACACATGAAGTCCCACTACAATAATTCTGCACAAAAGAAAATCAAAAGTCAATGAAGGTGGAAAACAATAAGAAGCTGGTAGAACACTGAGGATAAAAAAAGTATCTTTGGCAAAAATGTTACTGATTTAGTGCCAATGTTCTTTTTGACTATGGGTTAGAGAGAGAAACAACATTTGCAGCTATCTCCCTCCAGGCACCAGATTGCTAAGAGAGGCAACAGAGCTTGCAAATGCTTTGGTAAGGTTCCAGTGTGGTGAATGGATGAGGAAAATGTGTAATAGCTTCACTGAACACTGAAATTGGAGTTGAAATAATAGCATATTTCTTTTTATTTTTCAAAATCCAAAAGAAAAGTTAATTCAAGGAAATACATGGTTTGTGTTGTATGTGAATACCTGTTTTGGACTTTGTAAAAAAAAAAAATATATATATTTATATATATAAATATATATATATATATTACATATATATATATATATATGCTCAGGTTTATAAAAAGTTTTAAAACATGTTTTTCTCATAATCTTGAAAAAAATTGGTGTAAAAATACGGTTGTGAGATGAGAAAATTACATTCTGCTATTAAATGTTCAAAATTAGTTGTTTCAGCTTTTTCTTTCAAATAAAACATAACATTTTTATAAGACTATGAAATTATGCACTAAGAGGAAACTAAATTCTCTCCTTCCCTCCAGAAAAAAACAACATGTTGGTTGAAAGAAGTCAAGTTTTGTGAATAACATAGTTCCAAATAAATGACATTTTTGGGGGTTTTGGTACCTTATAAATATACACTGATAGAACGTCTCCAGCTCTTATACACTCTCATAACATCCTAGATGTTATCCTACATGTGACTTCACAATAAATTACAACCCTTTTAATGTAAATGAAGGCCATTTGTCTTCTTCCATAACTTTGTAAGGTCCCTTTACAATAATTCTATAGAGAATGGGACTGGAGAATTAGAAAGGGATATGGAATGTCTGCAACAACATTTTACCTTCTCTTCCTAAAAGAGGCAGTAACTCAAGAGAGAATCTGCATAACTGGAGGCACTGCAAAGGACAAGTAGTAGGGAAGCTTGGGATCATAACTTTTAGGCCAGATTATCTTTAGAAACTTTAATAATATTTTTTGCTTTTAAAAGTAAGTTGCAAATTGCCTAAGATCAGTATGACTTCAGAAAGATCCTAATAGAAGTCATATATCTTCACTTTTTAAAAACATAAGATGAATATTAGAGAAAATCATTAATCCCTTGCAACTGATATGTCTCTTTTCAGTAACTCCTATCTTTGTATATCTTTTCACATTAGTTCTCACCCCACACAGAAGTCATATTTTTTTCTGTGATTTTTCACAAAACCACCAAAGTACAGTATCTACTGTACTTATTCTCTGGTATTATGTGTATTAGAATGTTTATTTGAGGAAGAATAAGCAGAGGGATGTGTGGGTGATAGCTTTGTTATTGTAGAAAGACTAAGCTTGAGAAATAAGCCGTAGTCACTATGGCAATGAAATTAAACTCATCATGTAAGGTTTTTAAAATTCAATTTTCCTTTTTTCCTTTTTTTTTATTAGATGTAACATACAAACAATGAAGGAACAAGTGAGTGTTGATTTACAGTCTAATTCTTCTAACTACATCAAGCTCAATGCACAGATCTGGGGGTGCCAAAAAACGGAGAAAAACCAAAACAGGTTTTTGGGGCAAGAGAAAAAAGAGAACTAAGAGAAAGGAATGGGAAAGAATAAATGCATAATACTTTATCAGTCTTTCTTGACAATAATACCGTTAGCTTGGTATAAGCTTTAAATTAATTTTTTTCAGCAACTGACCTTACTTTGCAGAAATTAAATGCATTTTTCTACTCGTGGCTTAGTTTCAGGCATATGACTGAATGTCATAACTCATCCACTGAAAGCTGGGACAGTCTGTTCGGTCTGTTCATAGGACAACTGGTAAGCTTTCAGCTATTTAATAAAGTATTCAGATGGAATTGGATGAAAGCACCTGACAGGATGTACAAAACCCATGCATGTTCTGTCTTTAAAGCTGAGCTATAGCAGTATTCAATAACAATAACAATTCAATAATGAATTTTTTGTAGGACAACAGTGTCAATCATTAGCAAAATAAATTTGATTATTTGATTTTCTGTATCTTCATATATGCATGTGTACAAGTATGCAGATACAGACAGAGATTAGATATAGATATAGACAGATATACATGCACACCATGTTATTGAAGAGTTTTTCTTGTTTTCTTTTATGTTAATAACCATGAATGCATAACTCTGTAATGCAATGCTGTACACAGATACTCTATGATTGATTACACTGCCATTGTAAAAATTTCCCAAGATCAATTTTCAAACCACAACAACTCTTATGACTTACTCTTTTAGGAAACTAAGTGCACTTCAGATCCAAGGCTAGTTTACTGCATATAAATTTGACTACGCATATTGCTAGTATTTAGATTTGTTAAACAGTGGAAAAAAAAGAAGTAAAAGATTCCTAAAAATGCAGCTTCCCAAGCTGTGTGCTTTCCTCTTGGCTCTTTTGGGGACATACAATACTAGCAGAGACCACCTGGGATATCCATCCAAGTCCTCTGCCATAGAAGAGCTGTTCTTTGTTCTAGATGTGAGCTTTCCTGTTGATTCATAGGAACAAATTTCTGTGGCTGCTCTAAATTGAACAGTTCAGTCAAAAGCACTAGAGGTAATCAAACATAGCTATGAGATAACAACTTCCTTTTGTATTACCAACAATTTAATTTCTGTATGTCAGCTGAAAAGGAAAAAAACCCTAGATTAAGCATTATAAACATTGCAGCTCATTCCAACAAGTAACAAAAATCCTCAGTTTTACAATACTGGAACATCTTCCTCAATTTTTTTAAAGGAGAGAGAGAACCAGACTATGCTGAATATGTCTACGTGTGTGGAATGAAATGTAACAGATTGGAGAAAATATGAACTTTTCAGACCATTCCTGAAATTCTGATGCTGTCAAATGGTGATTTGTCTTTGTTCCAAATGCAACTCTTACAGCATTTTGCAAGATCAAACTCTCTAATAAAATATAACATAGCAATTAGTAACCACATTCCCAGTGAGCTGCTGGAAGGCATTTAGATGCCACAGTAATGCTATAATCAGCACTCAAAAAGAACAGCTACAAAGAATGTATAACTAAATTGGGGAAAGTGCATATTTTTTTAGCATTACTTTCTGCTTAGACTTAAGTGATTATTTATAGAATCAGGACTGTCAGTTACTAAAACAAATAAATGTAACTGGTCCTTTGTCTCCTTTGTTTCCCTGGCTACTGCGTGTGCAGTGCGTCAGTAAGGACAGTAATATCTGTATGTCCAACCTACTGCTTTCTTCCCTCTTATCTCCTTTATTTGTGGACCCACAGGTGATATTTTCCTTTTTTTTTCCACTGAACTACTGTTTTCATTACACTGACAAGATGCCATTAGGTAACAGGGAAGCTGATGGCTAAGCATGGTAAAAATGATTTGTAATGAGTCCAGTGGCCCCATTTAGGGGAATAATTGTGATTTCTCTGCTTATAAGTTCAGAATTCAAGTGGCCAATATTTAGGCATTCAATTTTTAAAACTGAAGATAAATTACTGATCTGATTATGATCACCAGAAACTTTTCTGAGTTAAACCCCCCCCAAATCAATATTTTGCATCAGTTATGAGAGAATGACACAGTTTTTAAAAATCTAAGTAAAATAGACATTTCTTTTCTTTTAAGGTTACAATTTCTGTTTCTTATTGTGAACCGTAATGACTTAGATAGTTCCCTCACAAATCTCTTACTACTTAAAGATACCTACACATCCACAAAGTCCTTTGAACTGAAAGCAACAAGAGTTTCATTGCAGGCTGAGTAACATAAATCCTTTATTGAGGATGGTTTTGGGGCAAAAAGCTCATGACTGATATGGGAAGTAGCAAACTGATAGGTCATCAGGGTTTAAAGAGAAGCTAAGATTTTGATCTAAAAAATGCATACTTTTTCTGTTTTCCTTAATGAAATTAAATTTAACATAAATTCCAATTGGTTAGAGTACTCACATGGTAAATCAAAAATCTTAAGTTTTTAAATTCATGAATGTATTAACTAATATTCGGATAATAAAGCTTAAGAAATCATGTTCTTAATAAGACAATGTGAAAAACCCAAACCATCCCCCACCACTTCCATATGGATTTTTCCTACTTTATGACTTTCCTGAAAGCTCAAATAACTCATAGAAAAGAGCAAAGCAGAATTTATGGAGATAATGTAACTGTTTCACCTGTCTCCTCATAAATAGATTGCATTCATCTTAGCTTCCCTCTCCTTGATTACATTTCATATTTGAAATTATTCTTATCCTAAATGATTTCCTGTTTGAAATACAGATTTTTCAATCCAGTCTGGCATGCATCTCACTGAGGTGCCTAATTGCCTTTATACTGGAAGAAATTACTTGAAAAACTTGTGCTTTCTAAACCCAGACTGATTCATACATAAGGAAACATCAAGACAAGATTATTTTTCAACATGCAACACAAGGTATGAAAGTGGTACAAGTCCTGAAGACTAGAAATTAAATCCCTCAGCACCTAAAAATCTGTAGGAAAAAGCCTTCTATACCAGGATCTATATCTAAGTACTCAATATTTCAGAAGAAAAATAAAGGATTTTAGGTGCTCAAAGACTGCATTTTGCCTGATCACCCCAACTGGGACTGTAACTGGTGCAGCTGAAAAGCCCCCTGGACAACAATCCAAGGAAGTCTGAATAGGGGCTACATTGAAAACAGGACTTTTGGTCCAGGGCTAAAATATTTATCGAACATTCAGTTCATTTACCTACTTTCACTCTTCTTCCTGTTGCTGAAAACCAACCACTTTCTATTCAAACTAAATGTTACAGTTAATCTCAGTACTACTCACTGTCTTTGCTGTTCAGAGTAATTGGTTATAACACCACAGCAAAATTAAAATATGCAGCACATGTAGCCTTGTCTGTCACACCCTTAGGCTAACATGAGAGAGGGTTAAAGTGCAACATAAATCAGCCCAGAAGTGGAGTTTTGGAAATTTATGCCTGTGAGGCAACTATTTTCTTGTTTCCACATGTGGAGGGATCAAAAGAGCCCAAAAGAGAATGAGTCCAGAGCAATACGTTTGCCTGGCTAAGCCAGTGTATCTCAGCAAAGGAGCAGGCAGCCTTGACACAGATGCATAGGATTCTTGTATTCTCTCACAAAGTGTCAGTAGTTCCAAACTGAGTCTTGTGTAAGACCAAGAAAAGTTGTCAGTGATAACTACCAGGAAGACTCCAGGTTATCTTTAACTCCAGTGGGACCTAAATATTTTATTAAACAGTATGTATTTGTGGAGGCATATGAAAGTCCTGATACCCTGCATTTAAAAAAATAAAGATTTTGTCCTCTAAGCATGTTTGACTTCCCATCAATGAGCATTCTTGGACACTTGGTTTCTTATTAGTGTTTCTCCCATCCTAGTGGAAAAAAATGCCATAAGATTGTTTCCTTTTGCTAAGTTAATATACTGTTTTTGCAGACTGTGGGATGTTTTCTCAGCAGGGAGATAATTATTCTGAAAACAATGGATTTTTCTTAATGACATCTAAACCTTCATAAGATACCCAGGGCTTCAAGCCAAACCATCCACAGCATGAGTTTGGCTCTCTTTCATCAGTGATTGTGTTGATAACTGTGCATTAAAAATTATCCTTATCCTACTAATAGGTGTATAATGTATAATTAAATATATCCAAAAGCTAGCACAGTCAGTGTGTTGAAATAAGCCCTTCATGCACAATGCCCATCTCTGGGAGAAAGGTTGTGTGGTGCTCTGTTACCTTCTAGCAGTTGTGAAGCTTGGCATGGATAAGGGCCGTGTCATCACTTGCACCTTTTTGACTCCATGGGCTGACTGTACGGCAGGTGATAAAACAAGTCAGAAATTGTAATTCTAGGCAACATGCAACATGTAGCAAAGAGGGCTTTCAATGATTTCATCTCAATTTTTGTAAGTGCAAATAAATTATGGAAGTCTGAAATGTGGCACTTAGCATTTTCCTGTCTAAGAGCTACTTTTGATCTCAATCCTGCCTCAGTCATTTAGCTTTAGGATGCTTCAATGCCATTAACTGAAATGAGATAGGTTACATTAGGCAAAAAGATTGCAGCAGTTTTCAGGAAAAAAAACATGGTAAAATTCCATTAACTTGCCAGAATTGAACTTCTCTGTTGAACTCTAAGTCTTCAAAGCTTCCTCTTGATATGCTTTTATAAATGCAAGACTCTGGCTATGGTGTTTTAAATAATACTCATTTAGAGCTTTAGATTTAGTTTATAAGTATTTCATTTGGAATATTTCCTTTTATCAGTCATATATTTTGTTCCATAATATGATTATTTAATGTGACATTTCAAAGATGCTACTGACTATAACTTCTATAAATTCCCTGAAGCTAGCTGTTTTCATCACTGCCAAACTTCTGTTAATTTTTACCTTTGAGTTTGACTGCTGTAGCTGCTGGAATTTATGAACAGAAGCAGGAATATTTTAAATCCTAAATTATGACAATCTATTATTGTAAAAATATTTTTCTGTGTGAGATAAGTATTGCAACAATGTTTGTTTGCTCAGATTGGCAAAGGTCAGGGAATAACTTAGGAGACCCTACTTTGCCAGAAGAAAAGACTTAAGGGTAAAAATAATTTTAATAATGATTCTTACTTTGTAGAATGCTTGGTTCATTGAACACATCTCCATTTTTATCTACTTTCACCTTCTTAAATAATTCTAATAGATTAGAATAATGTATTTTTTATTTGGAAAAAAATTTAAAATAATTTTTAATTATTCAAATTTTACTTGAATTTCCTTATTCTACAAACTTCAGCCTTCTTCACTCAACTCCTTTTTCAAAGAAAGCTCGGGGGACTGTAACTCTATTAAAAACATAGCATATGCAAATCTTCTCTTGTTTCAGACAGTGTTTTATGTTAAGACTTTTCTACAAGTAGGTAATTCTTTTCTTAAAAGGGTGTAAAATCAATATTTTGATATTGATATGTCTAAAATGTATGGATTATTTAATTAAGAACAAAATTGACAGTGAAATAAATTGTTTTTCAGAGGCCTAAGTTGCACAGACATTTTATGTCGTGTAAAAAATATGTGCCTGAATACTTTGCCCAGATAGGAATTGAAGCAGACCACTAATTTAGTTTAGTTTTATGATATTTTAATCATGCCAAATTGATAAAAAATACAAATAAATTTGAGATTATTTCCATTTTTACATGGTTGCTAAAGTCCACGCTTGTCTGATGCAACCAGCACATAGACAGAAGAATAAAAAAGCATGCAATTTTTATTTTTTTTTTTAATCTCTGAGAGCAAGCTGTTGCTTTTAAAAAAGTTTAGCCTCATAGTTTGTGGAAGCCTGGAGTTCATGATTAACATGGCTATGTATCTAGTTAGTTTTGCAAAACGATTTTAACACAGGATGGTGTACCCTTCTAAGTGGTAGAAAGCAGAAGAGCTTTTATTATTATGTGTAATATTTATCTGTACAAAACTGTTAACTGGAATGTACTGATTACTGATTTCATTTTAATGTGTATTTTTAAGTATCTGTCATCCCTAAAAGTTTTTGGTGTTCTGATGTGTGGTTTCAGCAAATGAGATTTTTTCAAGACTATGGAATCTTATGCCTTACTCTGCAGTAATTTAATCAAAGATAATTCACCTTTTAGACCCAGTCCAAAAAAATTTGTCTGAGGTCATCTGGAATAGTCTAGGCAAGTGTATATGGCCAAAGTACCACAGTAATAGTAATCTCCATACAGAGAAGAACTTTCTGAGCTGCAGTTGTCTCATTTTTTGCTGTTCTTTAGTCCTACAACAGAGATTAAGCTACCTCCATCTGTATTTCTGCCAAAGTCTAAGTTCCAGATCTGAAACAGATTGTCACCTCTTAAAACTGATTCCTGTCATCACGTGCTCCTAGAAAGTCCCCTCTGTGGTTCTTATGGTATAAAGTGCAGTAAAAAAATAATGCATATACAATAGAACAACAAATCATAGTCTTATCGATGGAAATGTGCAGTAAGATCTTTCTGAGGGTTACAAAGTACCCTATAGGCACAGCTTGTAGCAAGCAACATAATTTATCATGCAGAAAAGTTCCTCTTTACTCTTCCTGCCTTTACTCATGTTGTAGATTTTTTCCAAGTTGGGTGTCAGTGTAACATTTGCAAGCATTGACCCCTCTTTATTACTCTAAATGACTGACAGGTATTGATAAATCCTGGCTGGGTCAGGTTTATTTGGGTTGGGGGAGGTTGGTTTGTTTGTTTGTTTGCTTGATTGGTTTGGGTTTTTTGTTTTCTTATATATGCTCATAATTTTACAACAAGAATGCCTCTAGAAGAGCTGAAAAGATACCCATAGGATTGCGGTCATATAAATCACAAGTGTCAAGCAATGCAATGCTTTTTCTCTAAACAAAGCAGAAATGTTGCATGTTTCTCAAAACATGTCTCTGGGGAGACTCTCCCAGGCTTTGAGATCTTACATCTCAGCAATACTGAGTTCTGTCAAGGAGATCCACTGTGAAAGCTAATGTTTCAAGTCTTGCTTGTCCTTACAATATGTCATGCTAGTTCTTGTGGCATCTTCAGTGCAGCAGTCATCCACAGTAATTGAAAAAATACCCCTGTTCTGTCTAGTGAGTTCCTCAAGCCTAGAAATTAAGAAGCCTTACTCCTTTTTATTCAAATATAGTCAACAGGCTTCAAATCCTGCTTAATTAATAGAGATCATTTAAAATGAGCTATATCATCTGAATAAGAAAAAATATTCTGAAAAGTTATGTGACTTATGTCTGCCTGGGAAGGGGAACATTTCTCTCCACTAATCCTTCAAGATGCTTTTCAAGTTTGACGACTGCCATGTCAAAATCACACAAAGATCTCTACGGGATGCTGCTGATCACCCAGGGCTAATGAGACACACAGATCACTGCTGTTTGTAAAGTACTGCTGACTGATCCGTGCTCAGCCTTCTAATAGCCTCATATAGAGAAAACTGATGAAAATAGTCCCAGTTAATCTAAAGATCTGACTTTTGAGGAAGAACAGCTTTTGTCTACCTTTACTTTCAGAAAGGAATGCTGCTGGTCAAACACATACTGGTATTTCGCGATGCACCTATTTGAAAAGGATAATGAGTTTCCTTGTTTTGTACTTATTTGTGGGAACAAATGCCATGATTTGAACTCAGAAACTGAATGATAGGCATTTAATGGCTGAAGTAATATGAGCATATAACACTCAGTCTGAAGTGTTATAATGATAAACGCAGTTTGTGTTAAATTTTATGGCATGCTGCAAACTTTCCATTGTTGATTTTGAAAAAGAACAATTAAATAATATGCAGAACATTTTTATTTGTGGAACAAAGTGCCCATTTTGTCTTTCTAGCATAGCTTCAGAGAGATGATAATTTCTATTCAAAGACTATTTGGATCACATTTAGGTGTGGAGGTTTTTTGTCCAAGCTTTGTCTAAATAATTTTTTGTCATAAAGTTTCCTGCAGCGCTGATAGGAAGGTTCACTAATACTGTGAGAAATGGGATAAGACAAAACATATGTCTTTTCATGCAGAAACCTCAAAACCAGGAACATATATATTAAGGTTTGGCTTCTCTGATTATTGAATAATGGAAACAACGGTTTCTGCAGAAGTTCTGATATGTCTACATTTAAAAAAATTTCAGGTTTAGTTTGGAATTTAATTACTTGAAAAAAAACTTTTCTTCACACAGTTTTGGTATTAATTTTATAACTCTTATGAAGAAATACAATTTTGGATCAGTATTCTCTCAATTTAGGCCATAAAGGAACACAGCTTTCTGTGGCAGTTCTTGTTATTATTACCATTGGACACAACCTCATGTAACTTCAAAATCTTTTACCCACCTACATTTATTGCAAGAAATTAAAACTGATTATTTATAAAATGTATATGAGCAAAAAAAAAAAAACATATGCTGCCTTCAAATATTTCCAAGGCTACAGAAACAAAAAAGGACAATGGATGACTGCACAAAATACATAGTTGCTAAAATACAATGAAACATTTCTCTAAAAAGGGTTTTACCTTAGCTAAAGTGTATGCAGTGTTTCTTATGTAAAAAACAAGCCCCATAATGCTAAATCCTGACATCCATGGCACTCCACAGTCTTTTCCCAATATCTCTGGAAGCATCCTACTAGCTTACGTGAATGTTTTTTTTTTTTAAATCAGAAATAGGTCCAACTGAATAATCCTGGTCACTCCAGTGGAGGCAATAGCCTCCCTCAGGGAGCATACAGATGAGGAGGACCAGATCTTCATCTTTTTTCAGGTATTTTCACTTAACTACCACATTTCTCTTTTTGATGACAGAAAAAGGTAAAGCAAGGTAGTAAGTGTGCCATGATTTCGAGGGGAACACTGGGAGAAGAACTTCAAGCCTTCAACTCTTGACTGTTAGAGCTCCACAAGGGAGACAAGGCAGACAGAATACCAGAACAGACAAAAGTCCTCTGTGCTTCTCTCTGACACACTGCTGGAGCAGCCAGAAGAATTTCACATTTGGGTAACCCAGCACATTTTCATGTCATGAAAGGAGGAGTCAGGTCCACTACCTACGTATCACCAGCTCAACTCCATTTTGAAACAAACCTGAAAATCTGAAAAGTCATCCTAATTAAAAGCATTCTGGGAGTGACTGCTGAATCAACATTTCCCATTACATTATCATTATGATCCAATTTAGTTTATGGGTTATAATATGATACTGTATGCTATATCACAAACTGATTCTATAGTAAGTCTATATAATATCATTATTGCATATAATGCTTCCCATAAATTTCAGGCTTTATCTAAGTGTTCGATGACTCCATATCTGTGTAAGTTAGCAATTCGTTATGTCCAGGGTCTTCTACTGACATGAAATATTGGTGTCATCAATTCTTAGAATAACACATATGTTTATGTTTTCAAGGCTTTGTTTATTAATTTGTTAATAAATTGTTAAAACTAATAGTCTCTTTCACAAAGCCAAAGATCAGTCCTTTTCTCAAGGGCTTTCCACGAGTTATTCTACTCAGGAAAATTTCTCTGGTATCTAAAATGTCACTCATTTCTTCTTATCTCTGATTTGGCCATGAGTAAATGACTACAGATTGTCTGTACACTGTGCAGTGTTAAAAATGCTATCAAAACATTTTTCATCTTGAACAATGTGATTCTCTCAGGACACAGCTCCATCAGCAAGGTCTGTTTATAGCCTTGAGTGCCCGAAATTTCACAATGAGAGGCAAAGGACAAGGCTCAGTGGAATGTTGTGGCAGCTGCACGGAAAAAATCAGGTTATACTGTTTCCAGGAATGAGAGGAAGGACAGGGGATATGTCAAAATTGTACCAGTAGCAATTGATGAGTATCTCAGAATTATCTCAGAGTTCACGTGAGCCTACTTTCTCTTGCACTAATGGAAAACTAAGATTTGAAAACGTGTAAATGGTGAGACACATCTTCTTGAATACAAGCTGACGTACAAGACTGAATTCTAAGTTTCTGTTGATGAGTATTATGGGAACCAAGATATTAGTCTCTTTTCATACTCGAAAAAGAGGAGCTCTGTCTTTCTTAAATTTCTCTAACCTTCCACATTGCTTTAGGCCATTGTATACCTCTTTGCAAATGCACAGCTAACCAGTGCAAAGTGGAAACCTTAGGGGACAAGCATCTACAACTGTTTCAGATTAGACTTCACATGCAAGCTCACCGTGCCTGTTTCAAACAGGACACCACCACTGTGCACCTCCTCCCTTCTATCACTTCCCAACCACTACCTCTCTCCCTATAAAATCAATTATAATATCAAAATAAAGAAAAGAACGCACATTTTTGAATGACTTGTGCAAAGTCACAAAGAAACTTTTCTTTTGTGTTTATTTCATTTTCACTGCAGTTCTACCAGAAAAAATGCAACATATCTGTAAAACTTAAAAAAACCCCAAAAAACTCTGAATTTGGATTATCTTCATATAACATAACAAAATGGAAATAATTTTATTCGCTAATTCATAGTACCTTCTAGTGAAATTAAACCTTTTGACAGTTTGTGAAAAAAACAAGTAGCATGTTTATTCCAGTGAGCTCTAGTCAAGGGAGAATTTGCAATTTTTTAAACAAAAGTTACAGCTCATAACTGGATTTTTCTACAATTGTTCCACCTTTATGAATTCATGTAAATTGAAGCTTGCTGAGGTCCACTGTAGTACCTTCAGTTACATGTGGTCCTTCTCAGCCCCCCACTTAGGCAGAGGAAAAAGGGTTGAAGCTGCCAGTAAGATGCTAACTGTCTCAGCAACTTTCAAAATTCACCCCTATTAACTTTCCATATCAGTCAGCTTTGCCCCTATGCTGCTCTTAAGTGACCTTTCCAAACTGTATGATTTTTACCCATTCTTACTATACAATTTCCATACTGCAGCTGAAAGATGAGGTATTAAAAAAATCTATAAAACCCACTAGTCTTGCAGAAAATAAGTCCACTGATAGAAAATTCCCGAACAAAAAAAAAAAAATATAATTCCACAGTTGTGCTAGAAACAAGCTACTAACTGGTGACTTCCAAAAGAATCCTAAGAAGAAAAACAAAACCTTAAACCTACAGCAGTCAAAAAAAGCTAATAGTGGGGAAAAATTAAATGCAAATGTGAAGTGCAGTTTTGATGGCATGAGTTAAAGGGGAGTTGCAAATTACTTTGCCATTTGCTGAGGAATGAGTGTTCTTGGAAAAAGGTAGGCACATAGGCCATTTTCCTGTATTTAATATTAATGGTAATCTCTGGTACATGTAGTGAATGGGAAATATCTATTCGTTCTTTTAATGACCAATATTGAAAGAATGAGACAATATGAACAAGGAATTTCTGTTTCAATTTCTGTCATGCTGAATGAACTATGACAACGACAGACAGCCAGGCTGGCACTACCAGCCTTCCTACCAAGTAGACTGATGCTGTCCCAAAGTGGGCAGGAAAAAGTGTGAATGCTCCTTGGTGTTGGACAGAAGGCAGGATTGACCTGCAGGCATGCATGAGGTTTGTATTCCAGGCCTGGGAAGCCAAACTAATCTATACTGCAGTGATTTTATTAGAAAAATCAAACAAAAACCCCACAGGCAGACTACACTCACAAGTACAAATAAGAAAGGGAATTCCAGAAGAGAAAGACCAATCTGGGCAGCCAGAGATGTAGGTCCAAGCCTCCCAGACAGGCTGATGGAGGCCAGAGCTCCATCACGTATTGTCTCAAGAGGCGTTGCTGGGCTAAGTCCCGAGTATGGTGTCATATTGGCTATGGGACCAGCAGCCAGAAAGCTGATAGGTGAACAGGGCCCTCCTCTACAGGAACAAGGGCTTGAGGTGAGCTCAGGTTCCCCCTCAAATGAGAGGAGAGGGACTCACACTCCTTACAGAGTCATCACTTTCTCCACAGAGCCAAAGGGGCAATGTGGTTCCTTTGCACTTTTCTCTGGTCCTCTCATAGTGAGACAGTCTGCTCTCTCTATAGAACCCCAGAGGATGAAGTGAGTCTTTTTGAGAGCCCTTTCTGGTTTGTTTTTTTTTTTTTTTTTTTTTTTGTGGTTTTTTTTTTTTTTTTTGTGTGTGTGTGTTTTTTTTTTTGTTTTGTTTTGTTTTGGTTTGGTTTGGTTTGGTTTGGTTTGGGTTTTTTTCTGTACACTTCCAATTTTCCAGTAAATTCTCACTCTTCTTGCCACAGTAGCCATTCTGGGAACTCAGCTACATCTCAGTAATAGGTGTTAGCCTACTTTCTTTTTTTTTAAGAACTAGTGTACTGCTTCCCACAATCAGTGGCCCCAAACCTCAAACCTCACCTTGTTTACAGGGAGATCACCCAGGTCTGAGCAAGAAAGATGACCAATAGCCCCCTCCATGGGGATGCTCATGTGGGACTGAAGCCCTATGCCCAGAGCACCTCTCCTCTTGCCTTTCTCCACTCTTTCTTATCCACCCTTCTTCTCTCAGTCTTCCCAGTAATTCTTCCTTTTTTGCTTCTCCACAGCCTGCACCTTTCCTCCCCTTCTTCCTGCACTCCCTTCCTTGGCAGCAGCTCTTGCTCCTGGGGGAAAAGATACAGCACAGGCTAGCAGTCTTTTAACTTGGCTGAGACTCTAGACATATGTTTTAGGGCATGAATGAGGAAGCCCTGTAAACAGGGACAGGCAGAAGAAGCACCTCTGTGCAGAGCTTAGCTCTCAGGGTGTTTCACTATGTAATTTTTTCCCCCCCACCTAAGGATTGTGCATTGCTTTAGTTTTTTTCTTCATATTTTCATTAAGATACAGATTATTTAGTTATCATGTGCATTATATGTCTTATTCCAACAACCTTTTCTGTTTAAAAAATGTATAAAATGTAAAAATCCATGTCCCAAGGACTGCGTAACTGTAATTGAATTTTCTTTTCATAACCTCCTCCAAACCTGCATTCATGACTCTTCATTGACTTGTAAGGCAGCTTTTCAAGTAGAGCAAAAATAATTCCTAAAGCAAAGAGGGTTTTCAAGTATTTCCTGCTAAAATAGTAATTCTTTGCATCTACTTCAGGACATTGTTGCACAAGATTGTGTCCTCACTCACTATTGTGTGGAAAAACTCACTCCACTCACTAGCTCATTCTTATCTCAGCTTTTCCCACCTAATCTCTAATTCATTCTCAGTTGTACCTTTCTCAGGTCCTCTTGTAGTGTGTCAGACTGCTTTCCCTATGGCACCCCTGAGGCTGAAATGAGTCTTTTTGAGAGCCCTTCTAGGTGTTTTTTTTCAGTACACTTCCAATTTTCCAGTAAATTCTCACTCTCTGTGCCACAGTAGCCATTCTGGGAACTCAGCTACATCTCAGTACTCAGCTGTTAAACAACTTTCTTTTTTTTTAAGAACTAGTCTACTGCTTCCCAAAACAGATTTCTTTCTTGCTGGGTGATACTGTATATGTAATCTCAGGTAGCTCAACATTTTTCCACAAATTCAAAACTAGTTTCCCTTGTTTTCTCCTCTAGTGTCCTGCTGTTTAGGAACCCTGTCCTTTTTCACCTAAACCCCACTGTAACCACTTCTAAAGGCCTTCTACCCACCTAACTGAAACCCTTCAATGCTCATATGAGGGCAAACCTCTTTTTGCTTCTGAAATCCTCAAAAGTTCACATCTGGGATACTTCACTGTTTCCCAATAAAATGTTCTGCTGTTCCTCAGATGAACTTCGACGCATCCAATCTGGGACTTCATAACCTCTCCCATGAAGTAACTCAGGTTTTACTTGCCAAAACTATTCATTCTTTCTGAGCCATATTATCACTCCTAACCAAATCCCACAGTGTTTCTTCAGGTATTTGGAGATGCTTACCCCACTCCTAAATTTCACTATCTCCTTGAACCATCTCAGCATTTCCTACCCATTCAAATAATGTGTGTCCTCTGCCCTCAAGAACTTCCAGTGCTCCCTCTGAGATACCTCAATTTTTCTCCTAAAAATGGTCTGTCATGCTGATGTACCTCAGTGTTTCCTGCCAAAAATCTCCATCACCCAGCTCCTGTTGTGTTCGGTTGTGTCTTGTCCCCTCCATGCACCGCTCCTTCTGTAGGAAATTTGCAACAAACCTCACTCAAGGCCTCCATCATCACAGCTTGTCTGCCTTCCCCACCTAAATTATTCACTGGAGTCTCACACCTCTCTCCAGGCCCTCTTAATGGCCCCAGTGTTTCCCAAGGAACAGCCCCTGCTCTCCCCAGAGACAGTGCAGCCCGTCCACCCCCCTGAAGTATCTCGGTGCTTCCAAGGTATCTGAGCGCTCTCTGCCTCTGAGGTGACTCGGCATTTTGTCCTACAATCCAGCACATTTTACCCAAATACCCACTCTGTCCGCCTTGGAAACCTCACACAAAAGGGTCTTTTGGACTTAGTGAATTTTGAATAGTAGAATATTAAGCAATTCTGTCTGTGGCACTGCAAAATGAATGCCTGTCAAGGTACCTCTGCACACCCTGCCCTGCTGTATCTCAGAGGCATGTTGGAACAGCTGTATAAAATACAGCCAGGAGACTATAGTGGCTAGTGAGATTAACTCTAAAACTTGTCTGCATCCTCTGTAAAAAAGCCTCGGGACAGTTCCAAATTGCCATCTCACCCACTGAGTGGTCATGGCTGACCTGAAATCAATTATATGTGGAGAACTCTTACAAATTCTGAGAAGAGCTGGAGGAAAATGTTCCACTGAAGAAACTTTATCCATAAATTACTCTGCAAGAAAATAGGCCTCTAGATTAACAAAAACCCAAAACAACAAAACCTACCTTCTATTATGAAATAGCAAACTCCTTGTTATGATCTGATTATTATGATTACTAGAGAGATGCCTCTGCCAGAATTAAGGTGCAAATGACTCCATGTGCCAAGGTCAGCAGTAAATGTGAGGTAGACAGAGACGTAGAACTAGAAAAGCGAGCGGGATGGAGATAAAGAGAGTGAGAGAATTATCATCCTGGTGGATCCAGTGGTGTCCTGTGGGTCCCCTTCTTCTGGTGTTCATGGTGGGGGGTTCAGGTACATGTGGGAACACTTAGGGGGAGTTTTACACTGTCTTTTGCAGCAGACTCTAGATCTTTTGCAACACTTGGGGATCACGTGCAGTCTGCTTCTGGAAGGCGTCTGAATGAGTCTGAGGGGAACACGACCCTTTGTAAGACATGACAGGTGCTTCTTGTGTGACTGTCCTTTATGAACGCCACCTTCCAGAGGCAGGGGAGTTTGACAACGGAGCAAACTGAGTTTGTGTAAGGGAGGATTCTCCACAGGGTCTGCTCCTTATCTGGCCTGTAGCCACCTGTAGGTGTTCAGCCCCTCTGTCTTATGCAGAACAGAGGTTTCACTGCCACACACCAAAAACTCTCTTCCTCCTCTTTTGCGGGGAAGAGCATACCATACATACCTGGCCTCAGCAAATGAGTCTCTGGGCTATGGCCAGCCCCAGCTGGACTCAGCCAGAGATGATTTTCAGCACAGCTGCTAGGTTTGGCTTTCCTTGTGGCTACACTCTTCTCCCCCAGCTTTATTTACTCGTCCTTAGACCTGAGAGAATTGTACCATATCTTTATCTTGTCTCTAGTTCCTGTATCAGGAAGCACATTCAGGGGGGAGGGAGGGGGCTTCAGTGGTCACAGAAGAGCAGTTCTTTCTTTGCACAGTTTCCTACAGTGGGCAAAGCCCTTCGGTGATTTTAACAATGTTCAAGCCATTAACTATTTTAGTCTTCCACACTCCTGAAAGACAAAAAAAAGAGGTATTATGGGGTTAAGCAAGTGCCTTTGATGCATATCAACACTTCTGATGGCAAATAGATCAAAAATTTTATTTATGGAGGTCAAGATTTTGATCACATTCTTTGATGGCTCAGAATGTAAAATACTAGAAGTAGACATTAATGTTCTTGGTCTAACCCATTTTCTGGGACATGGCATTGAGGAATATTGAACTTACAGGGACAAACAAAAAAGATGAGTTTTTTTACTGTAACACACAGAAAAACTGGTATCGATGTCAGTGAATATAACATTTTACCGTTCTGTTTCTGTGGAAATTCCTAGTATTTATGTTTAGCCTAAGTATGAGTTTTCTGTTGAAAACCACATCAACCATTAGTGTTAAAATGTTTATGGGGGGAGCCAGGCTACTAAAGTCCAATTATAGTATTAAAAGTTGTTTATTGAAAAGCATCAGTCTAATAAAGCATTGATTTGAAGGCACAGTCTGTTTCACTGAAGGGTTCTTCTCAGGACAAAGTTCCAGAGGGATGCAGGAATTTCCCAAGGCTTTCTGATGCAACAAATCTCAGGCAGTCGTCAGGAATAATTTCAGGGTGAGGCTCCAGAGAACTACAGTTCTCCGGAATCTCAGAGGTTCTCTGCAGAATTCTTGGAGTTGGAATTCTGAGTGGCTGGCAGGGATCTGGTGGCTGGCTGGAACTGTGCAACCATCTTTCTTCTCTCTTTTCTTCCTTCCTTCTTTCTTCTTCTTTGGTTTTGTGCAGGCAAAGCAAAGCAGCAGCATAGTAGCTAGCTAGATAGGGATTGCTGCTCTGCTGCTAGCCTCTAAGGCTAGGTTTTAACTCTAAATTGATCAATTAACTAAATACACAAATCTAAGACAAGTTTTCTACACCTATTACAATTACAGAAAAATATTACACACTTCAACATGATTTGATGAAAATTGTTTTTCTCATGGACGTGCAGAACTTATCATGTTTTTGACTTTGGTATTATCTGAATATTCTAACTTATATGTTTTAGCCTTGCTACTATCTGTTTTTAGTAGACTATTCTATCTAAAAATGTAAAACAATATTGTACTGTGTTTTGTACTCTGTTTTAGTTATGTCTATGAAATACTAAACTTTATCTGGATTTTTAACACACTGGCTCTCTACAGCTACTTGGGCAGCCTACATGCTGCCTCTCGACAAAAAAAAAAACCTAGAAAGCCTAAAGATTTATTTCTATCTCACTGTGATTCAATATATTCTCTTCTCCTTCTAAAATTCAAAAGGGAATTTAACTTCTTGATTTCCAACACATTAGGATCATTGAATCCCTCATGCCAGTGTAGAACATCTAGAAGGATCTCCTGTGCATATAAGTGGCCAGGAGACAACTGAATCTCTAGTCCACAACTGATTGAAAACTCCATGCAGGGCTATAAGTAGACTAAGAATTGCTTGATAACTTCCTTATTACTTGGCCTTTTATTTTCAGCTGAATGCCTGTGACTAGGTGACTGAAGTATATATTTTTATTTGATGAACACTGAGAAGATTTCTTGGCAAGTTTTTGTAACTCTCAAACAGGAAACACAGTATTAGAAAAGTCTGAAAAGTGTATTAGTATATAAATAAATCTTCAAAAGATGAATAGGTGGTAAAAATTTATCTAGGATATATTTAAACTAAATGGAGATCACAAAATTATACACTTTATCTGTGAAAATATTTTAATGAGAACAAATAACTGTAATTGGTGGACTTGTCTTCTGAACATGCTTCAGTTAGGACTGTACCATCTGGAGTTACCAGCAATTTGATGAAATGCCAAATTTCTAGTTTTGAATTCATTGATACTACTGTAATCTATTTGATATATTCTTTATTTTGGATTCATGACTAACATCACAATGTGCTTTTTGCAGAACAAAAACTGCCTAACAAAAACACCTAGCTTTTTCTATTTTTGGTATTCCTATCTTATAATTATGAAGCATCTAAGAATATCAAGCAGAGTAATCACTGCATTCATTATCTAAACAAATTCTTTTGCAGCATGGTATATTGTTAATAATATTAATGATCCTGGTCAGCATCACAAAGGATATCAGTCCCCAGAAATATGATTTAATAAATACATAATTCAAATATACAAACAAGGACAAATCACAGAGTAATTTTACTATGCTATGTAACAACACATGACAAAAAAAAAAAAAAAGGAATTGAATGAATATTACATGAATGAAAAAATAATGTAGTAAAGCAAAAAAAAGGCATGCTTTTTGGTTTAGAGGTTGTCCTTCCAAGCACCTTTATGTTTGATTCTCTTATTTATGTACAAGTTACTAAGAATAAAATAAAATATATATATATATAGAAATATAGAAATATATTTTAATAAGATTAAAAAAAAAAAAGAAAAGATAAGCACTCAAATAGTCTAGTTGCAAAATATCTGTTTTATCTTAAAATTTACCTTAGAATTTCTTAGTTCAAATTTACCTAGTCTTGTGACTAGCTTTGATTTTTAAAATTTGTAACTACTATGGCTATAAAATAAAAATATTCTACTACTTGATCATAACCTCCCTAAATACTCTAATATTTCTCCCTTCAGCTGTTGTATATTGTCTTTTCCCAAATAGTTTATTAGGCAGCTTAAAGTTAGTTTGTCCACAAATTGGGGTTTCATGTGTCAGTGTGATGTACACCATATTGTCATAGTCTAAATTTCCTTCTCTTTCACAATTACTGCTTGTCTTTCAGCCTTTACCAGTAGCAAATTTTTCCCCTTGTTACCATGGGCAGTGTCTTGTTCTTCTGTTTGATGTTCTAGCATCCCAAGTCCAATGTTTTTCTCTATGGGAGTAATTGACCTTTCACTCTTTCCTTTGTCTCAATCATTATAGGCAGAAGATATAAAGAAGCAAGTGAGGAAATGGCTTAATTTATAAACTTCCCTGTTGTAGAATGGCTACTAGGACAGGGTCATGGATCATTAGAAGAATTGTACAAGCAATCTCATTGTTAGAAAATTTAGAAATAGCAGACTGCAGAGCTATGCTGATAGTAGAGTAAGAACACTGCACTCTTGGCAAGGACACTGTACCTTGGCAAGAAGGCATAAACTATAACCTTGATAGCTTTAATTAACAAGAAGCTGCAGCTGTGAGAATAAGGAAGAACCCTGGTTCTCAAGACAGCCCAGAATAATGTTTAACTTTTTGCTTTTAGCCAATCACTTTGTGACAGGTATGCATGCTTGCTGAACAGTATAAAAGAAACTGAGCTATCCAATAAACCAAAGCTTGCTTTATCAATCATATTGATTGTCAGCATGTCTTCCTCCACCGTCACTTCCCATTCTGAAGTTTCTCTTCCTTTTCATCTGCAACTGAAAATCCTTCCTCTACTCTAACACTGAGCAAACAGTATGGTTACCTAAGAAGGCTTAAGAGCAAGGACACACAGCTGCCTTCCTTTGTGTATGGCCATATATTTGGTGTATTCAGCTTTGTGGGAATAAGGAGCTAAATCATTTGCAATTAAGAGGCAGACCCAAATGACTGGAAAACAACTGAGCCCCTGCAGAATGCATTTCCTTTATTGATATTTTTTTATGACTATATATCATGTGTACAATGTGGTATATTTTTTATCTATACATATGATATAAAATTGATATTAATATCAACTGAGCTATCCAGTAGTCAAATCCAGTCTTCTCTTCTACCAGAAAAAGCTGTGATTTTTTAAAGTTCTAGAGCGTCACTTTCTGGCTACAAGCTGAAGAAAGTATTTCTCCCTGGTGCAATTAACCTCTTATTTATCAAGGATAACCACAGGGTTTGAAATCATATGTTCTGTCTCTCTAAGGTTTTGCTAATATTTTCTTCCTCTACTCCAACTCCTTTTTTTCTTATAACAGTCGGGTTTGGATCATCTTTTTCCTCACTTCTTTTTCTTCTTGCCCCCAAAGAAAACAGGGAAAAGTGGTCTAGTTTATAACACCTGTCAAAGGATGATCCTGGATAAGGGCAGTGAACATTGGTTTGCAGTGAACACATTGCTTTTGGGTGGGAGGGACTGAACACCTAGTGAAGTTTTGCTTCCTTTTCTACACTCTCCCAGAACTATGTTTCTGATGCAAGCATGCCAGCTCATACAGAGGGTTTTATCCATAAAATAAGGTAATGATAGTACTGATATCCATGTGGAAGACAAAGTCTTAAAACTCTACATTCACAACAGCAGCTTGATAGAAATCAGAATTTGAAGAAAAATGTGATGGCCTAACCTTCCAGCTGTAGACTTATTACATGGTAAATGAGGATAAATATGTTCTGTTGCAATTTTTGCAGCATATGACCTTTTTTCTTAGTTTAATCGATAAAACAACCAATACTCCAGTTTTCTCTGAATAAATTTTTTTAACAGCAAAATATATTTTTCTATGGCATATCTCCAAAATTCAGAAAGCTTACCTCTGGTACTGACTAAAAAGTGGAATTTTGAGATAATTTAATTTAATAAAAAATTATTAAAGGATTTGCAATAATTCCTGAAATAAACTGAAATTCAGTCTGAATGTATAGGGTGATGTCTCTTGTAGCACACTTCTTTTTTTTTTTTTTTGTCTTTCTCTTTGTGAAAATCATCCAGTAATTGTCATCATTAAAATACAACAAGGAATGCAAATGTTATATTACTTTTTTCAATAAAATTGTTTTGTGCTTTAAGTGCCACACTGACATTGAAATTAGCATTTTGACTAGGAAAAGTAACCATTTCTTAAAAGGATTTTATTTTTGGATAAGATTCCTGTAGATCTCTAGGAAAATTCTGCACATAAAAAAGAATACACCATGTAGTCACATGTATTATGTCTGTCTCTGAGGCAATGTCAAGCCAATCTTTACATATCAATAAGCTGACTGAGAAGTGTCTGAGTGTGTACAGTTAACTCGGAGCATCCCTTCTGTATGTCACTTAGTGAACCCAAGCAGATCACAAAGAGAGCTCCTGTGCACTGGCCATTGCTTCAGGAGTCCTGTATGTTAGGATGTCTCAGGATAATCAGGAACTACTCTGGAGAATACAAAACCATCTCTGTTTAGACCAAAGATGCATCTGGGTGAATATCCTGTCTGCAGCAAAAGATGACAGTGAAAGAAAAGCAAAATTAACAAAGCTAGCATAGGTGCTCCTAGTCTGCATCTTCTGGTATCCAAAACATTCTGTGGGAAGAAGTTCCATAGCTCACTCTTACATGTTGTGTGAAGGACCATTTTTTTTTTTTTTTTCATTTTGACCTGCCACATGAAGGTTTTAATGTTTTAAGCCTCTTTTCAATGCCAAGTGTTGTTTCTTATTCATATTCCTCCTAAATCTCTCTGACACTACATCTGGATTGTCTTTTTGCAGACAGAAGAAGGCAGTCTGTTTAGTACAGAACCCTCCCTACATTTGTTCTACTTTATCTGTTCTGACATAAGGAGTTGTATACGGTATTCACGATACAGAAGCACAGTCAATTTATTCTGCAGCACAATATTTTTTCTGTTTTGTTCTGTTTATTTTTTCTTTCTCTTTCTTCTGTCTTTGTTCTCTTTTTCTTTTTTCTTCTTTTTTTTTTGATTCTTACAGAGCATTCAGCTAATGCTTTCATAGACCTATTTATTATAACTGTAAGGTGTTTTTTCAAAATTTGTAGTAAACATCTAAGGATCTATTTTAGTATCTCTAAAACTAAGACTGTTTTGTTTCGTATGTTTGATTTTATAAATTTTGTTTCTGAAATTTTCCTGCCTTCTATCACCCAAGCACTCAATCTTTCAGTGTTCATCTGCAATTATTCACAGTCACCCGTATGTTTACTACTGTTATTTTTGTAAAGGCTAGCACATTTTGCCACCTTATTGCTTTCCAGATCTCTTGTGACAAGAGGTAAAACAAAGTTTTCATATAAAGTTTGTCATGTCCATATATGTCCATCCTCATTTGAGTTGAGAAGTATCACAGGCAGATTAAGCATGTCAGCTCTTCTACATATTCAAAATTATTTTTAAAAAATTAATCAGCAAATAGACCAGAGATCTGAATTCAGAAGCTCCCACAGAGTTTCTGGACTCAGGGTTCAGGATAAAAATAACAATAATAACAATATGGATTACTTTTCAACAGCTTAAATAAGTGAGGACTCAATACTAGCACTGTTGATCCCATTTGCACAGTACCTCTCCTGTTGCCTGGTGAAAACTGAGGTAATTTCTGTAACAAATGGCCACTCAGTGCTACAGGGAGAAAGGTTTTGAAAATTTCATAAGGTCTGCTTTACTTTCTTTCTGAGACACTGTAGAAGCATTGCTTTTCATCTTATTGTACAGTTCATCAAACAAAAAGAAATATTTTTCCATTTTGCAATGTGGAGACTGGATGTTTTTCTAGTCCTTCTGGACCAACCATGACTCACACGGTTGTCTGAGATTGCAGGAGACTGAATATAATGAGCAAGATCTCTTCCACAACTGTGTTCCTTGGTTCTCAAAGAGCCTATCAACAACAAATTACTACAAAAGAGAAGTATTAAGTCAAAATAGGGAAGGGAAGGGAAGGGGAGGGGAGGGGAGGGGAGGGGAGGGGAGGGGAGGGGAGGGAAGGGAAGGGAAGGGAAGGAGGGAAGGGAAGGGAGGAAGGGAAGGGAAGGGAAGGGAAGGGAAGGGAAGGGAAGGGAAGGGAAGGGAAGGGAAGGGAAGGGAAGGGAAGGGAAGGGAAGGGAAGGGAAGGGAAGGGAAGGGAAGGGAAGGGAAGGGAAGGGAAGGGAAGGGAAGGGAAGGGAAGGGAAGGGAGAGAGCATGATAAGAGAACTCCTGGGACAGATGGAGGGGCAGCACAAAACACTAATTCTCTGAATGGGAAACTGGAATGTAGAAGGAAAAGCAGAGGCAAAGAACTTAGGAAAGCCCTGTGCAATATATATTCATTTTAGTTTCTCTTTCCACTTTCTTTAGATAATTTTGGCACTTTGGGTACAACTTGTGTGTGTAATGTTAAATATTCTTGCTTTTTCTGATGACTACCTTCAGAATACTCACTGACTAAGTGATCTCAACTGTGTTTGTGCCTAATTGGTGACGTTATGAGAAGATTCCATCTATAAGATTTTCCATTTTGTCTGAAGACAGTGAGCTCATCAGCACCGTAATTTCTCTCAAGAATAAGACAATATTTCATCAGATGTGTTTTCAAAATTACCTCTCTCTACTGACACAGTTTTACTTTCAAGTTTTGGAGACATTTAGTTCTTATGAAGGACAGTGTGATGCACACCTTGCCTATCAGTGAGGAATCAGTAACAAGAGCGGAGCACCAAGGCAACGTCCTTTCAGTAGCCATTTTTGCTAGGCAGGCATGCTTGCATTTCCTGAAATATTTTTATTTTTTGTAAATTTTAGGTGTTGGGAACATTTTTGTAAGTCTGATTTTTTAAGAGTGCAGAGACTTATAATTAAGCCAAAAGCTTAACTGATTCTCTGTGGTTCAGTCTGAATGCAATGGAAAGATTAAACCAGTATATTTTATGTAAGGAACTCCCTGAGTACCAAATGAGCATACATAAAATTTTTGAGGATACAAAGATTTCCCAAAAGCCATTCAACAAGTCTAGATAGGCAACTTTCTCACCTGTTGATCTCCTGTATCTTTTTCTTACTCTATGCTAGACTGCGTTCTTCAAACTCCAAAGGAGTGCCTGCTTATGGTTTTCCATGCAAACCAGTTTTTGTTTCAAAGGGAATTTTTAGAATTTTTCATACTCCTTCTGTTATCCTGTTCCTTAACACTTATGTTTTGAAAAAAAAATCCAACACAAACCAACTAATTCTTCCTCATGAGGAGGTAAAACTTTCAATTTTGCTCATGTCTGCAAGGACGGAAATGCTAGAACAATGTACAGTCAGAAAATGAGAACTGGAGAAAAGGTAAAACCACCTGTTTTACTGGCAGTGCCAGTGTATGCTGTATTGAAGTTATCCAAATACAATGTAAGAAATACTGTCTGAGATCTGAAGTGTGCAGAAATCTACAGCAAAACATCTGAATAAAGTGAGAAATATTTTAGATTCAATTATGACATAAGAGGATTAAAAATTACAATCTTTAATTTCTTCACTGATTTTGTGCTTAATGCCTGTCATATATTGACACTTTAACGAGTGCCTGTCTACCCAAAACATTATTGCAAGCATGGAAAAAATGCTAGGCTGTGCAGACAAGATGAGATGGATTGGTTGAGAGCATATATCAGGACAGAAAGAGAGGTCTTCCTGGCTCTGGACAGTTGGTAAAGTCCTCTGACCTCCTACAAAATCTTCACCCAGCGTTGTGGAAGACATGACTGAACTATGACAATCAGATAAAAATGTAGTTCACTAAAACTTCTTCTATTTCTTATATAGAGGCCATTACAGGGAAGCCACAACCAGTTTTACTTGAGTTACTCTCTCCAAATGTGAGTCCCTACAAACCCCAATACACTGACTATGCAGACAGTCAAAATTTCTGAGCTGTTTATACATACCAGAATAAATCACACTTACAGATACAGGTTGGAGCCAGTTGGTTTTGCAACTAATCAAATTATGGTTATATTGGTATAATTCAAAATGTTGACTGAAATAAACCGGAAAAAGAATGCAGTAGACTCCAATGATAAATAGATGTCATTGGTAAATGAACTGTACACACTCTTAGAATAATTGGAGGTGAACTTGTCCATTGTTCTGTGAAGGGATTTGGAATGCTGCTATTGAAATTGGTTGTGGGTAGCTCAGTCATGGGAAGATTACTGGCTATATTTGGAAAAATAAACTAAAATAAGAATATGGTAAATAAAATTGTACATTTTTTCCATATTTAATAATGTATTTTTGGGAAAAAATTCCTTAGAATATCTATTTTTTCTTTTTATCTAGTTATAAACTGCCCAGCTCTTTATATGAAGAAAGGACTAAGAAATTTGTGTAATTTAACTCTGTGCAGTAATTTTAAGCTTTGAAATGAGTAAAACATTCTGTACTGTAGCTATTTTAATCTCGTTTCTGTACTAGATATCTCAGCTGTGCAAGCTACAATATTGATTCATCCGGGTGGAATGAAATATGACTAGTAATAGAGATACAGAAAATTCTGTTGATCAGATTTCCTTTCCCTGCCACTGTTCCTGACCATGAATACCTTAGCTTCTAATAGTTCAGCTGAAGAGTGAAAATAAAGGCTCTGGGATCAGAGCAGTAGCTTCAAAACTGTTGCAAATTTAAGCTCATGGTTCCCCTATTGTGGTGGTACAACTCCCTTTCCTCCTCTATGTGACTCTAGAATCTCGCAGAAATCACAAAACAACCAGAGCTGGAAGGGTCACACAAGGATCATTGAATCCAACTCCTGGCCCTGCACAGGGCAGCCTCAAGAGTCACACCATGAGCCTGAAACCGTTGTTGAAACACTTCTTGAACCCTGCCAGGCTGGTGCTGTGACCACTTCCCTGGGGAGCCTGTTCCAGTGCCCAGGCACCCTCAGGGTAAGGAAACTCTTCCTAATACCCAACCTAAATCTCTCCAGACACAACTTCAGGCCATTCCCTTGGGTCCTGTCACTGGTCACCAGAAAGAAGAGATCAGTACCTGCCCCTCTGCCTCTTCTTGTGAGGTAGCTGTAGACAATGATAAGGTCTCACCTCAATCTCCTCCAGGCTGAACAGACCAAGAGACGTCATCTGCTCCTCATACAGCTTCACCTCCAGACTCTCCACCATCTTCGCTGCCCTCCTTTGGGTACTCCCCAGTTGCTTTATATCCTTCTTACATTATGGCACATAAAACTGTCCCCAGCACTGGAGGTGAGGCTGCCCAAGTGCAGAGCATAGTGGGACAATCCCCTCCCTTGCCCAGCTGGCCATGCTGTACCTGATGCCCCCAGGACATGCTCAGCCCTCCTGGCTGCCAGGGCACTGCTGACTTATGTTTAACTCACCATTGACCCAGACCACCAGATCCCTTCCCATGGTGCTGCTCTGCAGTCTCCTGTTCCCATTTGTACATACATACAGGTTTTTCCATCCCAGGTGCAGAATCCAAACCTTTAGTTTCTTAAACTTCATGTAGCTGGTGATTGCCCAGCCCTCTAATTTGTCTGTGTCTCTCTGCAGGACCTCTCTGAATCTGAGGGAGTCAATGGTTTCTCCCATTTCAGTATCATGGGCAATCTTAGAATCCTTAGAGTCCTGCGCCCAAGCTGTCTATGCAGACATTGAAGACCACTGACCCTACAATGGAAGCCTGAAGAACCCCTTCAGTGCAGGTCACCAGACTGATGCCACCCCATTCACTATGAACCTTTGCACCCAACTTGTGAGCCAGTTAATCACCCTTTGTATGACCTGTTTATCCAGGTGTGTGCTGGACATTTTGTCCAGAGGGATCCTATGAGAGCCAGCATTGAAAACTTTACTGATAAAGAAAAATATATCAACTGGCTTACCAGCTGCTTATACTGCCTATAGTACAGTGATACAGTGACATCACTGTGCATAGCCATTAGAATGTGGAAATATAATATATATAAATGATAAACATCACTGTGAATGGTGTTTGTTTTCAGATTTAAAATATATAAAGAAACATGACTTCCTTTTTACTCATGCCTTTTCCTCACAAGATATAATAAGCAGTACACTGAAATCTCCAACATATTTTCCACATTCAAGTTCAGGACAGATATCATGATGGAACTATTTTTTCAACAAACTCCTTTATTGCATCCAAAGAAATTCAATAAAACATTGTAATAATAGTTTGAGTGACATCACTTTAGCTTTAAAAGTGTGGTGGGAACCATTATCCACACCTGTCTTAGCAGAAAGGATGAAGAAATGAATGTAGGAAACAACACCTCCAGAGAGCTTCATCAAAGACTTGGAGGCAGAAAACAGGGCTTACAGTACCTTTTATCCCAGCCTTGACAGATGACGTCAGATTCCAGTCCCAGCAGTGACATTTCTTAACTGCTCAGACCTTGAAATCATGCGTTGGAACGACTGTGATTCAAGTGTTCATCTCTGAAATGTTTCTTTTCCTAGAACATCTCTTTGCTCATGCTGTTACATTGCAGATCATTTACTGCATGCCCTGGCTGAGTGGATGACGATGTTTACTCTGCATCAAGCCTTTCAATATGCTCATTCTAAGAGCAATGCTATCTTACCCGTTAAGGGCTAAGCGTCAACATTCAGATGAAATAAAGTATCTTTTTCGTTTGAAAGATGCTGCCAGTACTGCACAAACACAGAGGAAACTGTCATAACACAATCTATGTGCCAGAATAAAGATATAAAACACTTACTAAAATACTTTAAAAAGCAGGAAAGACATAGTTCATAAGGCAGTTGAAGAATTTTACTTGCATAAATAAAACATAGAGACCTGAATATATTTTTACATTTGTAAGAGATGTGTGTTTTGCAAATACAATTAATTTTCATTCAACTAATTCCATCCTACATTATGGCATTAATTATTTTAGCTTTTATTAGGAACAGTTTTGGCTGATACAAGTGCTTTGTCTGCTTTGGGGAAATTATTCCCTTCCAGTGACACTGACTTTTTCACACAAACTCACAGATCTTTTATTATAGTCTATTTCAGACACATCTGACAAAACAAATGAATAAATTAAAAAAAAAAAAAAGTCCAGACTAATAATAAACTTAGTGTTAAAATGAAACCTGGTTTTGCAGAATTGGATTTTAGCAAGATTCTGCCTCTATTCATTGTTTAATTGGATATATATTTCATTTCTGTCACTTCCTTAGGGATTAAAATGTATTTGCCAGTGAGATTCAATAGAAACCATTTTTATAATTGTTCAATATTTAACCTCCAAATAACTGACAACTAATTTTGTTGACATTTAATTGCATGATTTTCTAAAGATCTCTTTTGTTAAAGAGCTTGCAGTACAGGTCAGTCATATTCAGAACACGCTTCCCACGTACACTCATCTCAGAATCCCAGTGCTGTCACTGAAGGTGGGGATGATTCCTGCCCTAGGTGTTCTGAGTAATTCTGCAGTGAGAGTTTACTGCTGCTTGTTTACACATACTGCCTATACAGGCTCCTTGCTTAAGACAATGCAAGACTATCAAATGCCCATAATGTACCTGTTCTGCCTGACCTACACGTAATTGGAGACAAGGGAAAAAAGTACTGATGAATTAAACTACTTACAAATTTGGACACATATGACTTTCCTGCTAAATAAAATTCTGCTGGTTCCATCTGCTGTGTCATAATGGAGAGTGGAACTACCGAAGAAATCTGCCTTCAGATGCTCCCTTCACCTGAGCGGGGTACTAGTGAAGCACTCCTGTGACGGTGGCTTCAATGTGGCCTCGACATTCTGGACAAGAATAAAATGTTCTGGGTGCCGTTTGAGCTGTGGGGCACAAAGTTCTCTCAGAGCTGGAGGGGAAGTTTATTACATGGAAAACAAATCATCCTCTGGTCACACCAGATATTCCAGTTCCAGTCCTCTCTGGTACTTTCAGCAGTATCACAGATGACTTTTTCATGTATTTATCTATTATCTATTTATCCTACTCAGGCCTATACTGTACTATTGCCTGGTAATGAAGACCATTTGGAATCCTGTCCAAGGGATATGGCCAGGGACACACAGTGCTGGCTAAGAGCACAGTTGTCAAACTACACTTTGGAGACTGGGTTAAAGGGACCTGTCACCCTAACAGAGACCTCCTAAAACTGTGTCTTTGGCACATCTTTTAGCATTTCCCATGGGTAAATTGTGCTAAAGAGAAAAAATACGGTGCTTTTTCTGCTACGTTATCCTCGTGAGGAAAAGCTTTATCTGTGTGACACCAGTCACACAGAGGGTGGTCAGAAGGAACTCGAGTCTGTTCTCTCCTTTGGGTCAGGGACCCGTGTGCCCTATCATGGGATGCCAAGAGTCCTTCCCTCACCCTCACTGACCTGTGTGGGACAGACACCACGGAAAACCTCAAGCTCCAAAACCTAAGTATTTATGGTGAACGGAGAACATAAGTAGACATTTATGTTTTGGAGAGCTTGGCATTAGTATCGTCACTATCATTATGGGGTCACTGTGTCAGATTACTACAAATTACTATTAGTGAAATAATTCGATATTATATAGCTTTTATTTTTATTTTTAGCTTTAATTATATGATTCTCTGTGTTGTCAGCACATTTATAAACCAGAAAAATTAATCCCTCCCAGCAGGTCTTCAGCAAAAGCAGCCATGAGCTATAGTTTTGTTCCAAGCAGGATGCAGACACCAAACCCGGCTGCGGGGTTTACACCACCCGAAGCCGCCCTGGCGCTGTGCCGGGCTCTCGGCCCCCAGGGCCGATCCCTCAGCCCCCCGCCCCACCCCTCAGTCCCCAAGGCTGATCCCTTAGCCCCAGGGCCGATCCCTCAGCCCCCAAGGCTGATCCCTCAGCCCCAGGGCCGATCCCTCAGCCCCCAAGGCTGATCCCTCAGCCCCAGGGCCGATCCCTCAGCCCCCAAGGTGATCCCTCAGCCCCAGGGCCGATCCCTCAGCCCCAAGGCTGATCCCTCAGCCCCAGGGCCGATCCCTCAGCCCCCAAGGCTGATCCCTCAGCCCCAGGGCCGATCCCTCAGCCCCCAAGGGCGGATCCCTCAGCCCCAGGGCCGATCCCTCAGCCCCCAAGGGGGATCCCTCAGCCCCCAGGGCCGATCCCTCAGCCCCCAAGGGGGATCCCTCAGCCCCCAGGGCCGATCCCTCAGCCCCAAGGGTGATCCCTCAGCCCCAGGGCCGATCCCTCAGCCCCCAAGGGTGATCCCTCAGCCCCCAGGGCCGATCCCTCAGCCCCCGCCCCCGCTCCTCCCCCGGCTCCGCCGCGTTTCTGGCGCACGCGCCGGGTGCGGCTGATGGCGGCCGGAAGTGGCGCGCGCTGTGGGCGGTGCCGCGGGCCGTGTGGCGCGGGAATGGAGGCGCCTGCGGAGGTAGCGGAGCCTGCGGCGCCCGCGGAGGTGGCGGCGCCCGCGGAGGTGGCGGCGCCCGCGGAGCCGGCGGCGCCCGCGGAGGTGGCGGCGCCCGCGGAGCGGCGGCGCCCGCGGAGGGGGAGGCGCCCGCGGAGGTGGCGGCGCCCGCGGAGCGGCGGAGCCGCGGAGCCGGCGGAGCCCGCGGAGGTGGCGGCGCCCGCGGAGGTGGAGGCGCCCGCGGAGGTGGCGGAGCAGCTGGGGAGCCTGGCCGTGGGGTCTGGCGGGCAGCAGGCCGCCGAGCAAGAGAAGGTGCCGGACCTTGCCGAGGGCGGTGGGGAGGCTCAGGCCCCTCTGCCTCCAGCCGTGGGACCGCGCCTCTCGCCGCCGCCTGCTTGGCCCGGCGCGTCCGCTGCCGCCGTGTCCTCGTCGGAGTCGGACAGGTGGGTTCAGCCCCGGTGCTGCCCCTTGCTCGCCGGGGCCTCGGGCGGCGGCAGGGCCCGCTGCCGCTGTGACGGAGCGCACAGAGCCCGGTGTGCCTGCCCGCCGCCTCTTCCCGGCGCGGTGTTTCACTGTCTGGAGCTTGCTCCTTCCGTCAGAGGTGTAATTTGAAGTTACCTTTAGCTCGGAATCTGTTAAATTAGGTCTCCTGGACAGTGCCTGTAAGGGGGTAGGATTTAACGAAAGCATGAGGTTGGTGGTTGTGGCCTGGAGAGCGCGTTGGGCCGCGCCGCCGGCTTGGCGTGGTCCGCACAGGATGCACCTGCGGCTCTTGGGGCAGAGAGCCGCGGTGTTACTGCTGGAAAACCCGAGGGTAGGAGTCAAGGGGGAGAGTCTGCACGCCGTACCGCGTGCTCTGATGTTGGCATCTAGGGTTTTTTGTGTTTTTATTGTTTGTTTGTTTTTTAAATTAAAGGTTTCGTCTTCTACTTGCTGCATCTGTGCTTTGACGCTCAGTGTAGTTTGTGAAAGACAGCTGGTTAAATGTGGGCTTTGTTGCAGTGTTAGAAGTCTGCGCACTTTATACGTCTTTTAAGTCTTGTGTTTTATTGGGTTGGTGCTGCAAGATGTGCTTCTTTTGACTAGAGGAGGCTAAAATAAAGTGTAAGAATTAAAACGTAAGCTTAAAGATACAAAGCTTCATTAACAGTTAATTGGTTAAAGTTTGGCTTCAGAAGCACTTTCGTTGGTCCAAAGTTTCCTTGAGTATCATAAAGTGATAGAGAGCGAAATTCCAGACTTCCAGGGGCTTCACCTATGTCTAGTGTTTTTTACTTCCAGAATCCAAAGAAATGTTGTGCTGATGAACCTTGAAGACGAAAGTTTCATAACTTCAACTTACTTATTGGTCTTGCATGTATCTCAATGTATCTTAGTCTTTATTTTGTTTTGTATATTAACTCCCTCCACTGATCAGTCTTTTAGTCTGATTTTTTTTTTCCATCTTTCTGCTGTATTGGTATTGTTCCAAGAAGTACACATTTGACTTTTTCAAAAGGTTTATTTGGAGAGGTGATCTTATTTTTCTCATTACTGTGAGGATTTGTTGGAATAAAAAAAGGTCTAGAAGGCTGTCCATTTACTTGGGAATGAGACTATGGTGTTACGAGAATCTAGAAAGGAGTGGTTTGGTTCTTCAGGTAAAAAAGGCTGTTTTGTCTAAGTTTGTTTATCTCGCTGTAATTTTTGTGTAAGGTGTGTATTGTGTTTTTTCAGTTACTAGGAACAGGTGCTCCATATTTTTTTCTTCCACCAGCCCTTGAAAAACTTGGACCTTTGCTAAAATGAACATGTTTACATGAATGAGGACTGGTTTCGTACTCCTCTCTTTACTTGAAGTATTAAGAGTCTAAGACTATAAACATCTCTTCTACATGTGGTAGTGAGAAATATTGAATTACTCTGAATATTTACTGGGGGATTTGGACAGGACGTGAATTACAAAACTAATCTCTTATGTACAAAAATTAGAATTTGTTCCCCTTCATTGTGCAAGATGCATTGCTTGGAATAAGTATTTTCTTAACTTTCACTCAGCATTATGCAAATGTTGGGATGTTTCAAGAACAGTGTCTGTGAGAAGGCAATGTGTAACTCCAATGTTGGTTTCTTTATTCAGTGATACAGATTCAGATAGTTCATCAACTACACTCCTCTCTTCAAGTTCAGCAGTATCTGATGAAGATGATCGTCTGAATGAGAAGGAGAACACATTTTCCTGTATTAAGACAAAGGATGAGTTGTTTATTGATGTAAGAACGGTGTCGTATGTTTTAAACCCTTCCTACTAACCCAACTAAAAATTTATATTTTAAGTCAGTCCTTCTGTGTCAAGATGGGGATAGAGTCAGAACAGTAAAAGAGAAACTCCAGGGCTGAGCTAGACACAGTTTAGTGTGTAAAGCAAAAGCCACCCACACAAGCAAAGCAAACCCAGAAATTATTTTCCTGCTTTCCATGGACTGGAAGGTGTTCTGCCATCCCCGGGAAAGCTGGGCTCCATCATGTGTAACTGTTGCTTGGGCATACAAACACCATCACTGCAAATATCCCTTGTTCTCCTTTCCCACCCAGCATTGTATGCTGAACATGATGTTACATGATATGGAAGGTTCCTTTGGTCTGTGCAGGTCACCAGTCCTGGCTGTGCCCCTCCAAACTCCTTTTGGACCTCCTCACTGATGGGGTGGCATGAGAGGCAGAAAAGACCTTGGCTCTGTGTAAGCCCTGCTCAGCAATAAGAAAAACATCTCTCTATTATCAGCAGTGTTTCCAGCACAGATCCAAAACACAGCCCTGTAACAGCCACTGTGAAGAAAATCGACTTTCCTTCAGTTAAACCCACCACAGTTAGTAACATAGAAAGTCATGTTTTTCAGGTATATGTATTAAGGAGTGTTAGTGGAACTGTTTTAGAAACCTCTTGCTTTGAAGCAAGGATTGGCAGATACTGTGTATAGTGTGGCAGAAGGTACCATTTTGAGATACAGGATCAGAATTTTACCTTCCTGCTGGTCTTTGGCCTTTGAAAGTGATTCAGTTAGGTCTTAGCAGTGAACTTGATTTAATGTTGGAAAGATTACTGGTTGGTAAAAGGATGTGATGTTTTAATCTGAATCATGGTTGCAGTTAATGGTATAACATTTGGGAAAGTCTTGGCCTTTTTGATCTTTACATTGCTCTATAAGCCTTTGCCAAACACTTCTGTTAAGCGTGAAGATTATCAGTTAGAGTGTTTATAAACCAGGATAAGATTCTTCTGTTTTTGTGGGATTTTATGTCTAGCTGTAGCCTTTAAAAGTGCAGTTCAGTGGTAGGATTTGAACTCTCAGAATTCACAGGATGTTGAATTTGAAGATAGTGCTTGCTCTAGTTGCCTTGTATTTCATCAAGTCTTTACCGAATTCACAGCAGCATAATATATACATAGAAATCTTAGTTTATGAGTAAACTGGAAGTAGATGATTAACTTGGTGTTAATCAGTCTTTGATAATTGATTTTGATCCTTATATTTAAGGAAAAAGCCTAATTTGAATATTGTGTAGTAGTCACTTTTGAATCTGAAGTTTGATCTCTAGTTATCTTTTGTAGCAAATACAACTTTCAGCTAAAATTAATTTCCTATATATAAGTCATTGTGATGTTTATGTCTTCTGTAATGATTGAAGTCATGGTATAAAATGGACAGACTCCATTTTGTTAAATCAGATGATACACATCTGCTGTATTTTATGCTGTATTGCCTCTTGCTGTGTACATTTTTCTTCTAGCATGCATTGAACGTTGTTGCAAGTGGTGTTATATTATGATTTATGATTGTTTAATTATTGTGTTGTAGATTGAGCTTGGATGTAATGTCTATCAATTGTTGGGCTTTCTCCAGTTAAATAAAATTGGCTTCTGCCATATTTGTGATGGAAATATGTAGAGTAGCTTCTCTGTAGGAAAGATGTCCTCAAAAGGGGTGGTCCCCCAGGATGAGTTCCTTTAGGATGATTTTGAAAGAGGCAAATCAAACTAGATTAAAAAAAAAAAATCCTCGAAATGACACTGGATTTTTCCAAACTGTCAAATTTCTGCAGTAACAAAGTCGTAAGTGCCTTTTTGTGATACTATATTCTAAACATTGACTTGATGTTTGCAGGAACTGCCTCCTGTTGAAGTCTTATCAATAATTCTTCCGGATAATGTTGAAATGAAGCTCTTTGGGACAGTTTCCACCATCCTTGAGCAGCTAGGTAGGCAAGATTTGTTTGCTCTTTTTTTATTTATTATAATTTATATATATGTCTTCATGAATTGTGTTCTTAGCTGTTCCTTCAGTGTCAGACCTGCAGCATCATATTTCTGGGGGTAGTAGGTTGCTGAATTGAAATTCTAACTAGCAGATGACATTTGTGTTGAATTACCTTTCACTTGACTTACATACATGTGTGCATATGACTTCCATGTTTATTTTTTAATTAAAACCCCTTTTTTTTTCTACTATGTATTATAGTTTTTATAGTGATACTGGCTACAGTTATTGTATTTTAAGAGGTGTAAGAAAATCTTCCTGTTGTAGGTGCTGTTTTGTATTATTCCAGTATATAGGAGCTGTATAACTGAAAGCACAGATGCAGTACAATGCAGTCCCAAGTGCTTGCTTGTTAATATATGAGGACAGGAAAAAGACTTGTTTCTTCAACAGTGCAAGTTCTTTTATTTGTTTGTTTGTGTATTTATGTCTTTGTTCATTCCACTTCTGGCACCTTGAGCAAATGAAAGCTGCCCACATCAGCAGTCAGAGGATGGTGTGACGAACATGATTTGTAGGTGGAGGGTAAGCTTAATGGGATTGAGATATAGAATGGATGCAACTTTAACTACAGGCATAGAGATTAGCGATCTTTTCGGATCTGTGTGGGACCTCAGTATTTGATAAATGAAATCAAAGTTTTGCTGAAGCTCACATTATTAAAATATCCACAGTATGTTTGTATTTAAGCTGTTTCAGACATTCCATTTGGCTTGAACTGCATCCCAAGCAATTTGTTTATGAAAATTAGAAATTAAGTTCACTTTTGAAGTTAAAGTATTTCTGCTGAATGCAGTACAAAAGAAAGTAAATGACTTCTGCTATTAATTTTTCTTTTAAAAGACTTCAGGTAGTACAGACAGTTCCTCTGCATTATTTTATTGGAGTGAGATTTAATTTCATTCATTTGCAGGAAGCTGGGTGTAGGGTGTGTAAGGTAGTAATCTCGTTGTTTTCCACTTTGCCTTTCTTGCTTACTGATAGTAATGGGGACTTCAAGAAGGCTGCCTTCAGCTAAAATGATACTTTGAAAACAAGTTTTAAAAAACTGTTGAATTATACTTGCTGTTATTCTTATTTTTGGTTTAAGATGTGAAGGTATAAACAAAATGGTTTTAAAGACTGCAGTTTTGAAAACCATCCTTAATTCTAACCCTCACTGGTGAATATAATCTTTTCAAATACGGGTTTACTGATAGGTGAGTTCTTCAGGCTGCATCCTACTTTGTGTAAAGTACGTGTTTAAAGTGTTAAATTAGATTTGTTGCTGAAAGTTAGAAAGCTAATAATCATAATGAAATAAAACCATATGAATGGCATAAACCCCCAGGACTTCTGTGATTATTTTCTTGCTTTTACTACCTTGCTTTTTGACTTCACTTTCTCCACATTTTAGTTTTTTTCTGGTTCTTTTGAAAACAGCCCTCAATTTCAGTCAACTTGTGGCTATGTTAGGGGTGTCAGCTAATTGGGGATTGTTTTTTGATTTTTGAACTAAATTGATAGCTCTGTATACCAGGTTTATATCTAGTCTGAGGGGAGTTGGTTTCTCATTTAGAAGCCACAAATGTTATTCTGACACAACAGTCAGTATTCTTTTTCTGTCCCTTTGATGTCCCTCAGAATCTCTGCTGTTCTCTGTAGCAAGCTTCCAAGTTCATTAGTCTGCAGTGAGTGAGTGATACTTGTAAGTGGATATTTCATCCTGTGAGGTAAATTTGAGGCTGAAACAGTGTAGGTTCATGCTTACTGTGCAATAGCTAAAAGCAAAATAACAGCACTTTCTGTGAACTGCTTAGTGTATCAGAATTTTACAAAACTTTTGCTGTGTTTTGCTTCAGGGTAAAGAGAAGAGAAAAATTCACTGTGTGGGTTGGGGTGTGGAAAATAAACAGCTTTGGTGTATATGAGAAACTTTCCCTGGGGCTGTACTTGGGCCCTGCAAGAGTAGAAGCTGGTAATTTAGGCTGGGTTGGGGTAGGGAAAGCTGTAAGTTAAATAGGATGGAGGTGGTAATGTTTCTCCTAAGTTTCATGGGACTCTGGTGCATTGTACATTTTCAGAATATATTTTCCTTTGCCTACTGCAGGCTGGGAGCTACGTGTGGTGAATCAAGTTGAGAACATTATCTGAGACTTTTTGGTGTGTTGTGTTTTGTAGGGTTTCTTTGTTTGGATGTTTGGGGGTTTTTGTCCGTTTTTTTTTTTTTTTTTTTTTTTTACTAAGATACTTTTCTCATGAAGTTTAAACAACACATTGGGTTCTTTCACTGCATATTTTATTTTAAAGGTAGGCATGAGAAAAATTGATTAAACGAATTCTCTTGAAATTCAGTGAATGTTAAGCCCGAAGAATTGTCATATCCTTGTTTGGCACATTAAGGTTTTTGCAGATTGTAGTAGTAGCAGTAACTTTTAGTTTGGTGACATGTTGATTGCCGAAAGTCCTTTTACGTAAGTTGAGCAGTGATGATCTTGAACTTTTGTTGGAGTCTGAGTGACACTATGTACTTAAGTGACTTTAATTGCTGATGGACAGGCATTGAGAATTAGGCTCAAATGTACTATGAGACTTCTGTGGCATTAAATTATATATATATAAGAATATATAAGAGATTGTATATTTATGTATAATGTATTTAATGTAAAATCATTTACATACAACATCAGTTGCTACTGTGATTGAATTGCCAGCCAGCTTTTGTGTTCTGGCATGGTTCTTAGGACTCCCTCTTTACCCCAGAGAACATTAATTCTGTAAGCCATGTAAATGTTACCGCTCCAGTGTAACATTGGAGAAGGTGTGTGTGATTCTAAGTATTTTTATAGGTATGCAAGAATATTTGGTTGCAGATCTACAAATTTAAGCAGATAAGTAGTGGTGTGATTTGTTAAGTTGTACTGCAATTAATTACATGCTTTGGAAACAAAGTTCTGGTTTTCATTCCTGTTTTAGTAATAATTGAATCACTGAGAGGCCTACCTCCAGTAGATGAGGAAACCATAATTTTTAAAGAAGATCGGCAAGCAGCAGGAAAGGTGGGTGTAAAATAAAAACTTGTAATATTCTAATATAAAACTAGAAGCTATTCTTTAGCGCTCCAGAAAGCAGAGTTGAAGTTGACTAAATGAAAGATAATGTTTCCTTTATATGTGTTTTTCTTTGTGCTTTTGAGTCTTGCTATATTCGTCCATTTTTTTAATCTCAAGAATTTCTAACCTGGAATTAATTGCATCCTTACAGAATTACAATATCTGGTGAGTTTCCGGTGTTTGATGAGCATGCTTATGGAGAGGAAGAGATTACTGTTTGATGTACGATGTCTTGGAATAACAGGCTGTGTGGTCTTTTACTGCCAGATAGGGGCAGTGGTTAGAATGAAGTTTTACAAAAAAGTGGGGAATATTTTCTATGCTCTGCTGTTCTGATTTAAGGCCAGTGAAGAATATTTGCTGAGCGGTTTGTTGCATTGAATTTTCTGGTTTCTGTAGAAGGAAGGCCATCATCCACAATAGTTACTACTGAAATATCTTTGATTGCTAGGTGTGAGTGGAGCAAACTTAGCCTGAGTTCCAGATGTTCTGTAAAACATGGCAAAATTCTCTGTTCTCCATGGAACTGGGGAACAAGCGGTAACTGTTATAAAGGCATCTTGTAATAATCTTGTAATAATGAGCTTTGAGGGAAAAATCATCAGGAGATTGTTCCAAGTGTTACAAGACTTAAAAGCATAACAGACACAGAAAAATAGAGATTTGACAAAAGGAAGCATTACTAAGGATGTGAGAACTTTCTTTTCCACATAATAACAAGCAGTAGTTGGGGAAATACACTGTCAAACAAAATTCGATAATAAAACTAAAGTGTGAAAGGAATTTTTATTTGATGCTGCATTTTGAAAATAATTTGACTTCTTAAATATCATTGTCTAATGAAATTAGCTACTACTAATCTACTTGTAGTTTATTTAAACACTTTAATTTTATTTCTTTCAGATATTTGAGATATTTGGTCCTGTTTCACATCCTTTTTATGTGATAAGATTTAACAGCCGTGAGCATATCAAAGAGACTGGTATTAATGTGCAAGATAGTATGTATTTTGCTCCATCAGTGGAAGACTTTACCCAGTATATATTTGCAGAGAAACTAAAACAGTGAGTCTGATCTCTTTTCTAATCTGGTTATAATGTTTTTTTATATAGCTAAAAATGTTGGATTAAAGTTGAGTCTTCAGTGAGAGACTCCAGTATTAAACCTAAGCTGTATTTCCTTTAGATATTCTCAGCTATGTTGTAATAACATGACTGTACTATTTTGCCTTTGAGAACAATAGAGTAGCTGTAAATTGCAAGCTTTTTAAAGTGCTGTAATTACTAAAGTTTAGATTCTCATTCTACTTAATATACTAAGCTTGATTTCTTTTTATGCTGGTGTTAACTAAAATACTGCAACCAGAAAAGTTCATTGATACTTCCTCCACACCCTCTGACACACATATACATGAGTATAAAAAGACCATTCTTCAAGCTGAATTTTGCAGATTTTATTCTTCTTTAGATTCTTGTATAGTTTCAGAACTGATAATAAACTTGTTTGCGTTCTGAACAAGTTCATATTAATTTACTGTTTTTTTTCATATTACAAAGTTGGAATTGAAATGTAATTATCAATAAATCTGTTACACAGCTGGAGGATAACAAATATAGATAAAAATTACCCTCTAAATTTGCAAGAGAGGAGGGATTTGAGTGACAATGTAGTATGATGTTTAGAAACTTCTCAGTAATGTTTGTATATCCCAGTCTGACTGAGGAAAGTAGCATGCATAAATAGAATAGGACTCGATGCCATTTAGAGGCAAGTGTACTCAAAGACACGGACTAAGAAATAAAACATAAATGACAGATATTAATGATGTAATTACTGATGAGCAATCATCTGAAATAACTATAGGTTAGATATCTTTTGTCATACGAGTGACTTAGTTTCTATTTATTAGGATTAGTTCTTAGGGGTTGATTAATTGTCTGCATTCATTACAATTGTGCCAGTATTCATACGGAGTTGTTCTCTTTAGTCAAACATGTAGCCAGACCTGCAGGAGTCTTCTTTTTTTTTTTTTTTTTAACTTCCCGATTTCTGTGCAAGCAACAAGCATATTTTCTTCCCTTCAGTGAGTACCAAAATAGATCACTTTCTTGCTCTGATACTTGTTTGTTTTTCTGCATCATTTTGATGCCAGCTGGTCTTTGATTTGCGCTATTAAACTTTGTTGCTTAGCACAGTAAGTGCACAGACTTTAATCATCTGCTTTCTGCATCAAAACCCTGTGCTGTACTCAGCATCTGAGATGGGAGACTCATGTTTTATTTAGTTTCATTCTATGGAAATAGTTTTGGAAACCATTTTTCATTTGATTATACTTCAGTATCATAGGTGGTAAAAACCTGAAAACTAGGCAAGATAGTTTAGACTTCTATGGCTTACCTGCACAAATGAACAGTGCTTTAGACATTGATTCTTGTCTTGATTAGAATGAGTAGTGTGACCTAAGTAACAGTATACTGAAACAATATTTTATTTCTGGGTTTTGTCAGTACAATTTCTTAAGCTCATGTGAGGCATTTGGTGCTATTGGTTGAAGCTGACTTTTCACTAAATAGGTTTCATTAAAATGGATGAAGAATTTCTGATTTCTGACTTGTGCTGTAATGCTATATGAAGAAACCTTAATGCTATAAAAATGTGACATGGATAGTAGAAAAGTCAAGCAATGATCAGTGATCACTAGAGGACTTTTGGACTTTAGTAGATGGCAAATTTGATAATAATTTTTATTTTCTGCTTATTTTCTTAGTTTGTGTGCAGACCAGATTGTGGAGTACTACAGGCTTAAAGTTTTAAAACTGCTGTTCAAAATTGGTGGTCCTTTGAAAAGGAAAGGAATCAAGACTAAGATCTGAAAGAAACACTGAGTTTGAAGCTTTTTCTGAAATCTGAAATGCAATCGGCCAGCATTGTACAAAGTTGCAGGGCTGTGCATAGGCTTTACTCTTTATAGAAAAGTGAAAGGGTAAAACTTTCCAAATGCAAAATATTGTTGCTAAATATAGGCTTGTGTTGTATTGCCTGAAACCCAGTTCTAAAAAAGCTCATGTATTTTCATGATTCTTCTGAATTACCTTTTAATAGACTGCAAGATCTTACAGTATGTAATTTCACAAATAAAAGAATTACGATATAGTTCTTTGCAGAAGATATTAAATACCTCAGAGCATGAAGAGCAGTTTTTGTTTGCTCTTTTGTTTCCAGCATTTTGTTGCTGAAATGAGGAAGGCTGCTTTGGGAGCATAAGATAAGCTGCCTGACCTTGAGAGGTTTAAAGTTTGCAGTCAGTGATGTTACATATTGCTGAATGACCACAGGGCTTGACAGTTCTTGTGTGCTCCGGTATTTCTGGCAGGCATGTGTTGCTTCAAAAATAACAAGATGAAAGGAAGAAAACAGTTCAGTTCAGAATAATAAAATAAAAGTTTTCCACAGCTGAGAAATTACTTGTATAGAGTCCTTTTCTAACGTTCCTCCCTTTAATGTATTCTTCTAATTAAAGTTTAAAAATTTCTTCCTTGCCTTCCTTTTTATCACAAAAGGACATGTATAATCACAAAAGGACATGTAGAGGTTGAACTTCAGTTTTATGGTTAGGGATTGAGGCATGATGTACCTCCAGATGACTTGCCCGTGCTCTCATGGGTGTGACTAAGGACCTCTGAAGTCCAGGCTGCTGATGCCAATGGTTATGTAGTTTTTCGTAGTTACTGCTACTTGATTGTTGCTGACTTAATAAATGCATAAAAAACTGACTGAAGACATTTCACACGGAGCACATTGATGTTTTTAACTGTGTGGTTCATTTTGCAAGTAAGAATTTTCAGTATTGCACTGTTTTATACAATTTTTCTGCATAGATAAGGATTGTACCTTGACATTTCAGACCACAACACGTAAAATTTGAGAGCAGTATGGAAAAAACCTTCAACAGACTACTGGCAATGTAATTTAGATCAATGTCACAAATTTTTTGCTAATCAAAGAAATTACGTGATTTTTAGTGGAGGACTTCACAGTGGGTTAAATAAATTTGACTAATCCAAATATATTTTGGTTCTTGTCAGGCAAGACAGTTGAGCTTTTGTTTCTTTAAATGTCTTTTGCCTTGCAATTTAATTTTATGTTTACAACAAAATGAAAGATGAAACCTAGTTATCTAGCTTACACTGTCTTAATAAGATTTTAAGCCAAGCACTGAGGGTCTTTTGGTTCTGAATTTACTTTGCTATAGTTATTCTGAATTTGCTTTGCTATAATTGTACTGAAAGCCTCTGTCCTACTGAATGAGATCATTGTTCTTTTTAACTGAAACTGGAAGAGTAAGAATGCTTGTGATTGTAGTCAACAGTTAGCATAAGAAAGTTGCGATGAACTGCCTCAGTTCAGGTTCAAAGCAATTAAGATTCAGAAGGATTCGTTTAGAGAACATTGACCAAAACTTGGTATTAAAATGGATGTTTCACTGGAATGTTCAGTTACCACTTGAAGTAGAAAGATTTTTCAAGTGTAATAAAGCTCTGAGTTGACCTATATGTCAACTGAGTCTGTATGAATATTTACTTATAAACAATATTTAAAACCAAGTAACTCTTTGAAAAGAGGAAGCTCCTGTTCTAGGAGTCCTTATACCTTATAGAAGGTGTTAGCCTTCCTTTGTCTGGATTGTCTAATTTGCGTTTTGTGTTTTTTTGTTTTTTTTTCTTTTAGGGATAAAGGTTCAGATGCATCTTGGAAGAATGACGAAGAACCACCACCTGAAGTAACTACAGAGGGTTTTTTTTTGTTTATTGTCTTGGAATACACAAGTCATGTGTGGAAAAAATTCTGTGCAGAACAAGCAGTTAGCAAGCTTATCTTTTTGTGGAGTCAAGACTTGAATGTACCTCTTCATTGAAAGAAAGGATCGTGCTTTTCTTGGAGAGGTCTTGTAATGAGTGTAGAGAGTACTACCTGTCTCTACTTGCTTTTTAAGGTTGGCAAAATATGTATCTTTAGTTTCTCCAGTCCTTCAAGAACATACTTGACAGCCTGAATGTTTAACTTTGGGTAGCAGTGCTTTTACCTTCCATAATAATTTTGCTTCTGCTTGGGAATTTTTGTCCCTGTCATTTTTTCACTGCAGCTTTGTCTTCAGTTGGCCACTGTCAGGTTTTTAGAAAAAATGTTTTAGTTGTTGTTTCACCTGACTTGACTTTGTCTCTGTCTCTGTGAGAGCTTGTTTCCCCCAAACCTGTGTCTGAAGAAGAGGTCGAGATCATCTGTTCTCTTGTTGTTCCAAGGACTTGTTTATTCTTTGTTATCTTGCATTTGTGATTCTGGCCTGCTGAGATCTTCTTGCAGGCCAGGTTGTGACAAAACCCCTCTGCCCTTGGGATAGCACTATCTTTTATGCTAAAGACTACGTATGCTTTATTTACAATAACTCTCCAATACCTTTTGACTAGATTGAACAGTGTACCTTTACTTTAAACCAATTAAAATGTGCCACCATCACAGCAGAAGATGGAGAACAAGAGATGAAGAGAAAGGACAGGGACACACTCTATTTCCTCCATCTTTGCCCCTTAAACTCACATAAAATCCCAAAATTCTACTTTTTCACCCTGTGATATGTAAATTATCATTCTACCTAAAATTCTTGTAACTTATAAATTTTCCAGGACAGTCAGAGGGATGTCCTGGTTCGCACAGGCCACAAGCAGTTGTTTGTATTTAAAGGCTTACTAGTGCTCTGCAAACTTACTACTTGGACATTTAAGCTGTCTGCTTTTCAAAATTAACTTGACATCTCTGTTGCATTCTTTGAATGGCTTCTTAGTAAGCTTTCCCTACAGTCTGCTGTTATAAAACAATAGTTCCATGACAGGAAACAGGCTTCTTCCATAAAAAAGGCCATCATAAAAGGTCATGTAGAATTAGGAGCTCCCTGTGACCATTGACATCATTTGCTATAGGATCTGTAAATAGTTCTTCAGTGACTTTGTACTAGTGGTCCTTAACTCCACTCTAGCTGTACATTTTGTGAGTATTCGATAAGAATCACAAGTCTGTTAGTTTTATTGAGGTGTTTTCATGAGATTTGCTTTCCATCACAACAGTTGAGTCGCCTTGCCTTGCAATTTCTGCTTTAAACATGTCTTATCCAAAGTAGCTGAAATTCCTAGAAGCCTTGTGTCTACCATAGTATTCTACATAGATATATCTGCTTGTTTTGAATCTTCCAAATGGTTCGCCTTCTTAGCATAATTCTGTGCTATGTAATATGTGCTTCTCACTCTGTAATTTGGTAGGAAAGATGTGTTTTGTGGGGTTTGGAATTTTTTTTTGTGGGGGGTGGTGGTGCTTGTTTGGTTTTCTTTCTCCAGTGTTCAGCTGATTTTTAGGATGGAATAGAATGGACTGTTTCAGTTGGAAGGAACGTACAGTGGTAAGGGCTGACAAATTGAGGGCTGATGTTGAAGCATAAGCTGAAGTGTGTTGTGAAAAGCATTGTCCAAATGCCTCTTAAATACTGACAGGGTCAGGGGGTCAGCCACCTCTTTAAGAAGTCTCTTCCAGTGTTTGACTACCCTCTCTCTAAAGAAATTCTTCATTATTTCCAGTCTGAACCTCCCTGGTACAGCTTTGGACCTTCCTACTCATCCTCTTACTGCATACCAGGTAGAAGAGATCAGTGCCTCCCTCTCCCCTTCCTCAGGAAGCTGTAGAGAGAGCATTGAGTTTGCCTCTCAGCCTCTTTCCCACCAAATGAAGCAAGTCCAGTGTCCTTAGCTGCTCTTCACTGGACATGCCTTCCGGTGCTGTCACCAGCTTTGTTCCCCTCCTCTGGATGCAACCAAGGACTTGACATTCTTGACATGTGGGGTCCAGAGGTGCACAGAGCACTCAGGGTGAGGCCCCCAAGGCTGAATGCAGCAGGACCATCACCTCTGTTGGTTGTCTGCTCCTGCTGTGCTTGATTCACCCCAGGGTGGGGTTTTGCCCTCTGGGTTCCAGGACACCTCACTGACCCACACTGAGCTGCTGATGACCAGCACCCCCAGATCCCTCCTGGCAGGGATGCTCTCCAGCCACTCCTCTCTCAGTTTGGACTTGAGCCTGGTGTTACTCCATCCTAGATGTGCAGCATTTGGACTCATTAGAAATCATTAGATTTCATCCCATTAATCATTGCCCATGGCCTCAATCTACCTAGTTCCTTCTGCAAGGCCTCCTGTCCCTCAGAAGAGTCGATGGCAGTTTGGTACATTCAGTGCATTTGCTCATTGTGCTTCTAAATGCTGCATTCAGATCATTGAGAAATACATTGAACAGATCTGGCCCTGGAACTGAACCCTGAGGAGCTCTGCCCTTCAGGAAGTTCTTCACCCATTATACCATGAACCTGCTCATCCCACTGTTTGACAACTTGTCCAGAAGGATGCTTTTATGGGCAGTATAAAATTTTCATTCAGAGTTCTTATTTCCCAGGATGATTGTTCTGGCTTGGAGGAGAGATACTGTGATGTGATTTTTTTCTGCTCAAAGATAGGTCCTGTAATGATATATCAGTCTGTCAACTTGGAATGTTGCTTTTTCCACTGTAGTGAGTGAGGGTGATGCATTTTGAAATACTGTTTTTGTTTCCCATAAATGAAACTGAGCTGTGTGGTGCTAGCTTCTCTCAAAGACCGCTTGTCTGTCAGTTCTGACTGTAAATTTCCTTCCTTTCTTGTAGAGACATGATCTCACAGAGGATCATAATTTGAGAATTAGAAGTGTTGTATAAGAATTGGACTGTAGGTATGTTATCCATAGAGCTTTGAAAGACTGTACTTACGGACTTTTGGCTAGTCTTAGCTTGCTTTCATTCAGCAATTTTCTCATGGTGATGATACCAAATAGGTTTATTGGCTAATTCTGAGTTCTTCTATTTTTTTAGTCATGTTTTAAAAGCTGTTCAGGAGGTAAGCTTGTAGATATGCAATTTGAATTTGTAGGAGCCCATGAAATTTTATTGGCCAAGTAGTCAGTCAAATCTGCAGATACATATTTGTTGCCTTTTCCAAAGTTTGGGTTTTTCTCTTAAAAGATTTTTCTTAATTTAAATTTGCTGTACCTCACTATAGGAAGAAAGCTTGAAAAAAGTGAGTATTGACGAGGGTGGGCACTTTCCTGATGGTGTGATCTGTGTGCTCTCTTTTGGGAAAAAACCCACATCTAACATCTTGTAATCCTCAATTATAATAATCTTTGGTTAGTTCTAGCAGTTAAGAGTTTATACCATGCTATCTCGAGCTGTGACTGTTGATGAGCTGATAAAAAGTACCTTTTGTTGTGAAGGTAATAGCTGTTGACAGGGTTGCAGATTAAATTTTATGCTATTGGTGCTTGAAATTGTCTCTTATGGCCAGACCCTTTTAGAGACCTGAGATTGCAGCTGATTTCTGGCCAGCCCCTACAGTAAACTGTGTGCATTTGTTGGAGTCACTTCTTTTTGTCATGGTGTGAAGCTTCATTTTTGTTATGAATGTTAAATTAATCCATGATAGACCTTTCTTACTTGCTACTTTTAGTTATATGGTAACCATTCCTCTTTTTGCAGTCTCTTAACTAGCCCAGCTTATTTGTAGATTCACAAATACAATCTCTCCTAGCTTTGTCTTGGGGGTCAGAGGATAACAAAGTGTGATCTGTACGCTACAAGGCTAGAAGCCGCAGATAACTGCAGATTTTCTGTGGGGTGACTTCTGTGGGATGTTACATGGAAATTAGGTAGCAGTTAAAGGTACCTATTGCTGTTTATTTCTGCACTACTGGAGTTCTTAGAAAAGTCAGGAGTTAGTGAAAGATTTTACTTAATGGTATACATCATCTTCCTGTAGTTCTTATGGCTTTTTTGAGTATGTCATTCTGTTATATAGTAGAATAAATAGTTGTATTCAGAATTAACTTTTATGAGGCTTTTTAAGCACTGTTTTTGTGCAGTGTATTTGAGATCCATGCTCTGTGTATGTGACAGAGAAATAGAAGTAAGCCGCAAAGTCCCTACTTTCAGAATTGGGAAGGGCAGGGTGGGAACAAATCCTAGCCCTTTTAAGTCATTTAGAGTGAGCTGTTTTTCAGGGAACTAATTAATGCTGATAGATTTCTTGCCTGTCTCTGATAACTTATCCTCAGTCATGTAAGTTAGGATTCAAAAGGTAGCAAAACCTTGTGTAACAAGAAGAAAATGCTGCAGGGACGTTGAATCTGTTGTAAATGACAGCATTAATCAAAGCTGAAAATTTCTTTGGAATACAATTGCTATTGGACATTCAACAGAAAGTGTTACTAAATATTCTATAGAAAATTCCAGTTTAGTGACAATTTTAGAGTAGAGATTTTTTAATGTAGTTTTAATGCTGAATTATGTATTAGTTGCCAAGTTCATTTTAATTTATTTAACAAACTAATTTTTTAATTCACTTAATCTGCAGTTGCTCTTTGAAAGCTTTTTCTTGACAGTAACCAGCCAGCTCCTTTTCTTTTCTTACTAATAACATTTAGGGAATCAAACATTTGTGTCCAGCACTGGAATGTTGCTCTTTTCAGGAAAATTAGAAAGGATAACTGAGTCATGCATCAATTGTGTTATGATAAATTTTTGGAGTATTAACTTTTTTCTTGTGCTGAGAAGCTAGCTGATTTTTTTTATTTTTTTTATTTTTAACCAGGCTTTGGATTTTAGTGATGATGAAAAAGAAAGAGAGGCAAAACAGAAGAAAAAGAAGCCTCGAAATCAAGGAAGGAAAAAAGTCAGATCAGAAACATTTCCATCAGGTGAGTGAATGCTATGTGAATGCTTTTGTCTGCTAATCTAAGTTTGGAGTGCCCATTTATAACTATCTTATAAGTTTTTCTACACTTAATAGTAATTCTTTACTTTTTAATTTGAATTTGTGGCTGCATTCCATATTTTTTATTTTAGAAGAAAAATTAAGTTGTATTCTGTTGAGATGGAAACCCTGTGGAAGGGAATAAAAGCAAAAAGCAGAGCAATCGTCAGGGGAAAGTCAAAGGCTCTTAGACAGTGTTGATTGACACACAGTGAGGGTTCTGAGCAGATGTCACCATTTGGGTAGGGTTCACCTAAAGCCTTTGATTGCTGGGAGAAGACAGAGGAAGGACGTGCAATTTTTGGAAACCCACTTCTTTGGCAATTGAGGGAGGAGACACGGGTCTTAGATGGAGAATTTACTCCTCTGTCTAAAAGGAAGCTCTTCCTCACCCATGACATACAAATACTCTTCTAAATAACTCTTACTTGTGTACCTTTCTGTTTACTTAATGCAGTCATTAGATGAACAAAGCTGTGTGTAGATTTTAATAATATGAATAGCCTTTTCTCCTTTCTCCTCCTGTTGGCCTGGCTGTTCCAGGTGCATGCTTGCAGCTGTGGTCTGTTTACCGTAACCAAATTTTCTCTTCTCTCATGCCTCTCTACTGACAAAACCTTGATTTTTGGTTACCGTTTTGGTTGAATAATTCATATTGTATCCTTCTTTCTCTGTTCTCACTGGTCAGCTTTGGCTGCCTGCTTTTTATACCTCTCCCTTTAAATACAACTCTCATCCCTTACCACCTTCTTCTGCTTACTTATCAGATTGCTTCAGCTATCTGCAGCACGGTGCTTCCCCATTGAATTTCTGACAGACTCCTGTGAGTTTGCAGCTTTTCCTTTGTAAAGCTGATGCACGTTGTACCCTGCTGAAACCCTTTTCTCTTGATCTGGGAGATCAGTAGCTGTCCTTTAATACTTTTTGTACAGTAGAATGCTCCCTTGTATCAATCAAATAGAACAACAATCTTTCTTGGACTGGCTATTGCCCTATGGTTTTGACAGGTCTTTTTTTCCCCTAAGAGATGGATCTGAATTGTATTGCACTTTCTCTTCATTACTCATGGTTAATCTAGCATATGTGTGTTTCGCACTGCATCCTTGTTCTTCCAGCTTATTGCAGACCTGCCTTTGCCTAGGGCTTGCTGAGGCTGTTACTGAGCTGTGTTCCATAACTGAGAACACAACAGGAAGAACTGTTACACTTTGTCAAGGGAGATGGGTTTTGATTTGCTGTGGGGTTTTTTTGTAAATAACATGGTGCAACTCGAAGTTGTGTGCAATTTGTTTTGGATGTAGAATTCAACAGCAATGATATGTCACAAGTTGAGGCACAAAGTTGGTCTCAGACAAAGATTTAAATGAGCATATTAAAATTGTCTCTTGTTACAACAATATTTGATGAAAGAAAGAACAAAAATAACTCATTCAAGTACTTTACTTCACTGCTTCCAAGAGGCCTGCTTGTACCAAAGGAATCTTGACTCCTAATTCCCCATGAAAATGAGTAGGAGTTTTGGAATCCAACTCTACCTTTCCAGACTTAAAAACATTTCCACCTTTGAAAAGCTGTGTAGTGCCAAGGATGAGGTTCACACAGGTTTTTAAATTTCAGTGATTTTATGTGGTGTTATATTCCTGAATACCTTGTTGCTCCCAGCCATAAAATCCTTCTGAGGGTTTGAGCTCTGCAGCTTCTTGAATATCTTAACAGCTCTTTGGAGCATTTTTAGTATTTCAGTGCTTTTCATTTTATAGTCCTAATCCCATTAAAACTTCTATGATATTTATATAAGGGGGCAATATATTTGTTTATGAACATTAAATATATGCTTAGATGGAGCTGTACAGGGAAAAATTTGTCTTAGAAAGATGAATGCTAAAAGCTAATTGCCTAATAGTACAGACTGTCCTTTGTCTGATACAGTAAGTTAATTTTATTAATTTGAGCTTGAATAATTTCTTGTGTCCTGTGTCAGTGCTGTAATACCAATTTAGGACTGAAAACTGGATGCCCCTTCAGTGTAACCAATGTTGATTTATCTTTAGTTTTAAAATGTGTTGTTTTAAAAGCTTCCAAAATGCTCAAAATTTGCATGTTCCTGAGATCCATTTATACAAATGGAGAGTTGGGAGGGAAAGAAGATGAAATTTCTTTTTTAAAGGCTGAATTTGCAACTCTCAGGATCATCCTTTTTATATTACTCGTATTAGTTTGACCATTACTCCAATCAGTCAAGATTCGTTACTAAACAATAGATTTGCTGGTATTATTTTATTTCTCATGTATTAGTTGCCAGTATTGTTTGTTGGTAAAATGATAGATTTCCTTGACTTCTGCTTGAAAGATTTGTGAAGACTAAACTTGATCTTTCCAAAATAATATTACTGCACTGTGTGTGTGGGTTCTTACGTTTGTTTATTCTTTAGGTGAGAATAAAGAACTTCATCAGTCAGTGCAACAGCCTGCTTCAAGTTATTCATGGGGATACTGTGGCAGAGGGTTCCCCAGGGATCTATTTCCTCCTCCATCAGGCCCTGGAAGGTTTTTCAGACCACAAATAAGACCACCACAGCTGTACTCTTCAGACAGGAGGATACACCAGGAATCACCAGTGTTTCCACCACCTTATAGAAAAGAAAATGCAATGATGCAACAGTATGCCTTTCCTCCTCCAGATTTTGGTTATGCCAGTGACGGGCATCAATTCCATCCTCCGCCTTCAAATATGCTGTGGGCAGGCCCAAACATGCACAGTCCATTGTACTCATTTCTGCCGCCACCACCACCACCGTCACCTCCTCCAGACAGCCATCCTCACTTCAGGCCTTACTGAGATTCCATACGTGTCCATGTAGAGCACTGCAGTTTAGAGGGAGAAAGAGGCAGGCAACCTACCAGGACTGAATTTCCCATATTTTGGAGATGCTTTCTTCTACTGCAGCGGTAGGGCAAGTGCAGAATTTCATGCTTTCTGGGACATCTGTAGAAAATTTTTTTTTCCTACATATGTTTTCTATTTCCAAAAATAAATTTATATGATAAAAGTAACTGAATATTAAGTAATGGTTTATTTTTATAAAATCTGCTACTTTAAGATGATAAATAAGTGTTTTGGAGACTGGTATGTAGTGGTGGAAATCTATATTGTAATAAATGTTAGAGTTTATATAACTACTGTTAAGTAGCAATGAGGGTATTTCACATGGAGAATTTTTCTAATATTTTTAGAATGGTGGTGTATTGGTATACTAAAACATTTTTCTCAATTTCTGTGAACTTTGAAACCTACATGGGAACCGAAAATCTGACATCTAAATTTTGAGCTAGGTTTTCCACTATATATAAGGCATAAACCACTCTCCAGGTTTCAATACTTCACTCATTTCCTATTAACTAAAAGACTACATCTGGATGGTTCTTTTCTTAAAATATCTGGAGCAGCTAGATCTATTTGGACCAGCAGCTGACTTGCTTTGTCACAATCAATGTTCTGTAATGGTTCTGAAAAATCAACCTATTCTTGGGATGTTCTGCATTTAATTTAGAATTTAAAACCAGCATAATTTTTCTAGCTTGTCTCTAGCTTCTCTAGCTCTTAATGCAGAGATGCTCATAAATACCTACTGGAGTGTGCCTTTCTAGGAAGGAGTCATCAGGTCTGTCAGGGAGCAAAAGCCATTTCACAGCTCCCTTGTTTAAATTTGTAAGCGCAGGTGGCACTAGATTGCTGTTTGGTTACAGTCCAAGTTGTCTTTTCTGAAATTATGAGGTTCATTAGTTCTCCCAGCTTGTTTCTGGGAGGGAGGTGAAGTTATCAACCAAGGGATCACTTGGAAGAATCTCCTCCTGTCCAAAGACAATTGGTCCTACAATTGCACTTGCCTAGTCTCTAGGGAAGTGTCTCTGCCTAACTAGGAAGGAAGACCTTACACTCAGTCAGTGTATCAGTATTTTATAAACAGGAGGAAGGTACTTGTGGGACAGACATCTTAAAGATTATTTTTCAGCTGAAAAGTCATTACTAGTTGAGATGGTTTTTGAGCCTTTACCAATACAGTCACCTTGAACTAATAAGTGTGCAGTATGTATTTCTGTTCTCAAACTCGTTTTGACCTTATTCCTTTCAATATGTAAAGGCTAAGTATGCTGTTGTTACTTAGACTTTAATTCCTAATAGCTTTAATAATGAAGCAAAATTCTGATGCAGAGAGGAAGGGATTGCCTTGTCAAGATGTGCAACTCAGAACTAGAATGTAATTTCAGACTTGAAAGTTTGCTTTAATATATTTAAGTGACAATATTCTTTGATAAATCTAGAACTATTGTTTCACGGGCATGCAACTGAGAAGATTACATAGATGTCAGTTTATGACAAGCAGGTACTCTACAGTGGCAGCAAATAGTTTCAGACGAACAGCATTCCAGACATTGATATTTAACTCAGTTCCTGCAGATTATTTTTTTGTAATAAAAAGAATGTCCATTTCTAGTTTGTTGTAAATATTTATGTTTCAGGGGAAAGGAGTAGGGGCTGCATTTCTGTCTGTCTAAGCTGTAGCCCTGATATGACCATTCCCAGTGATAAGGGATAGTACAGTGATGCAGAACTTACAAGTGAATTACCAAATGTAAAAGTATTTCCAAGTCAATTATATAGTAAGGAGGAAGAAACGGGCAACATCGCACTTGGACTTGGGATGCTTGCTGTCCCTGGCACAGACATCATCAGCCTTGAGATCCAGAGGGGCAGTTGAAGAGTTAACACCAAGAACAGGAGTGAGGTACTAGGAAGTGCAGGTACAACAGTCTTAATTATTGCTACTATTGCAATTGGTGGGTTTTTATGTATAGTAAGGTTCACATTTTTCTGCAATAATTGGATCTGGACTAAAAATTCTTTGATGAAGCTGTTTAGATTTCTGTTAAGATGTATTCTTCCCCATAACAATATTTTTGCATGTAGCAAAGCCAAGTATAAAGCTGGGCTACAGAATATAGTTTGACAGAAATAGGCTGCGATCTAAAGTGTTTTACTAATTCTTGGTTGTTAACTGCAATACTGTTTTTGTGTGCACTTGCCTGATTGCTGGGATTTGGGCAGTGATTTGTGAAATGTAAGTATTTTCTAGTAGAGAAAGTAGAAGAAATAAAAACACTTTCTAGTAGTTGAAAATTTCTCTATTTTTGACTCCTGTTGTCCGTTTTCACGTTTGGCCTGAAAAGCTGCAATAGAACTCTGTCACTACTGTAATACCTTTAGTTATTCCCCCTTTGTGGGGCATTGCGTCAGGGACTGCTTTCCAAAGAAAGCTTAAAGCATGGGAAGGAGGGGAGAGACTCGAGGAAAAGAGAGGCTTAAGGGAAGATTTGCCACGATTTTTCAAAAGGCTAAGGTTTACACATAGAGGTGTGGATGCAGTAAACTATTGAAGTGCGTAAATTACTGATAACATGGGAAATGGAAAATGTAATTGCACATTTGACAGTATTTCTCTTAAATTTATAAACAAAAGTGATACTTTTGCTGGCCTTCAATTTAGACAAGAATCAGCAGCAGGAGGAGGATAAACTCATCTTGGAGGTGAACAGCAAAAGGGCAAACAGCTTTCTTAAAGGAAACTTCTGGCAAGTGGTGCAGGAAGCAGGGAAGGCCATGTTGCCATAGATTGCTTGGAGAAATGGGATCTCCATTCTTTGGAGATTCATTTTTTATTCTTTGGGATCTCCAGTCTTTGAGGGATTCAGAATTTGACTTTGGACAATTGCCTGTGGGACGTAATGTCCAAGTTTGTCTTTCTTTAAGTGGAGAGGTGGACCAGGTGGTCTGTGAAATCCATCCAAACCCAAACTATTCTTTTCATTACTGTCATTGTTCTGGAGTTCTATCCTCTGACCAGAGATTTTTTTTGTCTCTAGATGCTAAGAGGCATGAGTAGCCTAGCCTGAATTACTGTTTTTTGGGAAGCCTGGCTTTTCATTTATGCTATTGTAATCTTTCATTGTATCTCAGATTTTTATAAACAAAATAATCATGCTATTGTAAAAGTTGGACTTGCTGCAGAAGATAATGAATGCTTCCATTTCCCTGGATGTAAGATGAATTGAAGAATTGTTCCTTTATTAGTTGTTTGGAAACTAATGCTAATGAGAGTCTTAGTTGCTGTGATTTTCCCTTAGGGGGTAAAGCATTTTGTATTGTACAATTTTGAGAATGTTATCAGGAATAAATCAGGAATAACTACCCAAAACTTTTTTTTTTTTTTTTTTTTTTTTTTTTTTTTTTTTTAAATGCCCTGAAAATTATTTTAAACAAATGTTCTCTAAAGTAGGGATTTTTGCCTTAGAGGAGACCTTTTTAATAATGCAAGGCACTTATGCCAGACTGCATATTAGTGATATGCAGATGAAAATAAGAAACAAGCAGGGTATTTTGTAGGTTATATTTAGATGTTTCCAGGTTTCATTTTCTATTTCTTTACAACTCAAATGTATAGCCAGTTATTCTTGTCTAGTGAAATTAGTGATGCACATAATCTGATTTAAAGGATTGATGAATCTGCACTAAACAGTTGGTAATAAATTTGTTATGGTGACAGGTGAAAAAATGGAAAACACTGCCAATGATGACAAGACTTTTACAGAACAGTTTATTTGGCAGGGAAAATATATAATTTGGGAAATGATATATTATAATGATATTATCTTTCTTTAATCACTGTAAGTCTTACTTAGAGTTATAGAATGTGGGGTAGCTTCACTTGCCACAAATAAGTGAATTCTGTTGGAACTATGGGAGAATCTTGTTGATTTTCCTGGGAACCTGACGCTCTGCATTTTTTAGGTCGTGTTTTGCAAAAATGATTTATTAGATTTTGTTTGGCTGCTGTGGTTTGAAATAGATAGAAGTTACGAAAGACAGAATGGTTTGGATTGGAAGGGATCCTAAAAACCATCTGGATCCAACCTTTCTGCAATGGGTAAAAACACCTTCCAATAGATGAGAGCTCCATCCAGTCTGCCCTTGCTTAGTGCACAGCGCTTACTGTTTATTAGCAGAAAGTCAGCCAGTTATACAGAGCAACAGGAGTGGGCAACTGTCACATACTCCATCTTTGAACGTGTACACAGAATCCTCTTTCTGACTTCTGAGCCCATCTAAGTATGTATGAGTACATTGCTCCACAAAAATGCAGAAACTACTGTAGCAGTTATAATTATGAAGTGTTAAGTTTGCTTATATTAAGTGTTAAAGACTATTGTTTGCATTTTAAGCAGGAAGATTTCACTCTTTTAAGTTTCCTGTGGTGGAAAGTAGTAAAAATCTAGGAACTTCTTAATCATCAAAAATGAAACTGCTGCTTGATACCAGAATTAGTTGTTATGAAGGTCTGTCTTTTGGGAGAAGGGGTACAGCTAATATTTTCTTTAAAGAGAAAAAGAATGTTACCTATATCCATTTAATATTATTAACTCAATTTTTAATATGTACATTAGGTTGTCTCAAATCCGTTTTGTGAGAATTGCATGCATGTGAAACCTGAAAAAAACGAAAGTATTTTCTTCAATGTAGGACCAGAAAAAGAGTATATTTTGTGACATTCCAAATGATTCCTTTATGTGAATGTTTAACCTCAGGGAGGCTTTCTATTTGTGATTGAAAATTATACCTAGGACTGTAAGGACTTGTTAAACCCATTTACTGGATCTTCACACTCTTAATTCCTCCTTTCCTTGACTGTCCTGTCTAATAGTATGCCCCTTTTTATACAAGCAAACCTTTATTAAATGACATTTTTGTGAGTACTTCCTGCAGAAATAATGATCTAAGTTTGGTTTCTTAGTTATAATCTTCATTGTGATGTGTTTAATTAATAGTTTTACGTTTATTTGTAATACCCTGCAGTCTCCACAGCTTGGCTTTGCCACATAATGATGCGCTGGATCTTTGGTCTTGTTTAATGCTTTTTGCAGTGAGAACACAGGGATATATTTTTTCCTGCTTTTTGACACTTTGCAACACTCATCTCTGCCGCTGTTTTATCCAAAAGAGGTACAGCACTAATACTCTGCTTTTGGTGTCTGCCTGTGTGGTTTTCCCCTTGCAGTGTATCCCATTAGATATATTATACTCCTTTTATGGTGTGCTTCACTTTTGCTCTCAGTACTGTTCTGACCCTGAAATTGCTTGGACATTAACAACTTCCATCCCTCCAGCGTAAAGTGATGAAGTGATGGCATTAGAGTTTGAGATGGAAACAGTAACTGTACCCTAGAGAAAAGTACAGCCTTGGCTAAGTTATATAGGTCATGATGCTCCTTCATCTGGGAGCAGAGAATCCTGTTCGCTGTTATGTTTTGCAATTCCAATGTAGTGGAAGAAAGACTTAGTGACCTTAGCAGAAAGAGGTTTATCATACCCTTCAAAATTGAGGCATATCTGGATGTGACAGTGGAGAACATTGAGATTATCTAATTGCCACCATGAATCTCCAGAAGATCAGCAATTTTTTGCACTGGAGAAGTAGTAGGGGAAAACTAGTAAAAAAGTGTGGCATTTATAAAGATACTAATTCCTCAGCGAAGTATTTGTTACTTGGTTCAAACTCATTTTGGTGGAATATGTAGTGCATTCTGCGATTACTTTATTATAATTAACCATAGAGGGATTGTCCTTTCAGAGGATGGTTCTAGTTAGGCACAAGTTAGGTCAGCGTGTCCTGTGCTCTGTAACTGGTTTCGAGATTTCATTTAAAAAGGGAATTTCAGGCAGAATCAATTTGTCTAGTATGGATGTCTGGAAAACATTGAACTTTGACTCCTGAGAGAAATTCAGTTTGCATTTCAGAGAGAACTCAGGGTCAGACACTAGGCTGCTTCTGCCACAGGCTCACAAGTCTAAACCAGTTAAGAAACTTTTAAAGTCCCATCTTTATGCTTCTGTGTGATGCAAGGATATCATAGAAATGAGCATAAAATGCTTTTTCTCAATGATTTTTTTTTGTTATTGTTTTGATTTTTAATCTTTCTTTCAAGCCAAAGCCTTACACAAGTGGCGACCTTCTTACAGGTGGTCAATAGCTAATCCAGTTAGGTTGTGATGTTCTTCAGTCTCAGAATAGAGCACAAGAGTAAACAGTAATCATGACTGACTCAGCTAACTTTTAATGTAATATAAGAGGAGACATAGAAAATCTTTGAAGCTATACTTTGTCTTGTTTGCATTCTAATTTTAAGAAGTAGTCTTGGGAAGCAAATATTTTAATCAAGGAAGAATTTTTTTTAGTGTATTAATTATTATCTAATGTTTTATTTCCAGACAGCAGTTGTATCAATATAAAGAAAGTGTGCATGTATATGTAATATTTATCAAGTGCATATACTATAAATTATTATATTAAATTATCAGTAATTATATATGTGAATATATACATATAAGTAAGTATTTGTTAGTTATTCTGAACTATAATTTTACGTGCTTCATGCTAGCTTGGCAGCACAGAAAATTGAGTTAGTGCTGCCTAGGCAGTTACATGAAGGCTGCTGAATCAAAGCAATTGAGCATGTTAATGCCCTTATTCCATTGCATTGTGTTAGGTAAGATGTTAATTTAAATTATCTCCTGAGACAGCGAAAACATTTATTTTTTGGGGGGGAATATGTTATTTTTCTTGCTTTACCTGTCATGGCTGTGCCTTGTGTTTTCCCTGTGCGATGACAGATGGAGGGATCCACACTCCTGTCAAGTCACTTTCTGAGGTAATTCATTGTCTGCTCTATGTGATATGTTGTCACATAAGGGATTTACTGTCATACAGGAGCTCTGCTTGACTGTGTTTTGATTTTTTTTTTTATTTTGTTTTTTTTTAATTTTTAGGCTGTGTTTAATGAGTGGTTGAGTGGTTAAGTAAAAAGGCACTGAAAAGGTAGTGGTCACCTCTCCATTGTTACTGTATTTCTTCTAAAAATAACTGGTCACGTTTCAATGGGATCAGTTTTCTAAGTCAGCTGAAAATCGAGCCTAATTGTAAGACAAAAGGTCTTGAGGGGCTCTGGATGATAATATATCTTCCCATACTATGTTGAAAGGCAAGGATCTATTGGGAGTGGGTCCGGAGGAGAGACATAAGGATGTTTAGGGGGCTGGAGCACCTCTGCTATGAAGACAGGGCGAGACACTGTGAGTAGTTCAACGTGGAGAAGATAAGGTTCCAGGATGACCTTATTGCAGTCTTTCAGCACCTAATGGGGTCTTAAAAGAAAGATGAACAGAGACTATGTAGTAGGGACTGTAGCAATAGGCCAAGGGCTAAGGGTTTTAAACTAAAAGAAGGTAGATTCAGACTAAATAAAAGATGGAATGTTTTATGATGAGGTTGCTGGAACACTGGAATGTGTTGCCCAGATAAGCTGTGGATGGCCATGCTTGGGAACATTCAAGGCCAGTTTGGATGGGACTCTAAGAATCCTGATCTCATTGAAGATGTCCCTGCCCATGGCAGGGGAGTTGGACTAGGTGACCTTTGAAGGTCCCTTTCAACTCAAATCATTTTATGATTCTATGAAAGTGGATGGTGCTATTGAAAGTTTTCAAAGTTCACACATCTTTATGATGAAATTACAATTTCATTGTACTAGAATATTTTTTTCAGATTATTAGCACTATTGAATGTCAGTGATTAAAAAAATAATAATCTGGAGCTTTAACCTTGCTGCTACACCTTTAAAGTGGTTAGTTTAATTTCTCTATCATAACTTGTTTCCTATATTCAATTATTTTGGCTTGTATTAGTGCATTTCAAATTCTGTTAAAGTTGTGATTATAAAAGAATTGGTTTTTTTTAAACTCAAGCAGGAATTTAATAGCTTAATATAATACAGGTGTAACTACAGTATCTCTTGATGATCAAGTAATCTGAATTTTTAAAAGCACTAGTTGTCAATTATTTTCTTACCTTCACTAACAGTATCATGCAGAAGCCAAAGACAGTAAGTTAAACACATACTTTGATATGTAAGTAATATACTTCAAAATTTCAGCAAGGGAAGAGAGCTACAAAAACCCGTTCCTGATGTTGCTCATTACTTAGCATGAAATTTTGCACTCCTTAATCTGTATTAGAATTTTCTTTGTATGCAACACAGAATCAAACTTTAGTGGTTTCTTCCTTTAAAGAAGTCCTTCCTTGCTCCTCTGGCATGGAAATTATTTCCTGAAACAATAGTATATGAGATCAAAAAGCAAAAGAAAGGGATCTCTACTTGCATCCAGTCCAAAAGAATTAACAGATTTTCTCTACAGGTTTTCTGAAAAAGGCCTGAGGAAGTTGAATAAGACTGAGAGATCAGATACTTGTACTACTTTGATTAAAATAAAAAGCAACTGACAGCACATACCTGTGAGTAATCTTTATTTGCTAGTACCTCTTGATTTCTTATTTGTATAGGCTAATAACTATGAATTACAGAATGTACTACAAATGTTTTGTATGCAAATGTCTTGTGCAGAAGACAAGAAAGTGGAAATGGACTTTGAATGGAGTACAATAAAGAGCTTGTTAGTCAGCTGTAAGCACAATAACCATCAACCAACACTGAGGTTTTAAATTTCTGTTTACACTCACAAATTGTCCAAGTACTAATAGGATCTAGCTCTTAAGGCTAAATGCTGAGCAGTTTTGATGGGCTAAAACAGAGAGCAATGGGGTTTGTTAGAGCATAATGACAGACTACTATCTTTGATAGCCTTTAAATACAACGACTACAGATCACCTTCATCTCTCAGAGGTGAAAACTGGAAGCATCATCATTATATGAGCATTATGAATACATGCTTTAGAATACACTTGAGCTGAAAAATGATACACAGAAAATTGTTCACATGGTTTACTATTCTAAAAAATACTTGTCCATTTTTCATTTATTACAGGACTTGTATTGCTTGTAAACCCTTTCATTTATGTTTGCCCATCTCTGCTATTTGGATTTTAGTGGGCTGAATAATTATGTATGAGATGCCTTTTGGTTCAGAATCAGAAGAAATAACGCTTTCAAATGGGAAAAGCCTGCATAGTCTCACCAGAGTTATGCAACATGCTGAAAAAATACTGCAATCTATTTTAAATATTGTAGTATCTGTGTGAACCCCTATTTTCCTGTAATAAGAAATCTAGGAACTAGATAATATCTAAGGTGTGTTTTCGGTAAGCAGACAGATGTTTGTACTAGGGATGTATTTGTTTTCAGATTGATAAACTCAGTAGTCCAGTTTATGACTTAGAACTTCTGTGGACATGAGAAGTCAAGAGTACAGGCTGGAACTAGAGGGATGAGCAAGATCACCCCAAGAATGTTTAAAGGCCTGACTTCTGACTAGATTTATGTTGGGTAGCACTTAGTCATATCTACATACATGTGTGTTTATGCACACAAATGTAGTTTTAAATTGAAAGGATGGCGAAATTTGGTTCCAGGTAGAGGAAACCCTTGTTTCCTCTACCAAAAATATATGTATATGTGTCTTAGATACATTTTTTGAGATATATGTAATAAATATTTACATATTATATCTCTATATAAAATACATCTAACAAAATATATAAAACCTTACATATAAAATATGTATTGAAAGTGAAAATTGCTGTTGTATATCTGAAAATACTGATCTGTCAAAATGGATGCATCTGTTGAAAAAGTATCATTTGGAGAAATTCCTGGGGTGGTATTCTGAAAGGGCTTGGAAGCTCTGAAAACCATGTCTACTGCTCAGAGTTTTTGTGGCCAGAGATGGGGCAGAGGCGGTGGCAGGCCCTGAGGCAGCTGTGTGGCATTTAACCTGGCTCTATCAGAGGCCTCCTGGAACTTAATGCAGAGATTTTTTTCAGTGTTGACAGTTGGAAAATTCTGGTTGAGAAAATCTTAATCTTCTGCAGTGTTCTGCCTGTTAGTTTGACAGGCTTTGTGTGTGCTGGATTTGTGTGAAGTTCCCTCTGTGTGTGACTGCTCTCCTTTTTCTTGCCTGTACTGGCACTTAGTTATGTGGAAGGAAGAGTTCTTCCACACTGCAAAAGGTGGCAGCAGCAGCACCGAGGCCAGACTAATTTGGAAATGGTCTGCACTGTCTGCTTGTGCTGTGTTTAAATTCACCTGGGTGTTCAGGAGTGGATTACAATTGTTTGTATCAACTTGATAACAAATTCCCGTTTCATTCTAGGCAGAAGAAGCACTTTTATAGGGGCTTGAGACACCTGAACAACAGATACCCCCACTCCCTGATAGTTTTAGTTGAAGTTCTTTGGTGCTGCAGAGCAATGTGATGCTGTCTTAGCTCTATTCTGAAAATTATTAAAATGTGAATTTTTTTAATCCTGGAAGAATGAAAGAGGAAGAACGCTGATAAGAAAATTTATTAAATACTAAGAAAAAGCAGGGAATTAGAAATTGATGACTCGGTAAGATTGAGGATTATCCCATTCCGAGTTGTTTTCCACTGAGTGATGACTGCCACAAAAATGGAGAGCAAATTAACTTCTGGATAGTGCTTGTTACATCTTGGCATCTCTTGTGTATATTTGTAAGTAAATAATTGCTGTGTTCTGAATAATTCTGAACTTTGTACATCTTGATTTGTGGAGTCTCTTGGCACTTGGTAGAAGCTGCTGAACAGAGTGGCCTGGAGAAGGAGGATTAAAGTGCTAACAACTACAAAAAGAAGACTGTGTAAGTATAGGTACACTTGAAAATGCCATAGGCAAGATTTTGGTCTAAACAAAGCAGAGACTTGGTTAAAATAACAAATAAAAAAAACCCAAAAAACCAACCAACCAAACAAAAAAAAGCCTCAAAGCAACACAGGAAATCATAAAAATAAAATAAATAAACCAAACTATTGAAAAACTGGACCAACAAACCAGAAACTACTAAAGAAACCTCAAAAAGAAATGCTTCAGGCATTCTTCTAGGGTGAAATTTGGCCTATAGCTTTTCAGGGGCAATTCCACCCTAGTATTGCATGCTGTTTTGTGCTGCTAGATGTCTTTTTGGTCTTCCTTAGTGCCTCAGTCTAACTCTTGTAAGTGTATCAATGCTTGTGCTGGCCTAGCATAGAGAAAGGAATAAATCAGGAAAGCATTAATGCATGTAGGGTTAGAGCTAGAGAAACCACAGAGGACCAGGAGAGAAGGTAACAAGTAATGAAAATAGACCAGATATTTTATCTTGACACACGGCTCTCTAGAGTGGCAGCTTTGGGGATTTCCATACACAGAGCTGCATCTTTGATTGTAGATATGGACTTCTGGGAAATAAGATTGAATGCATTGTTATTATTGTTATTATTCCTCATGGAAGAAAAAGTATTATGATCTTATTTTTATTATTATCATATTTAGAAATAAAATTATACTGTGCAATATGCCTGACTCAACATGTAATTTTATTTTCTTCTGCAAAGGAACTGTGTTTGCATATTAGCTCTGCGTTTGAACTATAGGGAGTAATATAGATGAAAATCTGCAAGGTGTAAGTAGAAGGTTTTAAACACTGTTTCATACAGAAAAGACTGGGACCAACATAACTTCAAGTGTTAGTAAGAGAAGAAAAACAGGATTAAAGGAAAAATTTCCAAAATATATGTTGAAATCTATTGTGCCTATTGTATTAAAAAATATATAGGAGGGAAACCAAATCACCAGACTGGGAGGTATACTGATATCATGAGGAAAACAAAGAAAATTAACTATTTTCAGCTTGCTTAAATACCTTTTGAGTTTTAATACAATATTCAAGACTTGTTACCTTATCATAATGCTCTAGGTAGTTGCAATATGTGATGTAAGTCAGTGTCTTGTCAAAATGATGCATTTTTGTTTTCTTTACTGTTATTACTCTTTGGTGAAGTCACATGGAGATTAGCTATGAGTGCAGTCAAAACTCGGTGTGATGAGGGATACATCAATTTGGGTTTTGTTGAGAATGGTCAGTGCTCTGATGGTTTTGAAAAGTGTATTCAGTTTTTTTGTAAAAGTAAAATCTGTTTGAAAAATGAACATATTTTACGTTTACTCACCTTTGTAAACAAAGTGAAAGTAAAGGAACAGTATTTTTGCTTAATCAGTTTGAAAAAGGTGTCTTTTACTGCAGTGAGATGCATAGATTGGTAATGTCAGATAAGATCTTTGTCAGGTAAACCAAAGCTGAGGAAAAATTCCCCCACACACACACAAAAAAAAATCCTCCTGCCCTTGAAAGACACCTGTAGATGTAAAACAAACAAATGATCAAAGGGATGAAGCAAGCAGAAGGTTTAAGAAAGCTCTCGAAGGGAAAAAAATAAGACTCCTTACCTGAGAAGACAGGGACTTGAAATGCAGAGTCATTGTAATTTGCTTTAGTTAAATAGACAAAAATGAAAAGGTACAACAAAATCATTTCATACCTTGGACAGGTGCAAAGAGATGTTAGAATAATTTTTTAAAAATAGAGAAGCTATCTGACACTAAGTAAGATGCTCCTGAGCATTTGCAAAAGAGGAGCTGTGGACCATTTACATATCTGATGAAGCTGTACATGTTAGAACTAAATATAATCCTGTGCAAACAATCTCAGCTACCTTTCAGAAGACAGTGGTACCTTAAAAATTTATTAAAGAAATAATTTTAAGGACTAACCATAAGTATTGTACCTGTAAAATGACTTTCATTACAGTGATCAAGTCTTGGGACTTTGCCAGAACAAAGTGGCTTTCTGATGAGATGGTTTAAAAAACGAATTCATGTTAGTATGAAGTTTGAGCAATAAAGGACTTGAAGAAAGTTAATAATATGGATATATTTTTCTGAGACAAATTTTTGATCCTACCTAGTTTGGGTGGACTCCTGTAAAAGAGAACAGCAGTTATTAGACTGATGCCCTGCTGCTGAAAATAATCACCCTCTTTATAGTTCATGCCAAGAGAATCACTATTCTTCTAATCTGGGCCAAATTTGCTTCTTTTCTGCTCCTTCAGACTGTAACTACTATGTAGTTACTACCATGTAGTATGTTGTGCTTGTTTTCCAAACTATGTAGCTCATTTTTCCTTTCTGTGTGTGTTTACAGTACAGAAGACATCACATTTAACCACGGGAAATGTTCCATAACAGCTGCTTATAGATCATGAAGAAGATCTGGCAAAAGAAGGATCCTATACAAGATTAGTTTCTCACAGATGACTGTGGAAAAAATGTGTGAAATAATAGTGTGTCATTTCTGTTCAGGACCTCACTGTGGCTTCCTGAGTATGATAAATGCAGGGGTATCACTCTGTCCTGTACACGTTTGAGCTGAATTCTTCCACAGCCTTACATGGCCTCAAGATGTAGATATAGTGTCAAAGGGTCAGTTTGCTTTTTAAGTATGTTTTTTTTTCATAGGATATTTTTGCCATGATTTATGGATTGCTGAAATCATCTTCACAGCATGGATAAGGCTGGAAGGGACTACAGTGCTCAGGCAGGGTCTTCTCAGAGCATGTGGCACAGGATTGCATCCAGACCATTCTCAAATATCTCTATTGAGGGAGAGTCCACAGCCTCTCTGGACAATCTATTCTGTTACTTGCATAGTAATGAAGTTCCTCCCCATGTTCAGCTGGAACTTCATCAGTGCATCAGTTGCTGCCTGTTTTGCTAGTCCTAAAGCTTGTCAGCTCTGAGAAGAGCCTGGCTCCATCCTCCTTTCTGAGTCTACTGTGCTTGATCAGTAGCCTATGTACTTGGTAAGATGCTATTGTTTGGCTGCTTGTGTGAATTTAACATTGTTTTAAGAGCACCTAGATTGTGTGTTCAGTACAGGGAGCTGAAACTCTGAATTTTGGATTTCCTTTACCTGATATTTATAGCAACTGACTGGAGCATAAGATGATTCCAAATAGCTTTTATTGGAAAGCCTCAGTGAATTTTTTTCCTTTAATTTCCTGCTTGTCTTCTAAAATTCATAATGCATTGCCTCATTTTGGGACATGCTGCCATCCAGGTGTTAGATTTATAAGTCCTTTCATGGTTTCTATTTTTTTATGCAATTTCTTGTTTAGATCACTTGGACTCCTAAGTGGAATGAAGATGGTGTTTAAAGAACTACAACAATAATGGATGTCCCATCTCTCTGAAGACAGAATACAGTACACTTGCCATTGCAGTAGGATGTAATATAGCAGCAGCATTTGGGTCTGTATCAGCTGATAACTTTCATTATGTTACAAGGAGCAACCTATTCTGCTGTTAGAGCACAGCTTCAGTCTGAGAGAGGGTTCACAGCATGGGGCTGAGAGGTGACTGAATTATTCAGGGTTTCTCAGCTGGTCAGAGGTTGTGAAAAGCATCCTGATACTGCTGGGAAGATGAGCCTTTGAACAATTTACTTCCTCAGAAGCCACGCTACTCTGTTCTTTGATTTTTGGTGAGCTTTCATTTCAATAGGGCTAAGATTTAACCCATCATATTTACAAAAGAGGCATTATGATGTAGTTCTGAAGTGCCTGTCACTGTGATATTTTGGTTCCCACATAGTTGATTCACTGGGATTTGATCTCTGTTACGAGTGGCAATGACATTATTCATACTCTGCTTGCTCATAAGCACTGAATTCCCAAAGGATTCTTTCTTTAAGTGATACCAGCAAGCTGCAGTTACAGCTTTCAAAGTATTTGTGAGTTGAATTCTTTTGGCTTGAGCCGACAGCTTTCTCACGACACCAGAATCTCTGGCTCTGTCAGCAACAGCAGCCCTTTTCAAGAAAAGGTCTTCATTTCATCATCTTTATCCTTGAGAGGACAATCATGGAGAAAAACTAGAGGTATCTGCTCACAAACTGGAGAAGGTTTTAAGCAATTTGGGGGAGAGTGCAGAGAAGGAAACCATTCTGACATTTGTTTCCACTACCCCTCAGAGTTCAGTTTCTGCTCTTCTCTCTTCCCATTCCTTCTCATGGATACCAGACCTGTAAAGGGGCTGTCTTTTAAGCAGATGGACAGAAAAAATTTTCTTCAGACAACTTTAACTCACAGCTCAGCAAAATTGTGCAAGATTGGGTTGCTAGGGATCTGTGGACTGAAAAAATATTCTTATTAAAATGAAATGTTATTAAAAGATGTAATGAGAGCAAGTGGTAGTCATAAGGTTAAAGTTAAATTTACAAACATTTGAACGTACTACCTCTGCCCATGTAAATGTAGTTGCATGTTGCAATGTAGTATTAATGTAATTCAAAATTCAGCAATAACATTCCTTCCACAATGTTATTTTTAACATTTTTCCAATACATATGGTCTCTAGAGTATTTGCACTTTCTTAACATCTTCCTATAACTAATAAATTATAGAATCATAGAATTACTGGTTGGAAGGGACCTTAAAGATTATCTGCTTTCACTCTCCTGCCATGGCCAGGGACACCTTCCACTAGACCAGGCTGCTCAGAGCCCCAACTAATCTGGCCTCATACACTTCCACGGATTGCAGCATCCACAGCTTCTCTGGGCCACCTGTTCCAGTGCCTCACCACCTAAAAAACTTCTTCCCAATATCTAATCTAAACCTGCTGTCTTTCAGTTTGAAGCCATTCCTTCTTGTCCTGTCACTACAGGCCCTTGTAAATTGTCTCTCTCATCTTTCTTGTAGGCACCCTTCAGGTACTGGAAGTCTGCAATTAGGTCACCTTTAAGCCTTTTTTTCCAAGCTGAACAAAGAAATTCTCTCAGTCTTTCCTCACAGGAGACATGCTTCATCCCTATAGTCAACTTGGGACCTTCCTCTGGACTTGCTCCAACAGGTCAATGTCCTTCCTGTGCTGGGACCCCAGAGCTGGATGCAGTGTTCCAGGTGGGGTCTGACCAGAGTGGGGCAGAGGGGAGAATCCCCTCCCTGGCCCTGCTGCCCACACTGCTTTGGATGCAGCCCAGGACCTGACCGACATTCTGAGCTGCAAATGCACATTGCTTGCTCACGTCTTTCAGGAAGTGAAAACAAGGACAGGTGGCCTGGGAGGAATACAGTGAAATTATATGGGAAGCTAGGGACAAGGTCAGGGAAGCCAAGGCTCAGTTAGAATTGAGTCCAGCCAGGAATAGTAACGGAAACTGGAGGGGCTTTTATAGATATGTTTCAAGCAAAAGAAGGACTAGGGATAATGTCCTAAGGATAATTTCCTTCCTGTCCAGAAGGGAATAGGAGACCTGGACAAAGAGAAGGCTGAGGTCCTTAGTGTGCTTCAGTCTTCAATGGCAAGTGCTCCAGCCAGACTATCCAAATCCTTCTGGGCAGGGCTGCTCTCAATCTGTTCACTCCAAAGCCTGTGTTGATATCAGGGGCTGCCCTGACCCAGGGGAAGCACCTTACACTTAGTCTTGTTCAACCTCTTGAGATTCCCATGCACCCAATTCTTGAGCTTGTCCAGGTCCTTGAGGGTGGTGTTCCATCCTTCAGGAGTGTTATCTGCACCCCTCAAAGCTAGATGTCATCTGCAGATTTTCTGACAGTGCTTTTGATCCCTTCATCCATGTCATTAATGAAAGTGTTAATACCACTGGATAATGCCAGTTTGGACCCCTGAGGGACATCACTTGTCACTGGTGTCCAATGAGATCTGGCTAGAACAGTTGACTGTGTTTATAAATGGTGATGCACTATATCTAGCATGTTATAAACCATCCTATTCATAGATTTTATCAAATTTTTAAGTGTATATGGTTTTTGACTTGGAAATTAACTTTATAAATCAAAACCAAGCTGTTTTCTCAAACTGTGATTTTTGTCTGTTTTTTATCATTTTTTTCTGTAATTTTTGTCATTCTACTGAAATGCCAGTGTTTCAAGGAAATGATAAAAGAATTGAAATCTATCCTGAACTAAGGCTAGAATTCAGCAGTACAGTACTGTAGGAATAATTTCTTGCAGGGTCTTCTAAGTAACAAGTATCCAGTGCTAACCTTCAAATCTAATTAATCATCACAACAACAACAACAACTGAAAAACATTCTTTTTTTTAGAAGTTATTTAATAATTCTGAAATTTTTTATTACATTTTTGTATTGAACAGGGACTGTAGGAGCTGTGCTATCATTTTTATCAGCAGCCTTAGCTCACTGAGAGTTCTCTTCCTGAGGAATTAAATGGATGAAATTTTAAAGATGACTTTCACCACCATTACCAAGGTACCTGACTCCTTTACACTTGCTGACTGGAACCATAAGTGCCAGTATTTCATACCCCTCTTGCTCTTGCCGTGCAGGTGTTGATTCAGCATAGTTAGACAATCTTGTTTGAAAGATATAACCCAATATGTTAAAATCAAAGTATCATTGGGATTTTTTTTTTTTTTTTTTCGGATTTCACTTATGGATTTGTCACTTTTGCAGGGTAGAAAATTGAATTTTCTGGCATTGAGGATGCATCACTCATTACCCCTTGTAACTTCTGGCAAATAAGGCAGTGTTAAGTTTGAAATGTACATTATTGAACTTTGCTCTTTTTTCATGAAGGAATGTGTGTAACTTCTTAACTAGTCATTAATACTGATCAAAGTGTCCGAGAACAGTTTAACCATCATGCCCCCATCTCTAATCAATCCTGTGAGAACTTTTACTACTTGTCTCGTAAATTTTATCATCTTTTTCATAGAAACTGGCATTTATTTGGTATTTTTTCATCATGTAGAATAATGAATCGAAATTTACATGATCTCGTGAGTGGCACTAAATCCAAGTGAGCAGGAACAATAATTCCAATATACTTTCTATGCTGAGCCAGAAAAAGAAACAACTGCTTCAGTTTGAGGCACTTGACCTTTTATCTATAGCATAAGTCAAACCCCAATAGGTTCAGTCACTCAATTCTCGGTCAAGAATATGCTTTTGGAAGGTGCCAGCTCGATTGTTCTTATTTTTGTGGGTGAACATGTTTGTATAGGTTGTTCTGAATGTTAACCCTGTGATCTCGTAGAAACAAAAAGTAAATAATGAAACCCAAACCCTTTTTGATCTCCTAACAAAATGTTTCCCTTTTATTCCTGAAAGGAGAAGCCAAGTACTCACAAGTTTTTCAAAAAATGTCAATCTTTCAATAAACGTAACTTCGGTATTCTAAGCCTTTTGCTCATAAAGCTCTCATCAGCTTATTTTGGACGATTTGAGATCTAGAAGAGTGAGCTGGATTCCTGAATCCGTAGACACAGGTCGTGAAATCATGATACAAAATTTTTTGTACACGTTTTACCTCCAATTCAGCTGCAGGGGGCAGTTCAACACTATTAAAAATAGCAGTTAAGCCATTTAAAAGTTAAGAGCAAAGAAAAATTATATAGAAAATAAAATGCTTTTCATAAAAAAGGATGTGAGAAGCTTTGGTTTCGTAGGTGATTCCATAATGTTTCCTGAGGATCCATTTTGTGTTCTGAGGTGGCTACAAACAAGCAGCAAGACTGAAGATGATCACTGTGAGATTTAAAAGCCACCAAAACTCATTCTGTGATGGTTTGTTTTTGGGTTTTTTTTTGTTTAGTTTCATTTTTTTTTTTTGTTGTTTTTTATTTTGGCCTAGGACCAGACCTGAATGCCATCCAAGGGTTCAGGAGCACATCTGAAATGCTTATACCCCTAACACATGCAGCATGAGAAACAGGATGAACTGGAAGGTTTGGTCAGTTCCCAGAGCTATGACATCATCAGCACTGATGAGCCTTGGTGGGCTGCATCCCATGATGGAGTGCTGGGATGGAGGGCTGCAGGCTGGGCAGATGAGGTGTGGGAATGGCATTGTGTGCTGGGGAAAAGTTCGATTGTACAGCCTTTGCAGTTAATGATGATGTGGGTGGGCAACCTGCTTACATGCATGCTGAAAGTGTTATGAAACACAGTAAATTCTTACACAAGTAAATTCTTCCCTTTTTTAGTTTAGAGCCTTGAAACAAGTGATGGGATTGCAGATATGCTGGGTGCTTGCCATAGAAGGACAATATTTTCTGTCATGATCCATGTTTCTTAAACTCCACGGCAGTGCATATCAGCACCTACACTGATAGTGTAACCAGGAACAGTGCAGAATTATCATGTGTTTCTGTGCTTGAAAAATGTTTTAGTAGTAAAATAAAGCGCTGCTGAGAGCTAGTCCATCCTGAGCCGGCTTTCCTGTTGTTCCCTTTAAGATTCTGTATGATGCTAAGCTGACACCACCTTGTTCTTTACAAGCCTTTTCAGAAACAGAGTCTGAACAGAAATCTGTCTTTTGCAAATATAAGGTGCTGTTAGAAGGAAGCATAACTTCACATGAAAAAAAATGAATTATTTTCTAAAGTTAAATTCATAGTGAAATAAATTCAGCAGCTGAGGATTCTGTTGTAACGTTTGTTTGCAACATGCAGTTGGTATCAGTAGACATGACCCTATCTTTAAACTATATCTTCATGAGAGCAAAACCATAGTTATTTAAAAAGATTACCTGAAGCTGAATGATTCAAAACGTTGTGTATGTTATACCCCTGTGGTCCTCATGGAACTAAAATGAGAAGCTTCTTAAAAACATCATACTCTTTGGAGCCTCAGCACATACCTAAATTATGAGTCTGATCTAAAGCTATTTAAGATTAATGTAAGTAGTTTTTTCTCTTTGAAGGCTATAAATTGGCTTCTTAGTCTCCTTGGTGTAATTTGAATAACCTCTTTCTGTTGGAAATATCGAAACTGAGTCTGAAGTTTTCAGGTAGTGACCATCCCATAGCTGGGGTCATACAAGAATTCATAAAGTGACGAAACACTGATTTAAATACCAATTTTTATTGTTATATGTTGGAGAGCATTAGCATGTCTTCACCATGATGTCTGAGATTCTAACCTAGGTGATGTAAATGAACTGAAAATATAAGATACCCTTAGTATTTCCAGTAATCAAAAAGTTTATTGTAACAAGCTAAGTGTGTTGTTGATAAACTTGAATTTAATATTCGTTTTCATCCTAAGTAGAACAAATCCATTATTGCTTGAATTGTACCAATAGAAGAAAAATCACAATACTATCATGAAATGAGAGAGAGATGGAAATAATTTATCTATAGAAAGTAAACAAAGCAATTTCTTGGGACTAAAGGTCACTTAATTTGGAATTTTGTCACTTTAAAAAAAAGATATTTGGAGTGACAAAGTTGTATTCTTTGTGTGAGAAATAATATAAATCACTGAGTACATTTCTTTAAAAAGAGCTAGTTAAGATTTTGTGTTGCACAATTAAATCAAGATGCTTTGAAAGAATAAATGCCTGTTCTTAGTTCCTGCTGTGATTTATAGCATCACACAGAGCAAAACAATTTTTCAAAGAATTTTCATATGCACTTAAATGCCTATAAGCTTTGACACAGCCATTATCTCTTGTTTTGATGCAAAAATCTCAAGTAATGAAGAATTAGCTACCCCAACACTTGCTTCTGTGTAAAATTACCTTAATTTTAACACAAACTCAAGTTTTCATGCCAAAATATGGTGAGGAGAATGTAAAATGCTCTGATGCACAAAGGTTCACTCTGTGGCACATGTTCCCCTTGGCTGGAGCCTTCACTTTCTCTATCCTCTGATTGCCCTGCCCTGCTCTGGGGATCTGCTGAAATATCCCATGACTTCTGATACAGGATTTCCATGAGAAATCTGTTGTGTGTGGGAGAATTTGTTATTCCATAAGTTTTCCTTTTAAGCTGCTCAGACATGGCAACACTGACACCCAAACCTGAGAACTGGGAAATGTCATCAGGTGCCCTCCTCTGCTGTGGCTGCTATAGCACAGTGTTCTGGTCTCATTCTGCATTTCCTGTGTGGAATAATATCCTTTACTTGCTCAATAAAACCTGTCAAGGAGGTTTCATGTTCTATATTTAATCTAGTTGCTTAACAGATCTTGCTCACCACAAAAAAATCCATTATAAAATTTACATCTTTCATGCTTGCAGAAAATGACCGCACCAGGCAGTGCTCAGGTCAAGGGACGTGGACTGATATAAAGAGCAAAAAGGGAAGGTGCTTATTCCTATTATAGGTTGTCAGGTTTTATAAAAATATTTTTGTTTTGTTTTGTTTTTTGTTTCTGGGACTTCTGAGCTTGGCTTCCACCTGACTTAACTTGTTTCTGTTTCAGTGAAGGCTTCCTATTTCTCCCAGCCCAGCATCTGAAGAAGAGGTTGAAATCATCTGTTCTCATGTTCGGGAATTTGTTTATTCTTTGTAATCTCATATATTGGCTCTGACCTGCTGAGTTCTTTCCTGCAGGCCAGATTGTGTCAGACTCTCTGCCCTTTGGGACAGTGCTATCTCCTACACTAAAAATTACGTATGCTTTATTTACAACAAATCTCTAATACCTGTTAACTACATTGAACAGTGTACTTTTATTCTAGACCAACCAAAATGTCCCACACCACTGCAGAAGTTGGAGAACAAGAGATGAAGAAGAAGCTCAGGGACACACACTGTTTCCTCCATCTTTAGCCCCTGATCTCACCCTATAAACCCCAAAATTCTACTTTTTCACCCTGTGATATGCTAATTATCATTCTACCTAAATTCTTATAAATCTTCCCAGGACAGTCAGAATGATGTCCTGGTTCCCACAAGAGGTCTTGTCACTAGAGGCAGTGGCTGATTGTTCTAGCACTATGAGTTACTATCAGATAAGAGACTAAAGCTGGAATCAGCTAAGAAATACAGAGTTCATCCATACTAAATCTTTCCCCTTATTCTGCCTTTACTGCATCCATGAACAGTTGCTAAGGCTTGGGAAGAACAAAGTCTTCTTTTTATTGACTGTTCCTTGGCATCAAGGAAAGCCATATGTTAAGATCACAAAGGAAAAATCTCTATGATAAAAAATGATTGGAAGTCTTTATATAATATGACTTAGTTTTGCTTCACAATTGATCTGTCATCTTAGAGATTTTTTTTTTTTTCCTTTCAAGCTACTATTAAAATATCAGGATGGGAACACTGGAATGCTGTAATGGCAACATTAAGCCTATATACTTTTACTTTTGAAACTTCTCCATGACCTATTTGATTAGAATTTTCCTCATAGAAAATCTTGGGAGACTCTATGTACTATACATTTCCAGTACCATAAATGTCTGTTTATTTGAATCTTGGATAAATATTTATAATTTCAGTCAACTGTGGATATACATTTCCATTCTGGAGAATGCATTTAACAGAGGAGGCAAGTATTCAGGTCCAGTGAATGGTGTGGCATGCGTTGCATATTAATCCTGGAAGTAATTTTGGTTTTGTGGAGATAATCTGTGTTTCAAGAACCTGGAGAATAAGTCAGGTACTTCAGAGACTTCAGTAGTTCTAAGAATTTGAAGTACATCATGCAAGCTAAATATTTTTCCTACTGTATTTCTTCGAGGAGTAAATTAGCCAAAACTTTTATACTCATGCAGATTTTCTGCTCTGCATCACAGCTTGAGCAACATAGCGAAGTTTTATGATCATAGTAAGATGAATCTATTGGTCAGCCCTTTTAAACCTAAAGGGTTTAAATCAAAGGGTCAGATCATTATTTATTTTGTTCATATTTAAAACAACAGTTGAGTTACAGAGAAGAATTAAAAAACAAACAAACAACATAAAATCCAACAACCCCCCGAAAAACCACCCCACCCCCCCAAATAATAAAATTGCATTATAAGTGAAAGAGTCTAACAAATTCAGTGATTTAGGGAACTTGCAAGGCTTGCACTTCTCCTTAATAAGTCTCAATTCTGTTTGTCTGAATACTGGCAAATCATAGAATCACCGAATGGCCTGGATTGGACCTTCAAGAGCATTTTGTTCAACCCCCCTGCCATGGGCAAGGACACCTCCTACTGGACCAGGTTGCTCAGAGCCCCATCCAAACTGGCCTAAAACACTTCCAGGGCTTGGGGAATCTGCAACTTCTCTGGGCAACATGTTCCAGTCCCTCACTACCCTCATAGGGTATGTGCAGAGTATTTTTTTTCTTGTCTTCTTACAGTAAGTTTTCCAGTTGGAGAGTTGGTATAGATTTAGCAGTATTAGCAGGAATAATGTTCAAGGAGTTTCTTATTTTACTGATGGTGACTGTAGGTATAATTAAGGTCCAAAGTGAAAAATATCACAGTAAAATTACTGCATGGACTATACTTTTTCAGAGATAGTATATTTTTGATTTGCTTGCAGAGTTTTTCTTAATGTCTCTTTTACAATTCTATAGCTGTAAAGTAATCTTATTAATAAGTTTGACAATAAGAATAAGTAATACATTAGTGTTTTAATAATATCTATTAAAACAAAAACAAGCCACCTCCAAACTGTGGTAGTAAATGAATTGCTGTCTGGATGTTATTTTAGATACTTTTGAGGAAAAAAACCCTCCTGTTTTGGGGATGTAATGACATTAGGCAAAATCTTGAGACCAGGCCAAGTGCTGTTTTTAGATCAGTCGTCTCCACCGGTTCCTGGTTCTGAGGAGTGGTAACATTAGGGACAGCATGTTTGTAGCCTGGGTTTCTGTCTCTGTAAGGCAGTTTGGGTAAAGCCTTTGAGCTACCTGTTGCAAGTGGTAAGAAAATCCAGGAGGTGAAAATAAACTGCTGAATTTCATAAGATGAATGGTATCGGTGAGAACATCAGAAAGTGCTGGGAAAAGGAGGAATGGTATCGGTGAGAACATCAGAAAGTGCTGGGAAAAAGGAGGATTTCAGGCTGAGTAAATGACTACTGGTGAACCACTGCAGTATCCTGGGGGTTGTCTTTGCCTGGGATCACTTACCAGAGTCAGCATGAGAAAAATTGTATTGTTGAATATGCTACAGAATAAAATCTGGACTGAAATATTTTGAAGCTGGAGAAATGATTTTGCTTCCCAGTGTTGATTTGGAGTTTAAGAAAATATCTATCATGCCAAGTTTAGGTAAGAACAGAATTATTGTAAGTACATCATTAAAATGTCACATTTTCAAAAACAATATCCATATGATCACTGAATAATCTTGTTTTAATATCTACCATATTTCATTTATATAGAAAAATATAATGTACCAAGATAGCAAGGAAGATTTGGGCAAATGGACCAGATATAAATTGTCAGTTTCCATACATAAATTCTTGTGTAGCATAGATGATTAAACATAGGAAACCCATTAACAGAGGAAGAACAGCTATATGTAAACCCCACATACTTCCAGAAGTAGTAAAGTTTGAGACAGGATTAAAATCCTGATTATAAAAAGAAGAAAACCCCCCCAAAACTAGGCTGAGAGCTGTGAATGAAATATTAAGATTACCCTTAACAAGAACCTGCTACTCAAGTATTTTGATTTAGCTAAAATTTGACAAACTCCTATGTTTTTTCTGTGAACCACCATGGGCTCTTCCATTAACTCATGTGGCCTGTTGAACCTGAGCAGGATGCGGCACTGAAGAAAGACCATCCCTCTTCCAGTGATTTCTGAGGGATCCTTTCAAGACTAATAATAAGTGTTACTAATTGTTTCCTTCCTTATTTCACAACTAGTATTTGTTTCTTCTATTTAAGGTACTAATTTTGTCTCATGAGAGTGCAGAGATGCAGGGTAGAATCATGCCCCTATGAGCACAGTTTTTTGACTGGGGCAATGATGGTGGTTGTTACAGAAAAAAATGTGGTCTGGCTCATGCTGCATAAAATGTGTTTGGACATTTTCATTCTTGGACCAGATACTGTCAGTGCAACCTGCAGGAGGAAAAACCCAACTAAGTAATATTGGTAATAATTTTATTATTGATTATAATATATTATTTACTGTATAATAAATTATATACAGTCATGTAGAATGTCATTGTGATATAGTAATTATATAATTAAACTACATAAACAAACAATGATGCATCTGAACAGTTATCCATTAAGGCCCAATTCATCTGCAGCATTCAAACACAAAATTCATGTCAGCAGGTTTTATTATTATACTGTACTATGTTTCTGTATATAATATAAAATTATGATGGCAGAGATGGCATATAAATGCTGCAGTAAAAAAAAAAAAAAAAAAAAAATCAGTGAAAGAGGTGCAAATAATCCAAGCTGATAAATGCTTAGCTTAAGGAAAAAAAATCTTAAAATTGCAGAACTGGTACTAACACAGCAAATGGGAGTCCTGTGTGGTTAAGAGGAAAGAGAGGTAGGAAACATCCAATATAAATAGAAGTAATTTATATTTAAACTTTATGTACTAAGAGGAAACTGTTTGGGGACTGGAACATATGCTTTTTCATGATAATCGAAAATGTAGTCAGCTAATTAACTTTTGTCCTCATGTTATGTTGAAAACGATAGAAAACAAAATTTTTGTAAGCTCTAAAGTCTTAAGTAATTAAAAACCGTGCTAGACCTCTCCAGTACCCCTTTAAAGCTAAAAATAATGATATCGAATTCAAGATTCTCAGAGCTGAATCTATTAGAGAGCAGCAACAATGTATTTTAGAGGCATTCCTGTTAATAATTCAAGAGAATTTTTAGGTTTTTTTTTTAATGGCCTCTTTCCTAGTAAACTTACTTTAGATGCTGCTTGGTATCTGCTTAGCTTGTTTCCTACATTCCTAATCATAAAATTGCATGCTACTCCATACTCTTCCTAATGTTTGATATATACAACATTGTGGAGATTTGACACATCATCATCTATAGCAGTGAACTCTCTAATTTCAGCTCTTATACACAGGTCTGTTCAGATAGCAGTCTGTAACCAAATTATCCTTTTTATTGTCCCTTTTGAGTAATTTTAAAGTTTTGTATATTGCTTCATTTACTAGAGACTCATTTATATTTTTTACAAATTCAAAAGTTTATGCTTTGGTGGACTTTTTATGGTTGCATAAAAGAAAGATTTTCAATTTGTTTTGTGAGTTTGTCAGATTATTACTACGGAGTCTTTTTGGTTTTCTTCAGTTTAGTGCTAAATTTCTTACCTTGCTACTGTTTGATTTTTTTTTTAATTTTATCTTTGTTAATTGGCTATTTGGACTCGGTTTCCTAAACTGTTATGTCTGGGGTCTACTCACTAGACTCATGCCCTACATGTTTATGGATCATTGATGAATCTCCTGGTACTTTTGAATATCAACCTGTAAGCCAGCGTCTGTTTTTCATTGCCACCCTGTGAGCTGAAAGCTGAGAGGATATGCATTTGGGCTTGAGTTGTAGCTCATTACTGCTTATTACGAGATGCTGAGAATCAAACTTCTCCAAAGACTTGAGAGAATAATGTTAGAGCTTTGTTTTCTTTCAGGCTCTTACAAAACAATGGTCACACCTAAGCTTGAGAAGGATGTTAAAATACCTTCAACCTTCAAAAAATTAAAACTGAATTTATGGCTACTAGTACTCCGTGGATTCATTCCAAAATTAAAAAAAAATCTATAGTGGTAACCCCAAATTTATCTTTTTAATTTTAATTTTTATGGCTATTGTAGTGCTGATATATTGAAAATAACAAAACCACTTAGTTTCACTGAATTTTATGTATGCAAATCTTCCAACATAACCTATTCTTGTGTTTATTCCTGTGTTATATTGTGGTTTAAGTCTAGCAAATGCAGTTTCAGACATGCTGTCCAAATAATTTTATTATGTTTTTCTATGTAGTGTATTCCTATAGCTTTAAAAATATTTAAGCCACCTTATTGAGGGTGTGAGCTTTCTTCTTTTACTGACATAGATTTTTCACAAAACAGAAGTCAAGACTTTTGTATATTCTTACTTTTTCAATATTTCTTTGGAAATAGTATTTTGTGTTGGAAGAGCTCCCCAGGGCACTGGTCACAGCACCAAGCCTGTCTCAGTTCAAGAAGTGTTTGGACCATGGTCTCAGGCACATGGTGTGACTTTTGGGGTGTCCTTTGCAGGACAAGGAGCTGGACTTGATGATCCCTGTGGGTCCCTTCCAGCTCAAGATACTTTGTGATTCTCTGAAATCCTTATTGTCCTCTTCCTCATCTGCAGAATACATTTTTTTACATCCACGTGTTACTGTGACACACATACAAACACACAGCAACACACACAACAGGTGTTCAGGCAGAGAGGAAGAAAGGAAGAAGTCTCTAGTTTATTGTTGACCTCGTATCTATAAGTTTCTGGACAGTGACCAGAGATTGGACAGAGAAGTTCCCACCTCTCCATCTTCACTGGTCACTTGAGAAGTCCATCAGGTGATATCTTTTATAAAGGAATGCAAACATAATTCTTGTTTATCTTGCAATTTATGAGAACTGACTCCACTATACTAAAACAAATCAGAAGGCTTATTTTCAGGGACAACAACCATGTAGGATATTTATTACACATCTGTAAATGACTTATTGATACATCCTAGGATATTTTTAGAACAATTAACTTTATACTTCACTGAATTACTCCTTTTGCCATATTGCTATCAGTAAAGTGTTAAAATTTTGATGCTAAGTATCTGCAGCACTTGGGGGCAATTCTAACTGCCATCAGTATGCTTTTCCACTTCAAGAAATTTAGAAAATGAGTATGCATATGGAACTGTAAAATAGTCAGATCTGCTCAATTTCACTGTGCTTTGACCCTAGAAGGCAGATTTTCTGTCAGAGATCCCAGACTGCAAAGTTAAATTCTAATTAGAAGATATGCTTATATAGTAATGCAATTATCTTGAATATTTCCGACAGTAAGTTTCAATTTCTGGAGCACAGGGGGATATTTCTTGCTGTAGGTGCATCGATTTTTGTCAATTTTCAGGTATATTAATGTTTAACAGGTAGTGCTTCTTTAACACTTCAAAAGGAAGTCTGAACTGTCAGAAATGTCTGTATTGTATGGCCAGCAAATGTAGCTCAGTTCATTCCTGAATGACATGAATTCACAAATAACAGTTCTGGTTTAGACACACCAAGTCTTTGGTGCTATGTTGTGGACATCATAGAACAAACCTGAATGCAGAAACTGTCACTTGCTCTAACAGTCCTATCTTGGGTGACATCTTGTAGTGCTGATGTTTTTTTTTTATCCAGTTGCCACCTATTTTTAGAGACTCAGTTTTAAGAATATATTCCATAAGCAGTTTATTTATGATGTAGTGCAAAACCAGAATGTGGTGCAGCAGTATTTGTTTACTTGACTGCAACATAAAAGGAACATTTAAATTATTATTATCAGTGTAAGCAAGGCCACGTATTTTAAACCAAGAATAATATCCCAAATAACTGCCCACATTTTACAGTGTGGTGAAGAAAGGTGTTTCTTTGTTATTAGGAAAACTTTAAGATATTTATGAAGCTTTACTCTGTGTGTCTCAAGGATGTGAAAGATAATCCTGTTTAATTAGGGCTTTACCTTAATTCCAATTGTGTTGGACTTTGAAAGTATAACAAACTTCAGAAATTATCAGACTTTGTGGACACAGAGTCTTCATGCTTAACCTAAGTAAAGGTCTTTAAGGCAGGTGCCACCCTTCTGCTTTAGAATAAGGCAGGTCAGACAGAATAATTTTCCTGTAGTTCTCCAGTACTACCTCTCCATTCTCAACCTCCTGATCTTTTAAGTTCTGCCAACTTGCTTCCAGTCAAATGCAAGTTAAACAAACAGGAATGTGGTGGCTTACTCAAAGTCCTGGAGGTGGCTCTACTGGTCTGAACTAAACATTAATGGAATTAGATCTTAAAACACTAAAAGAAGGAGGTCAGGTCTATACTATTCTTATTTTTAAAAAGAAAAGTAGGAAAATATTGCTGGCTAAGCAAAGTTATTAATGGAAATAGGAAGGGAAGAAGGCAGTTGAGCCCCATTTCTCAATGGTATTTAAATATCTAGTTTTCAGTAAAATTCTGTGAGTTTTATGCACCAATATAAAATACTGAAGAGGATATGGACAATATTTTTTCAAATCAATTAGTTATTTTATGTTCCTTCTTCCTGAGACTTTCTGTTCAATGTAATTTTAAAAAATTTTATCCTCAGTCTGCAGCACCCAGAAGATTAATATTTTCATATGGTTTTATATGCTTCCAAACAAACAAAAAAACCCCCTCAAAATTATGTCCAAGCTTCTTTTTTTCAGCTAAAAAACTGGAACATGTTGTGGATTATTTTTCAGCTACAGAACAATATCCACACAAATTCAATCCTTTAATAGGAGAATGATAGCAACTATTACAGGCGGATGCCTGTAAATTATTTCCTTTTATCTGTTTTTCCACTCCCTTCATAATGTGACTTATTTTAAAAAAATATTTGCTTTTTTGAGAGAGGCAAAAAAAAGAATTGCACTAATGCATTTTCTCAAAACACAATGAAAATACATTCACTTCTGTCTTCTGGAAATAAGTGATGCTGCAGCCCTTTCACAGCAGATTTAAGGTGTGATTGTGTCTTGAACCTCCATTCTTTGTGGAGTACTCTGGAATCAGAAAAATAATAATGTAACTGATTGTGGGAGCCTGTTATCAACAGGTCAGAAAACCACCTGTAATAACAAGATTTAGAGCTGACATAAACATTTTTTTGTCAGATAAACAGAGACCTTTCTGAGAGGAGAATCCAACTTGATCTTTTTTATTATTACTGATCTTTCATTAACCCCTAGGAATAGTTCTTACAGTTTTAAAAGCTGAAAGAAAAGCAAATAGTTTTTTGTTGTACTAGAATGGACTACATATTATAACCAAATTATCCTTAGCAAATTTCACTAAGTTCACCTTACTATTCATTTGAACAGCAAAAGATAAGATGTAGTACAGACTTGTCTAATTGTTGACAGTGATTTTCTTTTTTTTTTTCACTGTATTCTTCTGTTTCACACTTGATTGGAGCAAAGGCTCAGATTATGAATCATTAAAAATTGCTCTGGATTATCACCTTCAATAGCAACTTGCTGGAGTTGAACAGAGGAAATAAAAGGCTCTATGAAATGGCTTTTGTTTATTTGCTTCATGGAACATAATCTGTATTTGGATGAACCAGTCAGTTTGTAGCAGAATGAGCAATGAATGTAAGAGTTCTTAGTGCAAATGAAACCGAAATTATGGGGAATTTCCATTCATGCAAATGAACGGCATTGATATGTTAATGTTTAATCATACATGGTGTTCAATTGCACAAGATAAAAATTTGAAGATATCAAAAGATCTCTCCTATATTCAGTACTGCTCCCACAAGTGGATCATTCAACACACAAAATCTCCCATTACATTTTCTGGCCAGTAGAAAAGCAGAAAAGAGAATATTGGTGAAACAAACTTCAAGTTGATTACTACTGATTATAGGGTATTGAGAAGGGCACTAAGGAAGTTTTTTTTAAATTCTTGGCAATGTCCTGAATCTGTTAATTCTTTTTGCTCCCTCTCTCACATACATTTCTATTCACTATTCATACTCAGAATTCACTGTCTGATATGACTGAATTTTTAATTAAACTTTTGCCCATTTTCCATTGCTTCTGTCTTTAGGGAAGACATCTTGAAGCTTCTTCTAGTCAGGACTAGACATGCACATGTCCAAGTAATAGAGACAAAGCCAAAGAACTTATCAAATATATTGGTTAATATAGCTTGATTCCATTTATGCAGGAGAAATGAATGTCTGGGCCTAAATTCTGTGAATATATTTCTGTGTAGAGTTGAGTATATTTTTAAGTCAAAATAAATGTTTGGTCTATTTTGTTCTCCAGAACAAAACAGTTATGGTAGTTGTAATTCTTAAAGAGGCATCAGTTTGTTGTATGGTGTTTATTCTCTGACAGAAACTAATGACAATGAAGTCATCAAGCCCACATAAAATCCCTCAGGCAGAGTCTTTGTCATTTGTTATTATTTCTTCTAATGCTTTTCAATGAGTGATGAAGTCGTTTGAAATAACACAAAAGAGGGCTCTGAATTATCTAAAACTGGCTAATATAGTTGTGGCTTAGTATTTAAAATTGCCTCTTGAATCACTGGAGGCATTAAATGGGGTGCAAATGCATTTCATGTGCCTGTAATTCTCATAAAGAAAACGTTAGAAGTAAAGCAAGATGGTTTGGTAGCTGCTTGGGAGTCTGAAGGATTAGGGAGAAGACAATTTCTTGCATTATTTATCAAGTGTGAAATCAGGGAGAAAATCTAACTCTGTAAGAAAGAATTGCATAGAGTATTTTTAAATTGCAGTAAGGAAGTGGTTTTAGAATGAAGGGTTGATGCTCCTCAGGAGATTCTTTTTTAATGGAAAGAGTATGTTTTTATGAATCTGTTTTGTTTTTGTTCTTAATTGATTTAATTGCATCCAGATTTTACCTTCTGTTCCAATGAGTAAATTTCTCAAGGCCTCTAATTGCTGAGTGGAATGACTGTTATGTGGCATGAAGAAATGAGCATGTTAAATTTTCAGACTGTTGATTTGCAAGTAAGATCATAAAAGAAATGCATGTTTTTAGCACCATGATTCTTAAGTCCCGGGTCCCTCACTGTACTTTTCAAGTGCATGTTACCAATTCCTTTTTTAGCTGAATGTACCCTGCCTTCAAGCAAAAGCAACTGAACCAGCAAACCTCTAATTACTCTGCCAGTTGCATCCCAGTTTCTTCTATAGATTTGCCAAAGTGTCTGCAGCATGGGTCACAGTTGATATAAGACTGTTGTGTCTGTGCTCCTCATCAGGAATCATGATTTTGTTTAAAGCTGTAGAAACCACTCAGATTGCCTGCTGAATCCTAAAATCAAAGAGGAATGCAGGTGGGTGTGTGTGTGTGTGGGGGGACGTGTACACACAAAAGAAAATAGTGAAAAACAAGGTAAAACTTCTGAGAGTGCTTTCTTGTAGATAGCCCTCGTTAACAGGTGATGTTTCTTCAAATACAGTATTTAATTTTAGATAATAAAAATAGAGATGAATTGATTTGATCTACTTATTTTGCTAACACTCTTGCATATTATCACAAATATGTAATTCATACATCACAACAAAACGAGCTGCAACAAAAAAAATAGAAATCAAGAATTTGCTTGCATTATCTTGTCAAATCTCCCCTTCATCCTGAAGATTAAAAAAAAAAAAAAAAAAGGTAAAGCCTTATGATTTTGATCTTGGCATTCTGCTTCCTATACTTTCTCAGATTTTATCGTTTCTGGCAGGTAGTATATATGCATTAAGAAATGTTTAGGGGTGAGTCATATTTTCATGTGTTATTGCATTTTTTTTTTTTTTTTATCCAGTGATATCTAGTATTTTTGCTGGGAAATACATAGTTTTAGTAGGCTTTGTGTTACTTTATTATTTTTAATCAGATTTTTTTGACAATTAATGACGGTCTCCTAGCTCCCAAGCAGTAATTTCTGTTGATGGGAGAATCCATTGAAGCCTCGGTTCTAATTTCAGCCAGAGTTCTAAAAAATGGTACCCTAACATAGAGCTAAAGCAAGGAAGCTTAAGAATGGAAGTTTAAGGTGTGACATGACATTATAAAAATTGCAATAACACCTTTTGTGTGTCACAGTATGGTGTTTCTTTCCCTTTTTTCATGCTGTCACCTCTAAAACAAGTGACATTTAGTACTGAGTGCCACAGCTTAGGGAACAGCATAATCAACTGGGTTTTAAAAAATCTTTTTCTTTCTTCTCTTAACTTTTATTAAAATATTTATTAAAAGTAATTTACTTTTGCTGGCCTATAAAACTTGCACATGTCCGAGTATTGGAGGCAAAACAAAAGTACATATTTGTATTGTGACAAACTTAGAGACCTCCCTTACCCAAAGATGTGATAAGAGGTTGGATCTTTTTGGATGGCAAAGCAATCTGTTGGAAAATTGTGTTATAATATTTACACTGACAACTTGCATCCCAAAAAGCCACAGGGCTGCAAAACCCCTCATGTACTCAGGTGTCATGTATTTCCCAGCTTAAAAAACTTGTTTTCCTAGATTTAAAAATGACTGCTGACAGAGATGTGGAGGAATTTGTTTTGGCAAGGCACAGCAGTGACCAATTTGTTTACAACTGGAGCTAATAAATGCAAATTTATTTTATGGTAAGAAAAGGAACCCTCTAGCTAAAAAATTATGGCACTCATTTTATAACTGAGGCAAGAAATAGTTTTGCAATGAATATGGCACAACTATTTTAAATTCTTCTGAATTATTTTCAAACATTCTGAAAATATGGACAATTGCAAAAGAAGGTTGGGATATTTGTAAAATGAGATGTTATCTTCCAGGTAGCATGACACAATGGAATTCTGTACAGACAAGGGAATTTTAAGGAATTGATAGGAAAGTTTCTTTTTGTTTTATAAGTTTTATTTTTCTGCGTGCTGTTTTCATTTTTTTGCCATTGCAATCTGTATTAAGAAGGAGTTAATATCGTCATGTTTAAAAAGATTACTTAGAAGTTGCACTTTTTATAAGCCATTTATAGAAATGTAAAGACAGATATGTAGATCCATGGAAATACAGACAAGTACCTGAGTTCTCACTAGGATGAAATTGCAAAGTGTGATCATATGAATACAGATATTGTTTTTGTGATTTTGTCAGATAAAATTTCCAGGTCACCATCTATATGAGGTCTGTGTAATATTGACATTTATGCCTTATTTTCTTAGTGTAAAATAATCTTAATTTGTCATCTAGTAAGACTGTTCAGGAAAACTTTCCAAGAGACGCACATTGAAGTGACTTTATAACTTGTTTAAGTACTAAGGTTATTTACCCTACTTCTCAAGCTATTGGATTCAATGATTGTGAGGTTTAGACCCTTGGAGAACTCTAAGTTTGCACATTCTTCATGAAAATATATGCTGTTTCTTTTATTACTGCTTAATTAAATTATGATTTTTTAATAGCAGGAAATTATTAATGCTTTCTCAGAGGATTGAAAATGTGCTCTAGTGACTTATTCTGTATAATGTATCACTATAAGCAATGTCAAAATAAAAATCAGCACTCCTAAATGGATTTTAATTAATTGCACAAAATTCAAAAGGTGTAATTATGCTTTTTATTGTTACTACAACATAAATATGTGAATTATAATTTGATAAAAATGTTTGTAAACCTCGGATGTCTTATCCTGCAGACTTACCAGAACAATGCCAAAAAAAAAAAAAAGGGAAAATAATTTTTTTTTAATAACAGAATACTGGAACATCTTTCCCTTTACTTCTTCTTATATTTAAGCTCAGGATGGTGACACCTCAGATCCCCACAGTCCAAGTAGCATCCTAAGACTCACAATGTTGTGTTTGTTGGCGAAAGGTTGCCCTCCCTCTGGAGGGAGAACTTACCTTGGAAACAAAGCAGCTCGAGGGGCATTTTGGTTTGAAAAGTCCCATTTCCACTGTGGAAAACCTTTTGAGTTGTCTGGGATGTGGCCACCCTGGAATGATCATGTAGGGTCTCACGATGTCCTCCTCTATGGTGCTGCCCACTGAACCAGACACATGTGCTGTCTGTGTGTCCATCCTCCACAGGCAGTAAATTGCCTTGTCTAGGAACAGACACAAACACACACCAAGCCTGCTGAGGTCTGGGATGCTGTGATGGGACGTCTTGAAGGCAGGCAGAAGAGCCTCTAGTCTGTTCTTTTAGCATGGTTTTCAGGGGGTATTCAATGCAGCATTTCTTACATTCAGCTTTGCTGGGCCACTGAGGAGTCTTCCCACTCAGATTCAATCTGACCTATACAGTTCATTAAATATGATCATATGACAGTGTACTCTGGTACTGGCTTACCTTCCATGACTCAAATACTTCACCTAGTGTTTTAGTATGAGCACAGCCTAATTCAGGGTATGCCCCAAAACCCCTTAGCATTGTCAAGATCTGTTTGCCTGACTATGAACATATTTGAGAGTAATTGTTGTACCTGTCATACCCATTTCAGTTTCAGATGAAAATAAAATTCTTGACATTAGCAAGAAGTTAATTCCTTTCATTGAGCTTGCTAAAGAATTGCTGTAAAATTCACAAATTGGAAGAAACCTTTGAAGAGGTCTAAGAATTTGTTTTAGTAAATGTTAGTCTCAATTTTTAATATGTGAAAATGAACTTGTCAGCCTTTAGATATCAATGATCATTTTGTACCTTAATTTCTCCCTTTTATCTGCTCATATCCAAAATACAATTTTCTAATTTTCTTTAGGATGTAGCATTTTCTTTCCCAGATACTTTTTGGTGAACCATTTTGTAAGATATGCTGTGTTTGTGAAGTGAAAATAATAGAAGTTATTTTTTTTTCATTTCAGTTAGAGGCATGACTGTGATTTTTACTGTAAGATTCATATTTTCCTGTTCAAAACAGAAAGATTATCAAAGTATCAATGACACCAAGAAAATGTGCTGTTCAATTTACCTCAGCTAAAAATGTTGCTTGATACTATCATTACTATGATTTAAAAAGTATTTGACATTTCCTTTACAGCTGTGTCATAACTTTAGCTGTCACAGATCCAACAAATGTACACTGAGATTTAGTTCTGACTGTCTCAAAGTCTTAATTTTAAGAGTGATTTTGCAATTTTTTAATGTAGATTAATACATACAACTGCATAGAAAATAAAGTTCAATGTATGTTGGAAAGGCCTGCTTTAGTAATGTTTATGGCAGTATAAGAACCATTTTAAGATGAGATTCAATGTGATAAGCAGGGAGAAGAAGGAAAAAAATGTTAATATGAACACCTCATGGCTAAAAAGGATAATATTATGAATAAATATTGTGAAAGATTTATGAATCAAAAATCATGGGAACTTTTCATTTGAAAACAAATTTAATAAAGGTCCCGGCTCTCAATTTATGAAAACTCTGTGGGATTGGAATTTTAAAGGTGAAAAAAAAAGTGAAAGGATATTAAGTATCAGTGTTCCCTTCCTGCGAATTTTAAATATGCCTGCCTCCATCCTTCAGTTTATGTGTGCAACACAACATTTTTTTTTCCCCCCAGGTCGTCACTGAAGTGGGGAATCTAATTTCACTGAAAGATGTTCCAAGACTTCCATGCAATATTATGAAATGAATTTCTGTGTTATCATGGGGCTTCCACCATGTCCCCAAGGTGGACTGCTGACCTGCACTGTGTATCCCTTATTTGCATTACCGGTTTCTATTGTATATTCTACTCTTGCTTCATGTTTGGAATTCCTAGGAATTTGCCCACTTGATCACAGAAGACCCTTTGCCCTAAATGTTTTGAGTGTTTCTGAATTTAAGTAAATAATGGTAAAAGAGACTAAAATTGAAATTTAATTTATTCAATACAACAGCAGACTATATAGACTGTCATATTACTCTGTCACTGTTGCAATATTTTACTGAAGCTGAACCATGTGCATTTGAGACACAGATTTATGTCAACTAAAATGTATTCCAAACCAGGTGTGAGAAACACCAAGGGAAGATTAAATAAATGTGCAAGTGAGAGTCTAGGTGCTCCTGTCTCTTTCCCTCTCTGCCTTGTTCTCTTCTCTAGAGCTGTGCTGGTTGCTTAATTTTAATATCAAGTGGAAATTGAAGGAACTGAAAGTTGGTGGGAAATAATTAATACAATTTTATATATTTCTATACTTTTATTCCTAGGAAATAAAGCTAGCTATCAAAAGTAGCTAAAAGATATTCAACACAGCGAAAATGTCACGGGGCTCTAAATGAGTCTGCACATGTAGAGGGTATTAAGACTGCAGTGTTCAACCAATTACTTTTGAAACATTGTTTCTTTGAGTGAATTGCCCTGAGACTTGTGTTTTAATCGTGATGAAGTCTTTCCCTTGAAATTTTTCAGCTAAAGTATTAGTGAAATGGCAGCATTTATATATAATACAGCAATAACTGGGTTCAACTGTATTTATGGGCTAGATGTTGAAGGAGTTCATGAGTAATAGGTGCTGTTGTGTCTTGACAACCAGTACTTGAATGATTTTTTTTTATCTAAGGTATATTAAAATTTGCTTTCAGGTTTGATGTCTTCCATCCTTGTGTAAAGCTTTCATGTTTTGTGTGTTTGACTAAATGTACCTGACTGAACACAGAATCCTTGATGTTCCCCCTTAACAATCTTAACTTACAGCCATTTGTTAGGTTGAATTAAAAGCAGCAAAGGTTAATAAGATCAATAGAAGTGTAAGGTGAATTTATTTCTTAACAAGCATACATCTTTCTGAAAGGAAGAGTTGTGTCAACAGCCACTGCTATTAGCCATGTGCTCAGCTCAACAATGTTCTCAGTTGTGCCTTGAACAGTGCTTGTTTTTTAGCAGCAAGTTCTCCAGCAAGACAATGTCTCTAAATCATTCAAAGACTGATTATCTCTGTAACAGCATGTATAGATAAGACCTGCTCACAATTGTGCTTATCCTGTTGTGTGTGTTTTTCCAATTTTCACAATTTTAGAGAAGGAAACAAAGCTGTGGTTTTCACTTGAAGCTGAAATGTTGAAGGATGATTGAATAGCACTTCTCTCTGTTAATGTTTTCTCCCTCAATACGAAATTGAATGTGCAGGTATAAATGCAGCATAGATAAAACAAAAAGCTCTGGTTTAAAAGTGGATCAACTTTAAAATTTTATTGTAATTTCAGCAATGGTCTAGGTGATGAGGACTTTAGCTGAACTTGTTTGTGGAAGTCACTTTGAAGGCTCTGGTAATTTCTCTGTACTCCTTTTAGTATCCAAGGTAGGATGGCTAAAGTTAGCTTTGGATTTGCATCTTTGGAACATACCCCAGATGTTAACTTTGACTTTTCGTATTCAGTTTCCAGCATCTGAGAAACAGACACACTACAATGAAATTTTGTTTTTCTCTAAGAAACAATCAAGAAGTCAAAATAATCAAACCAGATTGTTTTTTACATCTCTGTAAAACAATGTCTTTTTAGGTTATGGTCTTTCAAATTTGATCTAATTTTTTGTTTTGTTTTGTTTTTTGCTTAAGGTACAGGACTGCACTAATATTTTGCAGTGCTGAAACTTACACTGCTGGGTATTATAAATATTTACAGGGCTACAAGTAATGAGAAAATATGGAGATTAAAATAATTACTTCTGCTCATCAAAGCTAGGAAGATATCTTTGAAAACTTAGCAAGAAGTGTGTATTTTTCATCCTATGGAGCCTTTATAGGTTTGAGCACAATAAATGAGCAAGGTCATGAAGCTGAAATAAAATTTTAGATAACAAGCATGAGAGTCTGGATACAACAGATACATTTTGAAAGGTACAATTTTCATGTATAGCAACAATATTCAATGGTGCCATGAGTATTATATAATTTGTTAAGTGCTAGCCTGTCTTTAGCAATAACTTAAAATATCACAGTGTTTACCACCAGCAGCCTATTAAAGAATACTGTAACTAATACAGCTTTCACAACTGACCATTTTAGAAACTTGTTTTCAGTTTTGCATCATAATACAACCTGTATTACCCTTCTTCCCCATATTTGTCATGAAAGTTCTTAACCAAAACTGAAGTAGTTTTCTTAGGTTCAGATTACTCCCAGTTGCTGAAACTTTTGCTGTGCCTATTCAAACTGAGACACTTATCTCTGCTAGTACTGTATTTTCAGACTGCAGTTAAACATCTACCTAAATATCAATACTATTATGTGTTTGAAAAATTCAATAATGCAAAGATCCCTTTAAAATTCTTGTGATTATCTCTTAATTATGCAGATGTAATAAAGGGCTTAAGGCAGATTATATCTTTATTTATTTCAATAGAACTCATGATTGATAATTGCGGGGCTATGTTGCTATAGTTACCATTAAGTGAGACTGAAAGCAACCTGTCAGAGACCAATTTACTGCAATCCTGGTTGTAGTAATTCTGCACTTAAAAACCAACATTAAATTTCAAAGTTACACCATCTTAGAGAAAGAAACTGAGTCTTTAATCCTCTAAGTGTTTAAGAAATTGAACAATCCTTGAGGGACTGAGCGAAAAAATATTCTTATGGCCAAACAAAAGGAAAAGTAATACTTTGTCCTCTGCCTTCCCAATTTGAGCAAGTGGTTTTTGATGTTCAGACTTCTAATTATGCTTCAAAATTGGAGTTCAATTCAGGTTCGCTTTGACCCCATTTAAGTCCTATCACTATGCCTTGGCTTCAGAAGTACTACAGACTGTCTGGGCAAGACTTCCAACTGTGTTTCAAAAGGACATTTAGTAGTGCTGGCCAAAAATCTCAGTTTCTGTTTCCTTAGAACTTGATAGTCTTGCATTTTGATGTGACAAATGTTATGCTTTTCTTCCTCAAGGATCTGAAGAGCATTTTGATGTGCTATCAATAGAGTACAACTCTGTTGAGCCCAAAGCTCACAAATATTTGATTCTTTACAACATTACAGCCTTCCAGTGTATTTTGTGACCAGGACAGAATGTTGACAGGATGAGTAAAATGCTGAAAATTAATAAGCTCTAACTCAAAAGCCTCATTATGAGTTTTTTTGTTTTATTTTTTTAGGTACCATTGGCAAGAATAAACTGTATCACTGGGAACAAGTTGGTTGTATGTCATCACAAATAGTAATATGCCTTTCTTTTCCATCCTTTTACATAGCACAGTTTCAAGTTTTCTTCCCTCCTTTCAGAAGAGGATATCAGCTTGCTGCTTTCATCCTCTTCATTTTTCAGCCCCCTTGTGTGATGGTCCCACTTTATTTTCTCATTCTTTTCCTCATTTAGCTGGTGTCCTCCTGCATTGATCTTGCCAAGAGTGGTGTTCACTGTCTTGCTTTGCTTCTCTTTCTTCAGCAGTTGTTACTGATGGCGTTTCTAGAGCTGGCACTGTGGAAGGAACGGCCTGGGGAAGGACTAGAAGAGTTGCCTGGCTCTCAGAAGCGGCAGACTGTTGAAAGAATCATCTGAAGTTGTTTAGAATCAGAATACTGTGAAAAAATACAGCTTTCATTGAGTTTGACTATGTTCCAAAAAAGTTCAAAATTGGGGTAAAACAGCTGTATCTACAAAATACCAGCAGCCTCTATTAATGACATGATGAATGTTTCAACATTTTGTCTCTGAAGCACAAAGAGGCCAGGCACTTTTGATTGCAAAGCACTGGAATATTTCAAGCAATGTCTTTTTCAAGCACTAGCTTCTTGTTAATATATTTTAATAGGAAAAAGATTTATGGAAGAGTCATGATATTCATTCAAGAAAAATATCTGTCTGTAAACACTACTGTCAGGCTGCTTGAATAGTTACAGAACCTGCTGAAGTAGGGCAATAATAATAAAAGGTAGCCAAGTACAGCTTCTGCAGATCAAGATTATAGAAATTCTTAATTTATTTAATTAAATTTTTGGACAGAATTGAAGATCCTAGAAAAAGATAGCTACATAACTATGAAGAAGAAAACACAGAACAACAAATGGATTTTGAGTATTCACATTTATTGTGAAAACAGCTAGGTTGTACAAAAAAAAAAAAAGTAGGGAGAAAAGTCAGGTAAATTCTAATTAATTTTATAGGCTTTTTTATGACCCAGAAGTGCTCTGAGGAACTTAAATTTGTTGAGACTGATGATTGGTTTTTTAGAGACATTTCACAAAATATATAAAGGATAATCTTGTTATTTTTACAACTAAAAGAACTAAGCACAAAGTATTTAAAAACCCCAGAAGTGTGATTTGGTTTCAAAATCAATGTGCTAAAAATGTGGGAAAAAATAGAAGGAAAAGAAAGAGATATTATTTGCTCTATTAAAAGTGAAAAATGAAAGGAAGAAAATTAAAAAACTGGAATGATGGAGAATAACAGAAACAGCAAAACAAGTTAAATGTTACCTTGTTTCTTGATCTGTAAACGCTGCCATCTTTACAGATTAAATTTGATTTGTGATACTGAAGAAGTGCAGTCTTGTATCACTTTTGTTTTTCTTTGCCATTATCTGATCATGTTTATTTGTGAGATTTCTGTTGTGTATTATTTTTTCTTTCAAATTTATTTTCTGATTTCTGCTTATGGTTTCTTTATATACAGAAATACGATTTGATATATATTTCTAGATATGTTATATGTACTTTTTAAAATATTTTCTACAGGCACAGTATTTCTATACATACTCCATGTACAGACCACATATATATTTCTATATACAATTTCTCTGTATTTGTAGATGCTAATGCAATATTATATATGGAAATTAAATGTAATTGTGTGTGTAGATATGATTCTCTTATATATGTTACATACACAGATATTTCAGCTGTAATTTGCTGTCATTTAATCATTTATATTTTACCTTACTCTGTCACTCTTGTCCTTGTTCTGGGACCTTTCCTGGGCCACCATTTCTAATGAGTTACAATAAAACTGATGCTTAGCTAGATTGTTACAGCATTTTCTTAGCCAAATAGACATTGTGATGTTTCTGAAGATATCACGTAATGGTTGTTGTTATAGGCAGATTAAAGTTTTTCATGTGCCTTTGCACAAGTGTGATTTTTTTGCTTCTCTCTATTATTTTTAACTCCTTGGTCAAGAGATGGGAAATGCGTTTCATTCAAAAACTGCCAAGTAATTTCTTAGTTTAATTCTGGACAGGAGAGTGCCAAATTGACACAGGTATTTTAAAAATGTCTGGATTTATATGCAGTAACGTTTTATTTGTTACTCTACAAATTTAGTGCTCCCTGGGCCGTATCTGAGAACAGCAAGGTTTCAAGGCTAGAAAAGAGTGTGAACTCAGAAGTGCCAGATCAATAATTTATTTATGGACTAATTGGAGGCAGGAGCCATGGGCCCTGCTGTGGAAGGGCAGCGTGAAGGAAAGCAGGCACTAATGGCCCTGCAGAGTCTGTGCTGTGGCTGTCAATCAGCTCTCCACCTGGACAGGTCCAGATAAAGTCACCCTACTAACTTTCATCTGGTGGTTTTAGAAAACCTGCTGTGAGCTTCTCTTCTTGAATGACAGAAATAAAAACAGGGCACAAGCGGAAAGCAAACTGTATCCCTTGGCTTTTGTATCTGCTTCTCCTATTGAACTTTTGGGGAATCTTTTAACTAACTAATATTTTTTGAAATCTTAACTCCTATGAAAGGAGAAGAGGGTAGCGATTGCTTTTGTTACAGAAACAATTAAAGTTGTTATGCACAAAACTTGTTTGTGGTTTAGCCTTGTTATTAATTAGTAACAAAATCTCCACCTAGAGAAATAAACTCAAATTGTTAATAGAAATGATAATATTTCACCTTTTAAAAAGCCTTCACACTTTTAAAGGAGGTTAACATTTAAAAATAATAAAAAACTAATCTTTGATATTGTACAATTATTCTATTTACTTTAAAATAAACACATTAGAAATATAATTTTCTCTTAAAAGCCTGAACTGAAATTGGGGAGGTTTACTCAAAGGATTACCCATTCTGTGAAGTAATTTTATCTTTGAATGTGGCATGCCAGTCTTGCCCCAATGGGTCTCTTTGATCTTTATTCTATTCATGGAAAAACTGTGAACTCAATATATTGTTTTGTTTTTTAATTTGAAAAATTAGAGCCATTGCTCATGTTGGATTTGGCTCTTTTAGCCTGTGCTTTAACTATCTACAATGGGACCTTGACAACATTTTTGTAATTCATATATACCACAATGCACACAATTTATATGAATGTATTTTGGAATACAGTCTTACACGTCCCAGTTAGAAGCACTAGGAAGTGTATTTGTTGGAGGCAATGTGGTTCCCTTGATTTTGAGGGAAACTCACGAGAAAAGAAAAGCACACCAGCTATCCATGAAATGTTCATTACCATACAAACCTTATCTCTGACTGCCTCTATTTTTATTGCTCCTGAAAGGTTGAGTCACACAAATAAAAAATGAAAACAACAATGACTTTTAATAATTTCTCTTACATCTACAAACCAGGTTAGACCCACAGGGATAATATCCATCTATCTTCTATTAGTCTTATTTCTGTTTTACTCGTTATCATATTCCATTAAAAAACGCTATATTTTAGTTGTCATTTAGAAATATGCATCTGGCATGAGGCCTTTATTTTTATTACTATTTTTCCTTTATTGCCAAGGGAATGTAAAATGAAGTGTCTTGTTTTGATAGAGCTTTTTTATTACTGTTTTCCTTTGGCAGATTTATGTGTGATTTTTGTATCTGTAGTCTGTGTGGTGTGTGTGGTGACAATTCAAGGGAATGAGGCTTGCGCTTGGAATGTGGTCTGTAATGTCTCAGCTGTAATAGGGGAATTCATTCTGTTGTCTTGGCCCTATCCTCTGAGTTAGAAATTGAGAAATTCTATCTTTTCTGCTTGAAAGGACTGTTACATATGAAGAGTGGAGTTATTAGTCATAGCCTCATGAGATTTTTAACATATTTGTTTTTCTCCTTCTGCTCAGGATTATGAAAAAGTAAGGCTTTGCTGATATTTTCTGGTATATACATAATCAATATTCTGAAATGAAGGACAGAAAATGCCAACTGATTTTATTTTTTTTTTTTACAGTGAAAATAACTTTTTTATTTTGGAATCTCACTACAGGGAACAAACACATGTGAAATACTGGGAACAAATCCAGCCATATATATGTTCACATTGTAAATTTGCTTTGAGTAAGGCATATATTCACCTTCCAAAGGTCAAAGGGGGCAGAATGGTGCCATCCATGTTACTGCAGAAGTGCATTCAATCTGTATGAAGTACAGGTATAAATTTCTTGCTGCTTGAGAAGTCCATAGTTATTACACACCAGACCTAACAGAAGTTAGGTTTCTTCAGCTGTCTAGGTGCAGTATTTTGTGCATTGCTTCTTGCTCCTTTGGGTTTTCCTGGTTTAGGCTCCTCTTTGATACAGCCCAAATGACCAGGGTGATACAAGCAAGCCGAAACATGGTCTGGTGTTCCAGGTTTCACCTCTAATATGTTCTGATTTTATAATGTGAAACAGTATTTCAGGGAAGGTGTTTCCAGAGAGAAGTTCTGAACTCTGCATGAAAAGTTGAAAAAAAGTACCCACACAGTTTGTAACTGTAAAAAAAAATTAAAAATTTGCAATATGGGTGGTCTTGAACAAGTATTAACTTTAATAGTGTCCTAGTGTATTGTGACTATTATATAGTCACAGTACATAATCTGTATTCGTGCCTATACAAGACAACTGAAATATTTATAAAATCACATCTGTTTTGCAGCATGTCCTGGTAGGACCTTTTCAGCTCTTTAAGCCCTTGTGATATCATAGTCAACTTACATATGTAATCTAATTACATTTCAAATAGTAAAAGTTATATTTGGGGTCATAGTTATTTCTATTATAGGAATTTGTAGATTTTATAGTAAAGAAAATACAGGAAAACTTAATTTTCCCAGCAAATGTATAAATTAATGTACTTTATAAAAGCCTGAAAAATCTTTCTACATCAAAATTTTTGTTTTTGCTCTTTCTATATAATCTTATTTTTGGGGGGATCTTTTCCTCCCATTGGCTATATCAATAAAAGTAACATCAGGTTTAAAGAAGGTATAAAATACTTTTTACCAAACTATGTAATGCATTTAAGCAGCTTTATGTACCCTGATTGCTTCTGCCAGATTCAGAGATTTCAAACTGTGATTTAAGGTATATTTTCTGGAGTTTTGACCTTGAGCAATAGTAAAAAGAAATTCAATGTAAATGGAAATCTTCCCCAGATGGATTATGCAGATTTGCCAAAAGGGATATGGCTGCAATAGGCAACACTCCTGCAGGTAATTTTTGAGAGGTATATAGAGCATAAAATATTTGCTACATCATTTACTTTTGACAACAGAATCAAAGAGTGTAGGACTGGATAAGCTTTTTAACTCCCAGAACCCTGTCTCTTTTTCTGCTGCAAATTTATTAGGAACGTATTATAAATTAGTTGGCTGTATTTTTGAGACCAGAGATTTTGAGTCATGGTGCGGTTTTCCTTTGGTGACAGGTAAGCAGCTTGGTGGCATTTCAAAGATGAAGTGGTCTAATGAAACACGCTGGAAACTGATGAGTAGACCTGTACCACAACTCCTCCTTCCTCGAAGCACATGAGAAATTGCACCCTGCTTTGGAGAGTTAAGTAGGCTTTGATTCATGGGAAACAGCATGGAGTGGGCTGGATCCCACTATATTATATATGCAACATTTCAGTTTGGAACAGAAGATATATAAAAATTACTGTAGAAAACTTTTATTTTCTCTGATAACTGAAAAGCAGTTTTTTGACCTTGAATCTGAACTTTTCTAACATATGTTGGTGACAAAATGCTGGCATCTGTGTAACAGTGTAGTGAATTAAAATGCAATGGGTTTTGTTATCCCAAAACATCAGAGGTTAAAGTGGGCAGTAAGTTCAACAGTTTATGGAACAAACTCTTTTGGCAGTGCTTTAGAGGCCTGTGCCAGAAGAATGTGATGAAATAGAATACAAATTTAAATGACACATCACTGTTTTATTATGTTTATGTCATTGTCTGTTTTCAGCAAAGAATTCTCCAGAACCATTACCCATTATTGGCTATTCTGTGCCTGGAATAGATGGGGATCTTTTTTGGAGCTGCTTCTCACTCTACTCTATGAAGAAAAGTGTACCTAACATCAAAGCCTTCTGTGGGATGAGGTTTTCTGTCAAGTTCTACTTTGTAATCAATGTTTCACATGTCAATAATTGGTATCAATAACTACTATAATAACCTAAGAGAGCCTGCTAATGGTGCTACAGTGATACATAGCAGAGTCCAATGAGAAGGAACAACTGTAGCTTTGCCGTTTCTTGTGACAAAGAATGAACTATATGAATTGAGTAGTGGAAATCTTTTATATTACTATTTAAAAATCGAAGAATGGAAAGAACTACACCTGTTTAACTGGAAATTACTGTACTTATTGAAATCTTTTGTTACGGATTAAAATTTCTAGAGAAAACTGAATCTTCAAAGCTTGCTGTCCTGGCAATTTATTATGCTTCTTAAGGGGAAGATAAAAATAATTTGTAGAGCAGAAAAAGTTAAGACTGCTTACACATGCACATAGTTGTATTAAGACTCAAACAGCCTTCTATGCTTTCAAGGTTATTTGGACTGCAGTTTATTATGTTCAGTTTAGCTGTTACTGATAGAACAATTATATTTTAGGCTTGATGTTTATACTTGCTTTTAAATGATTAAATCAAAGCTGCAGTGGAAGAGATGAAAGTCACCTGGCTTTCCTCCCTGACCCCCATATTTAACTAATTAAAATTGAACTTTGAGGTTAAAACTTATTAATAAAATGTAAAATTTAAAATTATGCTACCCTGATAAAACAAATGTGCTGTGCCAAGAATTCCATTAATTGAGTTTCTTATGTTCTCCTGAATTCCTTGGTGTTCAAAGGACATTCAGAGAAAAACAAACCTGGGCAGAGGACTTTGACTCATAATGCAGTAAGAGCTGTAGTTTCCAGCTATGATGCTGTAGCCTCCTTCTGTTTTCACATAATTTGGTTACTTTTCCTTCGGTGTTTTTAGGGGGTATTAAAGATGAGAAGAAGAAATAAACAGACACAAACCTGAGTCTTTAGAAAACAGGAGAGTATCCCAGTTTTTATTTTGATCTATGCCACTCTTCTTTCAAGACAGTTACACAAGTTCTCTAAGATTCAGTACATCAGAATGCATAGCTGCATTAATGTACAATAAATCTTAGTACACAGCACTGAGAAAAAGTGATACAGTTTTCTCAGACTAAGAATTTAAAATATGAACTACGTTTTCTCAGAGTGGTGGATTTTCATACTTCTTTTTCCTCTGCAGCTTCTGAACAACTTTTCTAGACAAGGATATAATACAAGAAGGTGATATTTTTAGTATTTAGGATACTGGAGAAGCCTTGATAACCCAGTTTAAAATATTGTTCTGCATCCATATAGCTTTTAATTGTCTCCTTCACAATGTGCGATACTTCATCTACACTCATTGCAAAACCATTTCTGTTTTATATCTTATAGGTTTTTCTAAGTTGAATTAAATTGGATTTTCTGCCATATTTTTGAATTATATCTTTTTGGAGTGGTTAAAAATACCAAGTGTTGTTTTTCTACTTAATCAGCTAATAATGTCCATCTTTAAATTTAGTCTCTTGTATGTTCATATCATAAAAAACTTGAACCATACTAGCTCAGTCTTTCTCTCTGGCATAAAATGCTGTTTTTTCTTTTCATAATGCCATTTTTCATTCTTCTTGCCTGACTGGAGTGTGAGTCATCCAAAGTCATACTTCTTATTGTATGGCTATTAATATGTCTTAAAACCTTTTTCCAAGGACCCTATCAGAAGGAATTTCAAGGTCCCAAGGGATTGTATCTGCTTGCTTCCTTTTTGCTTCTTGTCATAGCATTCTGCAAAAAGAATACCTGTATTTATAGAATGCCTGCCCAATGAAACCGTTTTATGTTTATTGCCTGATATTTTCATATTTTGCTGTGTGACTCTTGTTCACTTTCTTAGTATGAAGCAAGTAACTTTTTCTAAATCTGAAACTTTAAATTTGCAATTACCTACAGAAAATGCACTGCTCATTTGTCCGGAATTAGGGATGTGATGTCACACTGATTCTGCTTAGCTTGTTTGCTGATTTGCTACTGTTAAATTTTAACTTTGGATTCATACTTTTGTACAACAATATTTTTTAAATTTATAAAAGGTTTTTTTTTTTTTAACATTTATTTCCTTGTCTAAAAAACTTTGATTTGTTCTATCTCAGTCTTTCATGTGTATTACTTTGAAAGGTAATTTCATGATATCAGATCTATTAATGGACACGGCTGTGTGATGCTTAGCTGCCTAGCGAGGTTAAGCCACAATATATGGAAATTCGATTTATTGGTGCTGTAAGGCTTGTTTTACTCTGATAAGGGAAACTTTTGTTACATTTGCAGAGTTAGTAGGACAGGCTTCTTTTATCATCCCAGCAACAGTCTTAGTCCTGGAGAGGAGGTGTTGGCTTTTTTTGCAGATTAGCAGCTCTGTGTTTTGACACAGGTTATTTTTGTCCAACGTTCACTAGTAAGAAAAAGGTGTGTTTGTATAAAAGATTTAAACAGGGGTCAATATATCTTTAGTGGTTGTTTCTTTAAAGCTGCTGTAATCAAGAGCTTTTTATATTTCAGGTCTTGTTTGATGTTGGTAATAATCACTGCAGAATCCACTGGCCTAACTCAACAATTTTATCTCCCCTACTAATTCACTTCAAAAAACCTTTGAAAAATGTCTGTGTTTTTTTGTGGTTTTGTGTTTTGTTTTATTTTGTTTTGTTTTGGGTTTTTTTGTTTTGTTTTGTTTGTTCAGGGTTTGCAATCTGTGCTCTCAAAGCTAATAAAACTGAAACAGCTGGTACAGGGATTTTATCCAAAACATGACAGCTGGAAACTGATGAGAGCCTTCTGATTTCATGTTTACCAAAGCATGCCCGTTAAATGCAGGAGAACCAAAAGTATCCTGAGTGAATTGTGACTTTCACACAACTGAAAGCCTAATTCAGAACTCAGTAAGTCAAGAGAATTATATACCGATTTTGATAACCTGTAGTAAACTTCATTTGCAAAAAACCTGCTCTGCAGCATTTAAGAGAATTAAAGTTAAAACTTTAAACTGTGTATAACACAATTGAAAGAGAGTGCAAGACAATTGAAGAAGTGTTCAAAAGAAAGAAGAAATGAGAGAATGAAGTTTCAAATGTATGTGTAAATACATGGCCTGGATGAGAGACAGAACTACAGCTTCGTGTGCCAGGAGCTGCAGAGGAAGAGGTGTTTGCACCAACAGGGACCAGACCGTGTGCACATACTGCTTTAGAAAAACAGAAACCGAGGACTCCCTCAAAGATCACTCTTTACAGGAATGAGCCTTTGTTTGCAGCACAACATGGCTCTTGAGCTATCAGACTTTTAATTTGAGACACAGGATTAGGAGCAGTGTTAATTTTAGAAAATCTTGTCAGATTCTAAACTGTATCATTATTTCAGTGCCTGAAGGGTGCATATTTCTTAAAAAGACAAAAAACAACAATCCATCTGCTCACCTAGGTAAGACCAATCAACACACAATAATGTGTTTTTATTCGCTGAGATAATTTTTCGACATGGTCCCTACTTATTTCTACCGAGGTTTCAAAGTTAATTTTATTCCAATGTGTTTATAGCTGACACATTTTCCAAGCCACAGGATCATGTTTTCTCCTTTTTGCAGTTTAAATTTCGTTTTGGTTTACAGTTCTTCCACCAGCTCCATTTATGTACTATTGTGTAATCCACACCCATTTTGAGGGAACTGCCTCACACCAAGATTGTGGGCTGTGGGCAGAGTGCAAAAATTGAAGCTTAAAGCTGGAATAATTCAAGAAATTGCAGCTGCATGCAGATGAGCAGGCACAGCCTTTGAAAATGTAAGGAAAAAAGATGTGTGGAGACAAGTAAGCAATCAAAAACCTGCTGGTTCCATTCTGATATGACAAGTACTAAAAGTTCATCTCTGGTACAGAGCTGATTTTTTTATCTGTTGCTTCGGGGCATCACAAAGTTTCACAGTCAGGACAACTTGACTTGTGCCTTGTTATTTTATATGTCAGTGGGTTTAGCTGTTTCCCTATTCATTATGACAGTGTAGAAAAAAGTTCATACCATCCTGTAGTCTCTAGCCATACTTCAAGTAACAGTTTCTACTAACAGCAGAAGTTTGCTCTTTTGTCAGCAGTTTTAAGAGCTGTTAAAGTCTGTGCTCTTGCTCTGAAACGTTCTGGTTTATTTTTTAAATGCAAAGCTATTAAACAGAAAGGGTCATAAACAATTGGATTTTCTATTTCATTCTTTATTTTGCCTTTACGTAGTAAGATGTGCAGAGAATAGGTCAACTGAACGTTTTTCTAAGTACAATGGCTTAGTAATTAAAATGTGATGCTGGGTTGTAAATCATATTTTGATTACTGTTGTCTAAACTAGATTGGTGGCAGAGTCAGCTTTTTTCCCTTGTATCGCAATTCTTCATTCATATGTGAGAGCTCCCAAGATGTCCCCGTTGCATGTAGGCAGTGTGAGGTACTCAGATGTTATGCAATCAAGGATACAACACTGTATATGTCAGGCATCTCTCTATATTTCAGCTCCTTAAAAATTCTAAGAGACATCCAGGCATGTTTGTTATGCATGTGTAGGCTGTTTTTAATAATAAAAAATACTTGTTCCTCATCTTGATAAGGCAGTTACTAAGAGTGAGAAATACTTCAAAGTGATGTTTTAGTGTTGGCATCTGCAGTATTAAAAGGGTCTGGAAAGATGATAAAGTATATTTGTTCTGAGCAAACACTCCTCTGATATGGAAGGAAGGGAAATCCAGTTAATTTTGAGTAAGAAGTCAAACAGAAAATATGCTTTAGGAAAACTTGAGGAAAAAATATTACAGATCATTAAGAATAATAACTGTTAGGAACAGAAACGTCCAGAACAACTGGATTTGGTGTTTTAAAGAGTTTTAAGACTGCTTTAAATGCCTCTGTTCATTATCAGATTCTGCTAAACCGCACCCCATTAAAGGACCACTTACCAAAAAAGGCAGACCTGTCTCTAAGTGCTGCAATTGTACATCTATCTCATGGTTTACCATCAAAGCCTGAGAATGTGCAAAAGCATTTCTTGGAGCTGTTCTAGAGGTGACCAAGTCACTTGTTGTTGTCCTGTTTCAAAATTTTGTGCTATATTGCACTGCATATGAGTATTTTCTGTGTGGAAACAATAGATGAGATCTAGTTAGCAACAGATTAAAAATTGATGACTAGAAATAATTAAGAATACTAGGTGCATGTTAAAAATTTGAATTAAATTTAAGTGAAAAAGCTGTGCATGTCAGTAATGGAAAATTTTCTAAATTTGTTTAAAAATAAGGAACCTAGAAACTAATCATAGAAAAGAGAACAAAAAAAAGTCTTAGAAATTATGTTCTTTGCTTATTTATCACTATGTTCTAACATAAATTATTAGACAAATAGAGAAGAACCTGGAATACATGCTCAACAGAAAAAACTGGACAGATTTCTTGAGATTTCTTTCAAAGTACTGACTCCTGGGGAAATATATTTACAGATTTTAATGAAGTATAGTTACATTTTCCAGATGTTTTATTGAAATACATTTGGATGCAAAATAAATCAGTAGGATGTGTAATGAAATCAAGGTCTATAAAGCAAAAAGAAAATTGATCTATCCAACAGCATAGTTTCTAATGGTCTTTTCTTTTTAAGTTATAAATCCACCAAATTTATGTATTTATGACCTTCATGTCTAAAAATAATTCTCTAGCCTTGCCTGTCATCTTGCTGATCTCTGTGATAAAGACAGATATTCTTTATGATCCTCTTGATTATTTTCCTGGGTAAGTTACAGCATGGGTGAAAGCCAGCTATAGTTACAGAAGGAATATGAGGATCCAAAGCCTGGTGGCTGCAGTTTGCAATGGTTTCAAAAAGAACAGTTAAACTTTAGAAGCCTCCTTTTGGTAAGAAAAAACTCCAACCACCCCTCTCTCTGCTTTTCTTAGCAATGGTTATCACCATTTGTTAGTATTATAAAAACTAGGTCAAATTATGCTTACTTATTATTGCTGTCTTTGAGGCCACTTACAAAGTTGGTCCAGAGGCCTGAATTACATAATTTCCTTATGTTTCTTTTATAGCTAAGATTTTTACTCTATTCTGGTATTTGACTTCTACTTTGCTGCTATTTTCATCTTTTTTTTTCTAGGCATTTAGCCCTTTACCTTGTTAGAAAGGGCCAAAGACTGAGTGTGTGTGGTCATTCCCAGTACATCCAGCCATCCAGCTCAACTTGAAAAATAGATTGGGCATACAATAAGGTTCTGGGCTAGGACTCAAGGTTTCATCTCTTTCCAACTCAGGGTTGCAAAATTTTTACAGTGTTATTTAAAGTTGTGCTGTAATGCATGGTCCATTCCCTTCTTGTTGGAAAATATTAGGTTCAGTCCTAGTTACTGTTCCTTCTACTCTTTGAGTCATTCAAAGAGGAAAATGTTAGAGACAGTGGGCTCCAGCTGGGTCCCTTCTCTCATTCATGCCAGCAATGCTACAGGTCAAGCAATAGGCTGAACAGATTGTATTCTTTCAGAACCTGCCATCCATTCAGAACTAAATAGATGGCTTTTCTGTATTACTTTAACATCTTTGGAAATGTAATTGTTGCAGTGGTAGATTAAGAAGTAAGCAAGTGTTGGGCAATTATCTCAGCTGTTCACAGTTAGATTTATAGGCATGCTTTTGGTAGAAATATGAATAACAGCTTGTTTTGGGGATAAAGAAGCAGAATGCATTAAATATGGCATGTCAGGCTCAAGGCTGTGGAGCTGTGCAATATTAGCAGCCTGGCATTTCTTCTTTCAACTTTAGTTCTTACTACAACTGCATTGTTTACTTTTGCCTTTATTTAATCCTATTTTTAAAACAGATCCTGTTGGTAAGCCTGAATATTTTGTGTTTCCTTTTGCATTTTTACTTAATTGGAGTCTGACTTCAACATATGCTAGCACATTTAAAGTATATATCGTTGACTTTAAAAAGAGAAAACTCCAATTACTTACCCACTGTAGAGAATTTTATGTATTCCAAGTGTTATACCATAGACAACTCTTGTCATTTTTGACTTTTTACTATTCAAATTCAGAAATCATGTACAAAAAAATCTGTTGTACTTTTGTATTGGAAAAGATTTTAACATTTTACAAGGAGTACAGCTTTATTTCCAAGCTTAATTCAGGTTTAAATAAGAATAGTTCTCTGTGGTTTTGGGTTTTTATCCTCCTGTCAAGTAATTTTCTAAAGAACCTGATAGGTACATGTTGAAACTCCAGATCTGAAACTTTGTACAGCTATTTTTAAGAGAACCGTGTCTTTATTTTCTTTGAATTTTATTGGTAAAAGCTTGGATTTTGGCTTGTGAAACCTCAGAGATTTATGTAACAGCATTAAAAAGGCATCCAGCATGAAAGTGCAAGTGCTTATTCCTTTGAAACATAAAACAATTTCTTTTTAATTTTGTTTCAAAATCTTGTCATTCTAGACATAAAATAATAAATGGAAAATTATTTTCCTCCTTCACTTATGAAATTATGTCCCTCACAATAATGCAATTTTTTATTGTAGGATTGAAAATCAGAAGGGACAAACATTTGGCAGTAATCAATTATGTCTCCATGTTGGCATCAGATTATTTTGTTGGTTTCAAATTTTCTCATGTATGGAAAAATAAATATGAACACCCTGAGATCAAACAAAGAGCATGATTTTTATCAAGTTCATAAGAAATGAAGAAAGACAATAATCTTAGGAAAAGATATTCTGGTCACACTAAGAAGTGAAAAGTACCCTTCTCTAAAATCAATTGAAATATCTTGTGGATCTAATCAGTTATTTTTGCAGTATAGATGTTTTCAGAAATGCATGGGTGTGTCCATTGCATTGATTTGCTAGTCTTTCCAGGGTTTATAGAATAGATAAATATTCTCCTAGCATGTTATATTCACTTATTTTTTCTGGCATCCACACTGTGATTAGAAAAGGCTTATTTGCTTTAGAAGGTGCATGGTATTTTGCAATGACTAGTTCTTTTCCAGGTGAAAGTTCTGAATGCAAAAACAAGCATTCACATCTGTGATTGCTTGTCAGTGTTAAACAGGAGATTTTTTATTGTTTAAGGAGCATAACTTTCTCTTTAAATTGATAGGAAGGACAAATTGGATTAAAGTGACCACCTGTGATTTCCTGTACTTCTATCAGCCCAGAAGGTCTCCTGAAAGGCTGGCATGTCTCCTATCTGGTTTGTGTTTTCTTCAACTGTAATTTATGGCCCAGATGAGAGTATGGTGTGAAAATCACAAATGTGCAGAAAGCAGCAACACCACAGTAGCCCTGCACACTTGTATTCTTTTCACATTTCATATTCTTTCTCATATTCACTGAATAGGAACAAGCTTTGAGGATGAACCATGTGCAGTGCATGCACAGAGTCCTCTACAGCCAAAGCCATGCCTGCTCTGCATTCGTACGTGTTCTAAATAAAGGAAAGCAGCTGCAGCTTTTATCTTAAAGCTGTGCCAAGACCAAAGTTCATCTCTTGCACTGACAGCAGAAAGCTTTTATGTGTGGGATTCAGGCCTACACTATATGTGTCTAGTTGCAAAGTAATTTTATTTTTAAACTGAACTCTAAGGAATATCTTCTTGTTTGATTTATGCCACAAATGTAATAGCTGAAACTTGACTCAGACTTCTAAAAGAGAAAATATTTGAATAATAATATGTAACTATTCTTAGGTAAAATATCCAGCACTTAAAAATTGATTTTAAATTTCTTGATGTAGAAATCCTTCATCTATTTCTAATACCAAATATACTAATATTTAATAACCCAACAGCACGTTCATTAAATCAAAGATTCATAATATTTTAACATGAAAGACTTTGGACTAGAATCAAAGAAGATGAGTCACTTCAAAAACCTCATGTCAACTTATGAACAGGTAATTTAAATTTGCATAAATATAAATTATGTATGTGCGCTTATATATATTATATATTTATATTAAGAAACATAATTTATGTTCTCTCACTGATAAGAAATAGATTTTCTAAGAGATGGCTTACCAGTAGTTCTTTGAGTAAATACATGAAATTTTCAAATTACTTATAAAACAAGAAATCTCAATCTCAAATGCACTCTAATACACTTGTTCTTATATATGTCTCCGAAATGGATTAAAATTTTCTGAGCCAATTAATAACACAATATTGTGACAAGAAAGAATTTTTGAGCTGATATGTGGGGGAAATCTGGTTTCCCCTTCTGGTGCTAAAACTTACCCACCCTGGAGGGAGTTAGCAGTGACCTTAGTGTCTGGGGCTGGTAAGTGCATCTGCCTTCCCTCAGCTCTCAGCGTTCCCTCCCGAGCTCTGAGACACTGCAGCAGTTTTTGCCAGTGCTCAGGATGCTGACACAGTGCCAGGGGAAGCTTTAGTACAAGAGTAAGAAAAGATGTGCTGGAGCTGCCTCGGGGAGGGTGGTAGCTATCAGTGGATTTCCATGAGAGTTTATGTTGTCAGGATAAGTATGTGGTTATGCAGACTTTTTTCTCACTAGAGTTTTCTTGGGGTGATCATTTGGCTCACAAACTGGAACCCCGGAACTAGCTAGGTTCTAGCTAGTGTAGATAGAGCTAAGGAGCTACATGGGGCATCCCTGAGAGGCTCAGGAACTGCTCTGGGACAGGCAAGGACTTGGTAAGGACTTGGTCTCAAGTTCTCGGCAGCACGGACAATCAGAGAATCTCATTGCACAAATTGCCTGTGTTAAAAGTCTGCCTAATTGAAAATCTTTCCCACCAACACTTCTTACTTACATTTGCTTGTATAAAACTAGCCAGAGAGAACCCTCTGCAGGCTCATAACTCTGCACTTACCAGCTTGACATGGGGCTGACGCTGCTCCTCCTATGGAGGAGGTCAGCTGCAAAATACCCCATTTGTTGCAAAGCAACATTTTAGTGAGAATTACCCTCTAAATAAAAAGAACAAACTTTTCAGCCACCCAGGTAAAAAACGGGCTATAGAAATATAAACATAATTCAAAGGTTGCTAATGCTTTCCAAGCTGTTCTGTCATTATCTGTAAAATTTAGAAGCAAAGAGGACTTTATAAGATAAATACCTGTGAATGGATATTAAGTGTTCAAGGATCTATATTTAACAATGTTTTGAGTAATTTATAAACCACCTGTGCAGTTATGAACTTACGGGTAAATCCTATAGAAAACCACTTCACGGTGCCTAAACCAGAGCAGTACCCAACTCACAGGGTCAGGAGATCATGTGAGATAATAAAGCAGGTTATACAGTGCATGGGTGACAGGAAAAAACTCCATGGATTCTTGTCTTATGTGTCTAACATTACTGTTAGGTGTTTTCTTTATAATTTTAGTTTTCCCATTCTTTCTTCTGATCTTCTACTTAATTTGTTTCTTCTTTTTAAAAGTCCTATGGTGTCTGTTGCTTGACAGCTTTAGCTGTTAAATTATTAACATAATAAGCAACTATAGTAGAAAATTCACACTAATTTTCTCAGGGAAATTGAAACTGCCTTTGAAATTGAAGTCACACTTTTGTAGACAAGGTTTTTTTCATCTGATACACATTCACACATATGCTTATTTGTGTATATGTAAACTAGTCACATTATTTTTGTCTGCATAATCCCACCCCATACGATCAACTTTATTTTCTTTATATTAATACAAATTGCATAGCAACTTCATTCTCATTACAAAATGCTATTCTGCAGCATGAGCAGTATCCAAATGGTGGTTTGATTCATATTCCCATTACTTAACCTCTTAGAGATGAAAATATAAAACTCCCAAATGCTAAAAGGATTTTGAAACTTGCAGCTAAATGGCCACTGTAATTGCTTTTTATTTTTTTCCTATTAAAAATGTAAGAATCTTGTAGGTCATTGTGTAACCGAAGGTCAGTGTGACTGACTGATAGCTACAAGCTATTCTGCTATATACTGCCACCATGAAAAGACAAGTTCCAAACTATGTTTGGACTTTTTAAGGTGCATTTGTATTAACAGGGACTTCATACTCAAGCTGGAACTAGACCAAAGATCAAAGAATAGAGAGATAACATGATGAAGAGGAAAGAATCCTGCTTTTTAATAAGCAGTTTCTAAAATAATTCCTTGAGCTGTTTATGAAACTGAATACCCATTTCATGTGTTTGGGAGCAGCAGGCATAGACCGCTTTGCAAGGGGGGACAAGCTGGGAGTCGAATGTGACAGCAAGGCGATTGTCTTGCTTGAAATTTATCTAATTTTTTAATAGTTCTTCATAGTAGTAATGAATAAGAGTGTCTAACTGCAGGGGAGTTGTGAAGATTGTATGTGAGAGATGCATATAAAATATTTTCTTGTGTGGTATTGTTTTCTGTTTTATCCTTTTGCTTTTGGTGGTGGCAATTCATGCTACTAACTCAAACAAGTTCCAGCAAGGCTTGTCACTGCAGAAATCACACACAGCTGAAATTAGATGGTATTTCTGTTTGAGCATGCCATTTTTTTTACTTAAAAGGACACCCCATCAACCATAAATCATAGATTAGTTTGGGTTGGAAGGGGCCTTAGAGATCACCTAGTTCTATCATCCATGCTATGGTCAGGGACACCTAAACCAGATTGCACAGAAGTTAGACACATGACCAGCATAAAGTTAATAGTTTCTTTGTTTGTGGGTTTTGTGTGTGTGTGTTTTTTTTTATTTTTATTATAACTTTTACCAGAATTTGGCAGAACTAGCGAACTTCACTTTAATCGTAAAGATCCTGCTTGTCTGTTATTGTGTTAGTGCAATTTTAATCACATTTGCTTGAAGAAATAATATTATCTTTTATTTCAATGTGCCAAAACGTGCTTGATGGACAAAGTCCAGTGGTTGAAAACATTTAAATACCCATATATGCAAATGAAGTAATTAACATGTGATTCAATATTCATATATCTTTTCAGTCTAGGAAGATTAGTAACTAAATATCCCATTGGTAAAACGAAACTTCCCCCTTTCAAAACTTATTTATTTTTTATTATTCAGATTTTTTCCAAAGGTTTCATTGTGCGATTCCTTTGGGATTTTTTAATGGTGGTTGGTATTTTCCCTCCCTTCTCTTCCACCTCCGTCCTTGCCCTTGCCAGCCCTCACCTTGAGGGAGTGAGAGACTGGATATGCAGCCACTTTTGTTTACCAAACCGGGTGATTTTTAGCTAACTTTTTTTACATATTTAATAACATATTATGGACTTTTTTCCCTGTGGTATTTCAGATATAGATAATGATTTATTTTAGTTTGCACCTTGTTAAAATATTTTATTAATTTTGAATGAAAATTAGTTTATGGACAACCAAGAGGCAGCTTCCTCAAGGTGGACATATGCCAATTACGAATTGGAGCAAAGTGAACATTTAGGAAAAGTACTGAAAAATCTTATTTGCTACCTGGGATATTCCTAGAGACTGTTAGAAACTGCCTTCTGTCTATCAGCCTACTCTGTATGCATCACATATCTGTATGTCTGCTTCTTTTTAAAAAGTGACCTGTAGTAGTTATAGATGCTTGTTATGGTGTTTGTCTGCAGTCTTATGGCCCTTGAGAAGTACTGATGAAGTGTTTGCTCTGATAAAGCTATTCTTTCAAATTGCATAAAACAAAAATATAACCCTAAGACACAAAAAAAAAAAAAAAAAAAAAAAATCCCCAAAACAGGTCCATGCCAAGCAGTAAAAATTGTGTTCCTTTTAAAACTCTTCAGAGTTTTAAACAGATCATACATATACCGCTTATCTTTCAAAAGGATTGTCAGAGGAATGAGTCTTAAGAGAAATGCCTGAAGGAAAAAATGCCTTTTTGTTTCAAACTAGAAAATAGTACTTACAAAATGCGGTGGATCTGTCTATTCCCTAGTCAATAGCTGCCAGTAGAACCACATACCCTGTAAGTAAATCAGGTTTAAGAATTCTCTCCAGCTAAGCACAGCAAATTCACCTGTAAATATAGATTTCCTAGCAAATATTTTTACTGGTTCTCATGTGGGATCTCAGCTTTAGTATTTCTCTCAGGTGCAGCATTTTCTCCAGTATTATGCTGGTGTAATATAAAAATAAGTAAGAATGCTGCACATTAAATTCATAATTTTTCTGCTACAGCACCAGAATATTTTTAGGGACCAGACTGTTAAAAGAACCATTCTTGCTATACCACTAGGGAGATTTCCCATAACAACAATATTTTGCCTTCTGGTAATATTCTTATGCTGTGTAAACTTGTAAGTTTCTCTAAGTGGTTTTTTTTGTTGTTTTTTGGGGGGGTTTTTTTGGTGTTTTTTGTTTGTTTGTTTTGTTTTGTTTTGTTTTGTTGATTTTTTTTTGTTTTGTTTGGTTTGGTTTGGTTTTCCTTCCTTTTAATTGTTTTTTTTTTAATTTATTTTTCCCCAGTCACACTACAGAGTTATAGAATGTCATAGAATCACAGAATAGTTTGAGTTGGAAGGAACTTTTAAAGGTTACCCAACTCCCTGCCATGAGCAGGGATATCATCAGCTATATCCAATTGCTCAGAACCCCATTCAAACTTGAACATTTCCCAGGGATGGGGCATCCACGCTGCACAACCTGTGCTAGTGTTTCATCAGTTATTTTAAAAAACTTCTTCCTTATTGCTGCCCAAATCTCTCCCCTGTATTTTAAGCCCACTACTCCTTGCTCTGTTGCAACAGGTCCTGCTGAATGTTGTCTCCACCTTTCTTTTAAGACACCTTTAGCTACTATAAGATTGCCAAGAGGCTTCTTTTCACCAGAACTGCAGTTCTCTCAGCCCAGCTCCACAGGAGAGGTGGTCCAGCCTTCCAAGCATCTTCCTCTGGATGTGCTCCAACAGATCCATGTCTTTTCTCTACATTCCTACCTATTGCTCGACTACTATATAAGAAATCATTGTTTATGGAACAATACGAACTCTGTTGACTAACCTAAGAGGTTATTTCTGAATAGTCAAAGGATCATTTATTGTCATTGTTAATAAACAGTAGCAGGAAGTCTAATATTAAATACCTTTCCTACCTTTTTTTTTATTTATTTTTTATTTTTATTTTTAATTTTATTTTTTAAAGCCTAAGCAGAGAAGCAGAAGGAACAATGACTTGCCACATTTTCCCTGAGTTATTATCAGGTGTGAACACCTTGATTTCACATCAGAATGCATTTCTACTTTAAAATACAGTATTTAATACAGTATTTATCTACTACAATATTTACATCATCTTATTAAATTCCTAGGATAAGCCTTTGTGGTGGTGGTACTAATCAAGAAGATGGGGACAAAACTCAGGTTCTGAATCTTGTTTGCACTGCAAATAGATAGCTTTTGCCCACCTTGGTTTTGTGGTATTCCTTCTAGCTTTCCCCAGCATGAACTCCTGATAAGACTACGATTTTTTTTTTCCCTACCTCCTACAGTCCCTCCCTACTCCCCTATATTCATATTTTATTATCTGAAACCTTCTTTACACTTCTGTCAAATCCTTGAGCATGAAGCTCATAAATACTGGCACCTTCTTTCCATAGAAAGGCCACTCAGAGTTGCAACATGGCAAGCTTTTAGAGATTCAAAAGTGAAACTCTTCCTTTTACGAACACACCAACAAATGCCTCTCAGGTATTCTTTAATGAGTTTTTTATTCATTAAAAAAATTTAAATGATAGTAAGCATTTTAGTATAAGTGATGAATATTTAGTTTTCTCTATTCAAAATATAATGAAAGAGCATGACATTCATATAAAGCATTTCAAGGCATGGGATCCCCACAGAACCTTAGTCTGCAACCTAGAAGTACATTGAAAGAGATTTACTTTTGGACTGCAGTGCCCTCTGCCAGCAGAAACTACAGCAGAGGAGCTGAACACATTTGTAACCTATCAGGTAATGAAGACTATCCATCCAGCTAAAGCTTCAAAACAAGGCAGGTACACAAATAGATTTTGATTGAGGCCACTGGGCACAGTATCTCTACAGTTTTGAAAGAGTAATGACCAGTGATAAAGAAAATTACATTTTGTGGCCCAAATAATTGCCCTCAAATACAATTATAATTAAAGTTTAGATTTCAACTTAGTGTTTCCTTGGAGATGTTATAGGCTTCGTATTTAAGGTCAAAACACTTTAGAATGTAGAAAGTAATTTGTCTCATAGCTTCAATAGGATGTAGACATTTTGCTAATTTTGTGTTTCTGGAAAGGATGAAAAGACAGTAATTAAAGAGAAAAAGAAGCTCTTGATTGCCTCTCAAAGCACTAAGAGGAGAAAATGCATCTTGTAAGCATTTAAAGGCTAACTGTTAGTGTATAAAAGGACCATTCATTTTTAATTAGTTTTTTTTTGATTGAATCGTTTTTTTATTGAATATTAGAAATTAATTTTGTAGGGAAATATTTAATTGTAAGCCAGCTCTAGATGGGTGCTTCTGCAGAGGTTCCCTGAACAAAGAAAGGGTCCCTATACCCTCTTGGTGTAATGATGATTTGTGGTCTGGGGTCTTCTAACACCTCTTTGGATTCTTTCTCCATGTCCACAAGGACAGATCATTAATTCTTCAGGTTTGGCTCAACCTTTATCTGAAGATAACCAGTCTTTCTCTGTTTACTCCTCAACTCAGCCATTTGTCCTAACAGAGTTCATTTCGTGTTCACCTACAACTTTGAGAAGGGCCCATTAATGCTAAGCTGTAAGCAAGTTGCTATTGCACTTAAGCCTACTCAATTAATTTTTAATGTTTTCTAAGCAAACAATTTAATTTCCAGCATTCAGATATTGATAACTTTCTATGAAATGGTATTTATGAAATTGGTGAAATCTATTGAAAGCTCCTAAGATTGGAAACCAGATCAGAGAGGTTTATACATCTCTCAAAGACCAAACTTATATACTTATTATGTAAACAAAAGTAAGCTGATGTATTTTAATCAAAATTCCAATCTTAATAATGCCAGACAGATTTGAAATATTTCAAAAACTGTCTGGAAATATATTTTATTCAAATGCTATACATAGGACTAACCTATAATTCCTCATAAATCCTGGCGATATGATATCACTGTGAGAGGATTCATATCAGAGTTCTGCTCACTTAAACATTTTGATTTTTAAAATATTCATGCATTAATTATTAGTAGAAAAATCTTTAATTAAATTTCATGTGAAAACCTCTGATATTTGCAGGAAGTTCTTAATATTTTTTAATATGACTTTATTTTATCTCACATATAAGAATACTTCTTCCTCAACTGGCATCTTTAAAATTAATGAACAAGAAGAAATTTTCTCTCCATGCTTAAAGAACTTCCATGATGTGTGAGAAATGTCCTGTGATTGATGATACATATTTTACTTCATGTCCCGTGATTCTTGGTACCAAAATATTATGAAAGACCTGGTTGATATATGTATCAGATAATTACAAAAATTGCTCATTTAATGGCAATGAAAAAATCTATAGAAAGTTATTTCTTCAAGCAGTCTTGGGATCTGAGTCACCTGGGCATGACCATTGATACTTGCTTTGAAATTGGATTTTTATACTTCTATTTGATTCTTTTATTTCTCCATTGGAGAATTACTGTCTCAATCTCTCCTTATAATTCAGTTTGATATCATCGCTCAGACTAATCATATGTACATATCATCTGAACATAGTCACTGAAATTGTATATGGATAATTTCCAAAAGATGGAATAAACTTTTCTACTAAATAAAAAGAAACTGTTCTACAATGTCTTCTTGAATGAACAGTGTCTTACAGTCCTTCTGACCTGTCTGTCTTGCAAATGGAAAGAGCCAGAGTAAGTGTTCCACTTTCTTTGTTTTATTTAATGGTCTCAGCAAATGCCAAAAACATTTACTTAGCTGATCTGGTAAATGCAAACACAGAAACCATTCTAATCAAACTAGTAAAAGTACAAAAAAGAGAAAAATATTCATTGCAACAGGTAGAATAGAATATAAAGAATATTTTGGTTCTATAGGCTAAAGGAAGATTTCTCATCTCCCTGAGCAGCATGTTACTTTTTGCTCCTGAAACTGCCAGCTCTGCAGTTCACAACTGCTGCTAGAAAACATCAAATTCCTTTGTGCCTGATGCTACCTCACACTGTGGTACAGCAGGCCACACCTTCATCTTCGTAGTACAAAATCAGGAAAATCAATCCCAATTCCCAAATAACCAAGGTTACTTGAGTGGAAAATGATGTGTTACCTCATCCTCTGTGACGTGGCTGGAGTGTTGAGAAGACACAGGCAACAAAAATTAGACAGATATTTGCAATATCACCACGTCATTGACCCATCTCCTCCTGACAACAGCGCAACTTAAGTCAAACTTCACTAAGGGCAGTGAAATTTGAAGCTGTATTTGCTGTGTCCTTAACTGGGCTAGATCATTTGCTGCACTGGGGTGCTGGGAAGAGCAGATGTACCATAATTGAAGAATAAGGGTTTACATCAATTATTTGTGAAGATTTTAAAAGTGAACTGCCATTTACTCCCTTTAGTGCTTCCAATGGGACAGATCATTTTGCTGTTTTTTTTTGAAGCTGCAGAATTACCTTTCAACAGGTGGTCTTCTTACCAGGTAAAGTTAAGCATTTTAGCTTGATATATCTTGGCTAACAAAAAACAGTGAAAACTTCACTAGAGGAAAAGTGAACAGTCTGTAAATGCTAGTTCACCAAGGCTGAAATCATTTACAGCAAAATCTTCAATTTTACAAAGGATATTTGAAATACAGTCAGTTCTATGGGCAGCCTTTCTTTCTTTTGAAACCTTTTGTTTATCTGTCTTTCCCTCTTGTACTCCTCTCTGCTTTGAGGACAGCACAAGAACCCCAAAGTGGATAGATTTACCAGATGGGTTGAGCACATCCCTTGAAATGCCAGGATGGCTCCTGTGAGCGCGTATTTTTGTTCTGGGAACATGATGTTCCAGGTCTCAGCCCCTTTGGCCTCTTGCTGTTCAGACAGATCTGTGAAGTATCTGCTTTAAAACTACCCTGCTTTTAAAAGTGACAGCTCCTTCTGTCCCTAGACACCTTTGTCTGAGGGGCTGAGATTGCAATCTCAGGGTAACAACAAAACTGTCTTCAGTTTATATGTGAGATATTCACTGCCAGGATGAAGGAGGTGGTGACAGGGCAAAGGGGTGGTTCGTGGGCTCTTTTCAGTTCAGTTTTCTCGGTCTCCTTACATTTCTCAAAATCCGTTTTCCTTTAGTATCAGAAATTCTCTCCTAAGGGTGTGGTGAGGCATTGGAACAGGCTGCCTAAAGAGGTGGTAGATGCACCATCACTGCAGCTCAGGTTGGATGGGGCATTCAGCAACCTGGTGAAAGGTGTCCCTGATCGTGGCTGGGATGGAACTAGGTGAAACTGAAAGGTGCTTCCAAACCAAAACATTCTGGGATTCTATATTTATTTTAGATAATTTTAGATAATTTTATACATTTCCTTATACACATAACATCATTAAATACATATTTTACTTCATGGTAAACTGCTTTAAGGAGCATCGATGACCTTTCCCAGGCTCTGGAGGTAATCATGCCTATAATGACTCCTGTTTAACTTTCCTCCTAGGTCTGACATTTTAATCAAAAAGAACTTACTCCTTTTCTCTATAATGTTTTTGGTTCACAATGTTTATACTTTTCAGATTTTCTGGAGTCTCTGGCCATTGTCATCTTCCACAGTCACTACTTTTTAATAACATAGTATTGTTTGACTAGAGAGGAAAATTATAAGGAAGAAAATTGTATGTTTATGGTGAAATATTTGACAGCAAAGCAGAGTAGTCAAATCCAGTAAAAATGCAGTTTTCCAAGAATTGTTGGGCATACATAGACATCTTATTTGTTTTCCTTTTGTCCTTGCCCTCACCTCTGCCCTGTACATATTTCTTGTATTTTGGTATAGAAGACTATCAGCATAAAAATTTTCTTTTTTAAATTATGGGAAATCACTTTATTTTAGAGATTAATTATTTCCACAAATCATATATTTTCCTATAATATCCAAGGTGCTTACTTGTTTTGTGACTCTGCCTTCTTTGTCATTCCCAGAAAAAGATGTATATGCAGATGTGTTTAGATTTTCTTATAGTCCTACATTGAAGGAAATATTTAATAAGCCACTTTGAGAATGAGTTTGAGAAAGTTCCAAAAAAGAGTGGGGCATGCCTCCTCTTGCATTCAAGATAGAGCAGAAGGCAGAAAAGGGAAAGGACATGTCTGTTGAGCAGTAAATAAATGATGTATCTCTGTGGGACTGCAGTGGCAAGTTTCGTAGTCAGCTCTGCAGTTTCAATTGGCCCTACCTGAGGTGTCTTCCCCATGTTTGTATTACTGAGGTAGAAGCTTAGAAATTTCTGAATGTTGGCTTGGAGATATGCTTTTGTTTAGGAGTGGGGCAAAGCTGTAGACCCTGGGAGCTCCAGGACCCTGTCTACTGACTGGATACCACTGACAGCCATGACTGATTCACCTCCTTCAGGTTCTCTTAAAAACTTGTGTGTGACAAACAACCTGGGCTTTCCACCAGTGGAAAGGTCCTGGGATTGTCAGAGGCAATAGAAGTAGATCTCCAGCACAGGATAAAGGAAAGTCCAAGAAAACTAATCTAAACAAATTAACTTACTTCCTGAATTGTCAGGTTCTATTATACCCTTTTCTGTACAAATTTTAGATCCTTGAACCAAACAAAAAAAGGCAGTTTTTAATATTATACAATTCAATATAAATTCACATTCTTCTGCTGCTTTCTCTTGGCTGCCAAAAGCTAGTAGCTGATAATAAGGATCAGAAGCATCTCCAGAAATAAATTAAATTCCTCAGCCAAATATATCTGTCTCACAGATGTGGTTAAAAAAAAGGAGGAATAAGTCTATGTATATTTGCTCTTCCCCATAACATATTACCAAAGCAATGATATTCTTGGCTTTTGGGATAAAGTAAAAAAGAATTAGAAAGTAAGATGTCTGTTCTTAGAGCAGGAAGGGCCTTTCCTTGTATTTTCTTGAGCTCACAGTTTAATCTTCCCCAACAAGCCTAAGTAACTTCCACTCAAGCCAGGTACTTCTATCTCCTATTCAGAAACTGAAACAGTTTATAGGTATCTTTCTGCTTCTGTTATATCTTACAAGCAGCTCTCACGTATACTGCTGCTGAATGAAAATTTGACCAGTTTTTGGATATTTACACTTTTTGGATATTCTGTTTTATGGAAGACACTGTTATTTTAAAACAGGTTTCATACTTGTTATAGGTAGTACTGAACCCTTGAATTCACTTTTTCTTTCTTCCTTTGTTTTCTACTCTTTCTTCTATTGTTTTGAAGCAGATATGCCCTTCAGGTTTATCATAACTTCTTCACAAAAATATTTTCTTTTTTACCAATTTCACTTATGAGATCTTAGAACTTGTATGGACTGCCAAGGTTTCCCTGGGGTTATGAACCCTCAATGTTTATATTGAACATTGGATGCTCTCAGGGTTTCCTTTGATGGAGATTGCCCCAGATGTATAAAAAGTCGCTGTCTCCCAACCCAGCTGTCTAAAAATGAGTCAGAAGTCTTCAGCTGATGCTCTCAAGGTTGCTTTATTGTTTCTTATCTAAAATATTTTCTGTCTGGGCTGCCGAGGTCTGTTCAGCAGGGCAGCCCGAGGCACACTCTGCTCCCCTGGGGCAGGCACTGATTTTTATACTACAAATTACGTGTTAGTTATTTACAATTATGATCCAATGCCTATCACCTATGTTAGTTACATTCTACTCTAATCCAATCCCCAAGTGCCAACATCACTAAGAAGATGGGGGTTAGGAAGAAGAAGGAAGGAGGACAGCACAATGCCCAAGTCCCTCCATCTTGCCCTGTAAACCCCTATGGTAAAAATCCCCAAAATTTCCCTTTTCACTCTGCAACTACTACTATTATGCTATCTAAACTTTCATGACCTTTAGTTCTTCATTCACAGGTAATAATTTGTTCCACGGGTCAAACTCAAAGCTGCAGGAGTCCTTGGCTGCCTGCCAGGGTCTCTGACCCCCTGCCAGGGCTTTGAAGTCCCTTGGCTGGAGCTGGGATCATCCAGGACTGTCAGAGAGACATCCTGGGTTCCGACAGGTTGCTGCCTTGACTTCTTAGACTGCCAAAGGAGCTGTGTTCAAAGGCTACAGAAATCAGGAGCCAGTAATTTAAAAAATTTATTTGCTGAGTACAATTTGTGATTGCTTTTACATTTGAGTTTTTTGAAAGACAACATGCAGTGTAAGTACAAAGTTGTACCAAAGGATTCTCTTAATGGCGTTGTGGGCCGAGTAATAGTGCAGGGACTTAGGAAGAGAAAGAAAAGCATAGTATTGGTAGTGTTACTTGAACCTCTGTGACTAATGGCTCAGCCTTGCTTTGCATTCTTCCATAGAATGCCATAGAATATCTCAAAGTATAGATGTTTGGAGGCTGATTTTATTTGTGTCTAAACTCAACTTTCCCATGTCTTGGTGTATCTAAGGGAATAATCTACAGTTATAATCTGTAGAACTTTAAAGGCAGGAAGAATTCCAGAACATAAGATGATTAGATTTAAATTATTTACTTTTACATGTTACAGGGGAATTAGATTAATTTCTCTGACTACTTATTTTCTTTTAAGCTTGCAGAAAAATTTTAAAAGGATTAAAACAATATTTGTCTATGTGTGGCTTTATGTACAGCAGATGCCCATGAACAGTGTGCTTGTGGAGATTTTCTGTACTGGGATGGATAATATTGAATACTTGCAATATGCAAGCTATCTGTAGGTTTACAAGAAATTATTTTCAGTGAGTTTTTAGGATGTATTTCTTAGCAGATGAGTTTCAAGGTGAGCTAAAAGAACTGAAATACAACACAGAAATTGTCATTGTCTTTTTTTTTTCTCAAGTGCTATTCCACTGTTGCATTTTTAATACTACTTTCAGAGTGGGAAAACACATTCTCTCGATGTGTTGTTAGCCTCAAGAAAATGTAAAATAATGAGACAAACTGTTTATTAGTGACAGCCTAATGGCATGACTTATGACATATTCCGTCATTGCAACAGATATAAATTGAGTTGTCAATGACAACAAGTAGCCTGGAAGAGTTATTCTTTATTTCTTTTTTCTCCTCTGCTGAAAGATATTAGCTTATAAATTATTTGGATGTTTTGTGTAAAAGTCTTAAAACTGAAAAATGGAAATGAAAGTCTGTTTTGCTGGATGCTCACTTCAGTTTCTCTACCCCTTTATTTTTTTTGTTTTGTTTTGTTTTGTTTCTTTGTTTGTTTGTTTTTAAAGGAATAAACCTCATAGCTGCCAGGACTTGCTGAGTGATAAATAAATTAGCTGTTGCCAATCTATGAATATTCAAGGTCTGGATGTTTTTATTATTTTCTACCCACTGCTGGTGTGGTTGATTGGTGGGGTTCTTTTTGGTGGGGTCTTTTAAATAAATTTCAGGGGGCTTTGTTATTTTCCTCCTTTTATGAAATATACTCTCTTAAAGATGTTTAACAGGAGCTGAAGTTCATATTTAATATTTTGATAAATCTATCACTAATAACTTTTTGCTAATACAGAAGTGGGCAAAAATTTCTTCATGTACTTTTTACCATTTGTGTCTTGTAATTTGTGCAGGAATAGTTAGAAAAGCTTTCAACTATTGATCATATAGAGGGGCTGCTAACATAATCACTCCCTAGGGAAAATAAACCTTAAGGTAAATCTAATAAGAGGAGAAAGGTTACCTGTAAATAATTGTCTAGATCATTACTGTCTAGACATGGTTGTCTCTTGAAGCAGTTGCCTTCAGCACAGCTGCTTCACTGAACTGCAAGGTTTGGTTCTTAGTGATGAACTGCCATTCCAATCATTGAGGTCTGGTTTTACAGCAGTTAATTGATGGAGGGATGGAAAAGTTCAGGGATATGGCTCTCGTGGTTGAGCTTGGTCTTCCTCAGGGGTCATTCAAGAGGCACGGCTACAGCACTAGCACTTCCTGTTGAACTGACATAATCTTAGTGTTAAAAGAATTTATTTTGACTGAAGAATAGGGGGGCAGTCAGGCCTAACTTTTTTTCCAAGAAATGTCACTTAGGCCAGAACTTTTCTGGAGACGTTATTTAACTGCCAAGTGACCTGTGCCTGCACCACATCTGGACACACTATTATTTTCATGATAATTTGCAAATGGCAAAATGAATCTAAATGCACAGATTCATATAGATATGCAGCGCAAGGTTGCACATAAAAGTTGGGAATTAAGTGAGGTTTTTCTAAGTAAATCATACGCCTAGTTTCTCCTCCAGTATGTTTTACCTCTTTTTGGTCAATTAACTATTGCAAAGAGACAATTGATAGTTGATTTGTAAGGAAGTGTAAATGCAGCTGTAGGACTGTATTTCTTTGTGATAGTGTGTATACCATTTCTGACAGCCTTTTCAAAAGTGTATTTGCAGGAAGTCCTTGAAAGAGCTGCTTCCCTTTGAGTATCCTTGCCTGAGGCACTTCCAAGCTTCTTCAGACTCATTCAAAACACTGTTGTCTTCTCCAGTCTGGGCTAAAACTTTAAAGGGAAATGTGTGTCAAAAGGTGCTCACACCAGATTCTCTACTTTGTATTCTGTACTGAATGAAAGGATTTTAAATGATTTTGTTTACTAAATATAGGCTGCAGATTATTTTTCTGACCTAGTTATCTATCAGTCATAGTGGAAATATAATTAACACAGGCACAAATTATGATTACTTGTTCTTTTGGCAGTGAAATATTGCTCATAATGCACATTTATTGTGATTGCTATTACTAACCATATTGATTCCCAGCATGCTTAAGGAACACAGCAACAGGCAGTATTGTGTGAGATGCCATGCAAAAAGTCATTGCAGGGACTCCAAACAGTGCTGCAAATGTGCTGCCATTAAACAAGCCTGTGGTTATTTCTGACAAAAATGACACTGTGGCTCATCTTTCTTGGTGGCAGGACTAGCAATAGTGTTTGTGCAATTTTTCTATAGAAGCTGTTGCTGATTTTCATTAATACTGTCCTGTACCTTCACTTATGGTGTGACAACAGTGTCGGCAATTTTGGTAATTTTCCCTGATAAGCCGCGTGGGTTACACGAGGTTTACCAGCACTTTTTTTCTTCACCTTTTCCTTGTCTTTCATGTGAGAGCATGAAAGTTCAGCAGAATATTTTAAAAACACATATGGAAACATATTTATTGTCTGGATTGTGAACATGTAGTTAGATTAAGCAAATAATTAACCAGATGAAAACATTGCTAAATGTTAGCAGGGGTTGCCTGTCTATAGATGTATTTAATTATTTAGGTCATTCTACACATGGCTTCTCTTCATATCCCATGTACTTAAAATAGAAATGGTGTAACAATCTCTATCATCCCTTAAGTTGCAAAAGAAATGGCCAAAATTGCTTATGCAAAGTGACTCTCTTTGATTTGTTTTTCAATTTACATTCATCCCAGAAAGTGGATGTTTTCAGAGTGTCTGTAACAATAGTTACTGCATTAACTTTGTTCTTTAAGTCCTTTCCAAATTTTTGTTCTAGTTGTAGACCACTTGCACTAGAGAAAAATTTTTATTTTAGTTTTGCAGTATTATTTCGAAAGGTCACAAATGCAGACTTTGAAGCTCAGTACAGACACTGTAGAACAAATTCTGAACTGAGCCAAATCCTCATTCAGGGGACAGCTAGAGCCTACACCTGAGCGTTGAGGGCACACGTGTACTGAATTGTCTGTTTCTTCAGATCTTTTGAAAGGTATCTTTCCCACATGAAAGGAATTGCTACAGAGCTGCCAGCTCTCCTTTCAGCAGTGGAGAGCTGACCCTCATTACTGATGTGAAGGACAATGAAGGGCACAAAGATCTTTTGGATGTTCACTTAATAACTCTTATTAGAGGACCAGGCTCTTCCCAAAGAGGGAACCTCCTCTTCAGCCTGTTTAAATTACTCTGAATGGATTTACATACATTTACTCAGGTTCAATTACTGAAATATGCACGTACTACCTAATAAAATTGGTTGGGTTATTTTAATATATATTGATAAATATCACTGAAAATTATTTAATACCTTTTACTGAGCATTCACTTTTGCTCATTGATGTATAGACATGATCTTAGGCTATGACAACATGTATTCAAAAGAATAGTGATAATGAATGTTTTCATCATACGTATCTCTAAAGCTAATAAACTGATTTGTAGTAAGCTGAAGGTAAGAACTGATCCCTCTCATGTAAAAATTTGTTGTTAAAATTATGCCTCATATGAGTACTTGCAAGCAGATCAACTATAGAAGTCAGGCTGTTATAGAAAATAAACTATAGCTTATTCCTTTTTAAATTGTATTTTTTTCCTCTGGAAGATAGATATATTCTTTATATATGCAGTTACAGAGTATATAAACTACTGAAAGAATTAGTCACATGTACATTAGGTTATTTTATTTCTAATATTTTTTTTAATTATAGGCTAATAAATTGATTGTAGCAATGACTCTTAAACAGTTTCAAATCTATCTGCCTTGTGTTATTTCTGGAAATTTGGTTTTAATTCCCACTCTAGAAGAAACCCCAGAGTCAGATGCAATGCTTCCAGGACTTAAAATTACGTTAATAGGAAAGAGTTGCTGACATGCCTGAAGTATATTATGACTCAATAATATATATTTCTTAGGAAGATAATCATGTTCCAATTTGTCTAGGACATAAAATAGAATATCATAGAAGCAATTGAGATATAAACATCTATAAAGTTCCTTTGAGCCTCTTGTTCATCATTATATTTTGTACTGATCTATAGTTGAAAATTTGTAGTAATAGTGTGGTCTAGTACAAATGGTGATAATGTATCACTTGGTAGTATAGACCCTAACTGTGACAAGGCAGCAGAGTCTCACAAATTAATTTTCTAGCCGTGCAGTAATGACAGCAAAATATTTGGAGATATCTGTTATAAGGAATTAAATAATTATTTTGAGACATCTTTTATAAAGAGTTATAAATAATTATTAAATAAATCTCTAACCCTTGAGATAAAAGTAATATTTCAGATTCATTACTGAACCAAAACAGTAATTGTCAGCTGAAACTAGGATATTCAGAACTTTCTATCTTCTGAGTTATTTTCTTTTCCTGTCATCTACCCTTCTTTCTACTGGGGATAAGTTATTATGAAAAAAATACTAATACGTTTGGCAGTTTATTTTTCTGCATTTTATACTCACGTGGTTGTTTTCCTGATCATTTTGCATATGAATTATTGCTAGCTTTTAATAGAAAACTTTGTGAACATTCTTGAGTATCTAGAGGCATTTTAGATATTCTTGGATGTTAAGCCAAAGCCAAACTCACAGACAGCACCTCCACTTTTGTTTTTAGTATTGTGTCTTAAAGGAATTTGTGATTCTGGTTTGATAAAAAATCCTGTAGCTCATTTTTCTTGCTGAACTATGAAAGAGGCTTGATTGTCAACCCTGAAGCACCTTCTAGGATGTGTTCTAGGTCTGAATACATATGTTATCAGTTCCAGGCAAGATTGCAGTGTTGAGGTCAGTATGTCTCTTACATTTGAGAAGTGCAGTTTCTAAGAATTAGATGACAATGACATCTTAGTAGATAACTGGAAAGCATCATGGTTTTGTTCAACAAGTTACAGATTATCTCATGGAGGTCAAGCCTTTTTCCTTGGTCAAAATGATCTTGATAGAAAAGTACAGTTTATATTGACGGAAATATTTGTGTCAAGCAAAATATTTCATGAATTCATGTCAACATTGAAATGTTGTTTTGGCTGAAGAGTGATAAAAGCCTCCCAAAACACACACATTTATATGTTGAAAACCTTTAAGTGAAAATGCCATAACACTTAGTTTGATTTTTGTTCTGAAACATAATTTTCAATACATGTTTTCTCCAACTTGAAAATGAACAGATTGGGTTTTTATTAGGTTGCATCAGTAATTTTATTATGACCTAGGAATATTACCAAATGTCACTTTAATGAACTTCCTTTCTTAAAATTATACTTATAAAGGACCCAAACAATATTTTTAGGTATATTTATTTGTGTGTCAATATTTTGGTTCTTTGTGGTTCTTTCCCACAAAAAATGGTTGAACTTCAGAAATATGTTATTTCTCCGAGTCTGTTTTTTTAACTGCTCAGTTTCTTTCCACTAAGTCTGATTTTCATCAAGTTTATATTTGGTCTCTATTTTGTTAATTTTAAATCAATTTTTTTCATCTGGAAATCTACATAGTAGGTCTGAACTCAGTAATTCCTGCAAAATATGTAGGCACATATCTGCTATCTGTACTGTCTGAAATGCCTCTAATTCAGATGATAATCTTGTGTATGAGGTACTTGTTTGAAAGCTCGTTTAAAAAAAAAAATGCTGGACTAAGATACACTTATGAATTAAACTTGTAAATCTGTCTGGGCAGTCAATGGAGAAAAACTGAGCCTTTTGCAAAGACTGGGAAAGGAGATCCTCCATAAGAAATCTAAAGTCAGAGGAAATACTATGATGCTGATTAAATTGTCTATATCTTGGAATAGCTAAAGAGTGCTCTTTGCTCTTTTTGGATATAAAACAAAATTAACTTGGCAAGAAAAATTATTTCTAGCTCCTTAGCTGTTAATTATTTCTTTTCAAAGTTTACTTCCATTTATTGTTCCAGAAATGCAAGAATGTTGTAATATTTTTTATCTGTCTTATTTGTCACAGAAGTATCTCTTAAATAAGTACAGGCTATGAATATTTTCTGGATACTGGCAGGAAAACTGCATCCATTTGGCTGAGATTTCCTGAGGTGTTAAATAACGCCTTGGACGTCTTGGACTACATAGCCACCCAATATGGACAGATATTTTGTATATCAGTTTTATATAAAAAAACAAGATTGCCAGTCAATCATGCAGCTATGATGACTGTACATGTTAGCTGGTGTGTGCATGTGTGGTAAGACAGAGACATAAAGAATGTAGATTTTACTGTGTGGGAACAGTGAGTCATTGAACTTGCTCTTCACAGCTATAAATCAAAAAGTGAAGAAGCATGCACTTTTTCATGTGTGCAGTAAAAGAAACAAAAGAGATAAAAATGTATGAATAGTCAAATTTACTATCTTTTTATTTCTTTTATAGCGTCTCTTATTTTTACACAAAGTACAGAGGTGTGCAAGATAGTACACAGGTTTGTTGAGTTGTGGGCTTTTATCCCCCAATTAGAGTAGGTAACACTTCAATTTGAAAAGATGCAGAAATACTGTTAGCACACCCTGTGCACAGAAATCACAGGAGTCACAGAATCACAATCACCCTGTGATTAGTTAAGCAGCTAATGCCATTGGTTATCAGCTTGAGATGATACGAAGTAACTTGTTTTTTCTTTAAAAAGATCACAAGATTGCTAATATCTTACATTTATTTTATTTTATGTTGCACATCTCCTATGACTGCACTAGTGCTTCCTTCACAAAGCATCAGAATTACCCACAAATTGCTTGGACTGAGAAGTCTGATGTAAGTCTGGCTTTTCCAATGCCCATTTTCAGACCAATTGTAATGGGAACCATTGCAATGACATCTTAAGCTTGCAGCCCTCTGACATCACAGCATTGTTTTAGCGAGAACAGGAATAGAGAGAGATGCTGAGGAATAGAAAGTCTTGGATCCACATATACAATACTCTGCAAAGTGGAACTACACTGTCAAAGGGAAAATGGTTTGCCTCTGGGGAAGAAGATAGATGTGTGGAAGAAGAGCAGCTAACTATCTGAGTCAAACACATTTCTTGATGGATATGGACATAGCAACTTAGTCACACTTAAAGCTCAAAGTACAGGCTTAGTCTGGTTTATGAAATAATTGTTAGCTTGGTTTGTTTGCTTGAGACTATTCCTTTAGAATATTCAAAAGTCAAATCTATTAGTTCATATAATGGCTGTGTTTTCAGTGTGTGCATGTGGGTGCAACTTTTTGAACTGTGTTTCCATGATGAAAGCTTTGAAACAGTAACAGCAGATAGCCAGCTATATTTGTTTCAATGAACTTCTGCAGTTATTACAGTATTTATAGAAACTTAAAGGGCTGCGGATGCAGTTTAGCAGATATTTGTTTACTTTTCAAGGAGATAATTATGTGATGTCCACCAAGCTTGTGTGCAATCTATAATGGTAATTATCAGGCTTGTGCAAAAATATAAATTACACTCCAAAATATGTATCCCGTGGGGAATGATTCCCTTCTACATTTTTAAACTACTTAGAAGAACATTGCTCTCCTACACTATTACTGCTTGCACTGTTTCCAGTCTAGTTTCTCTTTTGTTTGATTGTTGTTGATGTACTCTCATATTGCCCAGCAGATTAACTTTTTCCTCCAGTTTATGTAAGTAGCCATCTCAACTGGAACCACTGATGCAAGAGGCAGCAGAGTCATCTTAATCAATGTACCCATCTAGTACTGCTAGAAGCCCACGAGACCTATTGATAGAAATGATGTAGTTGCAGTACAGCTTCTCCAGTTCTATCACTTGCAGCTGTAAGGTGACGCTATATTGAATTTTTGAGCTCTAAGTGCTTTCATCCTTCTTCTTCACACAGACAAGCTACAAAATGTTCATTGCTTTTCAACACTTCAGCCTCTGTAAGTGAAAACTCAGATATATAACAATTATTGTGGACAAGACACTTTGTTGCGTCAGAATTTAGCTTGACTCACAGGAAGAGAACTTTCTGGCACCTTTCTATCATCCTGAGCTTGACTGCTAAGGCAACTTAATTATGGGCACTAACCTGCTATAGAGCTACAATAATCCCAGAGCTACAATAGTGCTGAGACAGCTGCCTCACAGCTAGCCTAGCTGTATCAAATGCCATTAGTTGGACGAGAAAGTTCGTTTAGTTGGTGGCAAAAATCTGATGAGCCAAGAGTCTTTGCACTCAGATTTACTTAGTGTAATCTAAGAGCAGATAAACCTTATTCTTGTTTCCCTGTGTCTGTGTTAGTCAAGACTGTGTCACTCTACAGTATATAAGAAAAATATATTTATACCTTAAGTTTTGTAATTTTTGTGATTCTGAAGTATTTACAGTATCATCTAATCTGATCTTTGCTTACTTCCAAAAAGCCTGGAATATTAAGGAGTGAACCATGCAAGTAGTTTCCAGACGTATCTGGTTGATCTGAGCAGAATTCACTTAACAAGTGGGCAGTGAAAGCCTGGACCATGCAAATCTTTCACATGGCACAGAATAAACTCTTCTTTTTAGTGGATCTAACACCATACTTTTGAAAAAAGTTACACTAGGTATTGGAAATTGATTGTTCTTTCACCATGGTGAATGTTCTTTCACCATATCTCTATGCCTAGGAAATACACCTAATAATAGAATGTGTTTATCCTTGGGTTTCCTTAGTTATCTTTGGAAAAATGTGATTTTTTTCTCTTTCTTGTACATTAAAATCATTCCTGATTCTGGATGGCCTGAATAATGTTGATTCTTGTTCTCAAGTCTGGATTAGATTGGCTTTGCAAAGGAAAAATTGAGTTGGGGCACAACTGGCTGTGTACACTAGGTGGGTTATTTTGACCATGGCATTCCTAAATTTCAGGATGTAAATCAGAATTTCAGTGGCTGTCAGGTTCCTAAGGTTCAGTGTAGCAAATACAGTCTTGAGTCTTTCTCTGCTTTGTTGATGCAAGGTCAGAAATGGTTGTATTTTTGCCCTTCACTGCAGGGCTTCTCTTAAGTATATTATTCAATTACACAAATTCCCTATAAGTCAGGCAGTAATTTCACTTTGCCCAGACCAATAATTCTCTGAGGACAGGAATATACTAAGAAAATACAGTAGATCATAATCTTAAGGGGAAGATGCTTTGCCTGATGAAATGTAGATGTCTGCTCTTGAGCCTGATGTCTATGTCTGAGCTTCTGTCACAATCAGTGGAGAGAAACAGGGAAGAGTGGAATGTAACTACTCTTCTCTGACAGGGCTAAAAGTGTGCAGATAAATAGTTTTCTATAAATGCCGCTTTCTCTACCAACCATAAAAGGAGGCTTGTGCAAATAATTTGGAAGCAGGCAATCAAATCCTCTCCTCAGTGCTTAAAGCAGAATAAATCCTTCAACTGGGACGCAGATGAAGAAATGCAGCCTATCAGACTAATAATTTGGAACTCAATAATCTACCACTTCTTTCACAGGAGGTTTCAAAGGAAAATTTCTGTCTAACCTTGAACAAAACTGCTAAGATTTCACTATAGGAGGGGCCATTCCAAAGGTGAGCTCTCCTGGCAGCCCCATTCAAACTGGAAGACATTCCCTATTTTCCCAGCAAGGGATTTTGCCTCCTCAAAGCTGTGCTATTTGCCTTTTTTAATAGTGTCAGCTGTGTATAAAGATGTGAGACACAATTAGTGTCTCAGCCTTCAGCGTGCAGTGTGATTATTTCTGCTACATTAATATTTCAGGTAATTCATCAAAACATATTATTCACCTGCAATAACCCCAGAGGCCCTATTCCTCCACAGAATACTAATTGGTTTTGCATTTGGTGAAAGCAGTAAGAGAAGGAGAGGTTTAATATTTGTTATGTTGAAATGAATTAGAGATCAGGGCAGAATATTTTGTGAATATTACTGATAGACATAGAATTGGTTTTGTTTGGCAAATCTATCTGGTATCCTCTCAAAACTTTCAAAAACCTGGCATTTGTTGCCTCCTCAGAATAATTTAACTACTGAATAAATTTAGTATAAGCAAAAAAGGTGAAATATTTACATAAAAAGTACCTGTCATGATTTTCTGAGAAAAAATGAGCATGAGGAAAGGGATGGGGTGTTTATTTCCTCCCAATCTTAAAATCATCCAGACCTGGGATTTGGGAAAGGACTCTTAGATCAGACAGTATGGAGTATTCTGACAGTTACAGTGCAGTCCAAGCTGGCATCACCCAGTGAGTGTGTGAGAAACTCTACCCATGAACATGAAGTAGCAGCTTCAGACTTACATAGCAGGCACTTTGAGGAAGCAAACTCTATGTCCAATGAACACTTGGGTATCTTTATACTTGCCCTGAATACTCCCTATTTATCTTGTGTCATATGAAGCCTCTATTTCCTATTTCCACATACATAAAGTATTTTCAAATACTTTCAAAAAAGAAAGAAAAGAAAGAAAGAAAAAAATAGAGCATGTATTTCCCCCTCCTCCAAAGTTCTTTCATATAGATTTCTTGCATGTAAATGTGTAGCTTTTGATATACATCATTTTGTAGGGTTTTTCTGGCAGGAGAATATTTTAATGTGAATAAGCACAGCTTCTGCCTGCTTCACACACTGGTTGCCTTAGTAACTGTGGCATAGTGCAGCTGAAGTGTGCTGATACCCTCGAAAGGGAGTTTGAAGGAAGCAGATGGGCTGTGATTATCATTGGTTGGATCAATTAGATGAGTAGATTGTGAGATACTAAAAATAATACCTTTGATTTCTTAAAAAATTTATTTTGCAGGAGGAACAGCATTTTCAATGTGACTATTTAAGATATACGTCATTGTGTTTGCAATATTTTTGTTCAGTTTATATGATGAGGAAAGAATCTACTTTCCTGTCTTTTAGCTCATGAACTTGATAGCTTTACTTTATTTTTAGTGCTTTCTTCATTTCCAAACAGTAGCTGCTGGTATGAACAAAGTGCGTCAAGATGCTAAAAAATTAACAAATCCATAATAAACAAAAGAATGAATTTATAAACTAGTTTCCTTTGTTAAGTTTGAAAACAAAGACAAGAAAATCAATGCTAAAATATCTTTACAAAAAAAAAAAAAAAAAAAGAGAGGAGGGCAGGAAAAATCTGAGCTTGCAACTTAGATATTTTTGCAGAATATGAGTTCTTACCTAGATGAAAGCCAGGGTACATTGTATCAGGGAAAAAAAGAATGCTTGGAATTAATTTTGTAAGTTATCAGCTTAATGGCTTTACAGAGCATAATTTTACATAATTTTATTGTGCTATTTTGATTTGTTCTAAAAGAAAGAGAACTGAGTGAAAAAAATTTCTACATTTTCAAATTTTAGAAAAAAGTTCTTTATTTTTAATAGGAAAATTTGAAGGTTTGGTGTTTAATATTCTATGGTATTTTCAGAAAACTGGCCACTAAATTCAAAATTACTAATAAGGGAACAAAACCTGTATAGGACAAGCATTATTCTGATATCTGTGAGATCTTATAACTGTCCCCAAATGTAAAAACACACATCTAGCTTAACATGAGAAGTGTGAGAGATGTAATCCTTTTATTGGATGTGAATCCTTCGTATGAAGAATTTCCATTCCTTGCGTCTTAACAGTATCCGGTATCACAGACGTTTTGCAGTCACATTTGAACGAGTTGGGTACCTTTGGTTTAGTAGCAGTAAAGGATGACCCCCATATGTAGTCTATGTTTTCCCAGGCCTGCAGTTTCTAAGTTCCATTTCTTTGTGATGTTTTGGTTTTGGAAGCCTGTTCTCACAGCTTGAACATAAACATTGCCATTGTTTCTGCAACGAAACTTTAATGTTTTGGATTCTTTCTGTGGGATGGACTTTCTTTGATGTCCCTCTGGTTTGGCCAATGTGGGTAAAGAGTTCTGTCATTCTCCCCACCAATGAGAGTGGCCCGTCCAAAAAGGTATAAAAGGGGTCAGTTTGAATAAAACCAGAGTCAGATTGTTATCTCTCCCAGCTGTCTTGGAGAATTTGTGTCGTCTCGTTACTCGCCACAGCGACACCCATACATTGGATCTTGAAAGCTACATTTCTCTAAGGAATTCTGATATCCCAGGTGTTTCTGACATGATCACCACATTGAAAGGGGTGCAGGATCACTTTTCATTTTTTCTCAGATACAATTCTTGAAGAGTTTTGTATGAGTTTTGTATGCTAGCCCCACTCCTCTGTCATATTCCTGTCAAAAATGCTCTGATTACAGCTTATTTTCACTGCTGGGATGCCTGTCTGTTTGTGACACTGCTTTTTATGGTCTCTAAGAAACTTAAGTGTTGAGGGAATGGAGGAAAAGGATAGGTATGGAGTTAGAAAAAGACAAGATGAGAGCAGGCACAGCTCCTGAGGGGCTACATTTTTTATCCTGAAAGAAATTGCTGTTGGAAGAGAAGATAACAAAATGCAATTACCAGGAAGACCATGCTGGTAAACTAAGAGGATTTAGTTTAACAAATTCAGACAAACTAAATAGATATCTAAAACTTCTGTTCTACCTTTCACATATACACCTGTTGGTGCCTGAAGCTTAAGGGGTCTCTGGTAATTCTCCATCACACTTCAAACAATGTACCTTTCTGAGAAAGGCGTGATTTGCTTTGCTGTAAAACCACAGGGGAAAGGGGATTGGGGAATTTACTGAATTTACTTCTTAAGGTTTCACTGCCTCACTCAATTAGAGAAGTATGCATCACTGTAATACAACAATGATGAACACTGTACCAAACCCTAAAACAGAAAATCAGAAAAATATTGTTAATATCTGTAGAATAACAGTTTCAAATTATGTGTGTTCCTGTATGTGTAAAAGAGCACATAGGGAAAAGGACTGCACACAGAAAATAAATTGGGGAACACTGGAAATTAAGCATATTGTGGCAAGTTTAATTAAATGCCTTTTAAGGATTAGGTTTTGTTTTTAGACTGTTCCCTTTGATCCCCTAGTGTTTAACAGCACATTTAATAAAAATGGTCTGATTTGGCACTGTCAAGTAACTTCTTTTAATTTGCAGCTGATGTGAAATGAGCTCCCAGGGAGTTTTTTAATGAAATTCTTCAAATATGTATCAAAACAAGAAAAAAAATTCTTCAAAGAACTTGTTTGAATAAAGTGTCACTAAATCAAACTTAACTGAACATTGGCCAATTTCCTAAAATGCAGTAAGTTGAAAGACTTTGTAAAGCTGCTTGGAGGTTGACTTGCTGTAATTTATTTTGTTTATTATAGAAAAGTTCTTACAGAGATCATGGTGAAAGTGAACTCCCCTGTGTGCAACCTCATTTTGTATGTTTGCTGAAACACAGTTATCCTAAATGTCACCATAATTTCAGAGATCTCTCTGTTTCTCTTACCCTTGTGTGCTAGCAATAGCTTTTTTTTTTCTCAGACCTTTCCTTCTGCTGCCACTGGCTGTTAATTACATTAGTGGCTAACAGTATTACCTTAATTTCAGGAGCAGCTGGCAATTCAATCACAAGTGCTTGAGAGACTGATCGTCAATCATCTGCATCATGTGTTCAAAGCAACCCTTGACCTCTCCCCACTGGGGGAGCACTTCGGATCCTTGGTTCTGGCTCAGCACCCACTGCTCCGTTGTCTTTGATGGAAACCCAGGTGAGCTTAAGAAGTATAAAGATAGTCTCATCTGCATTTCCAAAAAGGATTCCATTTGTTGGCAATTTATTAATGTTTTTGTGCTGTTATTAAGAAGACTCTGTTAGCGATAGAGAATTACTTAAGTCAATAGCTTTCAAACCTGAAGCAGAAATGTACATTTAATGGGACTTGTAAAATGAACCAGTTATTCTGGGTTAAGAAAGCTATAAGGAGAAAAATATAATGGAAAAAAATAATCTATTCCACAATAATATCATACATATGTTCATGCAAAGAAAAAAAGATGTCAGTTAAACTAGTACTCATCAAAAACTGGGAAATGAGTATTATGAAGAACGGATTAGAAGAAAATGACACACATTGTCAAAATGAAATGTTTTCACAAGATACTCTGAATTTTGGGATTCATTGTGGCCTGTGAGGTATTCTGTAAAACTCCTAGAGGAACAACAATGTACCTTTAAAGTAAAGAAATTCAGACACAAACAATCAGTTTTCCTTCTAGTACATAGAATTTAGAATAATTTTGTATTTTCTATAGGCTTCTTCTCTATGTCCTTCATTTACAATGCTGAGTTTACTTTTTTTTCCTTTTTTTGCAGTAAAATAATTTAGGATGAAAGAACATCCAGAGATTTTCTGCTACATGTCTTTTTGTGTATGGATATGCATAAATACTAAGCTGTTTTACTCAGGTTTTCATTGCAAAAAATCCAGACAACTTTTCACTAGGCAGAAATTAACAGCAACCAAGCCCATTGCTGAGTAGTGGTAACTGATCCTTTCCACATTCCCATGTATCTAAACCACAGAAAAAACTTTTGAAGATATCTTGTAAGATAGATGCATTATTTATTTTGTGTTATTGTTTTATATTGAGAACAAGATGTACACAAATGCATACCTCTGTTGGTTTTGTGCTAAATACTTATGTACGAATTCAGAGACTCCTAAGTCAGTGCATTCAAGTTTATACAGAACCAGAGCTCATTTAGAAAGTATTTCTAAGCTCTGATCATATAAGCCATACAAATATGTATGCCTCCAAATTTCAAAAATAGAGAACTTAATAAGATCTGATTTTCCAGTTAAAAATCCTGGAGTCATGTTAAACTTGTCCCCCGCAGAGCCTGACAAAGAGGTCAGAATAAAACATCTACCTTGAAATAGGAACAAAGCCTCAGAACTTAAGTTAAAACTGATCTCATATCTCATATGACTTCTGAATCAACTTTTAAGTTTGGGTTGACACTGTAAATTTAAACAACAAACAAACAAACCCAGAAAGAAGACCAAACTCCATAAAATTATCTCACCTTTTGGGTCTTCAAGAGGTATGTGCCATTTTTCCTTTTTAAAATCCTTTTCTTGGTCAGGATAAGTTTTCTGAAGTTTCATTTGGAAGCTTTAAGTCATAATCTGATTTTATGAGGTACATGTAAATTATGTAAGATATCTGCTCAGAAGGAAAAAAAAGGCTTTTGGCAGCCTACTTCAGGGAAAAGTCAGTGAAAGGTTGATGCAGATGAAAATCTCATGGACAGTTACATTAAGTCTGCTAAATGCTTTGTAACTCAGCACTGCTGAGTTCACAAGGATGTTGAAGTGCCTCTAGCCACCTCTAAATATTCAGTTGTAGCAGCTCAGTTCCAGACACTCTCATTTTGAGTATAGGCAGATCTACATAAGCAGAATGTAATTCTATCAAGCTTCTAAAATTGTAGGATGTCATAACAGCAGGGAAATGAATGTGTAAATGAAGAAAGCTATGGAGAGAGAAAATGAAGAATTAGTTCTCTCAGTGCTGTATATATGATGCTAAGGGAGCCAAGGCATTGTCAAAATAAATATGATGAAAAAGTAAGGCTTTTCAGTAAATCTGCTCTATCCTTATGATAGTCCACAAAGTACCTAAAATAAATATTTTTTCTAGGATTTTGAAGGATTGTTTTCAATTGATCTTGCCTTTTAAAGGGCTTATTGATTAGTTTATCTTATGTTCCTTTCCAGATGCTGGAGTTTGTGATTCATAAAATACAGTAACAGCATACTGACGTTTCAAACTTCACAGTAATTAGTAAAGAAAAAAGTATAAGTAGATGAAGAAAAAAACACCCAAGATGCTACAAAAATATTTTATTTAAAATATCCTGGATAAGAGACCAGAAATACTTCAGAAAACAGTCTAAACACTTAAAATGCTTCATCAGGAGGGGAAGTGGAGGGGCAGGCACTGATCTTTTCTCTGTGGTGGCCAATGACAGGACCCAAGAGAACGGCCTGCAGTTGTGGCAGGGGAGGTTTAGGTTGGGTATCAGGAAAAGGGCCTTTGAGAATGTTTGGGCACTGGAACAGGCTCCCCAGGGAAGTGGTCACATCACCAAGGCTGTCAGAGCTCAATAAGCATTTGGGCAAGGCTCTCAGGCATGGTGCGACTCCTGGGGCTGTGCTGTGCAGGGCTAAGAGTTGGACTTGAGGATTCCTCTGGTTTCCTTCCAACTCAGGATATTCTGGGATTCCATAAGGGATGCTGTGTTAACATTGGAAATTACTTGTGGTATTTCTTCTGTAACACCATTTTTAAAAAAAATATAACCCTGGAAAGACAAGGTTTTCAATCAAGAATTGATGCTGAATGATGTTTAATGATGGTTCATTGGCACATTCTGCTGATTGCCTGGCTCTTGAGTTGTCTAATTAGTTGTTACCTTGCTGAATCTGAATAATTTTTTTTTTTCACTTTTCTCCACACTGAATATTTTTTCTACGAACAGAGCAGAACTCCTTTCAAATTCTTTCCCATGGTTCAGTCTGGTAGAAAATAAAGGGACTAATGAAATCTTTGAATCTGTAGAAAATGAAGTCTTAGATATTCATATATAGCAGAGATAATGCTCATTAAATCCATAATTTTTAAAGAATGTTGAAAAATTGGGGCAGATGAAGAAAAAAAAGGTATTGACAGGTTCCTAAGATTAGAAAGTATCTTGCTGTGAGGAACAGACTAAATCCATTTACTTTATCTGAAATAAAATGGGATGTCATTTGATTAGAACATATGAGTATATAGCAGTTAACAAAAAACACTTAAATTCAGCAGAGAAAAACATAATTAGAGCCTGGTAGCTGAGCCACAGATACTTGCATCAGAAATTAGGGACCACTTTTTAACAATGATGATAATTAAATGATGGAAAAAATTATTATAGGGTTGCTAAATTTATCATCTTTAAAGTCCTCAGCATGGCTGGCAGGAGTAATAATGTAGGACATTCTGCACTTCTTCCAGCTGAAATCCTGCTGGTTGGGGGAGGATGCTAGCGTCACCCTCATACTTCTTGTAGTAAATGTGCCAAAGCCAAATAGGATTGTTTTCTCAAAATTTTCCCTCAATTAAACACCAGTTACTGAGTTGAACAGAGGGATATGTGATTGAGATCTAATGACCTGGGGTATGGAGCATGACAAGCTAAATCAGTGAGCTTTTGTCTTTCGATGTGAAAATCTGCAGACTTCATGCAGACTTTTGCAATCTGGAGTAGCAATGTAACTTTACTGACTGTGGGTTTGCTTTTCCTCCTTATTTTGTGAGAATTGCCTGCCTTAAACAATATTGAAGTTGATGTTGTTCATAATCTGCCTGTTTCTGGGTTAGGACTTAATGTTGTTTTCCTGCTTTTCATTTCTGAGTGGGAAGGTTGTCATAATTTTTGGTGTATAAAAACATCTTACTATAGTTTTCTGTAGTTGTTACAGAATCATAAAATAGTTCGTGTTGGTAGAGATCTTTTAAATTTCATCAAGTCAAACTCCCCTGCAGTGGGCCAGGACATCACCAGCTAGACTCTTGAACACCCTAACCTTGAATGTTTCCAGCGATGGAGCATCTACCTCCTCCTGGGACAACCTGTTCTAGCGTGTTTCCACACTCATTTAAAAACAAACAAACACAATTCTTTCTTATACATAATCAAAATTAACCCTCCAGTTTAATACCATTACCCCTTGTCCTATTGCAACAGTCCATGGTAAAATGTTTGTCACCAGCTTCTTTAGAGGTCCCCTTTAGGTACTGAAAGGCTGTTATAAGGTCTCCCAGGAACCTTTTGTTCTCCAGGCTGAACAAGCCTGATTCTCTCTGCCTGTCTTCATTGGGATAGCATTCATCTTCGTGGCTTCCTCTGGACTTGCCCCAGTTCCTCCTGTGCTGGGTCCCCAGAGCTGGATGCAGCACTGCAGAGGGGATCTCTCTCACCAGAGCAGAGCAGAGGGGCAGAATCCCCTCCCTCCCTGCTGCCCACACTGCTCTGGATGCAGCCCAGGACACGTTTGGCTCTCTGGGCTGGCAGTGCCCATGGCTGGGGCATGTCCAGCCTCTCACTCACCAGCACCCCACATCTTCTTGGCAGGGCTGCTCTTGACCTGTTCATCCCCAGCCTGGGCTGATATTGGGAGTTACCTGGATGCAGTTCTCTAACATTCTTAGTCATGTCTATATAACTTTTAGGAAAGAAATGTTCCTACTATTACAGTACAGGTTTTTATCCATTTAAAGTGCAAAATTGCCATGGCAGCCCAAGAACCAGAATTTCAGAAGGCATGAAATCTACTCTCACTTGTTCTGTGTGCAGGTTTTAATGAAATGAGAGGATAGGTAAAGATGAGTAAGTATCACACAAAAGCAGTTTTATGTATCTAAGACATCCCATATCCAAGTTTCCTATGCTGTTGATTAGCTATGTGGTATACCAATCAGTGTGTTCTTCCAAAACAAAATCAATCAAACATGACCATTCCTACCTTGTAAAGACCAAATTAGTGTGGGATTCCAAACAGGAATGCATGTCTTTATAACTGACATTAACAAAGTAATTTGAATTATCATAGTTCTGCTTTGTAATTTCTTGCTGCCTACGGAAAATAAATGCACATTCCCTCATGCCCAGTACCATGAATAAAAATATAATGTATGTTAAAAATCAAAATAAATTAAAAAAAGAAGCCATTCCATAATGACTGAAAAATTCTCACTTTAGAAATTTTGAATAGCATACTTTGAAATTATACTTTTGAAATATTTTATTTCAGTGAGTAGCATATAATTTATGGCATGTCATTAGACATAGAAATTATTATCTTTTTAATATAAGACATTATGTAAGTATGCTGGAAACAAGAAGGCAAAATAAACAAAGTCAAATCAGTCAAATAAATCTTGACATGCTAATATAAAATGCTTTGATAATATATTGAAATGTAAAAGGATGCCTATATTTAAATTTTTCTTTTAATTTACTTTAAATACAAAGAGATATTAGTAACATAAATTCATATGAAATCTAGGTGTTATCACATATTTGGCACTAAAACAAAGAACATTAAAATGGCCTGTCAGAAAACAGCTATGGTAATTTGGTTCTGTCAAGTAAAAGCCACCCTGCATAGTTTTAGGGAGCAGATTCTCATTTGTTTCCCACAGCCCTTTGGGGCATAAAATGTGATAATGGTCTATTTTAATGGGTGCTTAATTGCTTTTACATGTATTTCTCCTGTATGAATTCATGGTGATTTCTATTAAAGTTTCTATGTCAATAAATCATGTCCAGTGAGTGTCTCTTCAGGAAGGCAGTTATGCAAATGCTACATTCCTACTGCGATTCTATGGCATACCAAAACTGGAAAAAAAGGAATGCCTAGTGAATGAGAATAAAAGTATGGATAGGAACACTTATTCAGGAAGAAGTACTTTGGGCATAATTAATCACGAGAAGCTTTTTAAACTTTAATCAGTGGATCGACGAATAAACAGTAACTAACTTAGTAAAAGTACATTTTTGTAAAAGAAATCTTCTTCAGTTCTCCAAATAATAATCTCATGTTTGATAGTTGATTTATTTCCCATGTCATTCATTGAATTGTATATTTGGGAAACTGTCCCTGGAGTACTTAGTGCTACAAATAAGCAAAGTTGTATAGATCTGGCAAAGGGCAATTTATGGTTTCTCTCAATGATGATATACTGGGGTATGTTTTCTTTTTTGTTTGTGATATAAAACATACCCACTATTAAGAACGCTCTTTTTCAAGATCTGTCATATAAAATACACTCAATTAGTTTTAAAGCATATATGCACTAAACAGTTGGGGTTTTTTTCTAGAAGCTTACTGGACTAGATATATGTTTTTAACAGAGTGAATTGAAAAGAATCATGTTAAGAATCATATTCTTTATTACTGTAAAAAATTTAATGTAATTTAAGTGTCAATAAAGAGCAAGAGATAGGTCTGTATCCATTTCCAAATACTCTGGTCCCATTTTTAAAAAGAAATAGTAACAATTGTCCTTTTTTTTCCCCCCTGAATTTTCAGTGGTTTTTAAGGTAGATTTGCTTTTTTTACTTTGCTTCTGTGCAAGGGTGAGCCATCAACTGGTGTCAGTCTTGGAAGATATAGAGTTCTTTTTCTATAGACGCTGAATATATTGTATCATCAGATATAACTCTTTTACAATCATCAGGCATGATTTTTCAATATGTGTGAAGCATGTTGACATAATCAATAACCTGTTCTGCTTTTAAGGATAATTCCTAAATGACTTAGTGTTAGATTTAATCTCAAGCCATATCACAGAACAAAAGATGTAAAGAAGAAAACTAGGAATGAAGAATGCAGGTTATAGCCACCTACTGGGAACATTTTTATAAAGTATGAAACAGTGCTTTAGAACATTAGTTAGCATTAAATATTATCATCACATATTTCTTATTTCTACAGAATCTGGATTCATAAAGTAAAATCGTAGTTTCTTTGAAGTTAGTTACAAAATTTCCATTAACTATCATTAAAATACTCCCATTAGTAAGGTCAGGATGTAGGAGCTAAAAACTAAAATGAGTTACTGCTGAGCATTGTGGTTATTAGCAAGTGCAACATTTGAAATTATCCTTCTTTTCAATGTGAGGATATTTTTTTCCATTTATATGAGTTTGTTAGTCTGCTCTGTGTGTTTAGAATCTAAACTCTGGAGGACAGAAATTAGTTTAGGAATATTTTGTACAGTCTCTTAACAAAAGGGCCTGTGATTTCAATTTGAGCATCTGGGTGCTATCAGAATGCAATGGGTTCATAATAACTGCATGCAAAACAGCTAGGAGGAAAATTGCATACAGAAAGGCAATTATCTGGGATATGATAATACAGGCTGCCACCTACGCTGGCTTTTCCTCCTAATGGCTGTTGAAAAAGACTGAGCACCTTTGTTAAGCATTTCAAAGACGGAACAGTGACAGGTGTTATACAGAATTCAAGAGCTATTGTTTAAACTTAAGCAATATTGACTAAAACTCTGATTTCACCCTAGGAAGCCAGTTAATTATAGCTGAGGCTTTATTCAAAAGCTGACATGACATAGCTGACAGAATTACAGAGGAAACTGAGTTAGTCATTGACATCAATGATATAAAGTACCCTCGTGCTTCTTACCTCATGTGAGGGGATAGTTACAAATTGCTGGTATGGTTGATGATGCACAGCATTTAATGACATATGCAGAGCATTTACTGTGGGGAAAAAAAAAAAAGGAGATTTAGGTCTAATTTATATGTATTTGACAGTCTCAAGGCTTTCACAGATGATGGTGCTGAATGAAAATAGGAAATTAAATGAAAATTGAATGCTTACCTCCTTTTCTGCAAGGTGGGCCTGAAGTAACAAAGGCAGGGGGAGTTGTTTGCTGCATCTTGATAAATTTTCAAGTTGTTTCTCCTTTTTATATGTACTAGAAATTAATATTTTTTTCTACTCTATAAAGAGGTAAAAACTAAATGCAAAGAGAAATGCAGTGTTCAGATTGCTTGAAAGATTGGGAGGAAAAATAAATCTGGTTCTCATAGAGGGTATTTTATCTAACCCCCCATCCCTTTAAGTCAAGAGTATTTTGATGCTATTGTTTCAGAAAATACAAAATAAGTCTGATGTCTCATAGAAGAAAGTATTATATATAAAGTTAAAGGTCTTATAACAGGAAAACAGGTCAGGAAAAGGATAAAGAATGGATAGGTAAAGAAACAGATATTACAAGTGAGGAGAATACATGTCTACTTTCAAAACTGGTAAACCAGCTAAGCCTCAGAAAATGAGACGAAAAAGTTCCCAATTCTCAATAAAAAATGGATTGCTAAACTCCAAATAGTCTTGTGACCTATATTTTCAGAACATAATTACTAATTCAGCATCAAAACAATTGGTTGATTAAAAGAGCAACCCCCCCTAAAAACCCCCTGTAGTGTTGTCTTATTTATCCACTTTTGAGACATGCAGGCTTACTTTCCTGGACTTTGAAACCACTTCTCCTGTTTATAGGAATAAGCAGTAATACTGAGTTAAATGACGTTCTGGGACAAGGCTGGGTATTCCTCTGTTCTTCATGAAGAAACTGCTTTTTTCTGCAGAGATCAAGTAAATTCAAGAATTAGCAAGAAACCTGCACCTAGTAATTGGGATATTCACCCAGAGAAGCCAACTAAGATCTTTTTTTTCCTATTCTGGTGAATGTTTAATATATTAATTCAATACTTGATCTATTATTGGAAGACCAATGTGTTTATATGAGAGTCTCCAGAGGGGCTTCTGTCTTCAGAGAAAAAGAGCTACTTGTTAAACTCACATATGGGAATCAGGACCTCCTATTGGATTTTTTTAATGATTATTTTAGCAAGATATCATCATATGTATATGGTCTTGGTCAGCTTTTGAAGCTGGATCTGTAAAGCAGATATTGGCTCAGACAATCCCACTGTATCGAGCTGATCTATCTTCAGTGAGTTCCCAGGCTATTATCACAATGAGAGTCAAGCAAGTCCAAGTCGAACCTTTGGTCCTTGGGTTAGAAAAACGGTTGGCAGAGCCCCATAACATGTGACCCTGCTCTGAAACTCCTGCTGGGAAAAAGGTGGGGGGACAAGCAGACAATTCTGTTTACAGGCTTCTTTCCTTGACTTCCCACAGCACTCTTCACACTCCCTGTGCTGTTTGTATCACTACAGGTTTGAACAGGTGCCAAAGCTTCTGGTGCATTTTGGCACCAGAAAATTGGCAACAAGAGCAGCTCTGCTGCCATCCAGACAATTTATGCCCTGGTCCAACATGTACTTCATCAAAGGGCTCGGTAATCACTGCTGGGGCTGTTTTTCATTATCTCATCCTCAGTGGGAGATCAATAGAAACAACAATGTTAGCAAACACTAGATCCTGAAAGATGTCAAATATCTTAATCATTTTTATTTTTTAATTTTGTAGAACCTTAAGCACAACATAAAATCTTGGCTACAAAATAGGTATTATGATTCACTGATTAATTTATTTAGAATTATATCCCTGTGGAGAGGTTAGTGTGTGTCCAGACTGTGCTACTAATTACTTACTTTGAACATTACCTCACATTCAACAGGCACATAAAGCAGTATTTATGAATGCAGGCAGGAAATGGCTAATGGAACCAAATCCAAAAATATTTCAGACTTTTTTGGAGGTTTTAGATTCTGTTAAATTTATTAATAATAAGGAAAATGCTACTATATGGACCAGTGCATTAGATATATTAAAATATAGCTGAGGTTTGAGAAATATTCAATTTAATTGATATCAAGGAGGTATCCAAGCAAACTTTATTGAAGTGGGCAAGACCCTAAAGAAGGTAAAATAATGAAAATTGGAGGCAAATGTAATAAAAACCAGGTAATATTTATTCCCTATCAGATGTAATGTCTTACTGTGACTATTCCTGAAAGTGTAAAGTTTAAGTGATCCATTAAAATTAGAAGAAATGTGCTTTTGACAGCAAAACTGCAGATAACAAATTTATCAGTCACATAAAAGTATAAGTAGCCTGGAAGAAGAGCAGTCATAACCTCCTTCCATAGTCCTTGCATTGTTTGAATCATCTTTTAAATACAGACTTTGCAAAATATTATCTTAGTTTATTACCAATTATGGTTTTAAGACAACTTTTGCTACTGGTACTGTTCCCAGGTTGATTTGTTTTTACTGTTACTATAGTGTATCACTACTTGTTTTTGCAGTTTCCGGTCTTTTATCTCTTACACTTATTTTGTTTCTGGCTCAGGAAATAATGCAATTGTTCAGCTATCTCAGCAATACTTTTGTTTTTTCCCCTGGTATATGGTGGTCTCTTTATTTGGGGTCATAATATGAGTACATTAGGCTGAAGTTGGGTGTTTACTGCACACCACCTTGGGTAGGTGATGTCTCTGTGAGCTGGAGTGCAGAATATTTACACAATAAATAGAATTCACTTTGCTAAACTCTGAAAATTGTTATGACAAATCCTCTTGGTATCATCCCGTTTATTTTTCTCTTTTAATAGAAAAAAATCCAAGTAGAATTTCCTGAGGTATCAGTCTTGAGAGAAGGCAGCAAATGGCTTTTCCCTAATATCTGTTACTTTACAAGAGAAGAGATGTCTGTTGTATTGATTGATATATATTCCTATTCTATAAAGCTGGAAGATACATTGAAGGAAATTATTTCTTTCTATAGAGACTTTTTAGAAAGACTTTGATAAAAAGAAATGTTTTCTTGACTTAATATCTATTAGAGGAATTGGCTCTTTTCATGTTTAAGTCATTTCCTTCATGGAAACAATTACTTCACAGAAAATTGACTTTTTTCAAGTCGTTTAGGTTACAAATTCACTTATGCAGGATTTTCAGGAATTATGACTAGGTCAACCACCCACATCATATCTAAAAGAACAGTTCTTTGTTTAGTTTAATAGCATGGTGATCCATTTTTTTACATTTTAGAAGATAATCCTTATTTCTTTTTCTTTCTGAAATGCAAGAGAAAGTGGTTGAGTAAGGTCACTGTGAAGGAACACAGTGTGTATATGTTATCCTTTAACTCAAGTTCATTTTCAGTGGAAGGAGAGTGGTAAGTCCACCTATTTTGGGAGCAGCACACTGTGGGTGAGTCCCAACACCACCAGGAGTCTCTGCTGGTTTTGAGAGCCACCCACAGGGTGCTGCTGATGAGCTCAGTGCTGCTGAAAGTTGTGTGGAAGGAAGGCTTTAGACACCCATGGTAGAACTCCCTCAAGGAATGGATTCCCTGTTTGCCTAGGTTAAGGACTGCACACATAGGCAATAAATCAGGGTCACTGCTTGAAAACTAAAGGTTTTGTCTGGAACAAAGCAAGAAGCCAAAAATGAATAACTTATGCTCATGTTATCAGAACCATAAAGGATTGATGAAGAATGCTTGAGCTAAATTTTTTAAAAAGAACTTAGGATTTTTCAGTCATTTGTCTTACATGCTCTGTATAGGCCAGAAGCGTGAGAGGAAGATCGTACAATTCCTTTAAAAAAACTATTTTCTGACATACAACTTGGGTTGGCTAGGATGGGCTTAACCTTCTCTATAGCTACTTATAGGTGCTGTACTTTAGATTAGTGGCTAAAGTAGGGTTGACTCAGCAAAAAATATCTTCACAAATCTTCGGCTGACTCAGGAAAAAAATCTTAGCAAATCTCCTAAAGAAATAACATTTAAAACATCCTTGTTTTGATTATGACTGAAAGTCTCATCCAATATATATATATATATATATATATATATATATATGTTGGCATGTTTCTATATGCCTACTCACTTCAGATCAGGGAGGGACCTATCCAGGTGTAAAAAAATGCACATTTGGACTTATTTTCAAGAAGTGCAATTACATTGCATTAAGAAAAATAATTCTCCAGTCACATGGTTTGAGCTTTGGTAATGTATCCTGAGTAAAAAACCTTAATCTTCTGGGAGTCAGCCAATTAATATAAGTAAAAAGAAAGGAAGATTTTTTTTATACAGCACATTCAGTAATTAATAAGGCAATTTGTGCGTCAAAGAAGTAATAATTGGTTCAAAAGTTTTCAATCATCTTATCCATCTGCCAAAGCATTACAAAAGTAAGTATTTTAACAGTTTCTGGAACCTGTCCTTATCAAACATTTGTCTTTCCATCTGCAATTAGATTTTTTAGGAAGTACTTCTCTTAATTAAGAAAACAATCATTTTATATTCTCACAGATGATAAAATGGAGAAGATAAACACTGTTTTGGTTCTTTTATAAAAAGTTGGAAGCAATTCACTTGATAGTTTAGAACGATAAATGCAAACTGTATAAAGACTATTGTCATCACTGAGCATTAATCTACTAGCAAAGAATTTTCATTCATGTGTTTCTGTGATTTGATGTGCTTCTCATCAAATATTGAAAGATAAATTTATCATAAACCACACTTGTATTATGAATTTTTTTACTCTGAATGACATATATTCTAGGAGAATATACAATTTAAAGGTCTTAAAACATTTAAGATATTTGTTTCTGCATACATATTGAAGTTTTGTCTGCTCTATTTTATTTAATGCTCTGATTGGAAAAATATGTAAGTAAATTTGCAGGGTTAAATGGAAAATGAGCAATTTTTGCATATGCTACATATACATTTTAACCTGTTTTCCTTTAAAAATTTGTGTAATGCTTAGTCTTCTGTTTCTTGGAAAATGTATACAGGTCAAACTTTTATTTTTTTTCTACATTTTAAAATGTGTTTTGTTATAAGTTTTAAGTAACATATATAGTAAGGAGAATAGTTCAAAAAGAATGTTATACATTTTGTAGGCAAAAAAAAAATAAAAAAATGAAACAGTATAATATACCAGTTAGTATATAGAGAAAATTGCTTTTTGGTGTATGCAAAATTATTGCTTTTTGGAAAGATCATGATATTTAAAAGTTCTGTGGAAGAATATGTTGGGATGTTTAAGTTTGTTTAGAAGGTAGGAATGATCACCCTGCACAGGATACTAAATTTTACAGTGTTCTCCTCTTTCTGTTTTAAGAGCTTAATGAATAACACCAGGTTTGACAAATATTTTGCTTTTTACTTTTTGCATTTTTAAAAGAAAGAACATGAAAATAAAGATGAGTAGTTAAGAAGCACAATAGCAGTCTGTAAAAGTAGTGCAAAAAGGTTCTTTTAAAGGATGTGTTTCCAGAGTATAGCTATTGAGAATATATCAAAGGCCTGCTGCAGTTCTCATATCAATTTATAGGATATATTTTACAGAGTTATTATTTCCTGCTGCTAATTCCTCAATAGCTCTTCTGATTTACAATTAGAATCTTAATGCTGAATAGTTCTTATTTGGAGTGTTGTGTAAGCAATACTTTTTCTAGACTCACTTCTAATCCCATAAATTCAGTATTACTCATCATTCTGATGCTCACGTGAAAAGGATCAGAACCTCATGTGTGTTCTGGACGTTTAAAGTATCCATGAGCTGACTTAAACTGATAGAAATATATATTAAAAATATGTGAAACCGGACTTTAAAGCTAGGAATTACATTTTTCCATTATACTTGTATTTAGTATTCATGGCTATTAATGTAACATATTTCCAAACAAAGCTATTTTCAATGTAATCAGAATGGAAACACTAATTTTGAAGGTGTATAAGTTTCTTTTATTTTTAAACAATTAAACAAAAAAGCTTAATAAAATTTACTGTTTTTAATAATAGAAAAATTTTGAATCTTTTTATTTGTGTTCTTTACTAACCATGAGACTGTATTTTTGCTGTGAAGACTTATTATAATTATGCATTTATGGATGATAAAATGGAACATTAATTTCACTTGATTGCCTTATGCAGGTTATAGGAGAATGCTGATTTATACAGATGATGATCAAGGAAGAATTCATGTTAAGAAGAATTTCAATTCTTGATTTTACAGTTTTGGTGGTTTTAAAATCCTTAGCATGAGGTTTATTACTGTGATATGTGCCAGGAAACCATACAGAGATTTCTTTCAAAGGCTCTGGAGGGAACTAGTGAGTGGGTTTTGATTTGAACCCCAAGGTTTTCTCTTTATTGCACTTTTCCCCCTAAGAACAGCTGTGGGGGAGCTGCAAGCGTCTCTGTCATCTCTAGAGCTTTAACACTGCTGTTTGTTTCTGGTAGTTAATAGGTCATGAATGGTGTGCTCTCTATCAATTAATCTTTGTAGTAAGTGTTTGGAAAATGTGTCAATAAAAGTACTGGAATTGATAATGACAATTATTCATTAATTTATACTTAGAGTTTCCATGTTCTTATTTAGGACCTTGATGATTGCACTTCAGCATTTTTGAAATGCTAAGCAAAATTTTTTCATAAATAAGTAGTCTGAGGACTTTAAAGGATCTGGTTACAATGAACACAATATTTAGGAAGATGGTTAATTCCCTCTCTCTGAATCAAAGCTGGAAAAGTAACTTGGCTGGCATTTCATTTCTTTTAGAGGGAATCTCTAACATGAGAATAAATTATGAAGGAATCCACAGAGGGCTTTACTTTAGGAAAGTCTACTTTTGATTATCTGTTCATTGATAAACATCTCTGCCACAAAATAAAAGTCTTTTTCACATAAAGAGCAGCCAGGAATTCATTTTAGTGGAGATAACTACATTTTCAAGTCAAGACAGCCATGGAAGACAATTTAACAGTGAAAATCAGTGATGTTCTTTCTTCTGATAGAAATGATAGATCTGGAAGGTGTTGATAAAACTAACTATACATTTGACTAGAAAATTTCTTGAAGTATTGGAATAGAAATATGGATGCATTTTTTTTGTCTTTTTTGCTATTTTCATTGTTTTTCTGAGGTGATGTTAGCTTAAAGCACATTTATGTTTTCTGAAATATTTTGTAACCCGATTTTGTAACCCATACAATGAGGATGTCTTGATGACTCACATTTGAACTCTAACACTAGACAGAATGAGTTTGGTATTGGCTTTTATTGGGTGAGCTCTTCTCTCTATCAGTCCTTTTGCTCTGGGGTCTTTTGGAAGTCCTCTTGTCTCTACATTCTGAAATGTTAGTAAAAGGGTTAGTGGATAAATTATATTTTTCAACTGTGCTTGTCTCAAAGAAAGTAGTTTCTATCAGCTGTTCCAAACAGCATTCTTTAGACTTTTAATGATGCCAGTCACATATGTATATTCTGCCAAAAATAAAAAAAGAGGGAATAGAGACTTGATAATCTGGGAACTGACGCTTTAATGAGATAATTCTCTGTAATCATGCAAATAACTATTTGGCTGACTATCTTGGATGAACTATCTTGTTCTCCACCTGCTAAATGGTAAGCCAGCATGGCACAAAAAAGGAATTCTTCCTACTTTGTGTCATCAGAATTCAGTGGAAGTACTGTGTCACTGGTGTTGGCATTTTCTTTACTGATACTCAGTGGTTTTTTTTTCAACTAAGCTTTTAGCTCCAACAAAAATGCCCATCAGAACATTCAATTTTTTTCAAAGATAAGCTAATACTAACATAAGAGTATAAAATTACTGACTCTCTTTGATGTGTCTCATAGTAGCAATTATAATTGTTCTAGTTTAATAGTCAAATTATAGAGACTGAATCCCTTAGGACTCCACAATGCTTGCACTCATGAGGAATATCATAAACAATGCTATAAATTGAATTTTCGTTATAATCTGTATCATAAGGCTGGTGAAATTTTCTGGTATATTTTATATAATATATAATATAATGTATATTTTCTAATATACATTAGTTTTCAAGAAATACCTGCGAGATTTTATTTTAGTCAACATTTCTACAAAAGGACATATATGGAATTTCACTTCCTAGTATGTTTAACTTTTCCTTTTTCAGAAAGTTTTTGCTACTATAGAAGATAAATATATGTTCAGTTGTAGGGATCTTTTGCTAACACTACTTAGCTTTGCTTTATGGTTTGATATGGGCTGTGCTACATTCACTTTTGTGCTTTGTTTTCTTAATTAATCAAGTCTTGTTTATTAGACATTGCTAATATAACTTTAAAGAGCTATTCTTATCTAATCTCAAACATTTACTTTAATGATTTGACTTCATTAGTGCCTCTCTCACTACCCAGTTAAAGAGTGTTTTTGAAAGCTATAGGCATATAGCAAATTCATATTCACAATAACTTCAGCAAAACAGAGCAAGATATCTTTCCTTTTGCACTCTAGTAACCATCCAGCTGCCCTTATTTTCAGACTACAGCAGACCCTGATTAAAAACCTCAAGCTTATTTATATTTCAAACAGTTTACTCCAAGTTTATCTTCGCACTTCCTCTGCAGTTGCAAATTTGGGAGTGTGTTCCTGTGAGACTGGTGCCATCTCTCCCTGGGGTAGGGGTGCCTGCTGGAGTGCTGCTCTGCTGCCTTCTGTCTGCTCTCTCTCTAGCTTGCTAAGTAGACCAGCAGGCTGTAGAGCAGCAAGCTGCGACAGCCATTTACTGTCCTGGTGCTGCTTCTGTTCTGTTCTGTTTTGGGGGTTTTTGGGGGGTTTTTTTTTTGTTTTGTTTTGTTTTTTTTTTTGATAATGGAACTACTATCCAAGAGAATAGAGGTTTTTAGCCTATTCTCCCTTCAGAAAAGTTAGTGCTATTTTGGCAAGGCAGCTAGGAAGCCTCTCAAGCAGGCTAAGTATGTACTGCAGCTGAAAGAAGCACACTTAGTTTAGTCCCACTTCTGCGCCATCACTTTTCTTTTGTTGGCACAAGCTTTTGTGCAGCTGTGTGTGGAAATGAGTTAGGCCAAGAATCCTCGTTAAAGTTAACACAATCAAGGAAAAAAAGATGAAAGAGTTACTTTAAAATCCAGCTGATAGGTCAGGCCTGATAATACTTAAAAATGCAGTGATCAGAGCCTTTCTAGAGGAGAATTATTCAGTACCATTCATCATAGGTATTTTCAAGATAAGACCTTGGGGTCTCATATGACCTGTTAGATCCTGAGCAGTGTTCATGAAATGAATGATAAGCCTTCAGTGGATGTCAAATCTATTAAATATTAAAGAGTACATTACATTAAAGGGTATATTCAGCACCAGATGTAAAGAGAAGATTTTAGGAGACCCTGAATGCTGAATAACCTATTTTTATGTTAATTAATGTACATTGTTCCTCTCTGAAATCACATTCATAGAAGAAAAACAACCTTTTAGGACTTAAGGGGAAAAAAAGCATTAAAAGCCTTGGAGCACTTCATAGGCTAGTTGTTTGGAGAATTTCACCCTTTTTTCTACCTTTTTATTCCTTGTGAAACAAAAATGTGATTTAACAGATGCATTTCCTTCTTTGTAACATTTTCAACACTGAAACACAAAGCCATATACAAATGGGTCATATACAAATATATACTTTTTGCAAAGAAAAATTTTTGTATTAATTTTGGATCTAACTTTACAAGAGAATACTCCCTGTACTGTCAAGAGCTCAGTCCAAAGTCAGTTAATATTCAACTCTATATAAGGCAGATATCCTATATTTACCTTGTATAGAGTGTACCCAAACCAATTAATAGTTTATTCACATCATTCACCAAATAAATAATTCAGCAGATTTCTTGGAGTGTCTCCTTTTATTGTGCTGTTTGTGTTGTACATATCACAGTGGGGTGGGTTCTGCATGCTGTATATAGTTATGAGGTAGATGGAATGAGAAAAAGGCATCCTTTGGAATTTTCCAGACAGATTTTGGAGTTATCTGAAATGATTTTAATTCCCCCATTTAGATTGGCTGCTCTACACCATCACACAGAAGAACCGAGACAGCCACTGAATAATAATATTTTGATTTACAAAGTGGTATGATGAGTTTCTAATTATTTACATCTCAGCTATCTTATATCCAGCCAGGTGTAAGCTGTATGGGCCTGTTTCAAAGCAGCACATTGATGTTTCTTGAATGCATGTATGACAGAAGCAAACTCTGACCATGTATTTGGTTGAATTATTCCCTTTGTTATCTGCAGGCTTTTTCATTAGCAGTGATCTTCAAGACAGGACTTACTGTTATTTTCTTCTGACTCAGAGAATCACAGAATATTCTGAGTTGGAAGGGACACGCAAGGATTATTGAGGCCATCTCTTAAGTGAAGAGCCCATATAGGTATCAAACCCACAACCTTGGCATCACTAGCACTCTGCTCTAGCCAGCTGAGCTAATCTCAGGGTTGAGCAGCTAATATGAGTGGTGGCAGGAATAGGGGCCAAAAAAGTCTTGATTACCCATGTTTCTGAAGTGAGGAAAATATTCAGACATGAATTATGTAGTTATGAGCTTCTTGCTTATGTTTTTTTAAAAAATTTTGGTGAATTTTTAAAATTTTTTATATATATCCAAACTAAACAATTATAATATTTTGTTTTTAAAAAGCTGCAAGTTCCTCTGTATAAAAATAGTATTCCCTAATCAAGAGACTTGTGCCATTTTAAATTGTCAAGACTGAAATGTCTCTTTGTTTTTCCAAAAAGCTGAAATTATTAATAGAACTATTGGCATGATTTTGTGATTTGCTGGACCAACATTACTGAAGCTTGCTTTCAGTAAAGATTTTATTTTTGGAGATGGTAATTAATTCACTTGATGTAATGTCTGTATTTCAGTGAAACAAGATTTCAGATTGCTTTCATTACTTTATTGATCGTCTGAGAATGAAAGCAGAAAGAGTTGCTATTTTTCAAGACTGAGGAAAACTACTGATATTGTTCAGCTGATGATGTTGGGATAGATTACATATCATTGAATTGTCTCTTTGAAATTAATAATACTAATGCCATTTTAGATACTGTCCTGGATGTCTACCTCATTTTAATTTCCAACATTAATTAATGCCATCAGAGCGCACACTGACAGGTAGCACTAGGAGTAAAGAGAGTTGTAAATATTTCCCAAGTCCTGATGTGACTTGACTAAAAGTTTTGCAATCTTTGTTTTAAGTTTATAACTGATAACAAGCTCAGACTGTCAAAATTTTTGGGAGTTCTTTGACATTATCTGATTAATTGCTGATTCCTAGTATTTTGCACTCGTGTGATTTTGAAAAAATTCACCTTCAATTTACTGTCACAACAACATGGTGACTAATTTAAATAAATTTACCACACTGCACCATGGACAGCTATTGTTTCACAGCATCATTCCAAAGGCTGGCATGAAGAACTTCTCTGGGCAGCCTTACGCTAACATCCTGTCCTAAGTGAGTTATTTCAGTGTGATCAGACACCCGCTAGCATCTCAGATAAGAATAGGGAAGTCTCTAATGGCCTTTCAAGAACAGCACATCTGCAGAAAATCCCTGTGGCTACCTCATTGTTTTTTCAGACCATGCACTTTTTAAGAAGAAAAAGTTAATCTCAAACCTTTACTTGGGAAGAGCCAAAACATTGAAGACAGTAAAAATGTAATTCACTAGTGGTTCTCTACAACTTTCCCTTCCAGAAAATATTGTGAGGTGGCTCAATTAGTCTTGCTTCTCCGGAGTGCTGGTGCTTGATATTTGCAATTCACTTTTTCCTTTTTCACTGAACCTTATACAAATATAATAATAAAAAAACACCTCTGATGACCAATCATGCATAACTTGTTACTGGGCTTAGGATTTCTGGTAGAAAATGCTTTGATTCCTTTTATTTTGTTGGTTTGTTGTGGTGTGATGTTTTAAAAAATTGAAATACATCATTTGAATGCAGATTGTGGTAAAGTTTGGACTAATTTAAGCGCCTGGGTCTGGATTCAGAAAAACTCCTTTGGGAAGTTATGAAGTGGGATGCAAAAAGGGAGAGACCTGTAGCTTCCTAGTTCTGTGATCTCCTCCCCTCTGTAAGGGTAGTAAGCTCCATCTTGCTCTGCAAGGTGCTGACTTCAAGGCTGGCAGATTAGTCGTCAGTATACCGTTCAGAACAAGTACTATATGTGCTTTTTTTTCCCTTCTTGCATCTCTTAGTTGACTATGCAAACACAGGAATTAAATAAATCTGGTTCTGAGTGCATGCAGAGTTACCTATACCATGCTCTTGTACTCTTGTAGAATTTGAGCATTATGGATTGAATTCCATATAATTAATGCCTTAAGTTTTAGCTTTTATATTTTTTAGATTCTGTGCTGTTTTGGTGGGTAGTTTTAGGTTTCATATTATGTGCTACTAAGCTCTCTTCAGAGAGTAGATAGACAAAACAATTCTTTCTCTAGTTTGATACCAAGGACAACTTTCAGTCCCAAGAACACAAGAACAAAAACAACATTGAACTGAGAAGAAAAAAAACAAGGAGGATGGAGCTTCGGAACTGGGGGCTATGATTGGACAATTGATTCTAATAATAAAAATTTAAAAAAATTCTTCCTCGTATCTTATCTAATCCTATTCTCTTTCTGTTTGAAGGCATTATTCCTCTCCTGCCACTACATGCTCCTGCATACAGTCTTCTCCATCTTTCTTAGGCTATTCACCATCATGTAGCATTTAAATTCACAGCATTGACTACAACTCTCATTATAAGACGTGACATTTCATGTTTGTACACATAATAAGTTACTGGTGTATGTTTTAATTGTAAAAATATCTATGATTTTTCATGACTGTCTGGCTGCTCTCTTTCCTTCTGCTTAAGGGTGCATCAGTGTGGAAGAAGTGTAATTAGGAAATTACTAAGTCTTAGTAACCAAACTATATTTCTTAAGCAATCAACACTCTGTAGAGCAGAGTAATTTAATATAGAAACCCAAAACTTACTGTGAGACCTGTCAGTCATGGTTTTGTCTCAAACTGCTGAGTCTTGCCGCAGACAATGAAATCTAAAAATTTGATACCTGAGTTATCTTCTCTGCTGGTTCTCTTTATAGCTTTAAAATATCCCTGGTTTTATCCTCCTCTTCTGAATAAATGTAGATGTATATCAGCTTTTCTTTCTCACAGTTTGTTGCTGCAGACTTTCATTTTAATAGCAGATTTAATGTGGGCCATTTCTAGTGCCTAGTTATCAGCAACATTTTTGCTGGTTTCTGAATCACTGAGACAGCTGCTTACACTGTCAACCTGAGAGCTGTCTTTAAAATCATGCATCCTTGACATATATAATTAGCTAGCTTGGAGGAAGATGGTTGACTGAAAGCTGCACAGGCTCAGGGAAAAAGCCCATTACCTGGCACATACTCAACCTAATTGACCTAACAAAGCAGCAGAAATGAATCATGCTTCCAGCTGCTTCTCCTGACATCTGTATCTCTCATTTTACTGGGTTTAATGTTTTCAGTTTTCCCACACAAGTGACAAATACCTTTCTGCTGAAGGTTTTTCTGCTTTCTGCTTTTTTTTTTTTTTTTTTTTTTTTTTTTTTTTTTTTAACAGTATGTAATTGCCCTCCAGGAATGAAGGGTAAGCAGACCAGCTTTCAGAAGGTGGAAAGTAGATTGAGGAGTTTGAGCAGTGATGTTGACAACAGATCTGCACAAGTGCATGGAGCAGATGATGTGCTTAGAAATAGGAAAAAAAACCCTAAAATATTTAGAAGTACAAATATCACTTTGAACTATATTAGACATCTCAACTGGCACTTTATTGACTGAAAATCACTAAAAATATGAATTTATTTTTGTTAAAATATTAATATGTGTTTTGAAAACCACTGATATTTAAAAACATTGAATCCAATCCTTGATTAAAGATTTTTTTTTTAAAGTAGATCATGTAACTCTTGATACAGCATGAGCTGGAACTGTCTACATGCTACTAGATAAATTGGGAAATGCTTCAAATGAACTTCTTGCAACTTGCTATAACTTGAATATCTGAAATATTTCTGCCCTAATTTTGTGGTTTAGAAATGATATTCCCCAAATTAGTACTACAACTAAAAACCCCCAAAAAACCAGGAGTCCCTGCCCTCTGACAGAAAGCACAAAAAGCAGATGTCATGGGTTGAGGTAACAACTTACTGGAAACAGAAATGAGCTACATCAGTAACAGTGACATTATTAATAGCAGAAGTATATAGAAAGAGAGGGTGATTCACATGCAGAAGTGCTCACTGCAGACCTCAGGTGACAATGATCAACAGCAAGCAGCTGCCCCCTCCCACCATGCCTTTCCAGAAGTAAGGGTCCCTTACCCCCACCCCTGGAATGACCTGAGGTGGTAAAAAAAATAACCCAGCCATGCCCACAGGGCTCCATGCTCTGCCCTCTCATGGCTGCTTCAAATAGTTCACTCTGTCCTGGCTGGAACCCGGGCAACTAAGTATATTTTTTTCTGTTTGAAAACTGGATATACTGCAGTGCAAAAAAAGAACTTTACTCTTCACGGAAGCATACATATAAATTAATTTTCTGAAATATTTTCAGATTCACAGAATATTCTGAGTTGGAAGGGACCCACACGGATCATTGAGTCTAGCTCTCAAGTAAATGAGAAAATAGTGGCATTGCACATCTATCTTAGAAAGAATTATAGTACCAAAAATTATGCTCATATCTAAATACACAAATTCGTACAAATATAAACACACAAAGAAAACAAATGTCTAAACTTTGTTTAGCACGATCTTCTCTGCAGAAAGAAAGTTTTGGAGCAGATTTATTTGAAGGAGTAAAATGCACTTTCTTAAACTCCAAGATTAAAAGTACTGTATGCAGGTGATACTATTCGTACAGGTATAAAATTGCTGCTGGCCCTGGCTGAGATATAGTAACTCAATCTCCACAGTAGACCACTTTCACTGTGCTACATGAGGTCTAGAACAGTAGATATTTTACCAGGGACATTTTTGCAGATTGCACACATGCTACAAATTTAGAGGACCACTATATTCTCCTGTGTTCTAATACCACATGAATAGGCTGCTCCTAATTTCATAACCCTTCTTCATGTGAGGAAATTAAGTATGATGGATCTGTTCTACATCTTCACATCTAGCAACATGAAGGGAGACTGGAAAATTGGCTGAAGAAATAAACCTGAATTGAAAAAGGTGTTTAGTGCACATTTCTGTTGAAGGTGTTCTTGAAAGTTCCTGGACAAATCTTTTGAATCCCAACCTATCAGGGTAGAAATGAGAAAAAAAAAAAAAGTAACAGGATTCGTTCCTTCAGTCTTCTAATGTAATTAGGTGAAAGAAATGTTCATGGTCAAAAGAAGTACTTCTAATTTGTTCTTTGCTTTTTACTTCAGGACACATAAAAAATAGTCACTCGATATTGCAAAATCTGTCACTCTACTTTGAATTTACAGACATATGTGCAATAATTTATTGGGAAAAAATTAAGAAAAATTCTCAGTTCTTTATCATGTCTTAAGCACAACATTTCAGCTTCAGGTGAAAGTACAGTTGCTTTAAGACTGTTTTCTAGTAGTAGCTGCGGTATTAAAATATTTTTAAAATTTGGTTTTTATACTACTTGTAAGTATGAACTTCTCTACAAAGCATTTAACGAAAATATAAAGCATTTTCTTTAGCAATTTTCACTAAATTTTTATCTTCTCATTTATAAGGAGTCAGTTTGATGTCTTGCATAGCAAGAGGTTGTACTGTAATGCAAGAGTGTCATCTAGTGAACGATTTGGGTGAAGGACAAGTGCCTCAGCAGTCAGACTGAGAGTCATGCTACTAGTACAGCTGATTGGACAGCAGGAATACTCAGAGCACTTTAAAACCTTCCTTCAGATCGAATTTCAACACTGAAAAAGAATTGTTTGAAAACAGTACTATTAAAAGGAGTGGGATAATCTGTCATTTACTGCTTCAACACAATACATGTAATTCCTTAAGACCTTCTTATCTCAAGTACTAAAATGGTTCAAACTTCCAGTACTCATGGAATTAATGTGAAGTAAATTACATTAGAAAGTTAATTAGAAGCTTTCCTTTTCCAAAACAAGCTTAACCCTTAACTGAGTTGTTGAACACCTTAGACATTAATTTGCTTTACTTAGGGAAAAATAAACGACTGTTTTCTGTAGAAAGGTCTGGAAAAAAAACCCAAACCAGGGAGAATATTTTTGTTAAGGAATATTTTATACCTTTAAAAAAATTAGTTAAATTCCACAGTAGTTTATTTTAATCACTATGCTATTATGTATAACTGCAGTGGAATAAAAGTTTTAAGGTGATTGTGAGTTATGTATCTTGTCATTGTTTGGTATTCAATATATCAGTGATTTATCAGGAAAGATAATAAGGTAATACTTATGAAATTGTAGGTGTAAATTATTAATCCTGCTAAACAGACAATTGCGAGAATGAGGTATTCAACTGCATGTGAAGAACAAAAATCTGTACTAGGCAGTAATTGTTGATGATTTTTTATCCTACAGGTAGCTAAAGATTAGAGTTGAGGGAAGGTAGGAGGTGGAAACAAAGGATATTTTGAGTATCATATCTTTATTTTTAATTACACCAAAATAATAAATTTTAGGTTTTGATTTTAAATGTGCACATAAAAATTGTTGATAAAAAGAGCTCTAAAAAAGAGCACTCATTGTAATTTATTAGACTGCCAATCTGAAAAATTAAATAAAATTTAATTGTAATGGAATTAAATTCTCAGCTGAGACACCTCAACTGATAGCAATTCCTATTATTATCCTGACCATGAGAATGGTTTATCAGATTCATTTCAGCTGTTCCCTTACGTTTTTATTTGTAATCATTCCCTGTCCCTTTCTCTAGATTCCTTTCTGTTATGGATTCCTCTTTTAAACTCAGTCATATTTTTTCCCCAATGCTGTTTGTCTTGTCTATTTTTTATAAGCTAGCCTTTCATTTTCAAAGCCATCTGCTTTTCTTATTTCTCCTTTTGCCCCTAGGTACCACTTTTTAAAATTAGTGTTATAAGGAAAATAGCAGCAAAATACAGTAGCAGTTGTGGAGATAAAAGCTATTTAATAAAGAGAAATGGGTCTCAGTAAAAGATTCAGTTCTGGCTGACATTTTTTTTGTGTGTGTTTATTGATACCAGTTACAGGTTCAACACTGTTCTGATCATCTGAAGAATGGAAACACTGTGCTTCGAACGTCTGTGGGCTTGAGAACATGCAGGAAACAGAAAACTACCCTTATCTGATAATCTTAATGATCCTGGATATAAAAAAATCTTTCTGTTTATCTTTAGTTTATGTCTGCTGACTCTGAGTCTTTCCTTTCAGAGTACTGTCAAATTGTTTCACTAATTACCCAAACTGTGGACATTATTTCGTTATCCTAATAAAAAGTCATATTCTATTCTCTGTGTAATATATGGGTCTAAAATTTGAACCCTAACTTATTGAAGCTGGAAATACCTTTTCATAATTAAAGTTATTAAAATTCTTTAATTCTTTCTTACTTTATTAATGAAGAAACATTTTTTCTAATTATGATCATTAAGGATCATCCCTCCAGAGGGAGGGTCACTCTTGGGCAATGCTGACAACAGCTTGCCCTCTGCTGTTTTTCAGACCATTTTCACCTCTTGTTTCTCATTGTAATAGCTTATATGCATAGTCATAATCTCCTCCTTTAGGGAATGTTGCTCTCTTCCAGTGTAGGAGGCAAACACTGTGCAGTCATACAATCAGGTTTGCCTAGAATAAAAAAGGGATATTTTAAATTGTACTATTAAACTCATGCATAAAACACAGAAATCTAACTCTAAACCAAAATACACTCTGAGTGCACTGTCAGAGCCACTGTAGCAAGATCTATCATGCTACACTGCCAACATGGCAGATTTCATGCCTCTTCCTAAACAAAAACCCATATAGCTTCTCTGAATTTTGAATATGCATTCTTTTCCCTTAGCGTGCTGTAAATAAACTTGGAATATTTCAGGTATATCACTCTAAAAATTACACCTGCCTCCACCCATTTTTCCTGCCATCTGCCATCTAGATTGACATCTCTCTTAGAAAAATAGCAATCAATTCACTAATTTCTTTCCTATGGTGCTAAAACTTTCAACTATATTTTCTTTTAGATGCTGGCAGTATGCTCGGAGCTGCATTTACCGCCTGTTAAGAACCATTAAACGGTGAAGAATTATGTGGTACTACACAGAGACAGCTCTAGTTCAGACATTCCTGGAAAAAATTCAGCAAGGCAGTATGCTCCAGATGTGGTATCTTCCTGGAAGTCCTGCAGCATTTGGGACCACAATGCCACCATGCAGTAGAAGGTCCTCAACAAGAGGCAAATGGTGAAGAGAAACACCTACATTACTGTGACATGAAGGCTTTGCCAAAACAATGGGAATAGAACAAAAAAAAAGACCCCATTTGGAACCATTTTGATGGGCTCCCATGTTCTGGTATTAAATGGTAATTTGATGTGTCAGTCTGCTTGATTGTCTCATAACTTTTCCATCTGGCCATCAACTGGCTTGTTAGCCTTTTTCTGGGACAAATAACTGCCAAGGTTTCAGAATTAGGAGCCAGATTCTCTTTCAGCAGCCATATTGAGCCCTTCTACTTACACAGCTGTCAGTATTCATGGCAACCTCTTCCCAGGTGCTTGTGATCGTAGTTACATAAAACTGAGATTTCTTGGATGACTTTGGCTTGGTGTGGTGTTTTAGTTATTTAGGTTCTGGATTGTTTAATCCTCATGGAGTGATAGGCAGCCAGGGCTCTTCTGGAAACATTCGAAGAGGAGCTTAAAAACCTCCTAAAACAAAGCAACTTGGAGACTGAGAGGAGACAAGCAGGAGAGCTTCCTTTAAGAGGCCAGTACAGAAAGGTCGTGCTTGTGGGATCAAGTTACCATTATCAGCATCTTTCTTCTAGGTGGGTGCAATCATCACAAGGAGAGGGGATATGCTTGCTCACAGAGTTTGTTTCTCCCAGAGAAGTAGCTCCTGCTCTGTTTTTAAAATAGTCATTGTTCCTAAGTGTATGTGTATAATCTTGGCTAGTTCATGAAAATAAGAAAAATGTTGTGTTAAATTTCACTTCTTTTCAATTCTTTATAGTGAATTGCTTTTAAGCACCGCTCCAGGTGTGGTAGTTCCTCGTCTTGAGCTTACCTTCACATTTATATCTGTTTCCAGGAAACTGAGATGATAGAAACATTAAAACAGATTGCATTCAGAATAAAATTACAGCATAATCATAAAAACAATCTTTCAGATTAGATGATATTTCAGTGACAGCTTCATTCTATTGCCATTTTACTTTTTTCTCTACTAAAGCATACTGAAAATGCCCCCCTAGTATATCAATGATACAAAACACTACACAAGAAAAAATGAAGAGATATAAAACATTTAAGGGCTTTTTTAATGAGAAAGTTTAACTAAAGGCTTCTACTTATGATACTTAAATTCTATGATGTTATTAAATATCTGAAATGCTACAGATTTCAGAAAAATAGTAATTTCCTGCAAATAAATTAATTTGAATTCTTTGAACTGCACTTCTATTTGAAGGATACTTTGCTCTGTTGCTTTTTAGCATAGAAAAAGAGGGCTATATATAATTTTCACATTTTTTTGACTAAGTGTAGTGATGATGGCACTTTCATGTCTTCACTCTTTCCTCTGGTGACCGTTTTGTTTAAAAAAACCTGGGCTCAGATAATTAGTCTACTTAAGAGAAGTCTACAATATGTGCACAGTGGGAAATCCTGTAAAACAAGCAGTTGCTGACTTGAATAAACATGTCATTTAAAATATCTCATTTTCTCCTCTAATGCACACACAACTTTTTAAAATGAATAATTATCTATATTTCTATACAGTATATTATTACAGTATATATTATAGAGTTTATTTTTATACAGTAGAAAATTATGCTGGTAAATGAAGCAATACCTTAGAATTTAGTCTTAGGAATTGTAATGAAGTACAGTCCATTTGCAGCAATACTGTCAGAATTAAGTTTCATTCAGGGGATTGTGTAAGATACTTTGAAGTTTGGGGTCCTTTAAGACTCATGCTTTTTTCTTACAGTTGCCTAAGTCATGTATAAATATGTACTGTTCTCAGTTTTAGCTGGAATGATTCCCTTTCTTTTGAAGCTGTAGGGAAATGCACATAGAATTATGTTGCAAGTGTCCAGGGTTCCTATTTCTTTTTCTCCCTCTCCCTGTAGAGTGTCTTCCCCCATTAAGTGTTGTGAGTGGTGTTAGTGCAAGTATTGCAGTTCTGGGTGTTGATCTGCAGCTGGAGAACAAGCTGTAAGCTGAAGACTTTCTCCTCTTAGGGTATATTTCTGCAGCTGAGTTTTGAATAATGCCAAAATCTTAACAGATTTCTTAACTGTCATGTGCTCTACTTTAAGTATTTTTAAGCATGTGTTGAGCACAAGTTTGAAGTAGAGGTCTCCTGAGGTCTTTTCAACCTCCCTAATCCTGTGATCTGAGGAGTGCTGCTTCTGAGGGGAAAAAATTTTGCACTTTGTGAAATACTTGAGTTTTTCATAAAGTCTTGAAAATCAGAAGAGGGCGTAAATTTTTTCTTTTTTTCTAATAAAAAAGTTTAGTAAAATGCCGCATAAATTTCAGTTTATCTAGTCAAAGAAACTATTTTCCAGCTATTTCGTTATTTTTAATTAACGAATCACATAAAACTGAATAAATTTTGACTTGTTTTATTTTTAATCCATAAAGGAAGCTAGATGTGATTGAATACTCAGTTTGGTGTTTTTATTTTGTTTTTTGTGTGTTTTTTTTTTTTTTTTTTGTCTACATCAATTAGCTTTAGCCACAAGGTTTTAAACTCTGTATTTAGATGTTTTACTAGTCTACTATGGGAGGATCTGCACTCAAAGGGTTTGTGTCCATCAAAATGCTTCATGGAGATGTCAAAGGAAAGTATGTTTTTCTCCAAGAATCTAAGTCTGTGAGGAATTTATGTAATTCAGATTACACTGAAATATGCATTAGTGCATCTGAAATGGGTCTTAGTATATATTTCTCACATAAACTTTTTTCTTGTTCTTTATCGTGTTACCTCTTCTTAGTGCTAAGGTGAAATATTGCATATTTCATCATGTCTGTTTAAAACCTTTGAATTGTCTTTAACTAATGGCCTGAAATATTTAACATCCATTACAAAACTAAAAGACCTTAAAGTTTGTCTTGCATTTCAACATGTAACATTTCAAATAGCCTTATTGAATCAAAATTGATCTCATGAGAAATGCTTCAATCAATCAATCATCTTCAAACTGACTTAAGCAAGAAAAACAAAGAACATAATTTAAATCATAGAATGATTTCAGTTTAATGAAATCTCCAGAGGTCTTTTGGTCCAGAGCCAAATTTAAAATCAACTTTTTGCTAAAGGAATTTGAGCCTGACATTTATTATTGAATCTAAGCAACAGACTATACCATCAGTTCAAAATAATGACCAAAATGTAACACAAATGACTGCTTATCAATTATGTATTGATTAACACAATCTGGGAATGACTACTTGTGCATTTTATTTTATTTTTAAATTTACAGACTTTAACTGAGTAAAAATTGTGCAAGAAAACTATGTTTTACAGTTTGTGATAAATTTAATTTTCAAAAATAATAAGATCATGCTAAATTTTGGAAATTTACAGAATTACAGAAACTGCTGAATCTTCAAAGGCATGAATGTAGCAAGTGTATGTTTTTGAAAATGACTGACATGCAGGAAACTGTAAAGATAACGAATACCTATTTCTCAAGGAAAATGAAGAAGAAGAGAGAAATATGATTTAAATGAAAAAGATATGAGCCAAGCATAGCCAGAAATTTTAAATTTTGAATGATGAGGGTCTGTTTGTAGACTGTAAAACAAAAGTTAGTTTTCAACTATAGCAGTAGTCTTAATTTTGGTGGTTTTGACATTTGGTGGTTTTGGAAGTTTGCAACTTTATTGCACTTCATAAAAAGTTTGTTTTCTCTTTTAATTTATGTGTATAAAATGTCATATGTCTGAGATTAATTTTAGTTGAACGAAAAGATGAATATTGACCTTGAAAATCAAAGGAATGCTTAAACTGATGTTTCAAAATGCTTGCTGCAAATTGAATGTTCTCATCTCACCGTGAGAGCCTGCCCACCTCTGGATTCTCGCTCAGCCTAGAGCTTTCCGGACATAGGCCTCTGTATTTTGTTGAGCTGAGGCATTAGGTTATACAAGGAGTGGTATTTGCATAAGTGCACTCATAGATGGTTTGGAAAACAGTAATTAAATATAAAAATATCCTATGGATTTTACATTGAGTAGTGGTGCTTTGCATAACACACATGCAAATGGGTTATACTAAATGAATGAGAGACAGCCATTCAGTGGTTCACAATGGGTTTAAAGCCTGAGAGTGTAACTATAGACTCTCAAGACAACAGCCTACATTATCTGCAAGCACTTTGATGTGATTCTGTGAATACTAGTTTTCTGGTGAGTAAGATCTACAGCAGCCTCAGAGGTGACAGAAAATGCCCTTTCTTAGAGGCTTAAAGAATATGGCCATGAGTTATCTTTTGGATTCAGAAATACAATGTGAAAGAGGCTGCACAGGTGGCCAGCTGAGGGAAAGTACCATATTTTGGAAGAAAATGCTTACTAAAGGGGATTTGTGTACAAAGAATCTTATATTACACTTGTTCCGATTTGACTGTAGAGCTGTTTGCCAGAGCTGTTGAACACCAATTTAGCTGTACTTTTTGGTGGTAATGATGCGCTGTCCTTATCAAAGAAGTGTTACTATGGGCTGCTCAACTTGCTGCTTGTTAGTTGCTGCATTTGTGCTTCTTTGCTGACTTAAAACCCATCCCCACTCCTGAGGAAGTCTTACACCAGATTTGTCAGCTCTTTCCTTAGAGTCTGCCTTCCTTGAGTACAAACATAGCTCCTACATGTAATTTAATTCCTGGCTTCCCAAGTTTTTTGAACAATTGGCTTTGCTCTTCTGGTGGTGCATTTTCCCCTACCCCCAGCCTCACTATGATTGAGAAATGCTCTTTATATTTTGGCCATGAAGAATTGCACCTGGGCTAAGCCCCCCTGGAGCTTATCAGAAACACTGTCTGTTCCCAGGAACTAATGAGAACCTGGATTTTCACAGACAGCCTTGGAAACTTTTTCTTCTTGCCTGAGTAACATCCCAAGTGGGGTAATATTTTCATTATCAAATTTTCAAAGAAAGTTTGTTACCTGAATTGTGGCCAGGATGAAAGATTACTATGACTAAAGCCACCCTCTTGTGAACCTATAAACAACACTCCAAAGAGAGACCCTCTGAGCTCTCCCAGACCACAGCACCTGTGACAGCAACTCCCCTCTGCCTGGGACATCTGTCAGAGTCGGGGAACTCTCCAGTTTGCTCTGCTCAGAGGATCACTCAGTGATAACAATGGATCTAGGGCTGATACCCCAACTCCTCAAGGATCAACCCTGTGCCTGTTGAGAAGATGCAAAGACACCTGAAGCAACACCTGAAAGAGGGCACAGATAGCCCTTCCTGAGTTTGACAAAAGTCTATCAGACCTGCTTTGTATGGGAATTAAGACTGAATAAATGTTTCTAGAGTGACCTCTAGTTCCTTGCTTGCCATGTTTTGAAGTGTCATAGCTTCTAATTAATGTAGTCAAAAGTCCATATCCAAAATGTTAAAAGAATAAACTATTATGACCACATGAAAAAAAAAATTAATGTTCATTGGGTTTTGTACAGTTCTTCAGATGAAGATGATGAGGATGATGGAGCTTTTCTTAAGATAATGCAATCATTCTTAAGGGCCTTATTTATTGAGAAGCAGGAATGATCACCATTAACAATGTGTACAGGGTCTTAATATCTGTATAAGGTAAGGGGCAGAGAGATTATTCCTTGGTTGTTTGCAGCTATTCTTTTTTTCTTTTTTATTGACATTTATATGTATATTTTTTTTAATTTGGACTAATATTTATTTTCAATAGCAAGTGTTACTGAAGCTGACAGTGTTTTTTTTTTTCTAAGTTGTGAAAGTACCACAGTTTCCTTCTGTGATTAAATAATGAATTGGTATAATATATTCTGGGGTTATAATGCTGTAGTTAAATTATAATGCAAATAGATGATTTATTTAAAGAGAACTCTTGTGGTAAGGACTCATGTTATTGCTCTGCAATAACTTTTCTTGTATCTTTTTAGACTCAAATGTTTATGAGGCTTTTTTTTTCTTAGCGTGGATGTTTACATATTGGTGTGTTTGTTGGTAAAACTATAATGCTATGAGTTTCGACATTTCCAGTTCTTGCTACCTTAACAGGGACTTCATAAACTTACAGTATGCTATATTGGAATTTTTCTTATAGTTTAGGTGAATCTATAGATATGTTTCATCATACAGGAATAGAAAAGCTGTTACCTTGAGCTTGGAAAAGTTCTCACTGAGCTTTTCTCAATGAGAGTTGCAGAAACCGGGACATATTTAAATTTGAATTTTTCCGAGTTTGAATAAATCTAGTCTATTCAAGCTCTAGTTTATTTTATGAGTTTGCCAAATCCTAGTTTAGTATAGCAGTAGTTCATAAATTATTTTTCTAGCAATTTTTTATTGCTCTAGATTTAAAAACGTGTTAAAATTTTATACAAATATTTACCTATAAATGCTTATTATTGTAATGTGCGTAGATATACCTGATATGGACAAAGGTTAAGGATGTGTTGATATTTTTGAATTTCAGAGTAACACTGTGTTTGTTTATTGTAAAGTTCTGAGAATTTGCAGGAAAATAAAAAGGGAAACACAGATGCTCCTCAAATAGGAAGTGCTGCAGTTAACCACCTCTGAGCAGGACAGCATTTTGTTTTTGGTGTCTGGGGAGAACAGGGTCAGGAAGGAGACCCCCGGGGAAGTGGAAGACAAGTTGTGTTTGATGTTGGATCTGCCAATTTTGCAATGTACCATCTTTAAAGAAATCTAACAGAACTCAAAGGAATTGTGGTTAATGTTGGTCCTTGACACTGCTGTCCAAAAAACCATTGGTATTTTACTATTTTTAAAATTACTGGTATAAAATACAGCTTTACCAGGCAGAGCAAGAGTTAAAGACTGATAGTATTTTCACATAGCACAAAAACTTTGAATATGCTTTGCAAATACTGCCACCAAATGACTAAAAAGAACATGTAAGGACCGTGCTATTTCATATTTAAAGTATTAAAAATATTCCAAAATAAGAGTTTTTCTTATAAGTATTCTTGTCCAATGTCCCAAAATTTTCATTGATGTGCTAGGCAGAGATGGCTACATGGTGCATTTTAATTTTTAAATAGACATCTGGTTAGACGGAATACTCAGAATATTTTGAAATATAGAGAGGTCAAGTTATAGAAGCATGCTGTTTAGGGAAGTCATGCTCAGTGTTGCTGAGAACTATGCATTTTTCAAGAAATAATTTGCTTAATTGTGCCTCATTTGGGAAAAGACTGTGTAAAAAAGAAATACCGAATAAATATGGAAAATATTAGTTCATAGATTTGCCTGATTCTGGCAGAGAGAAAAGCATAAAAAACCCTGATTGCATTCTGCCCTGGAATGAGAAATATAATGTAAACACATTTTTAAAATGTATATATTTTCCTTGTTATTGTGGCAATTGAGCTACAGCAACAAGGACTGCAATAACTAGTGTGAAAATGTTTGTCATGCTTGAGCTTTATGAAATGTGCATAATATATGAGTTATATAAGGAGACTTATTTATAAATTACTTTAATATTATGAATATAATTATCAACTATAGTCAAACTATAGGTAGCCACTCAGGAAACCCATTCATTCATTACCTATGTCCAAGCCCAAGCAAAACAGGAGGACCAAGAATGATTTCCTGCTTTTTGCAGGGAAATCAACAGCTCTGTTTTGATTGTAAATGTGTTTGTCATAGCAAAAGGCATAAGAATAGCTCATCTTAGCAGACAATTTAGGCAGTTGTAAGTGCTTTAGGAACACTGGACTATATCTGTGAGACGGTTGGAAAGGAAGATCAGTGAAAGTAATGATGTTTTATTTTTGTTATTTTAGAATAATATTTTATTACTATATCTATGGTTATAACAATACTAATCAAATATGAATTGTGTTTACTTTTATTATAAGATTGTGAACTTGGAAACTTAGGGGATTCAAGATGGGATGTACTTGCATTTCATTTCTCCTCCTGCTTCCACACCCCCTGTGTATTTCCCCTCCTCTCTATTGCTTTGCTTTTATGCTCTGATATTTATTGGGCTTTGATCAGTTTTTTTTTCTTTTTTCAAGCCCTATTCTGAGATAAACCTCTTATGCAGATCTCTTATAGATAATACTGGTATCCATAAGCCTTGCTGTCTGTGATAAAGGCTGTATACTTCAATATGAACAAGTCCAGTGTTTGAGCCCCAGAGATAAAAGAATCTCAGTAGAGTAGAAGTAGTTGCAAATTTGTGGGTTTTTCATGATTTGGACGTTTAAATTTCTGTTACTTTTTGGGGCTGCTGATACAGGTGAGTGATTAGCAAACTGTAGGTGAGAAAGGAGTGAAGGATTGACCAAATTCTCCTGGGCAAAAATGGAAAAAATAATGATCTCTGTAAGTCTTTTACCACTGTGATACTTGCTATAAATATTTTAGTTTCTTATATTCAGAAAATAATGTTGGCTATTGTCTCAGAACTTAAATAATATCTTGAGTGTGTTCAGAAAATAATTATTGCCTTAGAAAGCCATTCATGTCAGGCTGCGATATTCAGTTGTCAGTATACATAAGCTTTTAAGGCTGTCTATAGTGCTTCCTTTTCCTCTGTGGAGTTTAAGTGTAAACAATTAGAGCAAATCAGTTTATCTGCATAATATACTTTTGAGAATTCCAGTCTTCTTAAATTCCTCAGCGGTTGTGATGGAAGTACTTTACATTCAATAAAGTCATGTATGTATTCTCTCACACTTTATTTCAGCTTGAAGATATAGCAGTTACTAATGGGTTAATGCTTTTGAAAAACCTCAAACTAAAATAATAACAGTTGGGAAGAAATTTCACTTTGTCAAGTAAAAAATGTCATCCAATATTGTTTGTTATTAAAATCAGAGCATAATTCAGCCTTTTAGTTCTTTTTATGAAAGGAAGAAGAAAAAAAATCTTTTAGGCCTAATTTGTTTCCAGGATCCACATCTGTGCACTTGGAGTACATTCTTTGTCATAATAGCAGCTGATGAGACAACTGATGTTTACTCTAAACAGGGCTGGAAATTTTAAAAAATGGAGATGATTTTTCCCCTTACCCTAAATTTCACACACTCCAGAATGCTGTTAAGGACTACTTTGCCTAAAGCAATAGCTACTCGACATTAGGAAAATGTGAAAGTTGTATTTATAATCAAAAGCTAAGAGTGTAGGAACATGTGGTTTAGAGATGTGTGAAGAATGGCTCAAGCACTTGAAATTTAATGAAGGGCTTGCTACAGACTGAAAAGCATATCTTTGCTCACATCTTCAGTCTTTCTGGTACACCTTTGTTTTCCACCCTCTCATTTGCTTCCATGCAAATTTTCATTAATATCCACTTTTTAAGCATTGCTGACCCACAATAAAAAACAGTGTATTTTTGGGTGTTAAGCACCCAGCAGGCACCTTACCCAAAAGTTCCACTCTGTGCGTTTCCCCCTCTTCTGCTTTTAGTGGAATATAGCTGGAGTCAAAGTTATGGAAATTATATTTTTTGTAACGATGCCCTGAACATGATTGCTGAACCTCTTGAGAGCTATTCATGTTGCCCTGTGTTATGCTGAATATCAGTTTGTTGGAGGATTGACCTTTTGCTTAATCTTCTGTGGTTTGCTATGGTGGTTTTCATTGTGTGGGGAATATTTTTACACCTGCTAAGCCTTTGTTGTGGCTGCCCTTCATGTTGTCCTGGTGTGAATCTTGGCAGTTATGATGACTTTGGCACAGAGGTAAATGCTACTCCTGTACATGCTCATCCCATTGAGGATCATGTTCTATTCAGGTTAAAACCACTTTTTTTTCCCCCTTTATCTGTTGTAATTGTAATTCTTAGTTTATAAATTAGAAAGTTAACACAAGCTGGTGGTTATTACTATTATAGTTTGAAATTTTTGTTTATATGTAGATGGAAAAACACTTTTAATGAGTTATCAAAATAAAGCTTGAACTGATTCATGGAATGCATAACACATAGTGTAAAATAATTTCTAAAAAAAATACTTTGGAAAAAAATGCATGGATACATATTGAAGTGAAATGTAGCAGCTGTTACAAAGATAGATTTTTACCCTCATCTCCACCCCAAAAACTGAGATTTGACTATTCAGCCACTGGGGGAGAAACTGAACAGAAATATAGTGACAGCTTAATTTTTAAAAGCTGCCATATCTTTCCAAGTATCACAATTGAATAATATTTTAGCTAGGGAACTTTAGGAAGCTTAAACCTGACAGATATGCAAATGTAGTAAATCAACAATCTCCTCTGGCATCTTACATCTAAGTGGGTTGCCTTTCATTTTATTTAGAAAATATTGGTTTGTGGGGTTTTTTGTGGTTTTTTTTTGTTGGGGTTTTTTTGTTTGTTTTTTTTTTTTTTTGTTTTTTATTATTCCTTTCCTTTGCTGTGTTATTTAACCTGACATTGTTGCATATTAGCTTCAGAGTAAGACAGAGTCTGTTTTCAGTAACTTCAGCTGGCATTTTCTTTTACAGTAACTTGCCAGGAGGTTCACGTTTCTTTTACAGAACTACATGAGAAGGTTAGACAACTCAGCATTGAAATTGTGAAAATTAATCAAAACATTTCAAATTCTTTTCTTAACAAAGTAAAAAAAACAGACTGTATGAAAAATCCCACAGTTATTTATCAACAGCATAGAACAATTTTCAAGAGTCAATATTGTAAAGAAATTCAACATTGACATTTTTTTCTCCTAGGACTTGCAGTCAACGTCTTTGTAAAACACAACTAATTTTGCTTTAAGAAGCCAGACAGATTCTGGTGAAGGCTCTGTAGAAGGACTCTTGAAAAAACAAAGGGACAAGTAATATTTTAGTCATTTTAGTCTTATGTAACTAGAAGTAATTGACATTTCCACAGCACCTATGTTGAAGAACAGCTGTCAATTTTATTTTTGAGACAGAGGAGGTTAAGTAAACACACATTGTGGTCACAGATTGTTCATCATTCCTTCAAACAAGTACTGACTGATCTAATTAAAAAAAAAAAAAAAAAACAACAAAACACTAAGAATATTGTTAATAGTTTGCAAATCTGAAAAAGTAGAATTCTGCCCTCTCTGTTCTCATACTTCTTGTATTTTCTGTTTGTTATGCCAGTTGAAGTGAACTCATTATATTCTCAACAGGAAAGAAGATTTACACATTTGGTGTTATGCTTTCATTTAATAAAGATAAAATTAATGGACACCTGACTGCTATGAAAATTCCTTGGCTTCTCTTGTTTCTGATCTTTTCCCTTTTTCTGTTTTCCACTATTTTATGTGACCAAGTCAGTTTCAGCTACAGCAGGGAGATATCCACAATGGTAATACAGCTTATGGTCCTCTCTTAGTACTTCACATTATAACATTGCCATGACTCTTGCTTTGCTGATATGGTTATGGAAATCCCTGTGGTTTCTACAAAAGGAGTGAGGAAAATGCCATTCCTTCTGCTTGCCCAGGAGTGTCTATGTGATAATATGATTATAAAATATATTTGCGTCCTAGAAGAAAGAAGTACAGCAAAACTGTTTGTGCAAACTCATTTGTGATTCCTTGATTAGAAGTGCTTATTTAATAACAGGCTGACAAATAACAAATAATTTAATGACAGGCTCCTGAGCCATGGCATTTGGTGGTGAGGTATTGTGCTAAGAAACAGGATTCAGTAATTCTGCATGCCAGCTTGCTGGGGACTATTAATGCACCATTCTCTGCAGAGTTTCTGCTCTGAGTGACAATTTACAGCACAAAATCGATATTTGTTCAAGCACAAATAATCTGGGTGTGTATATGTACATACATACATGCATACACACACATCTAGAGCTGGAACCTTTGAAGAGAGTGATCAGCTTTATTTGGTTATCACAGAACAACATAGGGGAAGGAAGTTTTCTGAATGGACGCTCCTTATTTTCTCTACAGACTAATTAAAGCACTCTGTGCTTTATGGACTTTGTCTACAAATAATTATGATATTAATCATCATCTTTCATGCTTTCTCTTTCATTGCTGCCTCATCTTACTAGCCAGTATTGGACTATACATTCTTTAAGACTTGATGTTTCACAGTTACTGATTTACAGGATAATGTGCACTTTGAAGATAAGAACTCTAAAGGCTTTGTAAGTACGAGAAAAAAATTCTTTCTATTTTGTCTATTATCAGCTGTGTGTAAAACATCAGTGAAAGATGGTTTGCATATTCTTCCCTATGGGGATAATATAAATGTGGAGTGTTTGCCTTCTCAGGCTCTGAGACCTGTGCCAAGTCTGCAGGCTTTGCTCTGGCACACTAGCCATTTCCCATGTGGAAGGCATTAATATGGCACTGCACTGGTGTTCTGGAAGTCCAGTGTAAAGCCAGCCTTTACCACTATCAGTGTGAGCACTGCTACTGCTGAAGTGGCTAAATGGCTTCTTGGCTCATATCCCTTCAAGGGCAAATCAGCAATAACCATAAAGGGATGCTCACCAACAGTCTCACTTCTATAACAAATGCACTAGAGCAAGGGATAGCACTGCTGTATTTTCATATTTCTTAATGTGTTTTCTTTTATTTATTTGAGAGGGGGATTGTGTGTGTGTGTGTATTTCAAGATACTTCTTCATGAATCAATGATAAATCTGTAACATGGAACCACTGAACTTAGTTGTTTACCTAGATGGTGGAGTATAACCCTTACTTTTCTTTTAAACCTGACAGTCTTTGAAGTCTTTGTGTGGATATAAGCTTTCCAACAGACCTCTTTTTATTTATCAGGTATGCATATAAGGAACCAAGTGCTCAAATGAAAATAAAAGTAACATGGAGAATTTCTAGCAATCCTTTCATTACCACCTATTTTCAAATACTGAATAACTGTTAGTTTTTTTTTTTTTTCCCTTGTCATGGTATGTGCTATTATGTTTAGCATTTACATCTTACCCAGGCCTTTATTGGCCGAGATTTCCAATAACTGTTATTTCTATCTAGATGTGAAAGGGGAGTTTCATCCAAAGGACCAGCATGTGGTCAGAATCTACTTCTCAAGTGGAGCACAAGATAGTTATTTTTCTTTTGGTACTGAGGGTGGCAAACAGGAACTGTCTAAGGCCGTTGTTCGAATGAAAGAGGTTTTGGGAACCCCCCTGTGAGTTGGTGCACAACTGTACTAAAACCAGGACTGTTAGTCTAAAAGCAGGCTAATTCAGAAACAAAAATATTATATTTTTTAGGGGGTACATTTTTGAATCTGTTCATAGAACGATGTCACCCACCAGGTCATTCCATGCATCTCAATTGTATGGGAAGCATTATAATAGTTTTTCATAATAATAGGTCTTGAAGATTTTGCAGAATGACCAGCCATGTTAATTGATTGGCAGAGATAATTTGATCCACACCACTTTTGTTCTCATTAAAGAACATTAAGTGGCTTAGATTTGTATCTAATGTTAATCAACCTGTTGGCAGACTAGGTGGTTGGCAAGATCATCTAATTACTTTCAGCCCAATTCTGCTAGATGGGAATGAGATGCCTGGAAGAGCAGAAAGTAAGTTTTTAAACTATATGAACATACAATTAGAATAGCAATTCATCTGCTGCAAAATTCTGTAAGAATATGCCTACTTTGCAGTGCTGGCAAGCAGCTGCAATCAAAATAATCAAAAGTCGTATTGTCAAATAATGTCATGCTAATATGGTGCCCTGTTGAACTTTCTAGTCACAGAGTGGGAAATGGCACAGTAGAAGCAGCCTTAGGCAATAAGCCCCTTCAAGATACTTATCTAAATTACGTTGAATAATTCGTGCTAAGCTAATTAGTTAATTAGTGTTCCATTAGGGTCCTGTGGAACTTGTTCTGTGTCTGAATTTGAGTCTTTATCTTTGTGCTTCCACAGTACATCCTGAAAAAATGACAATAGAAGTCTTATCTCTTGCACCTAAATTATTTCCCTACAGCATTTTTCCCCATTTGCAAGAAACATTTCCATTATCTGCCCTATTTTTGTGCCTTGTTTTGTATCTCCTACTGCATCTGTAACAAAAATTCTGCAGGTGAAATGCCGTGTAATGCATCCTAGCACAGCAGGGTTTGGAATGGTGAGAGTAGTAGCGAAGGCTCTAAGTACTGCAGGAATACAGGGATGTAATCAATATGAATGGATGCTGTCACTCTGGTTTATGGCGCTGTATGGGCACCTAAATGAGACACTGAGCTAAAGCAGATGGCAATATCTGAAGTTGTACACTCCTACAGTTCCCTAATTTAAGGCAGACTTTAGCCTTTACAGGTTTTTGCAGCACCCTGGCATCCTGATTAAAGTATTGCCTTGCAAGCAGGGCTCAGCTGGACTCCCTGTTTCAAGGGCCACAGATGAAGCTTAGCAGATACATGAGGTTTGGAAGATTCCAAAAAAATATACCATATTTATGGGTATGCACAGGACAAAACTGAGTGCATGTGTTTGTCATGCCTTTTTTTTTCCTTCCTGATTTTCATGCATGTACCAAAGACATTTTTGTTGTTGGGGTTTTATTGTTTGTTTGTTATTGCGGCTTCTTTCCCACCTGGAATGCTCCTTTCTTCCTTATGTTTAGAAATTGAAATTTTTCACCTTGTAAATTTCAAAATACAGCAATTTTTTATTTTTTATTTTTTTTTTTTTTTTTTTTTTAAACTTTTACTCCTTTGCTCTGATATTTTTTCTTCAGGAAATACATTTTTTGAAATTCAAAGTAGAAATGTAAGAACAAAAATACTGGTTTAGTCTATAAAACAGCCAAGTCTTTGTCTGTGCACACATCCATTAGATTATATGATTACCCAGGTCTAGCAGTCCTTTATGATAATCTTGAATCTTATCATCACTTAGGTGTTCTCACTGAATGGAAAGAGTGAATAACAAAAAGCAAAGAAAATCAGCAGATAAGATTTATTATAAAATAATATTTAAAGGTATTTTATTTCCACACATTCAAAACCTCAAAAGAAATGAACAACTTTAAAATGAGGTATTGCTGATTTGGAAGTGTATATGGCAGGAATTACACAAGCCCACATACCGCATTAGTATATAAAGAAGTGAAGATCATTGCATAATGATGGGCAGGCTTGTTTTGCAGACTCAGTTTTGAGGTCCATGAGTATATAAAACAATCCCTATTGAAATCCCATCCTTGTCACCCCCATGTATCATCAGCCATGTTCCAGCTGGAGGTTGGCAAATCTTGGCTGACATAACAGAGAGAAGATTCTTTTGGTGGCCCTCTGGCTGATTTGTTCCATTGCAAAAATAAAGAGGGCTGTTTTATCTTACAGAAAGGCAATCCATAATTTATCAGTACCACTTTAGGTTAACAACTAAAGTCAAGGTCTTGCATCCCAGGTCTGGGAATTGATGATGTAGTCATACGTAGATGGTTTACAAAATCACTGAGCTGTGGTGTCTGTGAGTTTTTCTCTGCTTAGGTAAAGAGGTCTGTCTTAAAATACTAAAGGGCGAAGGCTACCCAGGATCGGAATAGAACAGATCCCGCTTGCTCATCTGGTCACCCCTTCTGAAATACAGGATGGAAGTCAGTGACTTAAGAGTAAGATCAACTGCTCCTGTATTGTCTGTCTCATCAGTGATGCCTGGCTTTGCTACTGACTTTAAACACGTTTTTCTACGATAAATGATGAAACTCTGTAAGAAAAGAAACCCAAATGGCAGTGTTCAGGGAGCTTTCTTTTTGTTCTTTTATGTTATCATCTCCTCATGTACTCAGCTTGGAGACTGTTTTAGAGAGTAGCTGATCAGACATGGGCAAAATCTTGGCAATGATAGAGAAAAGATCCCTCTTTAGAGGAGAGAGCAGAGAAAGGGCTGTAACTCTCATCAGTTCATCAAACCATGCTGACTCTCAAACTAAGAATGGTCTTAGAAAAGATCAGAATGGATTATTATGCATAAGAGCTACAGGAGCCACAATTCTTTTCTGGGCCTGCATGCTGTTCACCATATCTTGCCACAGCACGGGAAGAAGAGAAGACAACAGGGTATGCAAAGAGGAAGTTGCTCACAAATTATTGTTATTTTGGAAGTTCTTGTAGAGAACTTTCTTTTTAGTGTTATTGCTTTAGCAGGTGTGCATAATATTAGGAGAGTGCTATCAGAAGAGCACATTGATATTTTGTTGATAGTCCTTATGTCTTTTCACAGTGTTACACCATTGATCAAAAAAATAAGGTCACTATGGAAACACAGAAACATCTCTCAGTTTTTTTTCTTCGCCATGTTTATTTTTAACACTATTGAATCTTATGAATGGTTCTTCACATGTTGAAAGATTTTTCTGAATGTCCTTATAGAGTAAAAGACACACAGGATTTGACATAAACCTTCAGTTATTAGAATAATTTTTCCTAAGGGTATTTAATGAACACAAGGTATTTCCAATGCATGAAATTTTCCCCAGCCTTTGTGAAAATTCAGTCTTTCTTGAATTTTACAGAATGAATTAGTGGCAGCTAAACTCGAAATGAAGAAAAGATGGTTGTGGATTTCAGTGCAAGAAACACTCAGAGTTTAGTGATTTTGAGTCCCTGAGCACATGTTATTGCACTCACATAGACAGTCATAATTTTTGCAAGTGTCAGCAACTGAAGTTTGTAAGAACTGCTTCATTTCTGTACCTTGGGAATTATAGTTGCGTACATAGATTCCTAAATGGTGTTTTAGAAGGTGAATACTATAAATCAATGTTTAATATCTTTGTCAACTGCTTTATCAAAAATCTAAACAAATCCTATGAGAAAAATTGTCCATCTTTCTAATGGACTGTATAAACTAATGCTGTTGGTGAAAAACAAAGATACTATCAAAGTGCCATGGATGTGAGATTGATTTTAGTGCGGCACATAAATAGTGATCAATACCATCAGCAAAAGCGAAGACATAATCTTTAAAAAGGCAAACACCTTTTATCTCTGTCACTTAATGAAATGAAATTGTGCTCCCTCACAATTGTCTCTCCTCTTTACCTTTCTTTCCTACCCTTCCAAATTTTCACAACAGTAAACTCATTTTTCTGGTAACCTACATGTAATTTGAATCCAGTGGAATTCTGTAAGCTAAACTTGACAGAATGGGGACACACATTTAGAGGGAAAAAAAAAAGAAGACACACCATTTTTTATTTTCCCCCTCTAAAAACATTGCTATTTTAAGTCAAAGTAGATGATTCTTTGCATATTCATATGCCCCAAATATGAATTCTTGTCAAAATCATCTTTCTCTAAAGTACATCCATTTCAGATCTCAGTCCTCACGTCAGTTGCATACAAAGTAGGATCCAGTGCAGTCTCTGAAACTCTCCTGATTTCTGATGTACAATTAATTTTTAGAACAAATATTTTCCATTTACAGACTTGCTACCAGCTTGCCATGTTCCTCTGTGTTTTAAACCTGAAATTACTCTTGTAACTTCAAGTTCCATAGAAGAATATATCAAGTATTCTTAGTCAAACACCTTTGAGTTATATCATATTAATGTGCATTGTGCATAATACAATATTCATGAATTCTTATCAATTGACAAAACAGTAGACAAGCTAAGAATTGTATTCAAATACAATTAAATACAAAATAGAACTAGAAACACTGTTTGCATGTGAGTAAGTGTCTTATGACTCAGTCAGAGCTTTCAAACCGTGGTGAACCATTAGTGTAATTCACCAGCATTTCTGCAGAAGAGGAACCTTAAGGTCTTGTCATAGTTGTCATCATTTCTCAGTCCACATTTTTCTTTGCCAGTCAACCCCTTCTCATTGCTACAAAAGTTTTGAAGAGTTAATACAGGATTTCTTTAAGACAAGCTTTCACTGGAGAAGATAATATAATGAATAATAAATATGTTAAGATAACCTGATGTACCAGTTTAGGAAAGCAACTCTGTTGGTTTTGCCTTAATGACTTTCTGAACAGTTACAAATCCTTTAGCCTCCTATAGGGAAAAATACTGACTTTTAAGTTATTAAAAAAGCTTATGAACGATAGTTTGCAGGTGTGCTCATTTTGGCTGGGATAGAATTCATTTTCTTCACTGTAGCTGGTATGAGTTCAGTTTTGGGATCATGCTGAATGGAGGGTTGATAGGGGGTGTTTTAGTTACTGCCTTTTCTGCTTCTCATCCCCCCCCCCACGCAGGAGGCAGATGCATAAGATGTTGGGAGTTGACACAGCTGGGAGAGATGACCTCAACTGACCAAAGAGAAGCTCCAAACTGTAAGGAGTCATTCTCAACATTTATAAAGACAGGCAAAGTTGGCTGTATTGGCCACAGCTCAGGAACTGGCTGGGCGTAATTCAAATGGTGGCGAACAGTTAGTTGCTTTCCTTTCTGGTTTTTTGTGTTTTTTTTTTTTGTTTTTTTTTTTTTGTTTTTTTTTTTTTTTTTTTTTTTTTGTTTTGTTTTGTTTTTTTTTTGTTTTGTTTTGTTTGGTCTTCTCTTTTTTTCCTAATCATTGAACTACTCAACTCATGAGGCTCCTGAGTCTTGCCCTTTCAATTCTCTTTCTCCCTTCCTGAGGGGGAAAGAGGCTGTGTGCTATGCATGAGTTACCACCCAAGGTTAACTCAGCAGGAAAAAAATTAACTTTTTTTTTTTTTTTTTAAAAAAAAGTTATTTAGTGATTGCATTTGAATTACAGAACATTTATTTGCTTAAGTAATCAATATTTTACTCACAACAGCAAGTTTCTTCTGTCAGATTGGAGTATTAAATCTTTTTCCACTTTATCCACTATCCCTTTTGCATTTACTAGAGCATTTCAAATACAAAATATTAAACACAATGCTAACAATGAATAGAAATATTTTGCTTCTATTGGTAGCATTTATATTCAGTGAATATAAACATACAAAGAGAGATACACAGCTTATCCTAACTACATAAAATGAAGCCTAACTTCATAAATTATTTGCCTTTTTCCACTATAGTAGTTGTGAATGACATTTTTTCAATTTAAGTAGTAGTGCAAGACACAGTAAAAGCTAAATACTCCCTGCCAAAGACAGCTGAACACTTTTGAGATTCACTTTTCTTTGGCTTTCATACTGTCTTAGGAGAACTCAATATTTTTTGAGCTCTTTTAAGAACAACTTTAGGCCAGTGGAAGCTAGTAACTGTGGTAGCTCTTTGAAATGACAAAAATTAATTAAAATATCATCCGGCATTGTCATGGCCCAGGCTCTACAGAGCCTTTCATATCTCTGACAAGGGGCTTCAATATCAAATCATTGATGTTATTTGAAAGTTTTGTCTCTGTATTTCCATCTGAAGCTGCACTATTTGTGTGAACCCTGATCATGTCTTCCACATCCATGTAATCCTACTGACTATTACTAAAACTGGTTTTGGGGAATAGTCTGTGTCCTAGCCCATTGATAATTAAAGAAACAGCAGCTCTAGTCTCCTAATAATGTTTTAAGAATTACCTTTGAAGGGTTACTTCTGGTTGTGTCATTATAACCTTCACCTTTGATGTGATAAAACTCGCATTCCTATGTGGAACCCTAAGACTTTCCTCCCCTCATCTTGACCAGAATGTTTTCCCTCAAAAAAATTCCCCTTTTTCTAAGGGGGATTTTTATTGTGTCTGTTACATTTTGGGAAATTTTTTTTCCTAATCAGTTAGGAAATAGTATAAGAAAATATCTGACAGACACTGGTCTCAAGGTAAATAAAATTTAGTTTATTTTCCTGTGTTGATATTAATACTTATTTTTCTTTTGGATATTTATTTATTTGTAACTTTTAAATATATATTAAATATCTATTTCAATATATTCTCTTATATCTCATTTGAAATGAGGGAAAAATAAAAATCCCTTTATATACTGAAAAAGAATGAGAAGCAATTTTACATGGGAATGCCTGAAATTAGTCTTCCCGATGAGTTTTTGTATCTAACTACAGCTTTGTGGGTAAAAAAAATCTGAATCTAATTATATTGTATGTGTATGTTCCATTTAATTGCTAGTGAGAATCACTTAATTTATAAGCAAATGAGGAACATGGTATTTTTTTCTGGTGATACCAGTATATCATATTGATATGTTAATGCACCATATTGTAGTGAATTTTACTGAAGAATTATCACTTTTTCTGTGTAACTAGTAGTGCAGAGGAATGGAAGAGAAAAAATAATGTTCTGTCTTCTAGCAATTTTTTTTCTTTCTCTTTTGTAAAGAGCATAAAGAGGGGTATAGCAACTTCACAAGTAGATGGCACAATAGTATGAAGTCAATGTATCTTATTTTATATACATTTCTTTTGTTGAAACCGACCATTGCAGACCAGGCTTGTCCCAGACCTCATTGTTCTAGTGTAGGTCTCCATTAAATTCCCTAGCTGCCATCATTATTTCCTATTAACACACAGCATCTGCTCTGTAGTGTCTTCTTGAGAAATGTTGAGTGGTCTTTAAGGAAGCCATAAAGCTTTAAAAAAGAGATAATTCAAGGTATTGGATGCGGGAATATCCATTTTTGTGAAGGATCTGAGAAGGAGAAAGGAGCACAACATATTTCCAGATTATCCCCTGCTAATTAATAGAGTAGGTAGAAGAAATCTTGCAGGAAGGATGACCTGTTGTCACTGTGTGCCTTGGCAGGGATCTGAATTGTTTACTCATGTGTAGTCTGAGGCTCCTGGGCCTGAAGTTTCTGAGTTTCTAGACTCAGTTTCTTCGTGATGTTTTGGTTTAGGAAGACCTGGTTCTCACAGGCTTGACATAAACATTGCAAGTGTTGTTGTAACAAGAGTGATGTTTTGGATTCCTTTCTGTGGGATGGACCTTCTCTCTGTCTTTCAGTTTTGGGCCAATGGGATGAAGAGTTCTGGCACTCTTCTGACCAGTGATATGGCCTGCCTGAGAAGATATATAAAGGGGGTCAGTTTTTGAATAAAGAGATTGCTGTCAGATGAATTTGCCAAAGGAGGTTCATGTCGTTTGTTACTCACCCACAGTGACACTCATGTAGAAAGCTGACAGAGCTATCGGCGTGAACCCAAGTCCTGTGTTCTTCTGAAAATAGCCTTTGACTGCACAGAAGTCAATACAATTTGTTGTCTGGTTTTCTTTTTTTCTTTTTTTCTTTTTTTTTTTTTTTTTCATCAGTGACCCCAGCTTTGAAAGAAGCTCAGAAATCTTGCAGTCAGATGCAAACATCAAAACTCTTAATAATTAACTCCTGATTCCAGAGGGGGAGATGGCCCTTAAATGGGAATAAAAGCAAAATTTTAACCAAGGAAGTTCAGGGCTCTTCTCGAAGGCTTTTTAGTGAATGGGGAGAAGTAAAATTTGTTTGGAGACACTACTTCAATGTCATGTATTGGTAGATAATACTGAAACATTTTATGAAATGTTTGGCTTGTTTTGTTAAAAATGGAAAAACCAATAACAACTAGAATAGACAAGAATCTAAGAGAAAAAGCTTCAAATACATGCCAGAAAAGACATCTGAAGGAAAGTGTCACTCCTGTCTCTGTATTAGGCCTCTATTAATTCTAGAAAGTACCTTTTTTTTTTTTTTTATGGTTTCAGAAAATTTAGAAATTAATTGCATGATTTCAAGAGGAAACGTGTGTGCTTAAGAGAATTATGATGACATTAAAAGCATGTGGCCAAACTGAGCTTCTCATCGTTCACATGTGTTTAGCTTTTGACAGCAAGCCTTAGAGTGCAGGACGTTTTTCTCTTTAGTATTTGCTCTTACTGGTTAGCATAGTGAGCATATAAGAACTACTTCAAAAATACATGGGTGTTTGCAAAATACTTTGAAAAGATTTCATGCAAAGCACACTAGAACAAGATTAAAATGGTAACCTTACTGAAACTATTTGTTTTAGTTGTTTGGTGCTAAATGGTAGTGTTTTGGAGATACTCCTAAAATATTTCTTCCAGGCTATTTTGACAGGTACTACAGGAGATTTGTGTTACACAGTCTGATTTTTTTCTTTTTTTTGTTATAATTCTGATTGTCTTTACAAGATAATGCGATCTTAATTATGTGTAATTATTATTTTCTCACTTTTAATTTCTCTCAAGCAATTTACCTCATTTTTTATAAAACTCTAGCAAAATAAATTAGTTTAAAACCATATAATTTAATTTTTATTTCTGATACCCAACTACTTATCTTGTTAAGCTTTTACAAGCACATTTTAAATCAACATATTTTCTTATCACACTGGTCATTAGCTATTAATCTAAATAGTCCTAATTTCCCAGTTTCTTGGGGGATGTTAATCTCAGCCTCCCATGGAAAGAGTTTGCATTAAATTTTTGGTGGCCTTTTCCCTTATTTAATGATATAAAGTAAACTGTCTGATTGATTCCCTGAGGGCACTTGAAGAGAAAGCAAAACCCACAGAGGTTGGAAAAGGCTGAACTAGCCCTTTAAGCCATAGGTTCCCTCATTTCTGGTCCCATTTCTTTTCTTGGGTAGGGCATCCCTCTCCAGCCAGAGTTATCTCATCCCAGACAGGTATTTGCTGCTGCAGATTCCTGCAGAGGAGAGCTACTGTGGATAGAGGTAGGGGTTGCAGAGATCTTTTCTCTGCATTAGTATTTTCCCTATGTAATACAACGTATGTTAAAGAAATTTTTAAAAATAATAAATTTGTCTTTTCTGCTTGATAAAAATGCTTCAATCAGTGCTACATTCCTTTTCTCATGTTCTTAATGCTTCTGGGAAGATATGTTACTGAATATGTGTGAGAGTGGGTGGAAGCATGCCTTCCACATAATGAATGACATGTCTAAATATACACCTTTTAAGCAATATTTCTAAACTTGGGTCCATCTGTTCTTCTAACCAGTTATGCAATCAGATCAGGAAATATTGAGTAGGTTGAGGTGACAAAGACAGAAGAAAATCATCGTAGCTTTACCCTCATCTTGTGTCTGGAAAAGGATTCTCCAGCAAAAAGAAAGCAGGAAAACTTTAAACAGAAATATAATCACAACACTTCAATCACATGGTTTATGCAATAAATTAGGTGCATCTACTATTGCAATAAACGTTTGACTAGTAGCCTTAGATATAATGATATTTGAAGTCTCAGCTACAAGTGAGGCTTTAGACCAATTAATGTTATGGTCAAGGGTAGGAAAAAAGTGTGCAGAGAATGTTATTCACCCACATTGAGTGAAATTGTAGGCTATATAAAGGAAAGAGTTATTTTACTTATCTGGGGACTGTACGACTAGAGCGACTGCATGGCACATTAAAGGCCATTCACTACTCACTCACTGCATATATTTTGGTTTTAGTTAAATAGGAGTAAAAAGGAATGAAATTACCGTGTGAAAATGAGATTTTTCATGATAAAAAGAACCATATTTGATATACAGAAGGATATTGAAAAATAAGAAAAATATCTTGGTCATGTGATTTGTGCCAGCTCAGGTTGCTTAGAGGTCTCAGTAACAATCCAAGCTTTAAAACCTATTTAGTTCCTCGTATTCTGAAAAGCTAAATGCTTTTCTTGGTTCGAAGAAGTCTTTATAAAAATAAAGTATTCATTTTTAAGTCTAAAATGGAATTTAAGAGCATGTTTCAATTTTCAGAATATTATTGGAACTTGCAGGATAGTTCTAAATGATTCAGAAGGCAGTGACTTTTTAATGCACTTTTTAGAAAATATATATGCATATTATTGGTCTGTTTTCCCCTGTAGCATATTCTGGGGTGAAAATATACGTCCAAATGTGTTGTGGTAACTGTAGGGTGATTTCATCTTCTAATTTTGTTTCTTCTCAAGTGTCTCTTTATTCTTTTTTTTTTTTTTTTTTTTTTTTTTTTTTTTTTTTTTTTTTTAATGATGTTTAGCTGTGTTTTGTGATATAATTGGAGACAGAGCATTTTTTGGTTTTGTCTGAGAGTCAGGTATTTTTGTAGCAAATTATCTTGTCAGTTAATACTAAAAAATACAATGTTGAGATGACTGACAATGTATTCTAGTTTAGACTGAATTTCAGAAACATGAACCAAGTTGTGAAGCTAAATTAAGAGCAAAATAAGTACTTGAAATTCTTAATTTTGAAGGTCCACCTCAGAAAGCATTGTCCAGATCTGTCAGTGATGTGATTCGGGGTTATAAGGGTGCCATGCTAGGCCAGTGCTCCCTCAGCTCAGTGCTTGTGTACCTGTCTTAAAGTTGGGCACAAATCCTCTTTCTGATCCATTTGGAGCAATAGGATTTCCTTAGTCTTGACTGAGACAGAAGACAGGTACTTTATAAACACTTTGTGACAGCTTTTGTTTCTGTTTTGCTAAATGGAGAACAAACACTACAGGGAAGTGTGACTAGAGCTGTGTAACCAAAGAATGGGAGAGTTAGAGAATTGTAGATTTGGAAAATTACAATTTCACTCAAAGTTTCTCCATACAGAGGAGGGATTTTATTTGTTTTTACAATGTAAACCCCCTTTCTGCTCTGATGGAGTGGAATTATTTTTTACTTTTTCACACTATTTTCTCCCTGAAGATAGATTTCAAATCAGTTTTTCAAGGATTAATTTGCATCTATGACAACTGTACAACGTTTTCTTTTGATTTGGATTTTTCCTGCTTTTATAAGAAGGTATAGTATTAGCAATGCTTTGGATTGACAGTGGGACAATAGCCAATGTCAGAATTGGCTTAAAAAACATCAAAAAAATTAAAGCCTCTCCTCCTAATTCTGGTCCTGTGTGATAGAAATGTCTGTAAAATGTGATGATTCAGTATTCTGTGTTGTTGAGATGGGTAATACAATGGAATTGAGTGCGCAGTGTTCTGACATTTATTGCACTAAGTATTAGGATAGAATTCTCTCTGCTGGACTGTATACAGGTTCATTTGTTTGTTTTGATGAATTTAAAGTTGAGAAAAGGAGACAGTTTATCTTGGTTTTTTTTTTCTTCCCTGCCATTCTTTAGTACATGCGTAAAGCACTTACAAACTGTATTTTTTTTTGGCATAATAATTTAAAAACTAATAGATGCTCTCTTTCTCCCTTCCAGCTTGTGTATCTGCACAATAGGGTGTATCATTTGGTAGGGAAGGTGCTCTAGTGATTTCTGCTTGTTGTGATTCAACCTGGAAAGCAGCTAAACACCACACAGCCACAGGTGCTGCCTCTGCTTGGTCCGCTCCATCTCCCTGGTCCTGCAGTGGGACAGGAGAGAGAATTGAGGGGGGGGAAAGATAAAATTCATAGGTTGAGAACAATTTAATAGGTCAGAAAAGGAAGGGGAAATAATAATGATGAAGATGATGAGCAAGATAAAAGACTTAGAAAGCTAGTGATGCACCATGCAATTGCTTGCCAGACAGCTCCTGAGCAGCATCCCTGGGCCAACTTGCCCTTAGTGCACCTGCTGAGCATGATGCCACATTGTATAAAATATTCCTTTGGTCAATGAGGGGCAGCTGTCCCAGCTGTTACCCTCCCAGCTTCTTGTGCACCCCCAGTCTCCTCACTGGTATGGTATGGAGCAGAAAAGGCTTTGACTCTGTGTAAATGCTGCCTAGCAACAATTAAAACATTATTGTTAAAACAAATTAATTAGCAACAATTAAAAATCAATACTATTTTCATCATAAATCAAAAGTACAGCACTGTGCCAGCTAGAAGAAAGAGAAAATTAACTCTATCCCAGCTGAAACTAGGTCACCGATTATGGCTCTCTAGGATTTTGGCAGAATTCCCTTTAGCAGAAGCAAAAAGTACATGCAGCCTTTTAAAATGTTTTGAAGGATTACTTTAGAGCATATGCAAGTTCAGTAATCCTTGCTTTGATCTTTTACATTTTGATTGACTTGTGTCAACCTCCCAAAGGTCATATTCTGGGCAACTATTGTTCTCCCCGATTGTTTTGTGAGCCTCATCGTACACTTCTTGCACGGGATTTAGGATGAGTTCTGGCAGGTTTCTCAAATCTGCTGAGTAGACTTATGCTATATTCTCATACTGTTTTTTCTGATGTGTATCCTGGAGAATAGTTAGCTGGCCAGGTTTCTTGTTGCATAGAAGGCCTCTACTGATTCAACAACAAGCCTTGCTCCCTAATCTTACCATTGCTAACACTGGTAGCTATTTGAGTTTCTGAAGTTATATTCTCTTGTTCAATCAGGAAAGGAAAAGACAGCTGATACTACTTACTACAGCTAATTCTCTGTGGAAATCTCCAAAGTTTCCAGTTTTTCATGAAGCCTTAATAATGAATCCAACCAATCACAAAATTGCATTAAAACTAACCAGCTTACAAGCTTTAAACATCAGGACTGCAGAGTGCTTCATCTCTGGAGAGACATGTTTTATTTTAATGAATACCTAGGTTTGTCACAGTTTAGTTATGGTGCTGTCTTGGGGTGAGACCAGACTATACATTAACCTTCCCACTCCAAAATCTCCGTCTTCCTAAGCGTTGGAAGGAAGTCTAGATGTAACAGGAGCCAGGAGAATTATTGGTCACCACCTTCTGTGTGAATGGAGCCAAAGACTACCCTGGCTGTGGTCTTAGGAATTTCTTTTTTCTTCTCTATTCTTTTTAACAAACAATAATAACAAAGCAAAAACCTCTCTTAGACAAAAGTTGAATTTTTTTATTTTGGTCTTGGGGGCTGTTTAAATCAACAGCAGAAGCTAACAGAACAGATTTGCATGTCTTTGTAAAAAGCAGTTTTCCACAGAATTACGTGTGAGATCATGTTGCTCTGAGCACAGTATGAATTGATAAAGATAGAAACTTCAAGCTGTTAATAGAGAAAATTTCAGCCAGTGCTCAATGTAAAACATATTTCCGGGATTATCCGTGTTAAGTTAATAAACAAGCAATCAGGTTTGAGCCCCTGACTCTTCATGTTATGTTTGTTTCCATGGTTTTCTTTGCTGCTTTCTACTATTTTGTCTTCAGACAAACACACACACATCCTCAAGGTGTTGGAGGGAGGGAACAAAAAAGAAACAGCACGGCAGTCCCTCTTTCACCTCTGTGGGCCTTGCATAGCCTTTCTTTTTGGGTGATAAGGAGCACCTGCTTTTGCTTGAACCATAACCCCCTGGGGAGTCAGGAAAGAAGAAAGAAACCTGATGCTGTGTCTGCTCTGACAGGCTGTGATGGCAGGCATGTTAAGTGTGAACCATATTGCATGTGGCAATTAGAAAACAAGGCATGGAAAGAACAGAAAATTCAGAGTTAAGGTGTAGGGAATGAGAATTTCAGCCACAAAGTCATTTGCGCTTCTCTGCACTGATGCTTCACACACGTGTCTGGAATATATTTAACATTATTCTCACTGTCCTAATTAGTCAGGGATAAAGAGTTTAATAGCCTTCAAAATACTGGACAACGATTCTGTAATGAAGCTAGTTTTGAATATCCTAATTTGTGGTTTTAAAATTTCATATCTGTAAATTCTATCTCAAATTTACATGGTTCTTTTGAATTTTGGAGCCAACATCAGCAGCTGAGGGCACTTCCTGTTCCTTCTTGATTCTCATGAATCTACAGACAAAACTTTGATGCTTCCTCCTGCTCCTTGTTGCAAGAGCCTTGAAAAGGATGGGGTATTACCTAATTCTATCCATATGTACAACAGAAAGTAATAATTAAACATAGGAAATGTTGCATTGTGAATTACAGAGAAAAATTGAATTCAACATCTCTTTCTAAATGTGTAGAAAAGAGTGAAATATTCTTACTCATATAAGTGAAGATAGGTAAGGTTTGGGGGTTTTCTGTGTTTTGTGTTTGGGATTTTTGGGGGTTTGTGATTTCTTTTTTGTTGTTGTTTACTGGCATAATGTGACAACTTTTTGCTAGAAACTGAATTACTAGCAGAGGAAAAAAAGATTCAAGAAACACCGTATTTCTTTTAGTGCTCCTGATGTACAAAATTCTCTTTCCTTGGAAACCTGTATTTTCACAGATAGAAGTGTTTCATGGGTTTTGACTAGATTTCTGTATGGGAAGTTTGTGGGGCTTCAGGTGGTTTTGTTTGAGTTATAATGATCCAAGTTGAAGTGTGAAGGGAAGCACTGTGTATGAACCTGTGTTTCTTGCCAGGGTACATATAAGAATCAGGCTATGTTCCAGCATGAGATAATCTACTTTTTATAAAAAGATTCAATAATATATGAAGTCAAAGGGTTGAAAATGGTTGTTCAAATGTTTGTGAGCCATTTCTACCTTATTGAGTGTAATACCTCTCTATGTTCACACACTGTGTGGCATGATAAGCTGGAATGGTATTGACAAACTTTGTAGCAGGTTCTTGTCTTTGTTTTTTTCCTCTGGAAATTGGAGTAAGAGACACAATCTTCTTTTGTTTGTTTGTTTCAAAGTGGCTATTTTGCCTTCCTTTCCAGAAGAGCAGAAGACATTCTTTAGATTTAAAATTGGACTAAACATTTAAAATTAAAATCCATTCATCTGGCATGTTCTAGCTCCTAAATACCTAATATGCTTGCAGAAGTAAAAAGTCTATAGGAATCTCTATGGATGTGGGCTGTTCAAAGACTGGTAAATGGACTGTCATAACAATTGCACATGTGGTTGCAATTATATCAGTAGTGAGTTCTGAAGTGGCCTGTTATGTAACTTACACAAAAATTCTAGACGTCTGTTGGTATGAAATGCTGTGTAGTTTTTTGCAACTATGATGATTTAAATGTCACTTTTCAACACTGTGTGTACTCAGGATAAAAGCTAACATATCCTCTGATAATGTGCCTTGAACCTAAATTAAAGCTTTTTCAGAAATGGTGATAAAATGAGTGCATTGGTTCATGAGAACTTTAAATGCCACTAAAAATATTTCAGATTAAAAAAAAATTCTTATTTAAAGAAGGTTTCAAACTGCCAGTTTCAGATTTTTTTTTCCTGCTGGAAGCAGAACATGTGGGTTTTCAATAACACGGAAGACAGAATTTGGATTAAAAAAAGTCATCAAATTCATATGCAAATTTTTTTAAGGGAGTAAAATTTAAGGCATAAGACTAAATAATGTCTCTAAAAAATAATGACAACGGCACTAGATGAACGTGACTGAGTAGCAATACCTATCACCCTGCTGCCATGTAAAGGCTGTGACATTTTGTTGTTACTATTTTTTTTGTTTTGTTTTTTGATTTTGTTTGTTTGTTTGTGTTTTTTTTTTTGTTTTGTTTTTCACTTTTCCTGGAGTCTTCTCCTGTAACTCTTGATATGAAAGGGAACTGCCTGGTGGCAGTGCAGGCCTATTATTTTATTATTAGGCATAGTTCACAGAAGGTAGTAGAAGGTAGTCTTTCTTCAAGTTATTGTTGTTCCCCAGCTTCTTTTTTGATAGAACAAATATTTTTGTAAACTTTTGTCTTCAGTGCAGATTCCTTTTCACACTGTTTAAACTGAATGCCAGCATGTTGCTAAAAAACAAAACACAATTTGAAGAAACTGCGTTCATGCACTTCATAAAAGGGTTTAGTATTAAGTCATTGAACTGCTTTAATTCCTGCCGGCACAGAGAACATGAGTTTCTTTATTAAAACCATCCTTTTTTTCTTTCCCATCAGCTATACTTGCACTCTTAATAGTTGTAGGATAAATTAATTTTGCCACAATCTGCAGGGTTTGTAGCACTTTATCATTATTAATACCTTTTAACACTGACTGCTGTTAAAAAGGAGAAAAAAAAAAAAAATCACCCTGAACCCCAAACCCAACCAAACAAAAAACACACTCAGAAGCTCCAAACAAAAATGGATCTATAGATTAATAAATAATCTATGGAGGAAATGATTAGCTTCCTATTGCTTGAAAAGCATATTAAAAGACTAATAAATTTAGAGGTTTGATGGTTGGCTACCCTGGAGTTTTCCCAGGAGAATTTCAGGTTGATGTTGTTGCTATCCTGAATTCTCTCAGTTACAGCCAAATTTTACTTCCACAAAATTCAATGATTTGGGCTTCAGAAGAAACTGCTTTTTGTAGTTCACTAGGCAAAAAATTATTCATCCTATTACCCATGTTGCTGAAACAGAAAGGAATATATACTGTTTTACTTCCCAAAGAATTAATAAATGCTGAATTAGAACATTTTTGAATGATGAATAAGTATGTTATAATGAACTGTAATTATTAGTGCCTAAGAGAGACTATTATTTAATTATAGTATAATAAGGGCTATTTAAGAGTCTCTGACTCCAACAACTAAAGACAGTTTCCTATGTGTAATTAACTAAAACACGTGGACCATGTACAATGTAGACTAAATCTATACTGGATTTCTTGCATGTGCTTGGATATTGATGTACACAAGGCTAACGCTGGAGGGGTATTTTGTGGAGTCCAGTCTCCAGATTTCTCAGGTCTGAGCATTCTGTGGGGTTGTGAACTGAGCCACTGCCATCCCCTTTAATAGCTGGAACTATCGAAGAAGTACCTTAGGTTTTTAAGAATTTTGAAGAAAAATGACAAATATTTTCATTCCTGTGACCCGTTGAATATGAAATTCAGACAGCAAAATTGCAGCATATCATAAAAAGCCAGATGGGTTGGTTGAACACAGGAAACAAAATTATGTTTGCTGGACTTGAGTAGACCATTACATAAGCATTCAAAATTTATAAAGAGTGACTAGAAAGTACTAAAGTTAACTGCTCCTAGGGTGATACTGCTCTACATTAGATGAGTTGCATTCTGATAATTAAAACTAATTAGTTGCAGAATTGCCACAAAACAAGGTCAAATCCAGTTGCTTGAAATGTAAAATGGCAAAACAGTACTGCAATAAGCAGTCATTCTCTGATGTAACAAGCAAACATGAGGGGCTAAGTCCATAAAGTTGCTTAGTTTGGTGCTGCTCTTATCAGTAGATACTCCTAAAAATTTCTTGTCCTCCTGAGACTCTTTAAACCCCACAGATCTGTCTGAAGATGCAGATAACTCTCCATGTTCTATTGTGGCAGAGCCTGACTCTGAAATGCTCTGAGCATGAGTAATGTTTCATTTTCTACTTGTAAAAGCTACAGATTCTTGTAGCCTAAGGAAAAGCAGTTCCTGTAGGCAGATTTTTAGACACAAACACAAGCTGTGTCTTGCAAAAGTATCAGCACTCCCTGGAAGCTTCCTTTAAAAGAAAATGTTCTTGGCTTGACTAAATCCAGGTTTAGATTCCTCCTTCTGCTCTAGTGAGTCTGATATGAGAATTTTTGTGATATGGGTCTGTAGCAGCCTACTGAAAATATTTTAATTATACCCATGTTTTCTTGACAAGTTGCAAAGACTACGTTTATTCATATTGCGAAAATGTGGAGGATTTTCCCTTCATTTGTGATGGATATCCAAAATATTGTAAAGCTTTCTTCTATTTTTTTTGTGTGTTGTTTTTTTAGTTTTTTTTTGTTTCATCTAGCTTTTGAAAATTAATTGTTCAAAATCTAAAATACAAGCTAGAGCTTTGACTTTTTCTCTTCTTTTTATCAGCTAAATCATGGTTTGGCAGATAACCCTTCTTCTGCACTGAACACAGAAAAATTAACACGAGGCTGTGAATGCCAGAATTTTAGTCCAGGGCGCAAAAAAACATGTTAGATTTGTTTAAATGTTGCATAGCTTGCTCCTTCTCCACTGAGAAAAAATATTATCTGTACCAGAAGCTTTGTATTCTGTTTCTGCCACCGAATTTGTGTTTCAGCTTTTACTTGCAATATAAATAGTGCAGATGAATTTTATACAACAATATAAAATGCCAGGCCATGTCAGGACTTTTTCTATGAATGAAAGACTTCTGGTGAATGATGGTCAAGTTTCAGGAAACAGAAGTTTCAATGTTGTAATAATCCTGCCACAGCACATGAATAGCAACTGCTGGGAAAAGAAACAGTTGTAATCGTATACAGTAAACTGTTACAGGATCTGTACTAATCTGCTCCAAAAAGACATTTATTTTACTTATTTTTCTGAACTCCTCATGTGCTTTTTTATGTGCAGCTGTCAGGCTTTTCAGTGAGAGTATGCTGTACATATTTGATTGTGACAAATGCACCTACCTACTTCCTCCAGAGCTCCCAGATGGGCAGTCTGTAGCAAGTATTGGTCACTGCTCCAAAACTGAATCACTGCTGCTTAGTAGCAATCAGTGTCATGGATAATCAGTGCAGCAATAGTTCTGTGAGATCCTGATCTTGGTCATGGCCCTGTTGTTTAAATATTTTCTCATCCGTGAGAAAGTTTGCATTCAGAGGGGAAAGTGAGCACAAAATGGCACACTAGAAACTTGAAGATACCTCTGCTTTTAAGGAATTTTTAACCTCTTGAGATGCACTGTTGAGTATAGATCTATGCTGCTAACAGATCAGTTTAATAAAAACAAGGTTATATTTTAAGATGCTTAGAACTGACATGTTTTGCTGGAAATTACTGGGTGTCAGCTTCAATTACTTAAAGCATTTGGTTTCTATATAAACACAGAAACACTATTTCATTGAGGGTAACTGCAGAAACTGAAGTATGTCACTGATGCTGATTGAAATGCTTATTGGGATGAGGTGAATTTAAATATTTTCATTGCTCACTATAGTGCCTGTTTGTTTTTTTTTTTTTCCTGAGTATGTATGTAAATGTGTGTGTTTTTGCATATATATATATATATATATATATATAAAATCGTGTATTTATTAAAATATGTCATCTCTACTGGGTGTGCTTTGGCCTAGAGCTTGATTGCTGTTGCACTGATTTGCTCTGAGCAGCTCAGGACAAGCCAGTCCTTGGTGGACACAGTCAGGCTTGACGGGGGAAAGTTTTACTAGTCAGCCCAAAGAAGGCAAGAGGGACAATGACAGGGAGGAGAGATTAAGATAAACTAAGATTCTGAGAAGTCAGAGGAACTTGGTCATTGAGACACTCCTCTTCTAATCTCACTTCCTATCTTGCTTCAGGGAATAGCTGTATTTGGGAAATGTGTCATGTTTTATTAAATTTTGTCAAGACAATATATTTTACTATCTTGCTCCACATAGGTATAAACTGGGCCGAGGATTGTGAACTAAATTTAAAACAATATTTTGACAAAACCACCAGGAAAGCTCAACCTTCGCAACTTATTTGTGTTGGTCTAGATAACAAATAAAACAAGGAAACAGAAATAGACATCTCATGGAAATTTAAAAAAAATTGTGTGTTACAGCAACACAAAATAGTAAAAGAACAGTACATGTCTTTGTTCATGACTAGAACCTAATCAAATGGCATGAAGAAATGAGAGGACTTTTTGCAATAAAACCAGGCAAAGCTCTTATTACTATAGATTCGTCACAAATCTAGAATATTCAGAGGAAAAAAATCATTAATTTTTTTATTTAAGCAAAGTATTCATGTTTTTATAACATAAAAAAACAGAAAGAGAAATATCTATTCAGAAATTTGTTTTATAAAAGGGGAACTTTGGCAATAACCTTAAAAATAAACAGTAAATGCAATATTCTATCTGGTCTGAGGTTCTTTTTCTTGAGGTTCAGAAAGTACGATGTAAAATCCATTATTCACACATCTCAGCTCTGCAGTAGGCTCTAATATAAAAATATACCACATCATAAATGTGACAAATTCAGACATAAATATTAAACTGATAAAGCAGATCCACACCACAGGACTGTACCTTGAAAGTTATATCAAATAGTACCTAAATTTGTGGGGATTTCTTTGCTTATTAACCCTATTCTAAATCATACATGTGTGGGTTTGCTTTTTTTAATTCCAGCTGTGTGTATAAAAGCTCCACTCATTTTCTGTTTGCTTTTTTCTTTCATTGGCTTTATATGCAGAACTTAGAAAATGTGTAATTTTCCACTGTGGGTGCCCAGCATTATTCTAAGGGAAGGCCTGCAAAAAGCTGCTGTGGGAGCCCAGCAGTATTTCTAGAACTGCAGCTCAAAGGCTGCAAACGCTTTTTGAGATACTTGGACAGGGTTTTATTTTTCAATCAATTTAAACAGAAATCAAATCCTTTGTGCTCTTGTGCAGTTTAAAGGGGAAAACATAGCCATGAAAACCATCCTGAAGTTTAAAAGCTGAGTAATGTCACATTGAGAAAACATAGATTTGTTCCTGTCTTTTTCTACAGAAGAAGAATGCCTTTTTGCTGGGTTATAACTTCAGTGTGTCCCCTTCCTTGTAAAATGTTGGGGTGGTTTTGTGGTGTGTAGGTTTTTTGAATTTTTTTTTCTTTTCTCCCTAGAATTAATTTTTCTGATTAAATTTTAAGTTTTAAGAAATTCACTTTTCTAACTGAAAATAACTTACAAATCCTTCTACCAGTCTCTGCTAAGAAATAGCATTCTACCTGGTTTTAAAAGTCAATTTGATATTCAATGCATGGTTTGTTTTTTTGTGGTGCACTTTGCTGCAGAGCAATAAATATCAAAGCACCATAAATTAGCATTTTTTATAGGTGCTATACTGACATTTTTCTTACCAGTGTGAGGAATATTAAAATTTCTGTGAGTTTTAAAATTATTAGGTTGTAGCAGTTGTGCTAATAATGTAAAAGGAGCAGAACATGTGGGAGCGTCAGTAATTATTACCTAAAACAAGAGAGTATGATAGAAGTGTCTTAAAGCTACTTTGTTGACTTTCAATTTACGACTGAACATATAAATTGTTTGATGAAAGACAGGAGACATCTGTTTCTGTAGCTGCTTTAGATGACTTAGCCAAAGAACTGGAATCTTGAGTGGATCTGACTTACAGCTTTAAGGTTCGAGTCAATTTAGTAGTCAGAAGCTGTTTATGAAGAAATGAATAAATAAATTTGTGCAGATTTGCTGGTAAACTTGAAAGTGTTGGTCTTATAATAAAAGTCAGAGTCACGGAAAGCTAAAATTGTCACAGTGGAATTGTGAGACTCTATACTGATAGAGGGTGGGGAGAAGGAGGACAAGGAAATACTGGTATACTGAGGGGGGGAGTTGCAAGGTATTTATGGTTTTTTGTTTGCTTGTTTCAATCACTGTGAACTCTGAGTGTCTAATGTTTCCTGTGAGGAAACATTGAGCTCTAAATATGGAGTATTATGGCAACATCTGTTACCACTGATCCCTAATCAAAAAGTAATTTGTTCATTCTATTACTACAACAAGCTTTTGCATCATTACATTAATGATATAATGAGAGAACACAGAGAAGCACAGACTTTCAAGTGGCTTTGGCATTTTCTGGCTTCCAGCAGTGTCCTGAGAAACAGGTTCTTTCCAGTTGGGCAGATCTGCAACAGGCAGAAAATATGTGCCTTTCACAAATGTGAGCCTGGTGGTTCTTGAGGATATGAAAGGTGGCCTGGCATTTTGAAGGTCTGACAGTAGGTTTTGGCTGCATTACCTAAGACAAGCTATGGGAAGAAAAAGTGCAGGGAAAATAGTTCTAATGAAAAAAAAAAAAGAAAAAGAAATTTCTTGGATTCTTTCTAGATTCTCCAGTTACTGTGAACTGTATTACCAGAAGATTGTAGGGTCATGGTTGGTGTGGAGTTGCTGAGTGACATGTTTAGTGAGAAAGGATGCCAGTAACTGCAAAAGCCCAGACAGCTCCCACAATGTATTTTATTACTGTTTTATTTCACTTCCAATTCTCTGTAGTGTTTAATGGGAAAAAAACCCAAAAACAAAACTAACCAAACAAAAAACCTGACCAAACAAACCAAAAATCAGCTTGTTTCAGCTGTTTCTTTGATGTTCATACTACAATTTAACTTAAAACATTTTGACTAGTATTTTATTTTTAGACCTGGAAGTATAGAAGAAAATAGCAAGTCCCTTCCAGGATTTTCTGTCAAGTTACTTCCATGTGCAACTTTTTATTTTTTTGTAAGTTCTTGGGAGGTATATTTCTCAGAGTGTCTTTTAATATGTCACTGAAAGAAATTAATACACAGAATTTTATTAGAAAAACTGGGCCGATTTGTTCTCCACTGCAAAATTTCAATATTTGCTGAGCACTAAATACAAAGAAAGCAAACTATCTTGTATAAAAATATGCAAATGACATAAACCACACTTTGCTATTTTTAAAGTGAGACCAAAAGTACAGGAAATTGTATCTGAAATTGTGTTAGCTTGTGTGTGTAGTTCGTGTCTCAAAACACATTAAATGTCAGGGCTAGAATGATCAATTTTTTATGTTCTGAAGTAGAATGCATGAAGTTCCTATGAGGGGAGTAAGTGTTTTTATTTGGGGGAATGAGAATATCACATTGTGGAAAAAATATGCGGTCTGGTATGACAGATGGTGAGGACTACAAAGCAGCCATTGGTATTAAAATTGAATTTAAAATGTCCTAGTGGTTGCATGTTTACCTCCATGAATGGATGGCATATATAAATTGAGTTGAGTAGCATTTGCCTGATGCAGATGCTCTCATTTGCTTGGAGGGAGCCATTGGAAATGGTCTGATTCTGGTTCTGGGAAAAATGCAGGTACACATTTAAAAGCCTGCCTTCTGCCTCACAAAGGATTTGCTTTTTCAATGCATTTGAGAAATGTTGCTGGTTTATGTTTGTGTTCATAAAACAATGGGTTTGTTAGGCTATGTAAATAATGCTGCATTGGGGCATTTTCTAACATCCATTTTCATTGTGGTGGAGAGCTGTATCTGGAAGTAAAAATGATTTTGATTCTTTAGGTGAAAGGACAAAATAAACACTTGGAGCATGTATTTCAAGATTAACCAGAAATGTAAATGTTGTATGCCTGTACTTAAGCTTGTAAAGCAAAGCTTAGATATATGTAGTTTGACTTTTTTTTTCCAAAGTATTCAGCACATCCCATAATTTCTAAAGGGTATACTAAGTAATGAGTTACCTTTAAAAATTTCTTTAATTTAAAAACCACTAGTGAGATGAAAAGGTTAAACTAGGCTGATTTCTAGCTCTAAAAATTGTACTCTGATTTAATTTTCTAATCCTTGCTATTTTCTAATCCAAAAATATCACATATGATTTTGCATGTTTTAATTGAATGAATTTGTTGGTTTGTTCTTATTATGGGCTTTATCCATAGCAGAATGACACTAATAGAAAGATAAAGATTCAGTTCTGTTAAAGCAGATCGTTCTCTAAGTAGTTTTACACAGGAATCAGTCTCAGGACTGAAGAGGGTTAATGTGAACCACACCTAGATAAATGGCAAAATCTAGACAATTGCAAGATCCTTCAGAAGATTGGTATAAATTTCATTCAAGCAAGGCTAGGCTGGTTCAAGATGTAATGACTGAAAATTGGGAAGATTTCCTAGCTGCGCACAAAAAAAAATGTCAGTGGTGCTACAATTACATCTAATATTTTAGAGTTTAAATATAACAATTTATAGAAACCTAAGAAATTATACTCGTTTATAAGCTGGACATATAGTGACTAAAGCAATAGGAATGTTTTGTAGAATTTGCATAATTGTCTTCATCTCTTACATTATTCAGGCAAACACCTGAGTGTCAATTTCAAATTTGTGTTTATAAACAGCAGTTTCAATTTTTGCTTTCAATATGTAGTTCTGCAAATAATAAGATAAGTTAAAAACACTGGGAATAGTCTTTTAATTTGAGAGATATGTTTATTCATGCATTTTCATTTTGGTATATTCCAATCTAAGAAAGAAAAAAAAAATTATAAAACTGTTGATGCAGGACTTTTTGGAGATAATTACAAAAATAACACATATGGATGAGTCCATATGTTCCAAAGATGTCAGATCACCTTCAAATTTGCTGACTTTCTGGAACTTTTGAATTTGTTTTTGTCTGAGCCCAGATTGTGGTGATGTTACAGAATTTGAAATCTAATACCTTGTCTGGATTAAAGTATTTCATGAAGGGAAGCTGAACAAAATGAATGAGAAGAGCACCAGCTTATTTTCAACAGCTGTCTGAGAGCAATACAGCTGGTGAAATATAACTATGTATTTGGAATGAGAGGCAAAATGGATTATATTTACTTGGGTTTTCTTACCTAGTTTATGTAACCTGCCCTGCATGATTTCCTTAAGGATTAATACTCCTGTTTTTTGAAATATACTGGGAAGTTGGACATTTGCTAAGAAATCAGTCTTCTATTCCAGATAGTGTTCCAGTTGCTGAATTCCACACAGGAAATGAGATGTATTACCCATTTACCTTCAGAAAAACTCTTTAGTTGTGCCAGATTAAGTTTAAATGAGCTATTTGAATGCAGCATTCAAATAGACACACATTTATTTTTCTTTATAAAAGGCATCCATGAAGAAAAGCATGGTTTTGGCTCAAATTTAATTGGCATGGATAATGGACTTATTTGGAGATTCTGTCCTTCAGTGCCCTGAGGGAGAACAGTTTCTCATCCTGGTTTATGCATGCTGGATTTTATAGCAAAAGCTTCCTTGGAAACCTTAAAGTCCAGGAAGATACATTTCTTTTGGATCTATATCTACAGCTAAATACTTCAGAAAAGAATTTGGCATCCTTTAAATGAGCTTAGAAATATGTCACTCACCTGGAACTATACGAAAGACTTTGAAAGAATTTGGGATATCTCTGGGTAACAATTTCTTGATGTGACAAAGAGTAAAACTGTTTCCCATTGCTCACTGGAATTGTTCATGCCTCCCTATGCGGACTTTCAGTTGTATATGAAATTGTACACCATCAAACATGCTAAATGCAAACATCTAAATATAAGAAGGTACCTCATGACTGATTCTTGCTTTACACTAACTGTGAAGTTGAGTCACTGCTGTCCAATCCCAATAAGTTTCAGAGGATAAGTGTTGAAGAATTGAGCTCTTGAGAGACAGAGTAGTATCCATTAGTCCTTTAATGAATTGAGGGGGTTTTCAGTCCCTTACAGACATCAAGAGATGAATATAATTTGATTTCCTAAAGGACAGGTAATTTGCTGGGTTTATGACCCTCACCAGTTATTTCAACCAATTCCTTCCATCCGAAATATATGTTCCAATTTAGAGCAAGAAAAATACTAGGAGAAAACAGTTCTGAGTAAATAATTTAGCTAATAGCAGCAAAAACTTCTTCAATAATGTATTAATCAAAAACCTTTTGGCTACCTCTAGCATGAATAATATATATTGAGTAGCTGTCATGAAAAGGTTCCTAAAACACTGCAGATAAAAACTGTTCAAGTTGCTGTAGGAAGACCCAAAATAAGTCTTTATTCCCTTATGATTTAAGTTCAAAGTTTGCACAAAATTTCAGCAAGACATAACTGAATGGTAACTAAATTTATGTTGAATCTATGTACATTTTGTAACCATATTATATGAGTAAAGGATTTCCATACTTTCCATAATTTTTCATACTTTTGTAAACACTGAAAAATATGAACTTATGCAACTTTCTTATACATAATTATATAAAACTCACAAATATTTTCTGAATTTTCAAGAAAAATTAAAACCAGAAGACTTATATTTTTTCAGTTATTAGAAATGTTAATAAGGTAGTTCACATACTTTTTATCCTGATGATTTTACTCTGCAGCTTATCAGTGATGCATTTCAGTTGGCATACTGTGGAAACAGGAATGAAAAAGAATAGTGAGAACTTTGTCTCATCCTGTCTCCAACAAGTCACGAATGCTCTATTTTTTTTTTCCTCACACAGACATTATTTTAACACTCTTTACCTGGTACCAGGTAGAGATTAAATTTTGGACAAAAGTAAGGACATATGTTTCAGAATTCCCAACAGCAGGAATAGAAGGAGAATGCCATTTTGTGTCTTGGTTTCTGGTCTGTCATGATTTGCTTGCCAGACCTGTTTTTATTTGGAATCTCAGATTTGTTTGCTCGTTTGACCAGGATGCTCCTCTTTGCCACCTGAGCTGTCATCATAACAGCTTTGATTCTACCTTTCTGTGGAATCATTTGGAAAACTGGAGAAGAAATAATGGCCTATTATCAAAAACTTATTGCTGGAAGTTTATGTACTTAGGGTGTATCTGCAGCAGTTTGGGAGAAGCTTCATGTATTGCTGTGATTTAGGTTCTACCCGTGTAAGAGTTTTTTTTAATTAGGTGTATATTCAGTTTCTCAACATTACGCTGTATGGCCATATCCAGCTATATTAGTAACAAAAGTCTATAGCACACTATCTATCTTGACATCTCAAAATGGTCATAATTGCCACCAAATTTATATTCTTATCTTTAACAAAACAGCCATGAGTGAATAGCCACCGCAGAAAAGGCTTCATGGTTGTACTGCAAGCTAGGTGATGCAAACAGTATTAGAAGCCAGAAATTGATTTATCCACCATAGACCATAAAATAAACAAATAAATCCATGATCTTAGGCTTCTAAAGTAGTTAGCAGACTTTGAGCACTATTAATATCAACACCATGCCAAGAATTTTTTTCTTTGTCTTATTTTATTTTAAATTTTTTTTGTGCAGATGCTGGCACTTTTTCTTGTTTTAGTCAAGGAATTCTTATTATTTACTGATGCTGCCTACCTTCATGTAAATGAGTCAATGTTATGACAAACACTTATAAGGAAAATTGTTTTGATTGAAGTCATTGAGAGCAGCAGCAAAAGTACTATGAAGTTTAATTTGAAAGGAATTAGAAAATATTCTGCCCTTTCCTGTTGGGGATAATATTATTTCATGCAGACAGACAGCCATGCTTAACAAAAGTTACCTACAGTAACGGAATTAATAAACCCAAGAAACTCATTTAATATTGTCGATATTTCTGCAACTTAATTCTAGATATTAGCCTGATAGGGAATATCTGCCATTTGGTGTGTTAATGTGCAGTGCAACTGACAGGTAAAGAATAGAGTTTTCAGGTTGAGAGTTGCCTTCATTGTCTGCAAGCAAGTACTATTAAGTGAGAACAAAAAAATCCCTGTTTCTATGTGGTGCAAAAGACTCATCTAATTTTGTTTAACCAGAATAGCTGATATCAGTTGTATCAAATATAATCTTAACAAATGCAATTTGGGAGGTGGAGGAAAGCAGAAATGCACCAAAATGATCAGTTTGGTCAGCCCTGGTCACTAAAAAAGGGTGATCTTGGCCTGCTGACCAATGATGATGGCATATTAGCTAGGCTGCCAAGCACAAAGGATGGCTAAAACTGAATGTTTGCCAAGAAAAGGAGGACTGCAGCTGAATGTCTAGTTGAAATCACAGCCAGATATGACATAATTTCTTTTGTGCCTGATTAATACGTAATTTACATCAAATTAGACATGCATTTGCACATGTATGTACTTAGGCTGTGAGGGATCCATCAAACTGTCAGGCTTCTGTTTTGCTTCCCTCTGTCCCTCTGCTCTGTGGCCTTTAGTGGTTACTTTTTAAATTTTTTTTTTTTATCCTTTACTGCTATCTGGTGGTGTGTGTTGGAAAACATTGTTCAGTGCTTTCTTTTCCTTCTCTTTACTTACTATTAATGAAAATGTTTAAAGAACGTGCTAAAGCAAAGAACAGCTATTGACTTTGTTTTACCTAGGCCTCCCCTCCACTAAGGCTTGCTTTTTATTTAAACATTTCTCTACTTTTAAGGTACCAAGTGACCTTTGAACAGCACTAAGGTATATTTAAATCAAAAAACTGCTCTGACTTTTTTGACATGGAAAATGCAGTTTTGAAAACTACCTATCTGTAGCACAATACTTAGAGGAACAAGACCCTTCAAGTGCTGGTATGGGAAATTATTCATTTTTTTATCCTGCACAGTGCTCTTTATTTATAATTTGTAGTCTGGTTTTCTAGGCCTGAGGTTTCTGAGATTCTGAACTCAGTTTCTTCGTGGTGTTTGGGTTTGAGAAGACTTTGTTCCCACGGACTTGACATAAACATCCCAAGTGTTATTGTAATGAGAGTGATGTTTTGCATTCTTTTCTGTGGGCTGGACTTGTCTCTATCCATTGGTTTGGGCCAATGGTTAGAAGAGTTCTGGCACTCTTCTAACCAATGAGAATGACCTGTTCCAAAAAGTATATCAAGAGGACAGTTGTTTTAATAAAGTAGAGTCAGATACAGTTTTTTATAAGGAGGTCTCATGTCATTTGTTCATCACCCACAGCGACAATAATTCATATCATACCTTTCATTTGTAGCAGATTAAGAACTTCCCATGTGCTGTGGGAAATGTGGGGTTGAACCGCTAAGGAAACCTGGTGTGACAGGGGAGTGTGATGGGAGTGAAATGGGGCCCCGTGGGCTCTCTCCAGCCACCTCCTGTGAAGGGACTCTGGCCCCAGCAGTGACAATCCCTTCAGCTGGGAGCGTGACTGCCAGAGACTCTTGTGGAGATTCCCTAACACACTGATGTGTTTAAGATCCTTTTCTTAAATTCCAAGGTGGACTGTGCCATCGCTGTCTTTTCAGTGTTAAACATCTACAGGTACACCAAGGTCAGGGGGTCTGGAGGAGTAAACAGCAAGCATGACTAGAAACCTGAACCGTAGCAAAGCTCAGGATGGATACAAGAAATGAAATTGCTGGAAGCAGCGCTTTATCAAACACCTTTAGTTGTATTCGAGATGGCTACAAGAGCTTACATAAACTTTATTGTTGAAAGGGGACTTTTCTAGAATCCACTTTTTCACACGCTTCTTTGGAGAAAAACCACATTTGCAGAGTATAATCCAGAAACAGACAAAAAAATGCAGCGTTTTCTTATATTGTTTCCATGTTTAGTGATAAATGCCCAAATTTTCATATTTCTACCATTTCTTCCCATTCAGATAGTTCTAGATACTATTGGGCTTCCAACCTTTCCTCCTTGGTGTATATAGCATGTGTCTAGCTCTTCAGCTTTAGAAATCAACAAAAACAATGTAATGCTTGCCCTTCTGCTCTTTATTTCCCTTACCTTTTATATGCAAGCCAAGTTTCTTTTTCCTATTTTCTGAATTTCCTCCTCTTTCTGCTTAGTTTTTGAAAGAGTGTTTATATGAGACTGTTAAATGAATTTACCACATCAGTGATGATTGCTGTAAGTCAAATTCATGCAGCATTTATTACATTTCATTGGTTTCTCTGAAACTACTTCTTTATTCTGGTTTGTAGTAAAGACCTTCCTATAAAAATTAGGAAACAAAATCCAGTAGCTTAAAGCATGTCCACATCAGCATTCCCCCCGTCCTCCTCTTATTCCTACCTGATGTCCTGTCCAGGAAAGATTTATTGACGCACAAAAAACAAACAAACAAAAATGTAGATGACTGGTAGCTTTCATGTGAAGCCTTGTGGTTTTTGTAGATACTTTCAGCTCTTAGTTTACAGTAAATAATGCAGAAATTGAAATACTGATTATTTCTTTTTACACACTCATTGGACTTGTCCATAAAACCATGTATTTCTGTTAGCTTCTGTGATATTACTGGTTCTGCATTAATTTTGCTTCATATAAGTACTTTCTAGAATTTTCTATTTTAATCAAGGTCACCAGGAACTGAGAGCTCACATGGTTTCAGAAATGCAGAATAGAGTGGTGAGCTTTTATTTGAAAAGAAGTATTAAAATCACTGGCAAAAATATTCCATTAAGAATAGAGATTTAAAACCCTTAGTCACATACAGAGGTGAGCCAAGTGTAAATTTAGTCAAACAGTTGTAATAACAAGATTATTCTTGTGTAAAACTGAGTCATTTAGCAGAGAGGTTAATGTACTTAATATGTGAAAAAACCATGCAGTTCTAATAAGGTACCGAAGAAATTATATGCCGTTTGTTCAGCAATGACTAATAGTTACATTTGATATTTTTTAAATCAGTGCATGATTACAATATTCACTGATATCAGTGCTAGGTCACAAACCTTTAAGTCTGTTCTGCTTTCTGTGTATAAGCTTAGTCTATTAAAATTATTACTTTGCCTCCTGAATGCGCATAGTTCAGACCAAAATATTCAAATATTAATGATCCTCTTTACCTCTTTCAGTAAAAGAAGTGTTACATGTAAATTCTACTGTCTTTTTCCTAAAATGTAGCTTGGGCTGCTTAAAGGGGTGAAAACATTAATTCACAGCTGTCTATAAAATATCTCTGCTGAAGTTTGCTGCTCTTGGCTTGCCAGTTCTAGCAATTTATGCAACAGATATTGCTTTTGTTCATATTGTACTGACTTGGGTCGTTTTCTTGGCCTGCTTAATGCAGCCTAATGTTGATATTGCAACAAGTTAGACAGTGTATGGCATACTCTTCCTTCCCTTTCTGGCCCCATGAAGTGTTGGCCCATGCACCTCAAGGCTTCAGTGTGAACCAAAGGCAGAATATCTGTACTCCCTCAGTACAATTCTCTCCTGGCCTTGATCAGAGACTTTAAGCACAAAGAAATTATTGGGAACCCTGCCACTAACCCTCAGGAAGTCCCAACAGATCCCTGCAGCCTTTGGTCCCACCTCTTCTCATTACAGTCTGCAGCAAGAAGATCTATATGGACATCCACTCCTGTCTAAATGGGAGTGAGAAATGCATTTGAAATGTCATATAAAAAGTAATTGTCCACAAAAGGAATCATGAGTTATGGAGTGAGGGGCTGGACTAGTGGAATAGTACACTTTAAATCAGTCTTGGGAATGGTTTAGAAAGTAAAAGCCAATGTTATAATGTACACAGAGGAAGGAAGTCATGCAAACAATAGAACTGCTGGAAATTGAATGAAAGCATTCTGACATCCAATGTATATATACTAGTGGTTAAAGAAATAGTACATCTGATGGTTTTTCTTGTGTCCACAGACATTTATCAAATTTATAGAAGTTGTCCAGTGACTGAAAAAATACTGGGAAAGATATAAAACATAAACCCAAGGTATAAAACAGTGAGAAGATATAAAAAATATAAATGAAGATGCATGAGAGGATGTACATAAAAAGTTTTCAAATATAAATATAAGTTTTTACAGTAATGATAATGAATTTTTTCAAGCAAGATATGAAAGAGTTATGTTAACAGTAGGGGTAGTTCAGCTAGCAAAATTTTCTAGTAGACTGTGTCAAATAAACCCACTATGTGGGCATGGATCACATTGTGTAATCTGAAAAGTATTTTCTTTGTACTTCTAGCAGAAAAGGTTACTCCAAATAGTGAATTTTTCATATCAGGTGATAACACGACAAAACAAGATTTCTCTTTAACTGCAGTAAAATGGATCAACTCTACGAAGGATTCAGGCTGCCTTTTTGGATGTTGTTTTCCAGTTATTTTTCTGAAGGAAAAATAGTTTCCTCTCCAAGGAAACTACTTCTAGGCTGTTTGATAGTCCCTACTTCAATGAAACATGAAATAATTAGTTATACCCAGTGGGACATGTCGTTTTCTATAATGCATATAATAACATTCCTGGGGGAGTTCAGTGTCTGAGTGAACAGTACCTCCCTGAAACAGAATGTTCTTCGTTGTAGATGTCCCACAAGGGAAGATTCTCCCTGGTGTATCTGATGAAAATCATCCCCTAGACAGTAGAAGTGGTTGTCTCCAAGTTTATTCAAATAGGTTTGTTTTAATGAGTCCTGTCTAACTCACCACTGCTAATAATCTGTCAACTGGAATGTCAACATACTGCTAGGATACTTCTATTTCCAAATATATTGAACAAATCTTACATGCATACCAAATCAGTATGGTATGATACAATTCTAACAATTAGCTAAATCAGTGTTAGAGAGTTTTTTGGCTTTGATTTTCTTATTTTTTTTTTAAATTCTTCTACCATTTAAGTTAAAGAGTCCTTTACCTGAATAACTTGTCTTAAAGAGCATTGCAGAAGATATTTTCATGTGCAAATTCTTAGTTACAGTATCTTATAGCAACAATGCTTTACCCAAAGGGAGATGAGATTTTTATCAGGATATGAATGTAAAGATAGGAAAAAAACATATGAAGTGAAACACAGAATGCAATATTTTGAATGCAAAATCCAGAAGCACAAAGTGTATTTAAAATAGAAAGGGAAGTTGGTTATATGTACTTGTATCAATGGTTCTGGTGGTAACAGTACGATCATTATGGATTTAGAAAAGTGAAATGGTGCAATTTTAGGGAAGGCAAAGTGGAGTGCAGACCAGGAGCATGTAGCTAGAGATATTGCTAATGCAATAGTATGGGACTGATATAGCTGAAAATGTTGGTGTAGGTTAAGATGTTGGTATAGAAGTCTGGAAGTCCTCTGGGCTGTGGAGGGTTTGTGCAGACTTTGAAGGTCTAAATCCCTCCTGGGTCTTGGCTGAGCATCTGCTCCTTCAGAGTTTCTCCATTCCAGTTCCAATATTTCTTGGCAGAATATTCTGTGTCATACTCTTCAAGGCATTCCCTTCTTCCTAACTCTTGCATGTTGGAAAGTGATCCTGGAAGACACCTTTGTGAGGGAAGAGTAGGGAGTGGCTTGCTTTTGAGGAATAGAGGGGGAAGATATTTCAAAACAGTTGAATAAACACTGACTTAGATCAAAACATCTGTGCCATTTCAAAGGATTGCAGAAACTCTTCTAAGAAGCATGTTTCCCTCGACTTTTTATTAGCCAGGAATCTCCTGTAAAACCCTAGATTAGCTTGGTTGGAACATGGCACTAATAATGCAAAGATTGGAGGTTCAATCCCCATATGATCCATTCACTTAGGAGTTGGACTAGGTGATCCTTTTGGGTCTCTTCCAACTCAGAATATTCTGTGGTTCTGTCAAGTGCCAGTTTGATCAAAGGCAGAACCTGTGTTAGAGCTGATGGATAGAAGAAACAATAGCGCATTTTTTTGGTTGTTTTTAGAAGGAGGCATCCCCTTACTAGTATATTATGTATTTTCTCTTCTACTAGATATTGGGCAAGTCCCTGTTTCTTGTTTAAAAATATTAGAAATGAGTTTTGTTACACAATTAGTCAGTATTTTTTCAGACCTTTAATCTGGATAAGATTAAGAGATTAAGAGTATATGCAAATATTGTTAGCTACCAATGTTCTGAGCATCTTCTTCTAAATAGGATTAAATTTCCCTGGGTAATACCTTACACTCTTCCAGATGACAATATATATACATATACATATATATATACACACGCACACATATACATATATATACACACACACATATATATAGATATACATATATATATATAATTTTTTCCCATAAATAGCCCTGTGCATACACAGTAGGAAAGAAGTGGGGAGTTAATGTACAAGCTCTGTGAGACAATTTTTGGGAAAGGACAGTATTTTCACCTGATGAACTGTTTTACATTTGTTATTGTTTATCTTCCCAGTAAAATTTTGTGTCTTTGATTTAAGAGGTGTTAGAAACAGGTTCTTGGTAGCAGGAAAGATATATTTTTGGTTCCTAATGAAAATCATTTATCATTGTCTTGTTATTTGTATTTGCCATTAAATTTTGGTTGTCTGTGGTTGAAAACTATCTTATGTATTTTTTTTTCTCTTGTAAAATACATTCTAGGTAATGAAGATATTGTTCATTTCAGGTCACTGAAATTATGGTGTCATTCTCAGTCTTTTTCTTTTTAAAAAAGTTCCTTTTCTGGGCTGATCTTTTTTTCTTTTTATTTTAATTTATTCTGAAATGTCACAAATGCAAACTTATTATTTTATGCTTTCTTCCAAATCAGGACTAAACAAATTAAATTATAGGTTGTGTGAAAAACATTACAGCAGTCACAAGAAACCAGAAAATTGAACCAAAATTGATTATATAATCTCTTTATTGTGGATTACTTTCCAAAATAAGATAAGTAAAAAAAAAAATCTCTCCTCTTATGCAATGTTTGCAGAAGTGTTTCACATAATGGGATGTTTAAGAAACCTCACATGTTTCCCAAAATGTCTCACCTTCCCTGATATCAAGACTGTCTTTCTTTTGACTTGAAAAGTGATATTCTATGGACTAGGGAGTGAGAATAAACAGAGGACAAAGCACATGTAATTCCTTTCAAACTAGCAGCTTCTGAGAAAAGAATATCAGCTTGAAGCCCTCCTGTACTGCTACTTTGTGGCAGAGTCTGTAGAAACTCGTTTAAATAAATGATGCGTCTCCTAAGCAGCCCTGTAAGTCCTATTGCTGCTCTAACTGAAGTGTTGATAAAATACACTGTTTATTGCAATGATACACTGTAGTGTTGGCCAAATGGCATCAGTTGTTGGTTCATGATGGCCAATTCCACTGTCTACTTACGGTCACTGTTTTATGAATCATGGGTTACAATAGTAATTTGTATTCTATCAGTATTTTAGGCAATCCACATAGACCCGAATTAGGCAATATATAATTTTCTTCTTGTTTTTGAGCCTGTTACATACTTAAAAAGGTTTTTTGAAGAATATACGATAGTCTTCAGTAGACAGGGGCTTACAGATAAGGTTGTTTTGCTCTGGGGGTTTTTTGTTTGCTTTTTTTACTTTAAAATCTGATTACAAATAAATACTCTTACGAGATAACAAGTATGTACTCTTTGTACTTTTATATAGTTGCCGATTTTCCAAAAGCAAAATAAAAAGCCCTCCCTCAATGTCAGCTGATATTTTTCCATGGACTATATGACTGTAATTTAGAGTTTCCTTTGTGTTCATGGTGAAAGGAGTCAATAGACATCAAACTTGGAACTTGTTGCCTGTAACAGAGTGGAGCCTTCATCTGTCTCTTTCCTCTTAATATCACATCTTTCCAAGTAAATGGAGAAAGAATACTGCTTTTTTCAGCTCCTTGCCATGTTCTTTTTCTCTCTAAAAGTTTGATGCATTTTTTGCGGTTCACTTTTTCTGTTCTGATATGATATACTCAGGAGGTTTTCTTGGTTCAGGGGCTTTTCTGGTTGGGATACTGCACGTATAAATAGCATGTGCTGCCTATATCCCTGGCTCTTAAAACACAGACTGGCCCTATTGATGTAAATTGCAAACAGCTATGTGCTGGGAAGGGGAAGCTCTATAATAAAACCTGCAGTCTTACTGGGGTAACTTGTCAGTCTACAGCATTTATAGTAGTTCAGTGCATTCCAAGTTAGTAATGATAGAATGTCACGGTTTGTAACATTGTCAAAATGTTGTGCGCTGAGGTGAGGAAGGGTTTGATGGTTTTGGTGAGGACAGTAGTAATCCCTATTGCATAGTACTTGTGGGAGACAAAGTTCACACAGAACCTTTTGTATGCAAAAAGTCCCCCCAACCAGTCAGACAAATAAAAAAAACCCAGAGGAAAAGAAGAAGGCAGAGTTTTGGGAAAAAAAAAAAAAAAAAAAAAAAAAAAAAAAGGCAATGAGAAAAAGGAAGAGTTGTTTATGGAGAAGGATGTTAAAATTCCTCCAAATATTGAGGTGTAGAGGCTTTTAGTCAAGAGTGAAAACTGAGGCAGGTTTCCTCGGGCCAATACACAGGATTCTCCTCTTGGCACCAGTAAAACACGAAATTAGTAAGAAGTGTCATGAATGAAATGAAGAAAAGATAGTATTTTGGACTAAATGGAAAGCACAAGTTTTAGAGAACTGTAGCAGATGGTACGGATTTGGGATTTTAAGTTACTTATTCTAAAGGTTTATGGGTATGATTGGCATGATAATTTGTGTTCTTACTTATAGTAGAAACTGATTTTCTTGAATTGTCAAATAAAATGAATAGTTAATAAGTCTATCTTATTTATTATAATTGAGGAGTAGTATATCAAAGCAACAAATGCTAATATCCTCATTTTATGAGCAGTAAATGTTCAGTGAAGTCCAGTGATTTTACGATTACACAATAACTTTGAGAAATGATATTAAGTACAGGCACATATTTGTTTTCTAGAATATGTCATGACTGCAGTTTACTGTATAATAAAAGGTTTTATTCTTTCTACACCAACAGATTGTAAACAGGGAAAGTGAGAACAGGAGAACAAAGTGGATAGGTTGGAAAGGTGGTATACACAACATTGGAACAATACTATTGAAATGTGGTTGTTTCTTAACCACAGTTGCAACGATATTTCCCTTAAAAGTAGTCTATTCGTACAACAGTGTTATGGAGCATCCTGTATGACACTGTAAGTCTCACAGAAGTTGGAAAAAAATGGCAATATATTAATAAGTATAAGAAGTTATTTCATTTATTCTGAAAAATATAGGAATTGAAAATATAAGAATTTTTATTGATCTATAATAAACATTGTAGGTAGACCTGTGTCCCGCTCCCAAAATTATGTAAAAAGGTCTATAAGAAATGCAGCAAATTGTCAGAAAATATAAATTCTAATTTTTGAATAAAAATTTATAAATGGCAGTTAGATTATACTTTAAAATTCTAGCCAAATATTAAGCTGAAGGGCTTAAATGAATGCAATGCAAGTAGAAAACGTCCAAATGTATTGTTCTTTCATAATAAACACTTGTTTGAAGAATGTGCGGTCTAAACTCCTTCCAATTGCCACTAGATGGTGACAGTGACCTTTAGACAGTCTGCACTTGATCAGCTAAACTGAAAGTGGTTTTTCAGACTGGTATATACAGTCTGGAAGCAATAATATCCACCAGCTCTGTAAATCTGGGGAGACATGTAACCATTATCTGTTTCAAAATAATTTTTAGAGACATTACTTATTAAAGACCTAAAGTCCTGTTCTACCTTACCCTCTTACTGGAGTTTAAGCCTAACTGAAGGTTTCTGATCTACTCATAGATTTAATAGAAAATTTAATAGGCTATCCAATTCCCTCTCTTAGGGACACGCCATTGAACGCAGCATTTCAGTATGATGAACATCAGTAGTTTATGCTGGGACAAAAGTCCCATGAATAGCCCAATTGCCCTTCTTTCTGTGCTTTGGTTGATGTTGTGAAGTGTCTTGGTACTTGAACTTCATTCCTCTCAGACAAAACTAAATTACAGATCTTTCTGGGCATGTGCTCAATGCACATCAATCTTCAGGGGTCATTTGGTCCCCTGAGCCACAGTGGAGTTCATTGAAACAGCTTATAAAATTTGTAAAGTATGGGTAGTAAGTTCTCAACTCATTTATTCAGAGTTGCTCATCTCTTATTTGTCAATGCTTACTGCTAAAACACATGATTTTATAGTATCAAAACTTTTTTTTGCCTGTTCATAAATTTGTAGCTTTGTGGTCTTCTGGGGTTTTATTTTGGTAGTAATTGTAGCTCTGCATCCCTTAAATTTGCCAGGCAATGCAATAGGAGCTGTGGGGGCACAATTATAATCTCAATGGCAAAATAAAAATGTTCCTATTGCCCAATAAACCACATATTCAAAGGTGTAGTTAGGAACTGGAGAGAGTGGGGTGCTATAGTCATAAAGTCACTTCATTAAATTATGAATCTATTAAAAGAAGACCAGATGTCCCACTGAGCTGATTTTTGCTCCTAGTATTTTTCCTGTAGGTACGATAAGAAGTAATTATTCTGGCTTCAAAATAATGAAGTCAGCTTGGAAGAGACAAGTTTTCAATAAACATGCCAAAAATTACCTCTTTTGTAAGGGCTGTTTCTTAGAGCTAGCTGTGGAAGTATTATATGTTGTTTATTTCTTTATAAGAAAGTCATTTCAGCTAACTAACTAGTTTGTCAAGATTATTGACCCATGAGAAAACAGCACTCATTATAGAAATGAAACTACAGTACAAGCTTTAGATAATTTGATGTGAACACATTTCATAATTCATGATACTGAAAATTATTTATGCCAATAAATATGCTGACATGTCCCTACTTTTTATATCAAGTACGGCTCTGTACTGGGGGTGGGAGTTCTCAAGCAAATATTTCACAATGTGGCACAAGGAGTGGGCCAAACTAGCATACACCTTCCAATTTTAATATACTATATAGTTTTTTATCTCATTTTATGAAACATGATTAAATTTAATACATTATTTTTTTAAAGGCATCTGAATTGAAAAAAATCTGAATTACCATGTATAAATACTTGATTTCTACCTTTTACTTATTTTTGTATTTCTGCACTGTTCCATTATGATCGCACTGCATGTGTTTTCATAAATTCTAGTGGTTTTCCAATACAAGATTTAATTTCTGCTCTTCACTTTCAGTCGACAGTTGCATTTACTCAGAACTAAAATTTTTCCCAGTAAGTTATCATAAAGCTCTGCAAGTTAGCACTCCTTTTAACATATAGATTTAACATCTATATCTGCTAAGCAGAATATTTCCAACAGGGAAGCTTACAGGAATTCCAAGAAACATCAGTAATTTGAATCCTCAGATAAAGAAACAAAAGTTATAATAGATACTTTTCTGCCTAAAAATGTGTCTGTTTGCTCCTATTGATGCAGAAAGACAGTTGTAATTTCTTTTGTACAGTGTTGGAAAAGCTGATTATATGGCCATGGATGATACCATTGATGGATGCTTTGCACTGTATACACTTCCCTTGCTGTTAGAAAAATGTTTTACTGGAACCATAAATTCTGAGAACTGAAGTTATTCGTTTTAATAAGAGAAGAATGTATGAACTTTGTGATCACAGAAACCATTAACAATGAAAGACAGGCCTATTTTACTTAAAAATAACAACAAAACACCCAACAACCACCCTGAAACTTTTCCTGTTAGCTTTATTTATCATACCTTAAGGAGTTTATTTCTCCCTAGGCATCTACTGTTTATTATTTAAGAGATGTTTTCAAAAGACATTAAAGGAAGAGAGAAATTTAATTCTGCAAAAAGGAATTGACATCCTATTACTCTATGCTAGGAATTACAGGGAGTAATTATTCAGAATGGTGCAGAATAAGTGAGAAAAAATGCTATCCATATATATTACATTTGAAGTATTGCCTGCTCTGGCTGCTTAGGAAAAATAAGTAAATTAATCTCCTCTAGTTAGAAATTACAATTTTTTTTAGCCAGTGAGACTTATATATGTAAATGTTCCTCCAGCATCATAACTAATTTCTTGAAAATGGAAGATTATAACATAAATATAACATAAACATTATTACATTAGTCAAATGAATTTCAGCTCAGGGACAAAAAACTGGGAGGAAAGATTCATAAAGTTTAATAAGTTTTTTCTTTAATATTTAAATATATTAAATTTCAAAGGTGTTGTTGCAGGCAACAGTTCTGAAGTTCAGTAGGATGACACAGAAAAAATTAACCTCATGGATGCTGGCATGTTTTGTTGACATGTAGGATATAACAGTAGTCCAGCCTTGCAATTCAGATGTGGCACTTCAACACTAACGTTGGTAAATTGTTTTGGAGTAGTTTTTCATGGCTTACATTGCCAGTAAGTCGAGTTCTACAGCATTTCATTTAATCTTCTACACTGAGATGCATAATAGATGGGCCATTTGTAAAATACCTTACCCACAAGAACATTTTACAGGCTGATATACAAAAGACTTTCAGGTCTTTCTGCCTAGAACATTACATGCACATGTGATACATAAAGTATTTTCTATTGTGTGAGGAGATACAACAGAAAGACAAGAGGAAATATAAAAGTAGCATAATGGATTACTGCACGGACTTGGAGAAAAAGAGAATGATTATCTAGTGAATGTTGCAAATTATGCTGCCATCTTTTGAAAACTGTGCTATATTTGTAGAATGCATTCAAAGAAGGGAATAATTATCATGTTGCCTGGTGAGTCTTCACCAGACAACGGGTGAAATTTAGAGCAGTAGCATATATTTTATGTTTTTTTAATTCAGACAAACCCAAATTACAGATTGAACAATTACTCTACAGAAAGCCTAGCAGGTAAGAGACATACTAACTTTGCATCCAGAAACACTGCCTTTGACATACAAGAAAATAAAGGAAGTCCCCTTAAATCTTTGTGGAAAACCACAAAGGATTGCAGTAGCCAGCAGCAAGTGAATGTGGTTTCTCTACTGCTAGGATCAGAAATAGATGTACACCTGATCTAGATATATTTACCTTGCTGGTGGCTGAACAATAAAAGGACAGCAATAATAGGGGATGCATTATTTTTTTAACAAGTGAGACAAGACTACCTCTGTGCAAAGTACTGCCTTTCTCATTATCAATACCACACATTCAGAAATTTATGTAAATTTAAGACTTATGACTTTCCTCATCTAATTCTCTTCACAACAGCCCAGGAGAGTGGATACAACTTTAAAATAAGTCCATTTTAGTTAGGGCAATACAGCTGTCCTCTGCATTTGCTGATCTCGGTGAGTAGAAGATAGTGAGCTTGCATTTGTTTTTGGGGATGGAATATCCATACTAATTTGTAACGCAGTTGCTTTAAGGGTGCAAAACAGTGTTAAGTGAAGATATATCTCCTAATTATGATGCTGCCAGACATGAAGTAGATCTAAGTATGGTTAAGGTTCAAGCCTGTTCAAGTCTATGCAAGTCTCATATCTGACAGACTCATCTCCAAAAGATAGTCAGCATTCCTAACCCTGTACTCTCAGTCTACCTATACTCCTCCTCAGTCACTTGTCCCATTTCCAGCTCCTCTTCATTTTTGTATCAGATTTTTCATCAAGAGCTACTGGTTCATCCATACAGGTCCTCTGTCACCTTTCCTTGATTTCCTTATGATTGGGATGGACTATTCTTGAACTTGGAGGAGGTGATCCTTGAAATTCAACTAAGTCTCCTGATCCATTATCTTTAAGACAATCTCCCATGGGATTTTTTCAAACAGGTGCCTGAATAGGTAAAAATTTGCTTTTCTAAAGGCTAGAGTTATGATTTTGATCTTTGCCTTATTTCCTCCTCTCAAGAATCTGATCTTTATCATCTCATTTTTACCACAGGCAAGACTACTCCCAAACTTTATATTCCCAACCAGTCCTTTCTTGTTTATAGGCATGAAGTCTAGCAGAACATCTCCCCATATTGGCTTCTGGATTACTTGTAGCAGGAAACTTGTGCCCTTGCCTGTGTCTGTTGTGTTGTCTCTCTAGATGATAGTGGTGGTTCAAGCCGCACGAGGGCAAGTGCCTGTGAACATTAGACTTCTTCCAATTGTTTAAAAAGGCCTCATCACTCTTCATCCCGATCAGAGAGCCTGTAGCAGACACCCACCATGATGTTGTCCTACCAACATGTTGTCCGTGTGTGTGCCTACCAATCCTGAACCATTAGCTCTTAGTCAGCTTGTGGTTTCAGCTTGCTTGCTCTTTGTGATTGCTCCCTTCATCATTTGAAATCATATTCTTACTTGCTTGATCAGGTTCACCTGGGCTTCTTTATGGTAACTGTGATTCCTGAGGAAATAAGAGCAGGTTAAGGGAGAAAACCATTCAAAGATAAGTCCTAAATTCCATGAGACCATAACTGCTATAATTAACTTGTTTCCAGCTCTTTTTTGAGTCAAAAAAAGGTAGCATTCAGTTTTCTTTTATTCTTTTGATGTGGTGTCACCAAGAGTTCAGTGATGGGACACAAAATCTTGTACTCCTAAAAATTTCTTAATTTTGTTTTTTCATGGGAAATGTGTTTCCTATACTGTAAATTTTTGTTCTGAGTAGCTGTTGGAATTTGCAATATATATTACACAAATCTTGTTTGTGCAGCAGCCATTTCATGTTCTATACTAGGAAATAATCAACATGTCGTGCTAGACACTGGCTTCCTTCTCTGTCTGCAGAACACACTTGAAAAATGTTCTAGCATAAACGTAGCTGCTGTGCCTAAAAGCTTTTTAAAAGCCATATAAAAATACTTGAGACAGAAATAATGGTCCCTCCTTCATGAAAAGTGAGAACAGAATGTACAGTCAACAGCAATACAGGAAAAACAGGGGGAAAAAAGTCAAGAACATTACTAGATTAATTTCTCCTACTGTCAATCACATTGTATTACCTGAGTTTTCAGGAAATGAGTGTCCCTAAAGGACTTTGTGATATGTCAATAATATTACTAAGTTTTTAATATTCTGTGTAATAACCAAGTAAGAAAAGTCTGCTATCTTGTGATGTCATATAACTATAAACATAATCCTAATAAAGAAATGTAATGATCCTGTTCTAAATAGGCACAAGCTGTTCAGAAACTTTCTTCTGCTTCTATAAATCTCCTTTTTCAACTGGTAACTGCTGAGAGAAAGTAAAATGTCAAAATGTAGGTATTAAGAAAAAAACCCTGCTATTATTTTTCAGTTAAAGAATGTTATTTTGTAGTAAGCTGAGGTGTTGTTACTCTAATAGGGGTATATCCTACTTTTATTTTTCTTCTTTTGTTAGAAAGCCCATTATGAAAAGGTGTGGAGAGATCAGGTGAGTGGGATACATTTTTCTGTGTATAGATAAAGAACAGAACTGAGACAATGCAGCAGTACTGTACTCCAAGAACCTCTGGGTTTTGGATTATCAGCCAGCCACTTGGAACCAGAACCTTTTGCCCCTTTTCCTTTTTGGAGTACATATGGAGAAATGAACTTTCAGTGACATTCCTGACTCTAATGAGAGTTATTAAGATGGCCACACTCCTGTGCATCTGCTACTTGAGCATGAAAGCACAAGTAACTGGCTTAGCCATGCCTCTAAAAAGTGGAATGAACTGTATTATAGCTCAGGTTAAGGCTTGACTTACACAAGAAAGAAGATAAGATATTTGAATTTAGGGAAAAAAAAACTGGCTTCTATTTATTCTTCTCTGATATAATTTTTAAACACTTCAAAGCAGACTGTATCATTGGGCTCATCTGTAAATCTGTAACTACAGATGGCCAACAAATGCTGAGCTGTTGTCAGCATTTGTATCATAAATGAATCAGTATTGTAAATGAATATTTCCATATATGTTAATATGGTAGGACAAATTTATTCATTGGGTCTACTTAAATTAAGCATTTATTATGGCAGAAATTTTTAAAAATGTTATTTATGACATTGAATATTTAAACAAAGTTTGCTCTTCTTCTGCTGGGACTTCCATAATTCCATAGTCTAAGTTAAAAGTAAGAATCTGAAGAAAGAAAAGGAAGGAAAAAAAACTTCTTTTGACAGATGGGATAGGAAAGGAGCATGAAACTGGAAGAGAGTACTTAGAATATGACTGTTTTTTTGTATTTCCCTTTTTTTTTCTTCCTTGGATGCTTTGAGGGTATAAAAAATCCAGCTCCAATGGGCATCCTATCGAGTAAGCACCTACATGAATTACATATGTGGCTCTTGTTGGAGCTTGTTTTTATCTCTATGACACACACATCTTTAGTTTAAGACACTTGTCATTCCACTGTGCAGCCTTGAGCATTTGTTTTGTCTTTTCTCTCTTGATGTGCCAAGCAAACAACTCCTTAGCTCCCCTGTCTGCATTTCTGCATCTGCTATGTCTTTGTATGTGGCATATGCCTGGCTGCCTCACTGGAGTGAAAATGATTCTGGTTAAGCAGAAGTAACATCTTATAATAGGCCTCCCTCTATAGGTCCCACTCCAAGGGTTTCTAACCAGTTTTCTGGGTTATATTTTCATTCCTACTTCCACGATACCTTTTCTTCTCCCCATCCTCCCCCAGTTTGCATTCCTCCTCCTTTTAATTTCCCTTTTAAAAAAATTTTTAACAGTGTTATGGATAAAAGGTTTTTGTAGGATGGAGACCATTCTTACTTTCTTTCACTGTTTCTTGACCCAGTAAATGCTTCCTTTGAGTCATGCACCTTCCAATAAAAAGTAGATTTAAATGATTTGGGAATGTTAACTTGGTTTACTGTAGCTACAGATCTTTCTGAATAACCAGGTGACAGGCGAGATATCCAAATTGACTTGCCATGGGTTTTTTTTTTGTAAAATCACAAGCTACATGCTCAGTGTAGCTCTGTAGAAGTACTGACTGACTTGATTTTGATTTGCTGTCTTGCTTTTAATTCTCATTTCATTAGTATATCTCAAAAAGAAAAAAAAAAGGTTGTTCTATAGTGCCTTACAAATACATGCAATAAAATTTTCCACTTTTCCAATGGGGAAAAATGAACTAGGAAAAAAGTAAAAGAGTTCCTTTGCCTGTTGTCACTGAAGGCCACCTTGAATTTCATTTTCCTCTGGTAAGATCAATTTTTTCCAGAGGGACTGGGCTCTGTGTCATGATGATAAACACATGGAAAAAAAGCCCAAGAACCAAATTTCAGCTTGGTAGGAAATTATTACTTTGTCCTGATAACTCGTCTTTCTGAAGAGGACCTGACGAGTTTTGAACCTCTTCTTATGCAAATGTTTTTTTCCACTTGTATTGGTAATGGAAACATTCTTCTAACATTTTCTTAAAACACCAGAATGTAATCTTTGTTTGGGTTTATGGATAATCCAACAGCAACATCCTATAGACAGAATGACATGTTTTTATTTCTGTATGTTGTAAAGCCTCAGCTGAAGTTATATGTTCACAGCTAAGGATATTTTGGGTCTTTAGGACACTGACCTGGTGTATGTTGTGAAAGGGTTCTATTAAGTATATGCAAATGTATTTGCCCTGAAACTTGAGTAAGCTAGTATAATATCTTTTGCAGGAAGTTTTCCTGTTCTGATAGAATGTGAGGTATGCAGTTCCTTTTTTTTTTTTTTTTTTTTATTTAAAAGAAAGTAAAAGGTGCTGCTACCATACTAGATTGAGGCAAGCCAGACACTGAGGTAATAGAGGACAGCAAGGAAGCAACCTTTGAGATGAGCCCAGGTGTTCCTCAAAATTAAGTCCAAGGGACTCTGCCTGGTTAACCAAGAAGTGTAGCTTCTATTGGGTTCCGAGGGAATCAGTGATAATTATTAAATGAGTTAATTAGTAAGTTGAATTCAGAGAAGAATAATTGTCTTACAGCAGCAATTATTTTCAACAGTCTGTTTAACCAGAAATAATTTCTCTGGTTGGAAAGATCTGTGCTTATAAATAAGGTAATTAAATGGCAGTATGAAATATACTGTAATTATAATTTTATATTCTAAATATAACAGAGAATGTTGGGTTGATTCAGTCATAATGATATGTCAATTTTTAACAACATACCTTGGAATACATGAAATGAGAAACTTTCTCTAGTAGCAGTTCTTACAAAGAATGTGATGATAAAGTTAAGTAGATATATTTAAATATAAAGTATTTCTAAATTCATTCTTATATCAAATTTTCCTGTGGCTTTTTCCAAGATGCTATTGTTTAAGGTAGAAGATTTTGGAGTCCCCTCTGATGGTGACCATATTTAGTCTTTGGGTTTTCTCCAAAAATGCAATAGAAAGCCATGTTACCAGTCCCTTAATTTAAATGCTTATTTTATTCCAAGAATAATTAAATATTAATCTGTTTTGTCAGCCACAGATAAGGATTAGAAATATTTATATATAGGGAATTCAGACATGGTGCTTGAAATTATTCCCTGGCTTGCACAGATAGAAGTGTTTAATAATGCTTTTGATAATTGTATCCAGCTGTATGCATATTGTGACACTAAGCAATTTTTTAAATGTGTCTCTTGTCAAATTCTACAGTATGCTTCTCATACAGGAAAATGTAGGATTTGAAATTTTAGCTATGAGTAAAACTAATGTCTATGAATTTGGACATAAATGGACATGAGGAGAATGATAATTTTATTCTAACTTTAATATTATGTATACTAAACTGAGATTTAGCATATGTGATTTGTTCAGTTGACACGTTTACATGCCTCAATTTACTGTGACAATGCAGTAAAGAAAAAGAGTCTTTTAAAGGATAATATGGGCTGCTTATTTAGACATGATAAAAAGATTGAGTGGAAAAATAGTAGTGCTTTACTTTTACCAGTTCATTAGTTTATTTCCTATATCAGATGCTCCCTCATGAAATACCTGGAAGGTCAGCCAAAAACATGAGGATTTTCCTCTGGTTCTGTATGTATAGTTAGGCTATGAATAATCTTAAATATGCTCTGTCCACTTTTTTTTCTGCTTGAAGCATTTGGTTACCAAGGATGGAAAAATACTCCTTCTAGAAATTAGTATGTGGTTATGAGTGGCAGCAGGTGAAAAACAGGCAATCCTGTTAAGAAATAGTAGGACAAGTTATTTGGGTTTTGGGAAGTATTTCTACTTACTTGTGTCAAGCAAACCTTCTCAGCAGATATCACAGTATCTCAGAATTTATTAAATGGCACTTGCAGTGAGAGGCTGCTTTAAAATCAAGAAAAACCTATGGGAAAATCAATACAAACCCTAGGAAGCAGATGATTTGAGATTAGCATTAAAAGGCCATGATAATCTGAATGTTTCTGAAAGCCTAAGATAGATGTTAGTTAAAAAATCATGAGCTAATACAAGTGATGCATAAATGCTTTGTTTCTATTCCATGGAGAAGGAGATGTCTCTAGGTCTTTTGTTAGTGAAAGCCAACTCACATTTTCTTCTGGAGTGAAAAGTCATACATGACCAATGAAAGGAAAATTTAACATTCTTCCCACACTTTTTCCATTCTGTGCAGGCAATAAAAGTTATTAGGAGGACACTTGCCACTTCTGTGTTGTCAGATTCATCACAGGACTACCTTCATCATCCCAGAGGGAATTACATGATTAATGATCAGTCTTGGCTCCTGGCTGGAAACAAATAAATCTTAAACATCTTCTCAAAGGTTTATGAGTTGACCTCAGTCTTATGTTACTAAATATTTGCTTTTATTCCATATTTTGAGGTCATCTGGAAGGAAACAAGATTTTCTTTTTTGCATTCTGTGGGGAAGAGTAAGAAAGCTGAACAAGAACAAAAAATCATGTATTAAATCTATTCCTCAGAAGCCACAGTTGTTTCTATCTGCTGAAATGAACTGTATCATTCCCACTTCTACTATATTTATTATTATATCATCTAAGCAGAAATTAAACTTGCTGATTTAAAGATTAAAATAACTAAACTGATGCTTTTTTTATCTTACCTCATACTACATTCTCAAATGGATTTACTAGATGATTTTATTTAGTTTCCCAGATTATGATGGAAGTTACATATGACACCTTGACTTTTGGTCTTTTTTTAATTAAAAGTTACTCCACTCAAAAAGGAATAATAGATGATTCTTGTATAATAATCTTAATATATGCAGTTTTGTGTATTTTCCCTCATGCTTTAAAGTATGTGTAAAAATTACTGTAATTCTGTCATGTGTATGTTGTGTGTTGAAGTCAGAGGCATTGTGACTGATGAAAAAAACTTTTGGGAAAAGAAAAGGATTTGGGCTCAATGATGTTTATGGGTTCTTTCCAGCTCAGACTATTTTATGATTCTATAGCTGCGTTGAGACCCTGGGACATTCTCTGAAAAGCATGAAAAGCTTAGTCTTAAAAATTTTAGATTAAGTAGATTCCCTCTCAGTGAGTCATTATGAGAAGGAATAAAAAAAGATGGAGAAAGAATCTACTTAATGTTTGAATAGGATTGTTTTTGTTTTTTTTTTTTCTTTTGCTCATTAGCCTTTACTTCTACTGTCACAACATTATTTAGCTACAGAGCAGGCAGGTTGACAGAATGAGTTTAAATCTTTTGTTGACTGAAAACTAAACCCCAAATCACTCAGATACTGACATTGCTGATCGGCAGCTTCTGGATGCATATCTTTAGATTTTTAGTGCCTTTTGCACAGAATGTTGCACCAGCTGAAGAGCATTACAGCTTTAATCTCCAACCTAATAACTCTGTGTTATTACAGAGGGGAGGAGTACAGTTGGGATGAACATTGTTCTCTTATTTGTGGGTCAGAGTACATACCTCTTTAGTTCTGCAGGAACAACTCCAGAACAAATGACCTCTAAACTGCAGAAATGAAAGAAGCTCCTTTAACCCTGAAGTCTTGTTTCTTAGCCAGATGGACTAGTCAGGGTCAGATGCATTGGAACAGCACTGTTTGCTTGGATTTGGTTAGAGAAGGAGAGGTACAGTGCTGACTGCACAGCTGCAAAGCTGCACTGCACATCAGTGTCTATAAAATAGCAGTGATGCAATAACACCCAGTGATCAGGCATGGAAAACAGACAATAGACAAATCAGCAGAAGCAACTTCACTTCTGGTAAAGTGCCAAAAACTTATAAATCTGAAAAAAGATGGTCCCAAGCTATTCCATATATTGTAGCTGTGAATGAGAAGAGTCAGCTCTATGGACTGGCCACGTGTCCCAAAATGAGTTACTTCTGTTAGTAAAGAACTTTAGGAGCAAGCTGTAAAAATACAGCTTGAGCTGACATGCTCAAGCTGTAAAAATAAGATGCGCCCTTCTGCCCACTGCCATGAATGGCCCATGATAAGCATTTTTTTGTTCTTGTTATCTTTGAAATTTTCCTTTATTGATGGAATGGTTTAATTCTTTGTGTTTGTTGAAGAAAAATAAGGGTAAAATCTAATTAAATATAGGTGAAATTATAATTTTTTATTCTTGAAGAAACCTTCTTAATACTTCAGATTCCTTAGTGCATTTTAGTTATGGAGTGTATCTGTACACTTCATGTTAAATTTGACTGCAATTTACTTCAAATCTATACTAAAATGGATTTTATAAACTGAGTCTTGGAAATTTTTTTATGTCCTGGTTTAGGCCAAATAAACACACAAGTCTTGATTCTCAAATGGAAGAAATGACTAGTCAAAATATCAAAGTGGCTTGGGAAACAATCTATGCCTTGAAAAGATGCCAGCTAGAAATCATGAGGCTATTCTGTTTCCCAGGAACTGTGTGATGAAAAGATCCTAAAGTTCATAGTCTGTTCTAGCTGAATATCTGTCTTACACTGAGAGCTAAAGCATTTCTTTCCTCTCTATTTCAATCCAATGATCAGCAGGTTAATTTAAGCCATTGTGAGAGCAGAGCAGGGGCCCTCAGATAATTGTCTTGTTTGCTTCTGGATATTGCTTGCTAACGAGTTCTGTGGCTCTTTGCTGCAATCCAAGATCCTTCTCTATCTGTGGACAAAATAGCAGGGATGTCCAAAGAAGTTCCAATGTGTTACCTGGAAGAAAGAAAAATGATTCATCTGTTACACTTTACCTTGAATTAAACACTAGTGACAGGTTGGAGTAATGAGAAGAAACAGGTCCCTCTCAAGCAAACCTAGCTGCACTCCCGTCTCTGCATTGGGAATTTCCACAGATGACCTTGTAGGGATTTTGTTGCAGTCGAATTACCATGGATGATTGTTTTCTTTCCTTTTTTTTTCACTCAGATCACTTTGCTACATACCTCATTAATCTATTTTCCCCACCAACAATCACCTCACTTCTATTATCTCCTGCTTTCCTCTTCCTGCCAGTCCCTAGGGCTGGCACCAATCTTTATTATACTGCTCTCTCAGCTACAAACTTTTGCCTTCCTATTGTTCCTTCAAGGCTTTGAAGCTCTAAAATAAGGGTTGCCATTAGGTAGGGAAAGACAGTAACAAAACAGTAAGGGAAATAAAGTCTCACAGAAAGGTCAATTCAAGCTCAGATAACTTCTTCCTTATTCACTCAATCACAGCTTTGTGCAACCTAATTGATACATCTTCTTTCCTGAATCTTTCCTGATCTTTCCTTTCTTTTCTTTACTTTGACATTGTGACATCCAACGTTTCAGCGTTGCTGTCGTAACAAATTTGACAATATCCAGTACAGGACCTCTTTTCTAAGGTTTGGTTGTAGTTCAAATGTTTACCTGACTAAATGAAGAGTGGGAAAGAAAGACATTATCAGCATTCAAGATAATTAGTCCCATTTCTATTGCTGCTGGAAATAAAATCTTGCTTATCCAGGCCTACCTAAACTTTCGCCTGACAATCAAATTCTGAGTTTCTTTATAGTCACCAGAAAACTACAGAATAAAACCTGAGCTATCCACAGAAACAAAATTATTGATACAGGACCTGGTAAAGGAGAATTTTAACAAATGGTAGGCTGGCATTTTTTCTGTACAATATTTTCTCTCAGTTGTTTTTTAAAAGTAAATGGTTCTCATTACTTTGTCAAATGATATGACAGTTTATCTGTTTTACATAGTATCTGGAGTGATGTACCAAATCCAAGGACCATCGCATTTGATCTCCTTTTTCAGATCCCCAGAATTTATTTTAGCCCAGAGTCTGAGCATTCATTTAGGCAGGAAATTTATTTCTAGGTAAGCACTGACGTGCTTCTTCAGAATAATTCAAAGAACTTCACTTTCATGTATTATCCTGTATTTCTCTTTTGGAATCCGAGAACCTAGCTTCTGTCACTAGTACTCAATCAACTTGAAATTAGGGGAAAAACACAGAAAAGGCTGGAAGATTACTTCCTTTTAATTTCAGCTACATCTGAATAATATAATCTGGAAATAAACTGAGTGTATTATTCATTGGAGTTATGGGCCTGAAACTTTTCTGTGGCCGTAAACACATTTTAAGGATGTAAGAGAAAAATACTTCTGATTTGGAGGAAAAATTTGATAAAAGTTTTTTAGCTTTATGTGAAAAACATATTTCAAGTGGTCAAATTACACGTCACACTTTGCCTTTATTAAGATAAAATTGTAACTTAAATTATTTGTTACTGACAGGCGTTTGTCTGCAGTCTTGAAACCACAAGTGTAAAAATTTGGACTGAATTGTAAATTAAAAGTACTTGTTAATTGTCTGATATTGAGGCTACTCTTTCTTGTGTGAAGATAGACTATAAGGGAAGAAAATTCCCAGAATAAGCATGTCGGAATAAGGAACAGATGAAATGTTTAGTGACAAAGACATATGATAGAAAACTATTTTTCCAAATTCAAGATGAGGCACAATATCTTGCTTTGATCAGTGACCAGGATGGCAGAACTATTTCTTAGTCGATGGCGTGGCCTCTGAACAAGGGATACAAACATTCTAGTCTGGGTTAGAGATGATCTTATTATACTACTTTAGGTAACTTACTTACAGAAAAATTTCCACATGCACATATTATGTTACAGGATTTAACACTCTGTAGAAAACTACCGAGTATCTTTCTTTTTTTTTTTTAGCTTCATGAAACCTGAAAGTAAAGAGGTATTAATCTGCTTAGCTTTTTTGGGGACATCTTTAGGTCATAAAAAAATATGTACGGGAGTTGGGAATGTAACTTTCCAGGGAGGATAACTGATTTAGCAACTTTGAAAGGAAAATGCAGGTTTAGAGACTTGATTGCTCTAAAATGATTGTAGATCCAAGTTGGCAAAATAACAGGAAAACGAACTTGAGAGTAAATAAATGGAAACATATCTTGCCCAATCTAAGCTGTAATTTTGAATGAAAATCAGTTTATTATTAGTAGCTGTGTGGAACAGAGTAAATAACTGCTTAATTTTTTCAATTGAACACCAAAAATATTTGAAAGTGAAGCTGATGAAAAACTGCAAGACTTCACAAAACAGTAACAGCAAAAGAAAAGCTGCTTTACCATCTCTTTATAGCAATATCATGGCTTTTCAAGAGCTTGTGCTAATAAAGCATATATTTGATCTTTTTTTTCATCTGAAACAGTTTTCACTTATCAAAATCTGATTTCTTGAAAATTTAAATTCAATCTTACAATCAAATAATTAGACTGAAAAAGGCCATTTATTTTAGTTACATATGTGTTCCCTCTTGGGAAGTTTCCCTCCTTAGACAATTTCAGCAAAATGTTTAAAACTGAAAATCAGATACTTGAATTTTCATACACATTTGGTTTTATTTAATTATGTCTCCACAGCATTTTGTTTTGTATAATGCAAACAGAACAGTCAACGCATACTAGGCTTCCTGTTGAAATATTAACAGAGAATAACAGAACTGGAAAGGAGATTTGAACCAATTGATCTTAAATTGCAGAATTTAGGCTGATAGTAATTTTCATAGGTAGATTAAAAGAACCTAAACCAACACTCTGTGCATGCTAAAATATATGTTGATGTTATTCTACAGTCAAGTAATTTGTCTTGGCAGTTATGCACAGTAGAAAAAGATTGCAAGTAATTTAATAACTGTCTTATTTTCTTACATGGTATACTAAACCTCATTATTGTAATTTATTAGCTATTACATTTGAAGAAATTACTCAATATATTTTTTCTTTATTTACTTGAAGGACAGAAATAAATGATTTTACAGACAGATGGCAAAATAATTACCTGCTGAATTTATTAATATTGAATAGACAGACCTACAACATCAACAGTTGTGAAAGATGCTGTCATTGCCAGCCTTACCTTTGTTGTAACTCATGCATGCATATCTCTCAACAGCTATGGTATTTGTAGAGGAAATTTCAACTTCCTTGACTTTCTAAAAACCAAGTCAGTCTTATTTAACATAATTAGTTTTCATAAGGATGCAAGATTAAAGATGTACTTGCTAATGAGCCACCTGAAATCTGATGTATCTCCCTCTTGCCTTCCTTCCCCAGTTAATACTTTATCAATTTTTTTTTTTTTTTTTTTTTTTTTTTTTTTTTTTTTTTTGAGAAACAAGGATTCACCATTACTTCCCAAAATAATTGACTCTGATCTATCATCCTAAAGCATCTGACCTGGGTGATCCAGATAAAGTGGAAAATTTCACATTACAAGAATGTTGTTCTTTGTGTTCTGTGGAAAGAGGAATTTTTCAAGTTTTTAAATTAGTCTTTTCACACTGTTGGAAGGATATGCTAAAATCTCAATAAAAGTTTAGGAGCTTTGCGCTTGCTTTCCCCTTATACATTACAGAAGGCTTTCTCATGGTCAGATGAGTATTGTAACATTTCTGTCATCTTGTGCTAAAGCCTGTTAAAGAATTCGTTTATCCTGTTATCAGTTCTGCACTGTATAAAGGAAACATATACTCAGTTAAGTGCAGAACTCCCAGTGAAATGAATGGGAATCTCATGTTTGAGGTGCCTATGAAAATTCCCTGGTGCCTAAGTGAATCCCAATGACACAACTGCCTTCAAAGCTCTGGCTTTTAAGGAATGCTGTGGTATTTCTGCACAGAGGTAGGGAATGGAGTCAAATTTTCAGGATAACAAACTTTAACAGGGATGTTTCTTTATAGCCAAGTGCTTTGCTGATTTTTCTCTTTCAGTCTCTCCTGTTTTTACTTCTGAAACTCATTTACATATTGACATGTTTTAGTATAAACTACGAAACATTGTTATAAAAATTTACATACATGGTGTAACACTTATTGTGATAGGAATAGCATTGTGGAATTTGAAACAAAGATTTTGATTGCTAGAGCAATCTGGAGTTCCAGATGTTTGTTTTACCTAGCTCTAAATATTAGGGATGGAACGAACTGTGATCCAATAGTGCATATTTATAATTATCTGTTCCTGATTAGATGGAATAGGGCCAGAAATGATAAAATAGGCTTGTGCTTGAGTGAGGTGTCCCATGCGGGCAATCCCAAAGTTCTTCTTATTAACTGCATATTGTTATAGTGCATGTGTCTAGGATTTTTTAAAAGTTGTATCCATTATCTTATATCAGATATATATATATATATTTACTATAAATGCTGCAGTCACCATCTTTTACATCACAACTGCATGCAGAACCTTTGTGGTAAACAGTAAATTTGGGGTTAACCATTTTTTGCTGGAAGGTTTAAATGCATGTCTCCCAGGAAAGTGTTCTAATAGCCTAATTAAAAGCTAGAGTAGATTCTGCTGGCCTGGGTAACTGTGTAATATTCATCAAACAGGAACAAACAGAAAGGAAAGGAATTGTAGGATTGTCTTTCTCCTTCTTCTTGGTCCCAGAATTCTTTTTACATTCTACAGTTTAGAATCAAAGGGATGAAAATTTCAGAGGTAGAAATTAGAGTTACAGACCCTCACTTTGAAGTGCATAGGCTTTAGGTCTCTTTGCTCTCTGTGATTTTGGTTCCATTAATATCTCTCTCCAAGAGGAAGCTGGGGGCTAGAACTATGGGATGTGCATATACCTTGCTGATTAGGGTCTTCTGCCAGTTAAGAAATGAGGCTTCTTGGAGGATTCTATATGCTAAAGAACTTCACAAATTTTCCTGACTGTTCAGACTACAGATGCTCTAAGAAAAAAAACTTCTATAGCCAGAACATTTTTGAGTTGAATCAAGAACTGTCTTGCAGATTAAAGCACCCCACAGACTGGGAGACAAATGTTGAGCAGGAGTTTGTGGATTTGGTCTGGGATTTATATAAGAAAATACTGAGGAGCCTAAATCCTGATTTGGATTAAAGTGTTGATGTAATCTGGCACAACGACAATGAAGTTTACACCTGCATTTTACACTTGCTTGGAGGAGAAATGGTTTACAGGATGTGCAATTTGTATCTCAGAAATATATTGATTTAAAAAAGAAAAAAAACCCAAAACCAACAACCTCCCCCCCCCCAAACCCCATGAAATTCCCCAAAACTAAAGCAAACACCTCCAAGCAATAGAGTTCATACAGTACATCCTAAAAAATGTACAATGTTGTCCTTGACTAATCTTAGTAAGAAATGTGTAATGAGGATTCAACACTGAAAAAATTATGAAGTTTGATTAGGAGAAGCATACTGACCTAACAGAAGTGTAAATGATATTTGGATGGTATGTATCATAGGAAATCAAGAAAATTTGCAAGAGGATGAATAATTACCACATTACATGCTTCTGGATTTAATCAAAAAAGCTGAAGTGCGGAAGAAACTCTTTCACCCAGAGTAGCTATGGCAATTGAATTACATGTGTTTCTCCTAAAAGGAGATAAAATCTAACAAACCAGTTTCTCATGTTACAAAAAGCTGGCAAAAACCCCAACTGGCAGCACCACCCCCACCCAAACTGAAATGGGTTTGGATTTTTGTTGCCATTAGAGGATTCAGTAGTGATAGAGAATGGAATATAAATATGACATTAATTAACATTTAAAGAGATGTACATGGTCCTAGATGTATAGTACATGTTCTACATACTATTTCTCAGACACTGAACTCATGTTTTTTGTAATTCATTCAATATTGCAGTGGGTATTAGTGAATCAAATAAATACTACTACTCATGCCCCTAAACCATTACAATATCATCAGAAAACTGAATGTTTAAAATTACTGACATACCTGATCTTACAAACTAGGAACTACGCTGGAAAAAGAACCCTCTGTTCTACATCATAGCTTCTTTCTTTGTGCACTCACTACAGGTTGGTTTTCAGAGTGTTGTCTGCTTTGTTTTGTTATTTTCAAAGTAGATTATGCTTTTATATCTTTAAGACAATAGTTGGTTTGTAGCTAACTATTTAATTGAAACAGTTATTAGCAATTAATGTCTACATTTTAATTTTATTATCATTTTGTCTCAAATTTAGCTGGAGTTTTAACTGAATTTGAAATGATAGAACATTGAGTTTGGTAATTTCAAGATTATAACTGATTCTAGCCATTTTTAATGCAGTTGTAAAATTATAAATTCTCATCACAAGTCTGTTTTCATAAGAAAGCAAAGAGATTTCCTTAAAAACCTAGAGTATTTTTCAATATAAAAAAATAGTTGTTTAACTTTTGTCTAATTCTGGATTTTTTTTTTTTTTTTACATTAACATACTCAGAAACAATTCCAAGATATATTCTGTAATCAGATAAGCATTTACACTAAAATAAATTTTAAAAAGGGAGTTTGTAAAGTTCTTGAGAAAAATACAGAAACAGAAGGGGATATGCAGCATTTCTATTTCCCTATTTGTTTAATATTATCCACATAAATACCTCTGCTTGAGTTAATTCCTGTGAACTTAATAGTAATCTTTCAATTGCAGTTTTTCAGTAGAAATTTTACTGTGTTGTGATCTGGGCTCTGGAGCCCCTCATTCACAGAATCTTGAAATGGCTTGGGTTACAAGGGGCCCTTGAAGGTCATTCAGTCCAAACCCCCCTGCCATGGGTACGGACCCCTGCAACTGGACCAGGCTGCTCAGAGCCCCACCCAGCCATCCCTTGAACACCTCCAGGGAGGGGGCATCCACACCTTCTCTGGGCACACTATTTCAGCTTCATAAAGTTTTTATTATCTAAAGATGTAGATGAGTCACTAATGCAGGTGTTTTTGAAAACCTAATACACTGATACAGCTCCAAAAAAATGTGTCCATATGTACTGTGTGAAAAATTGATGCCACTGAAGGTTTTTTGCATTGAGTTTCTGTGATTATTGTCAGTGGAGACTAGCAGGCAGCAACTCATCTTAACTATGTAGCCCTCCCAAAGAAACATAATTAAAAATGTAATTTGCCCCTTTGCATGAAATGAGTTTTAACATGAATGCTTCAGTAAACAAATCTACCTATATAATTAAAGGAACATAGAAAATCAATTTAAATCTCAGAGAAGGAGAAGTATAATATAAGGTCAGCTCAGTGTTTCATCCTACTATCATTTTCATTGCCAATTAGACACAGGTGTGTGCTACATAAATAAGAAAAACTATGAGTGTGATGGATGTGATTATTATTCATCTCAAACAGCCTTTTTCTTTTTTCCTCCCTGTTCTAATTAGATAGTTTCCAGCTGTTCAACATGTGCTGCTGAGATAGGCCATTGGAAAATCACATCGAAAACACAACAGAACAATTCTGAATGCATTGTTCTCTTAAAATAGTGTTAGAGATGTTATGGTAAACATTTAAGCAGACTTAGACAAAAAAAAAAAATAAATCAGTACTGCAGTAAAAGCAGTGAAGGGAAAAATGCACATCAACTTAATAATGTAGAAAAAGAATGAAAGCCAGATATACAGTGAGGGGAGAATGCAAGGTCTCTTAAAAAAAAGTAGATGACATTCTGTGAATGAAAATTACTCATGTATAATTCTATAATGGTGAAAATTGCCAGTTGTCATCAACATGGAAGATCTTAGCTGTAACTTTCCATTCATTAGCTAGTTGAACCTAGTATTTCCAGAAATGGGCTGGACCCTTAAAGAAGTTAAAGTGGGTAAAATGGTAGTGGAGTGCAGATTTGCAAATGTAGGCTTGTCTGGTTCAGTCTGATGTGATTCTGAGTGGTGTGATGGACAATATTGCTACTCTCTAGGGCAGTTCATGACATCAAAAATCACAGACAATCAAGGTGGGCTACAGAAATGTACCTATGCCTAGAACCATAAATTGATTGTTAGTCTACTTAGTTAAGAATGGGTAGTTGTCGAAGAAGGAGTATATGATTTGGAGGGTTTCTTCCTCCTCATTCTTAGGTGCAGCTCTGTTCTTATGTTCATCTACTAACACAGCTTGTTTACTTGGAGTTTTTTCCGTTGGTCTGCAAATGTGTCTGAGTCTGATAATCTGCGGGATGTTCCATTTTTGGGTGTATAAATTCCCTTTTTATCTGTTACCCTGAAAGTATTTTTTTCCCTGCTACTGAGGTTGCAACCCTCCAGGAGCAGGTGGAGACCCTTAAAGTTTTGTGATCACAGGGCTTCTGTGATCATTGTGTACCTGTGCTGCTGGGGTGTCCTGTTAAGGTCATTTTTCTTCAGTGGTCAAGCTGTAATGTCCTGATTATGTAAAAATAATTTTATTAGCACAGACTGTTTGCATATATTTCACATGTAGCCACTGTCCAACGACTGTCCTAGAGTCATTGATTGACTAAATGATTCTGCAAAGAGAGACTAGATGCCATTAGAAGATATACATATCTATACACATATATATGTAATGCTTTCAGGATACTTGTTAAAAAAGTTGTCATGTAACATGAATAATAAATTGCTTTCATTGTTTCATTTGCCTTAAAAATCTGGGAAAGGCATCCTACATGGTATGCCAGTGTGTGGCAATTTTATTCAGCTATCCTTGAACTTCTGATTTCATTTCTGCATTTAAATACATGCGGCAGTTTGAAGACTTATTTTTGGAGGCCTGCAGGGAGAAACATGAGATACCATCATGAGCTTGTTTGTCAGTCTCATGTTATGTGTCCTGCCAGCCCCCTGTGTGCTGGCACCTGAGGTGTGTGCATGGGGGGCATGCAGGTAGGATGGCAGCAGACCCTGCAGCAGTGGCCAAGGGGCTATAAAAACTCTAAAACTCTCTTCTGGAGGGCATGGATGTGGCTGCAGAGGCTGCCTGGAGACAGAGTTAATACTGAGTAGTTAACTGCTGGAGCAGTCCCTGGTGAGCTCAGAACCTGCTAATTAGTGTTAGAGGCACCTGCTGCTGCCCCTCCCTATTGCCTTCACCCAATCAAGAAAGAAAATTTCTTCTCTCAGGGCACAATATGCCCCCTTTTTATAAATCTTTGATGTTTTTCCAAAGGATCCACAGGATTCTAACAGTGCACTCCTTAAGCTTCTCACAGCTGTACAACTTGTGAGTACCAAGCCAAATATTGCTGTTTTGTTGAGCACCAGTAAATACGCATAGACTTGCAACTTGGAAAGTCATCTGTAAGTCCTGAGGTTTTACTTATTAATAAATAAAATCCTCTCAGAATTTCATCTGCACAGTTTGAGAGACTGATGTAAACTTCATAATACTTTTGTGCTTTCTGTAGTTAGACAAAGACAGTTTAAAGACTTAAAGATAAGTTGCTAAGGAAGGCGTGAAGGAAAAAGTAAGGTATACAATTTGGGAATTCAAAGAAAGGTAAAGAAAAACTTGAAAGGTATTTCTGCTGTTGGAGGAAGTTTTCACAGTTCTGGAGTAACTTGTGATGAAATATTTTTAGCCTTTTAATACTGTTTTCTTTGTTAATCACTAAAGATATTTTTGTGGTTTCCTAAGTAAGGGATTTTTTTCCTGCTAACTGTAGATAAGAACAAAAACTTGAAGTTCTAGGTTTTAAAATTTTGCTAGCTTCTTGTATTGTTTGGGGTTTTTTTCCTGATAATAAGTTGCCTCTTTCTTTAAACACTTGACTTGTTATAAACTATAACTGTCAATTTTGTATTTTATGTTCTTAAGAGTTTATTCACTAGGAGTTTAATATGCCAATTAAAATGCTATTACCTTTGACAAAATTAATTACAATTCAAATTCAAGGGAGAGAAACAAATCTGCAAGGGAAGACTTCAGATGATAAAATAATGCCTTTTTTGATTTCCAAGATTTCTCAGGCTTCTTCTGCAGTCAGGGGGTGGGGCATGACTCTATATCTTACTTAAGTTCTTTGGAAGAATTATTACTCTTTTTCTATTAGTCTGAAATTCCAAATGTCTATGAGTTGACAGGAAGAAATGTAAATAATTTAGAGTGAGATTTTCAGCTATTTCTATGCCCCTGCCTAATGCACATAGGTTCAAATTGGACAGGAATGGGTTTGGTGTCCTTCCCTCTCCTTATGTGGCTATAGGTTCAGCTTCTTCCACCTTACGTTTTTGTTGTGACCTGATCGTATATTTTTTTTCCTGTTCTATAAGCACATGCTCATCTACCCTCTCAGCTTTTTTCATACTGTCTTAAGAACTATATTAGCTCCTAGACAAGCTTGAGGATTAAAAAAAAATTCTAATGAATGTTAGCTTAAGAAATAGTTATGTCAGACCCGGTGATTGCAGATATGAAGCTGCTCTAATATTCTAAGGAATCCCATACAATAGCCACATATTTAGTGAGATTTTTCAAAAGCCCACATTCTTGGCAACAGTATTTTATTTGTGCACAGCTCATTCCCTATAATGACAGTTGTTTTGGCTTTGAAACAAAGAAGATTGTGGAAAAGCAGTGGCAGAAATTCGGAAGTGCTGGCATTTAGGCAAAATCATGACTGCTGTTTTTTATTTGAATTAATTTTTCATCTAAAGATTCATCTTTACACTGCAGTTTTTAAATTGTTTTCTATATCTCCAGTGATAGCAGGAATGAACAGACAGAAATGAAAAAAACATGTTGATGGGAGGGGCAAGCATGATCAGTTGTGTGTGTCTCTAAAGTAGAAAATAAAGGATTTAGCTCAGCTGACGTCATTAATAAGGAATAGGCTTAAGACTCTCATGCCATCCTTACACTCCCTCCAAAACAGGGAATATCAAATGAGATTTTGTAGCAGCTCAGATTTAGGTTAATATCTTGTGTAAAAACTGTTGTTTTATTTATTTGTATAGAGCCATAAAGCAATTTGTCAAGAGGTGCAGAAATAGAGTTGAACATCCCTGCTTATAGAGACTTGAATGTAAGTAATAGGCATTTGTAACTGAGGTGAGAAAATGCAGCGTACTCTAGTATATTTTTATGAATATTTTAGGATAAATAGTTCAGAACTTATGATTCCAGTGACATGCTGGAAGACAACTTTCAGGGCTGGAGGTCGGTAGGTTAAATAAAAGACTAATTTTCCCCATGAAAAAGGTTGGGGGGTGGAACCCCCTTATTTTTATTTATCTATTCTTACAAATAAAATTTATATTGGTTAAGATAACGCATGGAGATGCTGGGAAAAAAGCACAAAGGTATCTTGATCCTGTTTCAGTGGAAAAAAAGGATTAGCCTGGATGTGTAAACCTGAAGCAATCTTTAAGACGTGCTAAGGTGCTGCTTACAAAGGTGCCACATGCAGAGGTGTGTTAGTGTTCCGTGTTGCAGACTGTGTCCACGTGCACATGTGCTCTTTGTCCGTGTGTCTACTGGCAACAGGTGGTCAGTCTTGCTACAGTTTGCAGTTGGGGCATGGACTTTTGCTGGGCTAACAGATCTGGTCATATTCCTCTGAGAAAAAGGTTGTTTCTGGATACAGATGATTAACTGCTTTTTTAAAATCTAACACAATATTTGCTGGTCCTTGTCCTGAAAATGAAACATTTCTGCCATGACCACTTAGATTGTGTGTTTAAGGAGGAATCACAGACTATTTTCAAATGAGGATGTCTATATGGGACCAAAATTTTTGCTGAATCAGGTGCCTTGTCTATGATAGTGGTGGTCAGCTTGTGTCTAGGAAACAGTACCAATTCTGAACGTGATCTGGTGCTTCAATAAAATGCTCCCCACTTAAGGTTAATGGAAAACTTAGGGAAAGATAATTTTTTTAAAATATTTAAATTATAATGAATAAAAATTGTAAAATTTTACAGTAAGACAAAGTAGGCCTCTTGAAAGAATGTAAGCTGGAGAGTAGTTGTTTATTAACAGTGGTGATTTTGGTTTAACCATGGCTCAGCACAAGATATGTGTCTTGCTAAAAAGTGGATTGTAAAATATCAGCTCTCTTCTCTGGAAGTTAAATTCGTCTCCCTTACATCTCAGTTATAATGAGAATCTTTCTTTTTCAGTTAATTTAAGCATCTCTAATCTTCACAATTTTATGATGTAGGCTTCACATTTAGAGTGAAGGAAAGAATGGTATGGTTATTTACCATCTCAACACGTTGTAATCATACCACCACACGTAGGGACAAAATGAGCAAGGTCCCCTCCTTGACCATTAGTTTTCCTTGTGATTTTGTCCTTTCCTTATTTGCCTTGAATTGTACTTCTGGGAGACTGTGGGTGTGTGGTTTTCAATTAGTTTTCTTTCAAATGCAATTCTGGCTGTATACAGGAGAGCTTGTCCAAGGGGAAGCACTTGTGCAGGAGTACACTACTTACACAGGGCTTACTGAGGGGATCAGAAGCGCTATAACTGTTTTCAAAACTGTTTCTTATCTTCTCAGAGTTTAGATTTATTGAGGACCAGGAAGGAATAAATCTTGTTAATGCTTTAATAGGCCTGTCATGGCTAAAGCCCAATTGGAGATGAAACACCACACAGCCACTCAGGGAGCCCCCATCACCCCATGCCCCAGTCCAGCAGAATGAGGAAGAGAATCAGGGTAAGACTTGTAGGCTGAGATAAGAACAGTTTAATAAACTGAAAATAAAAATACAATAATAATGGTAAAATATAATAATAATTACAATAATAAGGAAAAAATCCCAACAAGTGCTGAACAATGCAATCGCTCACTACGAAACCTAAACCAGCCTCCCCTTCTAGGTAACTCCTCCCCCACCAGGTAACTCCACAAATTTATATACCAGGCATGACATTCTGTAGTGTGGAGTATCCCTCTGGTCAGTTTGGGTTACCTATCCCGGTAACTATGCTCCTCCCAGCTTGTTTATTTTGTGCACCTCCTCACTGACAGAGCATGAGACAAGGAAAAAAGAAGTATCTGACCTAGGATAAAAGGCCTTCACAAAACCCTGAAACATCAGTGTATTATCAACACCATTCTCATTATGAATCCAAAGCACAGCACTGTGATGGCTACTGAGAAAAAAATAGCAGAAATCGGGACAAGGCCGATCACAGAAAAAAATTCTAGTCGTATTTGAATTACTACTATGTTTTTCTGGCTACTTCCAATACAAGTTTTTAGAAATATAGTAATATATTCACTATTTTCACTCTGCTTAGTTTATTTTTAAGGATGAAGGCTGAGAGCTTGTATCCTTCCGATTCTGTTCCAAATACATTGTTGTGTTTTTTGCTGGGTTTTTTAAAATCAATTATGGGATAATTTACTTTTCAGTGATTAATATTCATCCTATTAAGTGGCTCTCTCTAGTTGATCTATACCACCTACTGTTAGTATCTTTTTACATACTATGTTTTTTTTCTGTGTGCTCTTCTAAAAGTACTCTTCATTACTTTTCCACATCTGATCCAGTTTTCATCAAAAAGTGCAAGTCTTGTTCATTGTATTGCTTTCATGTATATATTTTAAAGTTTATTTTTTTTTAAGGTCTGGCAACATATTAGGTGTGTTTTTCCTTATGCATCTAAAGATAGTTCAACCTATAAGGAGTTTCTATGAGTTCTTAGAAGCTTTTATTCTTTATCTAGAAAGAAGTTCATTAGAGTAATGATATGATAAATGTTGTTGAACTTCTTTGCAGAATTCCTGGAAGTTTCATTAAAGATGAATAATTTAGTGGTCTTTTAATTAAACTTTTATGCACTGTTCATGAGCATGATAATCCTAATATGTAACTCTAATTAACACAAAACAGAGTAATATTTGTTGCAATGAAGAGACCTATTTTTTAAATACAGATTCTCTTCAGATTAAATGTCAAAATACTACAGTGTTGAGACTAGCAAGAAGCAAGCTTGTCATCTGTTAAACTACCTCATTCCTTAATATGAATATCTTTCACAAATATTGTAGAATTACTTTTCTTTTTCTCATTATTTCAGTGAACATTATCTTTTTCACTGTCTTGAAAACAGTTGAATCTAACAAATAATTCCTATCACATTATTATTTTTATAGCATTCTTATAAGGACTTGGAAAAATGGTGTATTTTCTGTTTATGTATAACACAATATTTGTCATTGTTAACAACTAACTCAAGCTAAGAGTTATCTGTGTCTTGGAGACTAAAATTGGCTGATTTTTGTATGGTCTAATTACATGATCATTTTAAGAGGCTATTATTTTTGGGCACCCAATATAAGACAAGGAAGAAGGAGCTGTCATATGTCTAGCTGTGTATTAAATTTTCCAAACGAGACTTTGAACTTGAAGTTGCTTCCACAAGCTTTCTCATTAGCCAAGCTGTCTTATTTATTTATAATTTTTACAAGGGCATATATGTCACAAGACTTAAACTGTATGCTTCTACATGTCTTGCTTCTAACAGCATAGTTGAGGTGAAGGGCTGAGAAGAATCTCATTGCCTGAACTTTAAAACAGATTCATAAGGAGATTAAATTTCAGAATTGAGTATAAAATTTTTCACCCTCTTTGCCTTCATATTTTAGGGGGTCTTGGCTACTGGGTAATGATACATATTTGTTTTGGTTTTGTGTCCTAGCTAGTAGGTGTGATGCTAGATGATAATTCTTGTTCCAAATGCAAAGCAACAGAATAACATTTTTAAATGCTTGCATGTCTTTCATAATTAATTTTTGCTATTTTGCTTCTTTTTTCTGTCCCTCAAAACAAGTTTATGATCAAACACTAAAACCAGCGAACTGTGCCTTACTAAGGCTGCCAATGCAGTTGGACAGGGCAACAAGAAAGGGAAAAGGATCTGCATTTAATTGTTTTTTCTTCCTGTGCACATTGCATTATTTCAAGTGTTTAAGTCATGGACTGATTTTATGAGTAGGCTGTTGAATCACTCTTCAGTCATATCCTCATCTTGCCCATAATTCCAGAATTGTGGAATCACCTTACACACTCAGGTCTGCTTGGCCTTTGTCAGCCTAACAGTCTATGGAACTTGAGTCACTGATCTGGGCACAGCAGATAATACTGGCATACAACACTCAGAGAACTAGCTCCATATGAAATCTTATAAGAACCTCAGTTAATCAGTGACTTTGGTCTTATTTTTAACATGTCTCTTCACCTGTATTTGTTCCTGATTAATACATAATTTGCAGAGAGGGTCTAATTGTGTACAGTCTGAATAAATCATAGAATTGTTTGGTGAAATAAAACCTAAAGATCTGGCAAATAGCTGCATTGTTTTTGCATGCTTTCTATATAAGACAATATTCACACACCGACATTAAAGATTAAAAAGAAAATGCTATTTAAATGTCAAATTTTCCTTTGTCTAAGGATAGCCATTGTTGCCTTGGCAATAAAATTTTCCTAAAAAGAAACATGTGCTCCATCACCATAGTATCTGGAAGCACTAACAACACGCTTCTGTAATTTTGCCTAGAAGGGCATGAAAACTCTGTCCTGTGCTGTTTGCTCCTGGGCTCTATCCTACCCTGCAACACTGCTGTGATGCTGGGTGACATTTCCATGCCCTAAGTATGTATCTGCTGTCATGCTGCTGCTGTGGATTTTGTACTTCTTTCCCAACTGCCAGAACAGGTTCGACATTCACTTGTGATGGGGAGAGGGGATGTGTAGTAGTCCAAAGCACTAGGTAAATAACTGCTGTAACAATGTAGAGAAAAAGTTCAAAAGTTTCACTTCTATGAAACCTGGATCACAGAATCACAGAATGGGTCTGTTTGGAAGAGACCACAGTGTGTCATCTGGTCCCACCTCCCTGCTTGAGCAGGACCATCCCTAGAACACTTTACACAAAATTCTGGGTATTTTTCATAGACAGGAATGTCACTGCAAAGTGGGATTGCAGAGAAGTACCTGCACTTAAACATCTTTGCTCGTTTAGAAAAATAATTTCCTAGTATTTTGAGAATTCATTGTATTTGCAGCACTGCAATCTGCAACATGTATTGATCAATGTAAAAGGATTATACTTAGTAGGGTTATAGAGGACAATAGTTTGAAGACATCCTGATAAGTGCTTATGAAATTGTGATAGATTTTTTCCTATGTTTCTTGGTTTGAATCTCTGCCAAAACTGTTGAAGTGGCATAAAAATAATTTTATCATGTTTAATCACCTCTTGCTCTGCTCTTTAATTTTTAATTTAATTTGGAATTTGTAAAGTAGTGTTGGCAAGCCCACAGAACAGGAGAGGAGAAGGGAAAAAATGTTGAATACGCAAACAATATAAATTTTGAGGAAGGGGAAGGAAGTCACCAACCCTTTTGATTCAACCAAAATTGATATTTGAATAATGAAAGTGATTAATATTAATGATTTATAGTCAGAATGGGCTGCATTGTTTGATTTATTAAATACCTTCCATATTTTATTACTGTGATCTTTTTGCCATCTGAAGTGCAGAGGACTGAAGAGGTTTCTGCATTCCTTTCACAGTGAATACCCTCTTGGTACCCTTTCCACTCTTCCTCTTTTGAACAAATTCACATAATTGGGAAAAGGATATCAGTGGATATACTCTATTTCAGCAACAGTATTTTAACCACAGGCTGGCATAAGTGTAATTTAAAAAGTTAATCAGTTTACCAGGAACATATATCTCGTTAAAAACCTAAGAAACATAAAACCCCCAGACACAAAACCAAACCACCTTGATAATTTATTTTTTTTTTTTTTAGATTTAGTTGATAACATTTCATACCCATCAAGACATTGTCAGCATATTGTTAATCGTAGATTGTAAAAGAACTGTTGTTTGAAGGTGTGAGTGCATGCTATAAATATTGCTGGGATAAGAAGCTGTAAAGCTATAATTGCAAAATTGCTGCAGAGCAGCTCTGTTTTATATGTTCCATGTTCCTCTCTGGGTTATTAGGAAGTATGCAAGTCAATGCACAGGCATCATTTCATGGTAAAGGACTGACATGTCTTCTCTGAAAGTCTGGGTGCCTCATTCAGTGCAGTCCCAAGCAGGGAGGGAGAGTCTGAGGGAGGAGTATGTGGAAGCAGAGGAGGTGTTTCCTGGAGCCCTGTGTGAGAGCAGAGCATTGGGCACGTTTGGCTCTCTGTGCCCTGGGTCTGAGGGAGGCCCTTTCAAGGCAATACTGCAGGAACCTCATTTCCAGGAGAAGAGCAGCCCAAGAACACAGCAGTGAATGGGAAGTTTGGATGCAGTCACCAGCTACAATCACAAGTATTTGTTTCCCAAGTGCCATGAGCTATAAGTCTGGTCATAATTAGTAATTTCTAGTAAAGGTAGAATGTACTTAGTGTTGCTATTTTTGAAGGAAACTCTATTTCAAAACTCCTATTTTGAAATTTCCTGTTTTTTGTTACCTTCAGAATTATGCCTAGCAGCATAATAAGTAGATAAGAGGACCTTTTTTTCTCATTGCAGCAGAAATTGAATCAGTCCTTTGGTTTTCATATTTGGTGAGATGTTTTCAAACCATATATACATGGAACCCTTACAAATAATGTGATTTTACAGATAGTGGGAATAAACATTGATTTCTTTTGCTTGGCAAGTTTGAAAAGACTGAGATGTAGATTTTAGTACAGTTACAAAATTTTTGTCTTTTAGTTTGTTTTGGAAAGGCTAAGATTTTTTTTTTCCCCACAAGGATCACTGGGTGCAAATCTTAAGTGATATTGGGATCAAATCCACAACCATATTGTTTCTACTGCCATGCTCTAACCAACAGAGCTAATCTCAGGGAGAGTGCAATTTCAACAGCAATTTAAAGAAGAAAAGAAAGAAAGAAGAAGAAAAAAAAGAAATAGGTGTGGTATTGCTAAAAAAATGTCAATTTTATTTACTGGAATATTATTGAATTGTTTCTAGTTTAAAAGGATAATTCTAGAACTGAAGTGTAAATTGTTCTCAAGGGTAACTCAAAAGGTTCTTGGGCATTTTGAATAGCATTCCTTTTTATTTTATGCATATTATATTCTTTTGGCAGCTGAGTCAGACTGCCTGCAGAAAAATAATTCTTCCTATAGAAAAGAGCATCATGAAGACTGATGTCTTTGCTATCTTAAAAGACATTAAGGTAGTGACAAAATTACCTATATAGTACCGAAATAATAGGGAATTATCCTTCCTCTTCTGACATAATTTTTTTCTCATGCCTTCTGAGAGTGGTAGTGCTGATGTTCTGCAAAGATCTCTTCTTGTGGTGACACAGCAATGACTAAGCAGCTTTAATTACTGTACCCAAAAAGGAAGTATCGAGCAATTATCACCAGAAGAAGAGTGACTGGGGTATGGAGGAAAGGGAGGAAGCGTGGTCACCGTCAAACTTTTCCATGAACCTAAAATAAAAATCTCAGCAGCTGAGAAAAGAGATATCCAAGATGAAAGTAATACTCATTTAAAATATTCAAGTACTGCTGATTTCGAGAATTATTTCATGAGCTTCATACTTGACATAAAAGTTATAATCTCAGTAATAACAACAAAATAGCATTTTTCACTCTCTCAAATCTAGTTTGAGGGTTCATTACAGAAAACAGTCTTTGAGAAAGATTTCCTTGAACAACAATTTCATGGAAATTACATAAAATTTGCCTAGATAAAGTATTATAAGTAGTAGGGGATTAAAGACTTTGGAAAACCATTTCCCTAATGAGATGGAATATAAACAAGTTGTAAATTATGGCTAATGTAGGTATCTTTTTTGCACAGTCAAATTGACGCTAAAGTTATTCTGGTCTAAAGCAAGTTTTAAATCATTAAGCAAGACTGGTTACACTGTTAAGAGGTGCTGTGGAATCTCCATCCCTGGAGATATATTAAAAAAAAAAAAGCAAAGCACACTAGTGCATAAGACAAAATCTACCTGACAGAGGTTGGGGTGTGAAACAAAGGACACGGACAAGCACTAGCTTCACATTTAAAGACAGTTCTTATGTGGTTTATGAAACTGATTTATGAAACAGATGCTATTGCATAGTAGATTGCAAATTCTGACTTGTCTCTTTGTGGTGTTTGCATTTGACCCTTTTTTCTTGGATGCTCTTTAGCTGGTTGCCATCCCAGGCTGTCCCTGGCCCAATGCCAAGGTGTGTTATCTTCAAGGGGAAGGGATTTTTCACTTATCTAGTACCTTGTGAGCAGCTGGGCTAAAGAGAGGGGAGCTGTCATTTTCCTCAGTATTTCATATCTATAGCTTTCTATTCATAAAGATGGAGGCACTCTCCATTTTTTAGTCATTAATACTAGAGTAGTCTATCCATTCAGGGGAAATATATGAAGTTTTTTCCCCAGTAAGCCTCATTTGAGTAAACCAGATTTTAATCTGTTCCTTCATTTCTATTAACTATAATAGTCTAAATTTCTCCATGTTATACTACTTGGCTTTCATTATTTTTTCTAAGATATTTCTAGTCATTATTTTGAAGAGTAAAATCACTTAGCCCTTAGTTGAGTCAATTTTCTTTAGACAGAGAAAGCAAAAATGAGTAAAAAATGTTATGTAGTTATGCAAGAATACATGTCTTATTGCAGTATTTCAAGTAATCCCTGATGTTACCTTACATCAAGCATTTTAATGGTGTTTGTGCCTTGTTTGGTGGGACATGTGTCACATTTAATAAGAGGCAATAAATGAAACCAACAGTTTTAGATATGCAGTTATAAGGGTTTGGATGTTACTGATAGGTAAGGCTTTATAAAGCCTTACTTATTGGTAACATTTGGGAGTCTTCAGTGATTACTGATCTTTCAGTGATATGTAAAGCTATCATTAGTATTTTATGTATTATATTTCTGCTATGGTTTCAGATAAACAATATCTATTTCAGCTCAATATTATTTTCAATTAATACAGCAGAAATAATCTGATTAAACTGTGGAGAAAAATGATTCATAAGCAATTAATAAAGCCTTATTTAAAGTCCATATTTGTGCATAAAATATTTCCAAATGCAAACTAAAAATATACTGAAATTTGCTGGAGAACAGTTATTTTGTTCTGTTTGGGGATTTTGGTCTGTATGTGTTTGGTTCTTTTTCCCCCGAGAAAATGTCAACAGTGATATTTGCCAGTGCCAGGCCAAATTATTATTATTATTTACATTACAGCAGACAAATGTTATCAAGTGTTCAGATGCAAGACAAACAATAAAATAAACAGTGCTTTCTGTATTTTACTAGTAGATATCCTTGCTTTTTAAACTAAAGATTTCTTGTCCTCTTCCAGTTGCTGCTTATATCTAATGTGATGTGATTGAAAGTGTATTAGGGATAAGAACAATAATTATATTATAATTTTTGTACCTGGGGTAATATTTTGCTTGCAGCTGTTTGATTTGACTCTGCAGTTTTGTGTAGAGAAGCCTCTTGGGTCCACTCTGTGTACCAGAATCATTAAGAATTACTCTGTACAGAGCAATTTATCATCTTGGAACGATCTGCACAGAGCTGCAGCTAGATTATTCCTGCTCTAGGTTAGTCTGCTTGTCTCAGATTGCATCCCAGCATAGACTCAGCCCAGGTATTAGCAGCTTTCAGTGTACCTGTAAACTCAAACCCACTAACTAGGCCAGTGGAACATGTCTAGCTTACTTATGTGAAATTGCTGCTGTCTGAAGCCATCCGTGAGCAGTCTGAGCTTATGCTAGGGTCTTCATTAAATGCTTCTAGCGTGGAGCTTTGCACCTGTCAGAATAGATACATAAAATTGTATTTGAGCCTTTTTGAACTCTCTGGGATTGAAGTCTTGTTTTAAGCCAAAGAGTACAGCAAATGCTTTGCTGTATTTGAACTCATCACGCATTTTACAGTAATAAGCTCATGTTTCTGTATATGAAAATAATTGTTCATAGTCCAAAGTTCAGCAAATGTTGCTCATGCAGTCACTGAAGGTCAGAAATTTGTAGCTAGGATCATGAAAGTCGCTTTTAATCGTGATCTGACACTATGAGAAAGATCCATTATGTATATTTCTTAGAATCTTCATATATTTCATACAGAAACAGTACGGACATAAACAGGGTATTTTTAGAGTAAGGACTTCCAAGATGTCAAGTCACACCTCAACAAAAAAATCTAATCAAAATAACACGAGATTTTTTGCCTCAGAGATTCTGAAGTACAATGTACCTGCTGTGACCATGATATCTCCAAATCCCTCTAACTCCTTCCCAGTCATTCAATCAGCATTCAAGAAAAAATTAGTAATCATCTGATATTTCTAAAAGTTCTATATGGGGGCAAAAGACTTCCTTCAACTTTAAGTCATCTATTCTGGAAACTAGGTTGAAACAGGACTTTAGGGAAGAAACACTTTAATGAGTTCAATGTACATTAAAAATACCCTTCATTCAACCCCCTCTGGAGATACTGTAAGAGTCTTCCAGAAATGTGTAGCAAGATAGCGCTTTGCAATTTTCTGATAGAAAGTATAAGTTTCTGCATATTGAAGACAAAATGAAATCTTCCAAAACTCTGAGTATGCTCACATTGGGCTGTTAAATTTTACAGGCAAAATCTGTAGCACTCCCTGTTGGGTGCATATATATTTCATTCTGTGCTAATTAGTGCGTAGCAGAATTCAGTTAAGAAGGAACTCACTAGAGTGAGAGGAATTGATCTGAGGTATTTGAGACAGGCAACTGACTTACTTTGTGTAGTGTAGAGTATGTTAAAAATAATGTCATGTGCAGAATCACTAAAATATGTAGTAATTGAAAGCCATAATCAAAGGCAATAAGAATTTTTTCTTAGTGCATATAATACAAAGAGAACATCTTTCTTGAGTTTTGTTTGTTTATGCTTAGCTAACAATCCCATGAGGTACTCATCAAGTATTCTCAGGAGTGGAAATGTTATGGGTCATGGAGGGGAAGTATCTGATATTTTTACTTTAAATATAAATTCATCCATAAAGTATATTTCTGTTTTCAGCCAATTTTATCAGTATAGATGGCTGAAAATATGAGTCTGCTTTCCAGAAAAAAGTTACAATCTTAGGATTTTTATGAGTTTTCATGAAAGAAGAAAAAATGGGTTATTTTCTTATCATAAAATTACACTCTTGAATATTGTGAAACAAAAGAAAACCAATGAAAACTGGGTAGGGCCTCTCAAGATTCACCTAGAACTGAAGTGCTAAAATATGCATATTGAAATATGCAGGGTCATTTTTGCTTAAATACAATGTAAAGACTGCTTACTATTTCCCATTATTTGGATTAATATCTAGAGTAATATTTAAGTAGTAATTAAATTTTCTTCTAGGCATCATTCAACTGTTGGCCATGATATTATTATTGTCATGACACTTAACAAAGATAAAACAAAAGTTATCCTTAGTATCTTGTTACAGATAAAACAGGAAAAGAGCTTTTAAGGAAAGTCAGAATTTTTTATTTTTCTTAATTGACATCTTAACAGATTAATCTAAGAATAGTCTTTAGCAGTTAATATTTAATTATTACAGGAAGAGAAATAATAAGAGTAATGCAAATACTAGTACAGGAAAAATACATACATTTAAGTAATCATACAGTTAAATACTCATAATAATTCTGAGTATTTCACTGTTGCAATGAGTAGTGAAAAGGAACAAGGGAGAAAAATATAGCAAGTTGCCAATACCCTTTTGCTTCAAGAAGTTTGTTCATAATGTTTTCTTTTTCCTTGGGCTAGAACATATAAAATTTTAGGTATTTTTATATGTTACTGTCTTGTTTGAAAGACAGGTGTCTGCTAAGGAAGGCAGGAGGCTCCCTTGGAATAGAGAATGTAAACCCCCTCCCTCCAAATTATTATGATTTTTAAATTAAGGGGCTCTCAGGCAAAGTTATGGGAATAGGAATAACAGTTCTTTATTAAGAGAAATAAATTTTTAAAAATTGCAGTAATACAAGAACCAAACTGCACTGGCAGAGTCAGAATCCAGCCTAGCACCCTGTGGGTCAGGGTGTTGGGAACAGTCCAGTTAAATGGTGGCTGCAGCCCTCCTGCAGTGGCAGATGTGGTTCTGTTGAGGCAATGATCCTGTAGAAAGGTGTAGATTTCTTCTGAAGGACAAGTGGTGGTGTAGATGGGCCTGGTCTTCCTCTGGGAATCAAGTGGAAAAGGCTGCCTTGCCATTCCAAATGTCAGATTTTTATCCAGGTAGGAATGATTGGCTCTTCCTCCTGGATAAAGCATCTCCCCTTGATGCTTACAACATCAGTGGGATGATGTAAGTTTATCAATCATAAAATGAGACTCAATGGTTCATTAGCATAAGAAACTTGCCTGGAGAGAGGACAGGTCATGGAAGAGATAAGGAAAACTGCCCCAGCTGGTTTTTAACAGCCAGCCCATTAACAGACGACCACTACACTCCTGCCCAAGTTTCAACAGATGATAACAGAATACATGCTTCAGGTCATATCTTGCACTGCAACCCAAGACAGTTGCTAGGATATTTTCCCAGCTAGTTTCCTCACTGTTCTGCAAGCTACGCTGTGGTTCAATTTGCATGCTAGATGCCAGCCCCATAGTGCTGTCTAAAATTGGATTATTGTTTCTTCACATGGCCATTAGTGAGGAGCCTGTAAATCCAGGAGTTTCCATTGCCAGCCCAGGCTCCCACTCAACAAGTACACTTCTATCCTGCATCTGGCACTGTCCCTTCTGGAAGCCTTTGCTGTCATTCCAGGCCTCTATTTCTCTAATTTTTTATTTTTTTTTTTTTCTAGTAAAGCCATGAATCCCCCACTCCAAACAGAATAACTACTTGCTGCTACTACACATATTAAAAACTGTGTGTGTACCACACCAAGATAAGGACACCAAACCAAACACACCCATCTGGTTGTTAACAAATCCCTGTTAACAAAAGAAATGCTGCAGGCAGGTGAACACAAGCTCAAAGCAAAGAAAGCAAACTGATAAGCTTTAGTCCTGAGGCCTTGCAAACCCAATAGGAAGTCTGTGACCTCCTAGTGTTGATGGCAGGACTGTATGAGACCAGAGGGCTACACATTTATTATGTTCATTTGCTTCTGAGGGGAGAAATGAACAATACTGCTACTGGGCAAGTGTATCTTTTAATAGATACCAAGAAAGAGGACATTATTTGTAGTCAGTGCAAATAGTGACACCATCTGAACTATGCATATTAATAGTCAGAACAAATTTTTAGACTTTCAGACAGCTAAGTCAAGAAGGTCCTATTTATTGCAAAAATATCCTCTCACATCATTTTTCTGTTGGCGTGCCTAATAGCAATTGCTAACTAAGGTTTGTGAAAAATAAATTTTACATGTTTCAATATTTACAAAACACTTTATGAATATTAAACTATTTATTTTCTTGTTTTTTTTTTTTTTTAATGAATATAAGAAAAAAGCAGTTGATTGACAGAATATCAATTAACTGTTACTTCTCCTAGTACGAAGACATAACACAACCCTGAGGATCCAGGATATTGGTTCTTATATTTGCCATATATTAGGATTTCTAAGTCTCTGTAAAATTAGCTCACAGACCTATTTTGGTTTATCTGCTTGTTTGGAGTTTATGGATAAGATTGTCTTTCTTGCTTTTAATATTTTTCACTTAATTATTGAGCTTTAAATTGTTAAAAGTAACAGAGGCAGCAATTAAATATTCCCAGAACTTATGACCTCAGACGCAGCTCTCTCATCTCCACTTTAAGAGGTCTGACAGGGTATGGCAGAGCTGGCAGTCCTCCACCTGTTCCTTTGAGAGACCTGCTTGAATACAGTCTGCCCAGTGACTATTCTGATGCCGCTTCTCAATGGTAGAAATAGATAAAGGCAAGGGAAAAGGTTAAAAAAAAAAAAAAAGTGGCTTTAAGTCGGTTCTAGAATATAGCACTGCAGAATTGCACTTTCTCGTGCAGCCCAAAAAAGGGGGAATTTCTCCTTCCTATACCAGATTTCTTCTGCACACATTTTGAAGGCTGAAATACTTATTAATTTAAGGGTTACATCCCATGAAGCAAAAGAAGCACTAACCAATGTATTTCATTGTTATCAAAGAAATGTTACAAGGTTCTTAAAAGATAAGTTTACTTTTTATTGAAATTTCCTAAGCATTAGCACAGAACATAGGAACACAGCAGAAAAACAAACTAGTTCCTTCATAGATTTACTGAAAGTCATCCTAATTATCCCTTTCATAGGGCAGCCAAATAACATATCAAAGTAGGGGTCAGGAGGCCTTTGCCTAAATATATTGAATGCTGCTCCTGGGATTCTTTCTTCAATGTGAATTGGCAAGGATATACTATTTATTTTTCATACCAGTATTCATACTTGTGTTGCATTCCCTGTTATTCTGTTTCTTGACTAAGGTGAATAAACCAAGAACCTCTCCTTTAACCACTGAGCCTCACTACTCTCCAACCCAGCATTCGTTTAATTGTTTCAGTTGTAGTCTGAATTCATCTTCCTTGAAAACAAGTGATTATACACAGCCTTCAGGTGAGCCTGTGTGTGCTACTGCCTGGGGTTTAGTGTGTAAAATGAAACTTATTTTCACACAGGAGCTACAGTTCCCTGCTTTGTTCCAGAAACTCCTGGTACAAGAATAAAATCTGTTGGTATTTTCTTCAGGCCTCTCTTTCTTTTATTTATATTTACGTTCGTTATATATAACTCCACAAATTCTTCTCACTGGTTCCTTCAAAATATCCTACAAAATTTTCTGCCTGCAGTTTTGTATTTATCACAAAAACATTTATTTTTCTACTTGCTCTTCATCTTCTACTAGCATTGGTTTTGAGGTTAATGCAGAGACAACCTGAGCATTCAAGCAAAGCCTTGCAACTCTTCCTAATTCTGAAGGAGTTTGAAAATGGAAGCAAAGGTTAAATAATTTATTTACAAAACAGAATTTATTTTTTTTTTTTAATTTTTATATTAAAATGACGTGTTTTTGTAAGAGAAGTACAGGACTAAGGTCTTACAGACCCTTTCCTAACGAACAACTCCTCAGTTCCAGGATTGGTTTCAGGTAATATATTAGCTTTTTGACTATCAGTCTATACTGAATAGTTTGGTCTGTGAACTGTAGGACTGTGCCCTTTCTGTCCTAGAATAGGGATGCTCTATACCTCTTCTTTTAACTACTTCTGGAATCGTGCATAAGCTCTGTATTCCCAGTTCCTTGCTTCTGCTGAGCTCACCTTGGAGTCCCTTACTCCTCATGGGAATGGCAGTCCTCCCTAGAGTAGTTGTCTAAACAAAGTCCTTGAAACTATCACAATGAGTATAGTGAGAAAAACACATAAAAGAGGCACTAAAACTGTGCTTTAAACCACTCTATAAACAAAAGTTAATTGAAACAAAAGTTAATTGAAACTGTCCAACTGACTAATTTTTTTTTCTAAAAATACATATTCTCACAGGTCAAAAAATTTTGGTCTGCCAAGAAAAAGATAAAGGTAAGTCGTAACAATTATTTGCAACATGTAAATTCTAGTTAATTCTAAGCAAAGAATATCTATGATTTAGGGATAGTCATAAATTACTAGGAAACATTTGTATAAGAGTTGGATTTAGCAATCTTTGTGGAGCCCTTCTGACTCAGAATATTCTGTGGATGCTTGTGAGTCCCTTGCAACTCACAATATTCTCTGATTTTGTGAAATAACAAGTCTTGGAATTGTTTGATACAAGTTATTTTGGTTATAAGCCTACAAAGAGGTGAAGGGTGAACAATGAGCATGACAGTAAGATTTATTGTTTTTTAAGGCATTCAATATGTTATCTCAAAAAACTGCAATATCAGTTTCAATTGGCTCAAATATTAATATTGTAATGCTTTTTGCGCATATTTGGAAGCACAAGTAGTTTATAAATTGATTAGACAAATATGAATCTTGAAAATATTTTATAAGCATGTATTTGACCACTTGAAGGGAACAAAAAACAATTAAGGGTTTTGTTTTAATCAAAAAACATAAACCTTACCTTGTTTCGTTGTTTATGATGACCTTTTTATTTATATTTTACTTCCAGTAATGCGGTTTACAGTCTGCTTTTACTAAAGCCTTCCTTTACTATCCTAAGTATGATTTCAAGTAAAATATGAGCTTTTTCAATGTAGTAAAAAAAATTATAGGGTAGCTGCTGAATTTTCAAGTGATAATAAAGGAAATTTAAGAGATTCACAGTTGGGAACAGTACTTATGAAATTATGTAGACACTTGCTGGGCAATCATGTCTGTGTGAGAATGAAAAGGTGGGAAATTCATCACTGACTGGGGATTATGTACTACATGAAAAATAAAAGTAATTTGGCCTTGTGCCTAAGTTTCTTTCAAGGAAAACTTGTAGATTTTCACATTCTTGAACAGAGACAAGTCATCCATCACTTTTGAAAACAAAGGAAAATTGATGTGATTTGTTATAATTGATTAGAAACCACTGGGCATGTGCACAAATGAGTAATGATCTGAGGAAGATCAGATTCACCAAGTGAAAATTAGAAATGTTTAAAAAAAATCCCTCTGAAATGTTATTATAATCCCCCAAACATTTTTCAAATGTGTTTTTTATACTTATCTTACTTTTAAAACATGGTTTTATTATGAATAACTCACTGATTATTTTTCTGAGTTAATTTTCTGCCTTTTGAACTTTTAATTATTTAACTTTCAAAATACAATTGTTTATCTTTTATGAAAAAAATTACATTAAATATTTTGAATAAAATGTTATGTCACATGTCTTTGCAATAGCAAACCTCCACACTTAAATTGCAGAATAAATACACATTTACCACTCTGAAGAGTAAGATATATTTGTATGTATGTATATACAAATGTACATGCAAACATATACACATGAAAGTCTGGGCCCCTGTATACAAAATTATATAGTGCAAGTGGATGTGTTTATAGCAAACTACTCACTTTTATTATCACTTTTTTATATATAAATCTATGAACAAATCGCCTCTAGTTTTCATTGTAAGGTAGAATCAGTCTTTAAGTACATATGATCACTTTTCCTTTGTTGGACTGACTCAGGTGAAAGTGGAAAATATTTCAGACAAAGTCAAGTGAAGGGACAGTATTTTAATTGATCAGTATATTATTGACTCATGACTCTTTGTATTTGGTGACCTGCTATTTAATAATTTTTAAATGACAAATACTTAAATTATAATTTTTAAATATCTTCTTTCATCTTACTGAGTGTGGGATTATTTTTGGTTGTTTGACTTTTCAATTACATATTCTTAGGGTATGGGATGACATGAACACATGTACGTGTTAAAAGGAAGAAGAAGGGATACTGAGATGAAACTGGAGTGTTATTCTGAATGGTAGGAAACTAAGTAGGCATTTCTCTAATAAACTGCCTTATCAATTGTGTCGAGCTTCTCAGAAGAAAATTGTTTGAGAAACACATTTTGAAAGGAATTATAAAAATATATTATATCACTAACACAGGTATTGGTTGGACAATCAGGGAATAAGTTTGATGCTGTGAAACAGAACATACTAGTGCCTCTTTTAGTTTTCATTTCTCTTCTCTTCAAGAGCTTCCTTTACATGGTCCTGTGCTCTGATGCTCTCACCCATATGCAAAAAGCAAGCAAATGAAGATCAGTGCTGAGCCAAAACCTTGACTTTTTCTTACAAACAAAAGCATGGTTAACTTTTTGGTTTCTTTAGAGTTACCAGTAGAATAAATTAGCAAAGTTTTCCCTTGATTGGCTTTATATATCGTTATTTACACATTGCTTAGCTAAATGTTGTTGTTCAAAGGAAAATTTTAAGAGGACCAAGAGTAATGTAGTAGGCATTGATCCAAATTATCTTTAGTCTCTTGATAAAAACTGACAAGTTTGGGAAAATTAATATATTGTCTTGTTAAAAAAAATCACATGCTAAAATGTACTAATAACCAAGAAAATCTGTTCAAGTGTTCTGAGACACTTGAGCATTGACTTGTTAAGGCAGTGACTATTTGCTGTGACAACCAGCACTTCCATCAAGTCCATGAAAGTGTCATTCATTATTATCATGTATGGAGTTATGGAGAAAAATACTATGATGAGGAGTAAGTGGTGTATAAGGCAAAGCAAAGTGCTCAGGAGTTTGTTATAAGTGGTTGTGCGGTGATGGGAATGGCAGTCTGAGGTATGAATGTGCACACAAGAAGTTCTGAATCAAAACTGGTCTGAACCATGGCAACCTGTGTTTTTTATTTTGTCTTTGTTTTAAATACCAAAATTCTTGCAGGACTCCAAAGCTCAAGTAGTGATAATTTTTTTTTCATGTATTAAAATCCATTATAAGACCAATAGATATGGTAGGCTGGGCTACCTATGGCTTTTCCTAAGTCTGTGTTATTTTGTGATGTTCCATATTCGGTGGAATGTGGTATTCCCCCGCTCTTGCGTTGCTGTAAAACAATATTAAAGGTACAAGAATAGCTGCATCACAAAGTGGCTGCTGTCACTGTGTTCATGTGTATGTAAGATGGCAAGCTGAGGGCTGTGGGTGTTTTCCTGACACAAAGATTTTCAGCTGTGATGCCAGGAGGGACTTTAAAGTTGAGATTGCTAGTAATTAGATGCACTCATCACATTTACACTGCAGTTTTGGATATGAAAGTAGCATTGGTATAGACATTGATGGTGTAGATATGAGTGTAAAATTAGCTAACTAATTTAACTAGATTTGACTTAATTTAATCAGTGACTTGGTATTAAAAATAGCTTAAGAATTTACTATCAATCAAGGATAGATAAGAACTGGTTATGACACTAACTAAACATTATTTAAACAGTCTGATATTGTCAGAGATTAGTGTAGTATCTCCCAGTTTGTGGAAAAATACCCCAAGCAATGTGGTTATAGCTTACTTCCCCCCAGTTTAAATTTTGCATTTTAATCCTCTGTCAGTTTAATTGTGTCACCTAAGTAAGCAGCTACACAGTATAACTGTGCCTCTTTGCCTGTTTTCTTTGTTGAATGAACTCAGTTTATTCTTATATTTAATAAACATTTGTAAGTATTTGCCACTGAAGGTGTGATGTTCTGCCAAATATAATGTTGTAGCCTTCTGTGCAGTATCTATACTGATATTTTCTCTCTTTGTGCCATATAATCAACTGCATATTCTTCTTTCTTTTTAGGTGAGACTTCAATTTACTGTTTAATGTCACCAATTGAAATGTGGTTTTGTTTTAAAATTTTCTCCCAGTAAGAATTTTTTTTTTTTTTTTTTTTTCCCTGTCATAATATTATTTTAAGAATGTCTGCTTGAACAGCAATCCATAGCTCAGGAAAAACGCCAAAGACAAACATTAGGAGAGAAATAAAATCTGAAATGGTAAAAAATTTGAAAACAGTATATCTCTACCAACTTATATTTCAGTACTGTTATTTTGAGAGGAGGAGACTGCAGGAGAAGGCTACAGATTGTGAGAATTTGGGGATGAGCAGAGGCAGAAGCACAGCTGGCTAAGGGTGTGTTTTCTGTTGGGCCTCATGACCCAAAGCTGCATCTGCCAATCCCATAGAGAATATCACAGATCATGTGGGCACCATCAAATGAAAACCTCGGATAAAATGTGCTGCAATTCAGCTTTAGAGTATCTATCTTTACCGTGTTGCGGGGGCAGGGGACTGACAGCAGTAAATCTATGTTTGTTTTTCCAGTTTCGAGACCCCAGGTTATGTGTAAGAGCAAATGAAAGAAGCAGCACTCATTTTCAGGGATCCAAATAGCACGGTTCTCATATTTACTCAAAGCTGCCTGGAGGCTGAAGCACACTAGTCTAATTACAGTTCTTATAGCAGAGATCATTTGTGAGCACAAATAATACCACAGGAAGCAAATATAAGAAGAAAAATGCTATGTCCTTGGAGATCTAGAAGTTGTGATGGAAAGAGAAAACATGATGCTCTGAAGGGGTAAATTTTGATCTGACAAATAGGAAAGTTGAGAAGTATGAGCATTCTGTAGCAGCTGTGTTGTTTTCTGGTCAACAGTTTTAAAATAAAGCCAATAAAATAAAGGGTAATGGAGGAGCAATCTCAGCATATCAAGGCATACCAAGTGCATGCTTCAGAAGAGTAACAGAAGTTAGGGATAGATAGAAAACTGAATAAGCCCTTTTAGTACAAATACATAGAATCCAAATTTAATTTACTTCTCTAGAGCTGTAGTACTAGAAAATGTGGGGAAAAAAGGATAATTTTCCATTTAAAAAACACTGCTCTGAATTAGCAGACCTTTTCAATTAGGAGGTCGTTATTTCCCCAGAAATGGAGGGCAAGCCTTGGAATGGGTAAAATCCTGCCCTCTTGGATGTGTGATGTTTTATTTTTCCTCTGAATTTAAAAGAATTATGATTTCATAAAATCGTCCAGATAGACTGCACAATAATGTTGCCCAGATGAGAGGATTTTATATAAAAATCCTCACTGATGCTACCAGAGCCTTTCCTGTACAGATGGGAACCACTGAATCATCTGGCCATTATATTCTCTTGCAGAGGATTTAATAAGATTGAAGAGAGTTAAAAATATGGGATAAAAATAAGAGACACATAACTATTTTGCTGAAAACAGCTTACAGAGAGGGGGAGGTTGACATAGGCACTCAAAGCAGCTACTGGCAAGCATTCATGTAAAACCAGTGTCAAAGTGCAATTCTGGATTCTCCCAAATTGAAATATAGAAGAACTATTTTTCAACTTTCTTGTTGATTTAATGACTTCACTAGTATGAGACATCAAATACTCTGAAAAGGATCAGGAAAATGAATGGCGTTAGTGAAGCTGGGAGACTGCAAACTTGATCTTGTATAACACTCTTAGCTGATGAAAGTTTCCATGTATTAACTCTAAAATAAATTTGCTCTAAAGTGATTTAAACATTAACAAATTCAGTGCAAATTGCGTAATCTTCAGATTGAACGAGTTCTCATACAAAATGTGTTCCGTTTCTTCTCAAATTAGTTCCCCAGGTAGTTGCACTAAAAACCAGGATACAAAAAGCATCACTCTTGAATCAATTTGACACCAGAGAAAGTTCATATTTCATAAGGAAGAATTGATAATCAAAGACTCAGGCTGCCTGTTCCTGGAAGGTGGGTTTTCACCACGGGTTTGTGATATCACAGACAAGTTGGAGGTTGCAAAGGACTGTGATCTCACAAGAGCAAGATGGACAAGTTCAATAGATTACTTGTATGTGTTTGGAAGTATTATTTCTTATTCTACTTATTGAACTATTTGTAGTGACCTCCTCAATGCTCTGATTATTCTGCTCACTTAGTCAGGCTTTTGTTTTTCTCAGCATTGCTACAACAGGGACTAATGTAATAAAGGCAAGGACACTTTTCATTTAATATGGTCTCCGGATAATACATTAACACAGTAACAAACAGAACTTAGATCATCATAACAATACCTCAGCTGGCTTAACTAGAAAGCAAAAGACTAACAAAAAAACCAAATGTGCAGAACTCTGAATAGTTAGAACTCGCATTTAGTGAAAACATGCAATTCTTACAGTTTTTGTAGCAGGATCCAGGAGTTAATGACACCATAGAATGTATTTTTTTTTTTTTTTTTTGTCCTAAAGTATGTTCCAAACAATAATATTCTTATTTATACCTTTGGCTGTTCTTTTGATAACTGCTAGACATGCTTTACAGTCTTTGTGTTAAGCCACTGACAGTTAATAAACATCTGCTATTCTTGGTGAATATGAGGGGAGTAGGGTATAGAACAGTCATCATAGGCATTTCTGTAAAACTATTCAAGGGTTTACACAGGTACTTTGTTCTCAATTTAATTTTAAACCTCCATACAATTTTCTGTATACTTCTGCATAAGAAATAGAACAATGTGCTAAATATCACTACCAAAATCTGTGATTGTCATCATGGGCATTTTAACCAAAATCACAGTCACTGTAGGTTAGTTTGAATGCTGCCTAGCATCTCTCTCCTGCAATTTTTGACACTAGCTCTGAAGCAAATCTTTATGCTTACAATTTTTATTGTTGGTTATACTTTGACTAAAACTGCACACAAAATTAATGCACCAAAACAATATAAAATATGTAACACAAACTTTATTTATGGATAATCAGATTCTTGGGGTTTCATAAGTTTGGTAATATTTCAGTTGAATTCTTGTAGGATAAATAAGTGTTTGGACATGGTATCTTGAGTCTGATTTACTGAACATAAGAGAAATGTATTGATTGGTTTCAAGAAATCATGAAATCTACCTAAAATACTGGATGTACCGATGTTCCACCAAAAACATCCAACATTCTTTGGATTAGGTGCTACAGGAGAATTCATGTGACCTTGTTTCCTAGAAGATGTGGGCAGAACCTCAATGATATTGAAGAAACCTAAAGGAATAAAACCTGGTGTATTTGTATATTAAAAGGAGTCAAGAATTTGGAAATTAAGGAGGGAAAAGCACTATAATTTTGAGGTGTATATTGAATTTAGAAAAAAAGATTACGTGACTCAAATGAAGTAGAAATATAAATAAAGTAAGATAAAGACTATGCAGTTAAAGACTATAATTACATCAATAATTTGTTTTTCAGTATTATGAAAATGTGATGCTTTCCTTGTGATTTTATTAAAATTTCAAAAAATTAATTATTATTGCCAAGATTCCATTAAAGTCAATAGTGTTTTTTATAGCACAGTACAGCCACTGTCCACAAAATCAGAAGAATTAATCATCCTCTGCAAGGAAAGAATATGTGATTAGATTTTCATTTTAAGTATATGTCAAATTCTAAAAAGCAAACAACTGCCTTTTTTCATCTTAGTTGGGATGAAGTGTGACATTTCAAATGCTCATGTCTCAGGAGAGCACTCTTCTAAAAATTCTGATCTGCACTGTGCAGTGTAGTCCATAGTGCTCCATAGGGTGCTTTTATGTATGCTGTTCATTTCTGAGTCATATAAACTTGCAAGGAAAGGAGAAAAGCAATATAAGAGTGAATGTTTGATGTTCTACAGATCGTTCCACTTGTTAATTTTTTCAATAACGCAGATTACATTTCTACACTTTTCCATTTCCTCTTCAGAACACTGCATGTGACAGATACGATGTAGCACACCAAGGAGTTTCTCCTGTTTCATGTTTGATGAAAAAGGCACAAAAGATAGTTGAAACAAAAACCACAGCTGTTAATGCCAGCATGAAATTTTGAGCTGTATGCAGGATGACAACATAGACCATAGGAAGGTGTGCCAAAATCAACCAAACATTCATATTGAGAGTTTCATAATAATTTTATGTTTATCTAATCAAAACAAACACTGCTGGAAGAGCTCAAGTAGAACACTGATGATTATTCCTCAAGTCTTGATGCTTAAAATTAGGTACCTAAATCTTCAGTTAGACTCTAAGGGAATGTATCAAAATAACTGTCTCATTGCTTTAGATTTCATTGACGAAACAACATAAGAATATATCATCATATACTTATGAATCATATACTTTAGAATCATATACTAAATTTAATAAATTGCCCTACATTTAAAATCACCAGAGTGGTCCTTTTCAGGAGATTTTGAAAGCTGGATCAGGAAAAAAAAAATGACTGGTCATAAAAAGATATATGTTTTGTTGATGATATATCTGTATGCTGTACAAAGTTGAATTCTAAAACAGGCAGTTCCAAAAGTGACATAATGGAATCCATTGGAAAAGCCAATTACAGCTTGGGTCAGTCCAAATTTTGCTTAATTCCTTCAAAGACAACATGTGGAAAGAATTAATATAAACTTGATAATTTTTCTAATACCACACAAAAATTTGTCTATCCAAAACAGGCTTTATGAACTGACCTGTGTACAGTAATCTGCGGACTGGTGATTAGTATGTTAAGACCTGTTGGATTTATATATGTATAAAGAATCAGGGCAAGTTGTATACTGACCTTATTTTGGGTTTTATTACAATTGATTATATGTTTCAGATGGATATGAATGAGGATTTGAAGAAAGATCTGAAAGCTAGGATAGAATTTAAAGCAGGTTTGCCATACGTTGAGGCAAGGTTTACTAAACAGTCATTGATTTTTGTTTATTGAACAGTCATTTATAGGTTTGAAATGACACTTCTGCATCCTAACATGCAGGACTGGTCTGATGAAACTGTACTTGGAAAATATTCCACAGACTTGGACAGAAATAAAATCCATGCATCAAAATCTGTCTAAATAATCCATATTATTTTCCCACTTTGTTTATATGACAATGTACATTTTCCTCCTATCCCAGCTATATTTTAATTTTGCAGCCATCACTGTTTCATACGTAGTCACACACTGTTTTATACAGAGTCAATTAGATCCACTGGACTGGCTGCAGCCTTAGTTAAATAGATCCAAGGGCAGACAATCAAAGCACTTCCTGTAATAGTGCCCTTAATGTTTGAAAATAGAGATGTTATACCAGTTTCATTTATCTGAACTTGTTTAACTCTTTCTCTTCTTATAGTGTTGTTGGAATGCTTTAGCATATTCACAGTGCAATAAACTTGGCTTTGTTTCTGCATATTTAGTTTTAGAGTGAGACTAGTCCATCGAATGTAACTGTACAACCAAATTAGGAAAGAGTGATAGAATGATTTCCATCATTATTAAACTGTATTTTATTTTAAAATGGTATTTCAAAGGATGTTTGCACTAAAGCTGCACTACCAGTAGGTTGTTTATTATCTCAGTTTGCTTTGCTACTACAGTCCTGCCTTGGCAGAGGGATTGCACTAGATGATCTCCAGAGGTCCCTTCCAGCTCTGAAAATGTTCTGTGACACTTGTACCTGACTTAGTGTTAAACTACTGAATTATTTCTATGTTGCATGACGGGCTTAGCAGCCACAGCTGAGAAAGTTAAAACTTCACTCTTAGTACTGTTTCACATCCACAGACACTTAGACTAAAATATGGTCCTATGTGAACAGGAGTTTTAAATAAGAGAATATCATTTTGCTATGCTTTTATGGCTGGTCTAAGCAATTCTCCTAATAGGCCTTTGTATTGCTTGGCACCTATAAAAGGTTTGAGTTCAAGAGGACTTTATTTTGAAGGGCTTTGAGTAATTATTTGCTATCCAGTCATATTGTTGCTAATTCTACCATAAGCTGCATTACTATCGCCTATACATAGGGCACATGCATTTTCCTTTTGATTTCTTTTTATCACCTGCATTTTGGGAGTACTATCTAAAAAAACTTAGCAAATATGTTTCATGGATATCTCATTAATTTTGACATTTCTGTATTTGCCAAGTCACTGGTTCTGAAATACATTCATTATTCAGATTTATCTGGGAATTTATTAGGTGAATAGATTTTCATCTGTAGACAATTTTTAATAGATGATTATCAAGATTACCAATTTACATTTGGTTCATTCTTTTCTGTAATAGGTACAGACATTCTTACATAACATGCAAATTGTTATTTTCAAGAAGTTATTGAACTGAGTTTTCTTAGTTTTGCAATTCGGAGTGACAGTTTTTGTTTACACTTTGCTATTTTTTCACTGAAACAAGTACTGATTCATCCCTCTGAATTTCCTCTTTGCTTCTTTCATTTTGAACAATCTTGCTAAGTGCTTCCCATTAAAAAAATAGCAGGTGAAACACAAGGTGATCTCCTTATATTTCTTTTCCCTTTCCTCAGTATTGTATGTACTGAGTTTTCTTATCCATTTTCCATCTCTAGCCATTTCACTTATTCCAGGAATTTAATTCTGTTCTCTCATTCTCCATCTTACCTGCTTTTTCTTCTATTCTTCAACTCTTTCTTTGGTCTCCTAGTCATTTCTTGTTATATCTACTTCCTGTACTCAGCTGTCCAGAGAATCTTTTTGTCTGTGATCTTGTCTTGCCATTTAACCCCTTTGGTTGTTCCAGTGATGTTTCTCTCAGGAAATACCCTTTCCTGAAAATATAACTGCCTGTCCTTCAAATCCTTGTCTTTTGTTCTTGTTTTAAAGTTGCCAATTCCACACTGATTGTAAGTCACTTTTCCTAATCCACCCTGCTCTGTCTAGACCTCAGCTTTATTTTTTTTCTCTAACATCCCTCAAAACTGTGAAATACACTAACACATGGTAAAATACCTCCCATATGAAACATGTCACTAGTTGCAGAATGCTAAGTTTATGTTGTGTATGACTGCAGGTGGAGAAAGGAGAGTCTTTCTGGTTTATTCACCCGGTTGCTGCCTTGAAACTGGACTTCTGCCTCTTTGGTGCTCAGTAAAACACTAAGAAACAACACCTCAATATGTGTTCAGCAATTACATGTGCCTGAAGAAAACAGCTTTTGCAAGTAGACGTTGTCTCACCCATATCTATTCACTGGATGAAGAGTTGCAGTTGCTGGAGAAAACCACTGGTGTTGTGTATTTGTGTGTGGACAGAAATTGTGCTAGAATATATATGCTTACAGATCAATGCAAATTGAGTATGCATATTGCACCTGCATTTCAAACCTGATGATTTATTTATCAACTTAGTAGCCTTTTATTAAAGCTTTCTAATTTAAATTTACATGAATGTCACTTGATGTCTTAAACATCTGTACTTGTGAGTAGCACCTAATATACTTTCATAATGTGTGCTATGAACTGTGTAAGTCACTGAATTCTGAAACTTGAGAATGATGTTGGCTTCCTGACTGAAAACAAGTAACTGATTTAGCAGAGAAGTAAATGCAGAAGTGTGGTATGTATTCTGATCCTGCTTCAAAATGTTGACAATGTAACTGTACTGTCTGCATCTCTGGAGGTTTTCAGTGAAATAATACAGTGTGTGTATATTCTGTAGCACACACTAAGCAAAGTGAGCACAGCAGGCATTTTTACAGTGCCTGTAAGTATTTTTCCTGAATCAACAGTATTGGATTATATCAGGCAAGCAGTACCATTTATGCGAAAAGGCAGGCTACTGTGATTTTTCTGATCTCCCTTTGAAGTTCAGTTGTGTGTCTTTTTCAATTGTGCTGAAATACTGGATCATTGCTATTGATGACTTGTAATCACTGCTTTTAAATTGACACGTGGATTGATAAAGCAGGATTATCATGTGATTAAGAGTGAATAAGAAATAGGAAACTTCTGTCCTCAGCAGTGTCCCAGATTTCTTTTGTAACTGCTTAAACAGCTTAGCCTCTCAGTATTTTTCCCATTTAGGCAAAAAGAGGGCATCTGTGTTTTCTTTTCTTGTGGAAGTATAGGAAAATAATGTGATCAGTATTCGTGAATAGTAGTAAAGTAATCAAATATGTTAAGGATAAACACAAACATTTCTTTTATAATTAATTTCAACAACAACTTTGTAACTCCTTTTAAAACCAAAGTAAGATGATATTTTTTTCCTAGCTTTTCCTTCCAAATTTTATCATATTCATGAGTGACAGGGTAATCCTTTTCAAATTTCTAAAAATTCACAAAAATTATGAACAAGGACCTCCTTGGCCTATTTCTGACTTCAATAGAAATTACATGAAGGGTAGGATAAACTACAAGGAAGGAGGTCTTTTAACTGAATATTTAACAAGCTGTAATGCACTTTTTTTATCCTTCTTGAGTAAAGCGCTTGGAGAAAATCTGATTTTTCTGGCAAATCAAACTTCAGCTTTTCAAATAGTACTGTACTGGTGAAAATAGATTTTTCACATATAATTGGATAGTATGTCCTATGTAATTAAAGGTCTGACACTTTAAATTAGATAAGTTCTGGAGTAGAGATGGCTGATTCCTGAAATGGCTTCATTGAGAGGTATGAAAACTGAGGAGTTTCAAGTAACCATTTCACATCTCTCATATTTTTTAAAAAAATATGTGCTTATTAATATTTAACACTGTATTAGTGGCAGGAGTAAGTTGGCTTCTTGTGAATTTCAAAGTTTAGAGAGCGACCTATAAAAAACAAAGGAAAATGAAATAAAATGAATAAAATATATGCAGAATATAAGACTACAGCTTTAATTTCATCCTAGGAAGTACTATATCAGTAAGATGCATGAATATATCCTTTTTCTTTTAGGATGTGCCAACATGAAGCTGTCATGTTGGCACATCCTAACCCCTTTTACCTCACATCATTCCTCTGTGCTGAAAAAGTGGTAAAATTGTTAGGAATTAGTTGTCAGAGGATGCAATTTCCATTTTTCCTCAATTGCTTAGCTTTTTTTTTTTTTTTTTTTTTTTTTTTTTTTTTGTTCTTATTCAGACTGTTAGAATGTTGTCTAGAAAGACAAGGATTCTGGCTGAGTAAAGCTGTGAACTAACTGATATGTAGAATAAAGACATTGTCTCCCAGCTGAGAAATTCACTGCATTCTTTACCATATGTAGTTGCTGTAATATGTGCATGAACTTTTGATGAGATTTGTCTCTTAAAGTGAGAAATTCTACTGTATCAAAGTCACAAATATATAATAAGCCAGAATACTCATCCCATTTAATATTTCTTGTGCTCTTCTGGGACAAGCTGATTGGTCTCAAGGAGCGACAGGGTAAGATGTCTCTACACATCTTATATTCTCCTCTTGTTCTCTAGAACTGTAGGAAATGTCTCTTACCCTGTACAAATATCAGGGTTCACAGACATACTTGCTTCAAAGTCAGTAAGTGCACTCTTTGAAGGACTGGTGCCTTTATATTAGTACAGCTTGGGATGGGATCAGATGCATGATGAGATACATGACTAGGAGTGCATTAGGCTATACAATGCTGTATGTTAATTTAGACTTTTTTTTTTTTTTTTTTTTTTTTTTTTTTTTTTTTTTTTTTTTCCCAGACATGGAATCACTATTTTTACTGGGTTTTTCCCTAGGGAAGCACACTTGAAAAGAAGTGATTTTGCTTCATCTCCATCACTGAGATTTAGGACAAATGTAGGAAGAAATCTGCATATCCTTTCAAAATTTTTGATGAAGTGCAATTCCTATAGTAATGCATAAAATGACATAAGAATGATACTTCTCCCCTGCTCAAGGGGATTTTTATTGGTTTGGAATAGGTTAGCTAAACTGAAGTGATAGTGGATATTAACACCTTGCTGTGTGCCTCAGCAGCAGGTTAGCCGTGTTATCGTTCTGGGTTTGGGGCTGGTGTTTTTTAACAAGTTATCAGACAGTTCTCCCTAGTGTTTGTAAGTGACTGTTACAGGTCACAGACTCTTGGAAAACACAAAAAAAACTGTCAAAGGAACAGAGAGAAACCCTAACAGAATTTTTGTTTAAAAATAAACCCAGCTTTATGAGGCTGTTATAAGGTGCTTGCTATTTTATTGATAAAATTTCAAAAGCTATCTTTTCTGTAAAATAAGTTAACTGTTTTCTGTCACAGGCTAGTTAAACTCCTAGCTACACACCATATGTCTCCAGAAATCACCTGTGAGGAACTTTGAGGAAATGAGCTATAAAATAAAGAATATTCTGTATTAGTGGACAGAAATAAATGGCAAATGAAAATGATACAGAAATGTTTATAGGATTACGGTCAGGATTACTACCACAGAACTTCATAGGTAAAAAATTAAAAATCAACATATCCAAAAATTTTGACATTCTTGTCAATAACTTATTCCTATGAATTAAATTTCTCATTGTGGTTTTAGTAAAATTTTTAATGTAAAATATTTTTCCTATATAAACAAACACAAGATGATGTATTTAACTAAATAGGCATTTAAATAGTCAAATGCTGCCAGATTCTGAAATGCAGAGTATTAGCTCTTTCCCTTACATCAGTGAATACTTTCAGCTGTAAAGTCTTCTCATTTGGTTATTTGCTTTAAGTACTACAGTCAATAGAACGAGGACTGCCCAGAGGAGAAAAAAAAAAAAAGGCTGAATTAATGTTCTGGTTTAAATCTGTTAGAAAGATTTTTACCCTTTTCGCAGGCTTTTTTTTGGCATGCAATGCTAAGGTTCCCCAGTAGGTGCCCTAAGAGATCTCTTATAAATGTTATCACTAGGCACTGAAATTGAGTATCTGCAGCTTTCTCTTTGTGTGGGGTTTTGGTGTTTTTTTTGTTTTATTTTTTTTCTTTTAATAGAATCTGTATTATCTACTATCGAATGGCTTTCAGATTTCAACAATAATGAATAATGAAATCATTCGATCCCAAATGAAGTTAAAAAAAGTTAGATGATATGAAATTAAATATTTATCCTCATTGCCTAGTTCTTTTACGATAGTAATTTTTAATGTGGATGTTAATTCTGTAGTGTATTATCACCTTCCTGTTTAATTAGTTGTTACTTTGTTTTCACAAGATGAGAATGGGGACACATCATCTTGTCAGAATCAAAATCATTGTAAATCTGCGACACACTGAAATAAATTTATAGCATTTATTTTATTAGACATAATGAAAAAATTCTACAGATCTAACCTCAGAGCATAGGCTTCCCCCCCACACACACACTCTAAGTCTACATCTGTTATTTTGTGGCATGCATTTGAATTATTTTGATGAATTTAAAGGTAGGTTTCTCATGTGTGAACAATAATGCATATTTCTTTTATTTGGGTCCCTTTGGGAGAACTGGCTTTGAGGTGATATGAGGAATACCTTAAAGTGTCTTTATAATCCTTACTGTCATTTGGGAGATCTCCTGTGACAGATGGTTGGCACAACCTTTCTCCAAGCCATGAGTAAGCTAATTTTCCTCTATGCCATTTGCCAGTGTCTGTCATCCTGGCATTCACAATGCCTGCTGTTATCAAAGCACTGGTCCAGGTCTCAGTGCATTCCTGGTGCTTTTTGTTCAGTACTCAGTTTATAGTGCATGCACTATCACCTTTCATTAAAACACTGAACAGACATTGAGTGAATTAGACTAGTGGAAAATGAGGGAAAGATGTATGTGTCCAAACTACATGCTGTGTGTGTGTGCAATTGGAGGATTATTCATGCTATCTCATATCAGAGCATCCTGAGAGTTCCTTTGCTGTCATTGACTTCAAGCTAATCAATGATCTTCACTAGTAACAGCTGCACTGAAGGGGCAGCTGTTATCTTCAGAAAAAAAAAGGAATAATTTATTAAGAAGAAATGGAAATTGAATCCTACAAAGGACAGTACTTTGGACTGTATATTTTGAAATAAGATTTCATTATTGTTAGAATTTATCGTGCCTCAAGCTATTTTTGATATTAAGCTACAAATATAGTTGTGTTTAAAGTGTTGAATATTCTTCATTCAAAGACAAAAATAAATATTTTTTTTTTTTTTTTTAGTCTTATTTACTACATTATCGGTTGTGTAGTTTGGACAAAAAATTAATTAATGTTTAGTATATCCAGATGTTAATATCCTAATTTTTTTATAAGCTATCAATGGAATGCTTTTCAATGTAAATGTTTAAAGATAGATCACAGAAAAGTAAAATTTTGTTTTTGAACTTGCAGGTGGTGAGAGATACCAAGCCAAACAGAAGTCACTGGAATAATCAAAAGAGTACATAACAAGGCAAGTTTTTGAAATGTCCTATTTTTGTTCCTTACTGATCATTAACACAAAGTCCCAAGCACAAATTAAAAAAAATTTAAATGTTTTAGAAATGCTAGTGGTAGAAAAGCCAAGAGAAGAAAAAGTCACTTCTGAAAAACTATGTTTACTTTCTAATTCTGCATTCATTTTGGGTGCAATGCTGTTTACAAGGAATATAACCCCTTCTCCAGAATTTTTTGCAGTAGAAAAGGAGACACAAATTAGTCAAAGAAAGTAACGTTTTAACTTCAGTGAGTTATGGATAGGCTGTAAAGTGTAAGAGCAAATGTTCTGGACTGTCCTGGTTTTTGACTGCTAACAGGAGCTAAACCACAGCATGGACAATGCTGAATAGGTTGTTAAAACAACTTTTATCACCTATTATTTGCATTAACTTCCCTTTAATATACTGAGACTTTGGTCTTCTCTTTGTCTTGCATAAAACTTCCTGTTGTATCAGATATTATATTAAGCAGAATCTCATAAATACAAAATAGAGAATCTTTATTATTAATATCTATAAACAAACATAAGCTAGCTTTGAAGTTCTGTGTTTCTCATCTTCACAAGAAAACGCCAGTATTTACTGCATGTGTTCTCCACTGCCCAAAGGCAAATGCGTCAAATACAGTAATTGGAATAGAAAATATAAAACCCGGGTATAACTGATTGTCAAGCACATGGGGCTCAGGAGTATACGAAACTGAAAACTCTCTGGTATATTATGTGAGGTCTGCCAGATATGTTCATGAAGTTTCCAAATAAAGGTTATGGAAATCAGAAATATACAACTAAGCAGCAACAGTCTCTCTGGACTAGCAATTAATTGTTAGGCACACAGTAAGTTTTTCATTGAAATAATATATGTGGTCTGCATTACTTCCACTAAAGTAATATCCCCTCCACTCTGAATGAAAATGTTTGAACTGCAAAGCGATGATGTAATGTATAGGACACAAAAAATAACAGTAAAAAAAAAAATCATTCACATACTTTTTGTGTGTGTGTAAAGACAGATCCAACAATGTAAAAAATGGAGCTCGCAAATAATATTCTTCAAGCAGAAGACAGAAAGACGTCAGGATATGAATGAGCAAAATCTATTTTCCCACTACGGTCTATAGCTGATACAGATCAAAATTAGAGGAAAAAAATAGAAAATATGTATGTGCTAAATATACATTAAATTAATTTTAATGAAATGTGAGCTTTTAAATTGAATACCTCAGTGAGTTTGCAAAGAATAAAGATATGTATGATCAGATAAACACACTCAAAAATGCAAGAATGCCAAGATACTTTAATGTATTACATGGTTGTTATCATTATTTACACTGAAATTTAGGAGAGCAAGCCCTCACAAGGCACAGAGATTTTCAGAAGTTTTGAGGGTTCTACATATGCTAGTTTAGGGATTCATTGTCTACTAATCTGGAAAGCTAAGCAGCAAATTATGATACATCAGACCTTGCATAATTTCACCGATTTCCCGACTGCTTCAATAATTGGGTTATATAAAACATCTATGTAATTGTTGATTATTTGTTTCATGTACTTTCATAATGGCAAAGGAGAGTGGATGAACAAGGTCCCTATTCACCCTCACATTTTAATTTCCCACCAGTTTTGCACAAGCCAGTTTGGACCTCTGTCCCATGAGAGTTTCTGGTGCAGCTGTGCTAGTAGACTCAATGTCAATTTTGTACTGCAAAAATTGTCCTTAAGTAGTGCAATTATATTGTCTGTACTTTGCAAAAGAACTGAGAGGACTTAAGAGAAAAATAAGAAGTAAAATAACAGGGTTTCAGAAATGCAACCCAGATGCCAGACAAGCTGCGTTCATGATAACTGGCAATTAGGAAGGGTTGGGTCAATGAAAGTGCCGTTTATTTGGCTTTATACTCCACACTCTGCGTGTCAAAATTAATCATGCTCCTTCTTGCAGTGCCATGACCTAATTATCAGTCCAGTAAGAACTCCCTCACAAAACAGTAGTAAGCTAATGCAATCCAACCTGTCCTGTTTTATTATTTTCTATGTTAACTAGTTCAGTTTTTAGGTACAGTATTTGCCTAGTTTTTTTTTCTCAGTGCGTGTTCATTCCACATGTAGACACAAGTGTAATTAACTTAGAAAGCTGATGTACGTCAGAGCAGCTGACCTCTGTCTGGCTTTACCCTAGCCATGGGTGATTTAAAGACAGTTTAATACTTTAATCTGTAACGTATTTTCCCAAAAGGCACGAAACAGGTAACCTATAATGGCACGAGGAGTAGCTACTTAATTTTCATAATGATTTCACATTGAAGATGAAAGAGCTACTCTTTAAAAGTGGTGGAATGGATAGTAAATTAATTTAAAAGCAATAAATCAGAAAACTAAACCTGTTATTTCACAATAAAGCAGATTCAAGTGAGACTTCAAAATACTGTTTCTCTGCATTATTTCACATAAAGATATCTCTAAGTTTTTAGGCTATTAGTTTCCGGATGGATTTTTTTTTTTTTTTTTTTTTTTTTTTTTTTTGATTGTTCCTGTTCATCCAAAGGTACCTCTTCTCCTGCTTATAAATGGAGCGTGTAATTAATGGTTTTATCTCAGGGTGATTTTTTTCCCCTTATGCTTTGCATAGCTAAGTAAGATTCCCGGTCACATGTCCATGTTTCTGGCAAGGGTTACCAGGGACCTCTGCCTTGGCACTCAAGCACCTCAATCTGGTGTGGATGCTAGGGATTACCAATACAGGTGTGCAAAGCCTCCAGCACACTCGAGCTTTCAGATTCATTAAAGCTTATGAATATTGCATAACATCCCCCCTGCTTGAAACACGCCGGCAGGACACCCCTCTGCGCTCCAGGGGGGAGTTCCCCGCTGTTTCACAGCAGTGGCTGTCCTTGCTGCCGGCGGCAGCGCTGCCGTCCGCCCGGGCGCTGGGGCGGCCCGGGCCCGGCCCTGCGCGCCCCGCGGGGACCGGGGCGGAGGGCGCGGGGCCACGGCCGGCGGAGGGAGCCGCTGCCTCTGCCGGGCCGACACCCCCTGCGCGGCCGGGGAACCCTCGCCGACAACAACACCAGACGTTCCAGCCCGCTGCCCCGCCGACAAAACGCAACAAAGCAGAAGAGGGAGGCGGTCGGTGGCGGAGCGCAAGTTGGGGAGCCCGCCCGGCGCTGGGGGCGGCGCGGGGGCGGTGCGAGCTGCGAGCGGGGCGGGCGGCGGCGGCGGGGCCGGGCGGGAGCTGTGCTGTCCGTGCCGCGCCGGGTGCTGAAGGGCGCCCGCCGCCTCCCCGCGGCGCCTCGGGCCGCGGAGCCTCCGCGCCTGCCCCGCGGCGAGCGCCCCGCCGGGAGCTGCCCCGCCTCGCCCCGCGCCAGGCGCTCGCTCCCTCGCTCGCTCCCCGGGTCGCGGCGGAGCCGCTCGTGGCTTTGTTGAAGGAAGAAGTGCTCCTCTCTTTGCGGTTCGAACGACGACCCGTCGGGCTGGGGGTTTTGGTTTTTCCCCTTGTGGATTTAAGTGATTCTTGGACAAGGTAAGCAGCGATACCAACAAATTTACACACACACATGTGTATTTTTCGCATAAATGGTGCTGGATGGGATGGAGGAGCTGGCAATTAAAGGCAGAGTAAAGTTGGAAGCTTGGTAGCCCTTGGGTCAGTGTAGGGGCAAGGCTTGGAAAAAAGGTGCAGCTTTCAGTGAAAAGGGCTCCATAAACAAAAGACGAATCTGAATTAAAAGTTCAGAGCTTATTTTTATTGAAAACTGGATCTCGGGGTAATTTTTAAATGGTTGAAAATGATTGCTTCAAGGTATTAGAAATCTTGAATGTTATAGGAAGATCTCAAAAGATATTGCAGAGCGTACTTTGTATAAAAACCGATTTGGGGGACTAGAGAAGCTCTGGTTGATTCTGTCTGGGGGAAGACAGGATATGCGAGGTCATTCTGGGAAGTAGAGAGTAAAGAAGGAATTAAAGAGGATTTGAAAGCATAGCCGCATGTTGCTCTGTGTTCTCGTGCGTGCCTGTATACGTGTGTAACAGAAGGACGGTGATACTCTGCTACTTGACAAACAATTCGGCACTGCTGTGCTGTCAACTTGGGAAACGGCACCTTTATGAAAGGGATCATCACCACCTCTGCCTCCAAGGTCAATGTGGGTGTGTATGTCCGTGAAAGTTGTGGATTTTTGTCCTTTGATGTTGACTGAACATCAGGCCTGCTTCCAGGCTGCAACTAGGCGTAAATGTGAATCTTGGATTTAATAATACCATATTACGTTGCATTTATAGGACTGCTGTTGTCAGTAATTGAATAGAACTGAGGAGTGTGGGCGGATGTAATGTCTTTTTCTTTCAGCAGTGTTTAACATGTCGTGAGCTTGGTTCGGAGCTCTGCTTCACGGAGGAGTTTGTTGCCGCTTCTGTGAGTTGTCAGAGTTGTGCACACGCAGAGCTCAGTGCTACACAGGGATTTCTGCACACACCGAGCTGAGCGCCGTGCAGTGACTTCTTCTGCACACGCAGAGCTGAGCACCACGCAGGGGTGGCTGGCTGAGATTAAGGCAGATTCCAGAGGGAATAAGCTGCTGCTGCTGCCGCTAGCCAGTGCTACTGAGATAACTGAACAGAATAAGCAGACAAATGAGGTCTCCACCTTGTGTTTTTTAGGATTACATTGCACTTCATACTCTTTTGGTTGTGATGAATTTTCTTGGGAACTGGGACCTAAACCTCTACACAGTTGTCCTGCACAACTGCTAGCAGTTGTATTACCTGTGAGCATAAAATAACTTTTGTTGATGGGATGAAGCCGATGAAAGGAGGCTGCTTCTTAGTATTGTAGCGGTTTTTTTTACTCTTGCATAATTTCCTTAACATTAAGGTGAGTTCTGTTTTTGTGGATGTTTGTATCAGCTAGAGTATAAAGATAACCATCAGGCAGCAGCACAGAGCTACTGATGAGTAAAGTTGAAAGCTAGAAAAACGAGGAGACAGTAGTTCAGGGTGCCAAGACTTTCACTGCATTTGGGTAGAATTAGGAAATATATTTTATTGTTCTCTCCCCCTTCTGCTCTCCCTAGTCATAAAACAACTCTCTTCTTCCTCTCTCAACAGTAGGGAATGAAAGTTTATTACATTGCACTTGCACTGGTTGCAAGCCTTCGTTAACAGTTTATCCATCAGCTAAGACAGCTTTTATCATCTGTCATTGACGTGAATATTGATTTGCTTTGAAATATTTTGATATAATTTTAAATTATTGCTTTTAAGGTATGGAGATTCAGGAGGTTTACTTTTCGAAGTAGACATTACAAAATTATTTTGAAAAAGTTATTTTGAACCATGAGGTGCAAATGCCAAAATAATACTGAGGGGGAAAAAGACCCAAACATTACACCCCCAACCCAGTAATCATATGCCTAAACTTTTAATGTTTATACAGGGTCTGAATCTGCAAATCATTGTTCACTTGAGTGGTTTCTATTCATACACATCTCTTTTTCCAGTTAACAGGACTATCTCCATCATTACATGATTAAAAATCATTGACTTTTCTGAGATCAGTCATTTTACCAGCATCAATCAGATAATAAACTTTGATACTAAGACATTAATTCTGTGCTTTTAAATTTATATCTGATTATATTTTCTATATAATATTTTGCCTTCATCTGTATTATGCTGATTTATTTGATAAATCATGTTTGAAAAATGGGTATTTGAAATGATACATATACTCTGAAGGAAGTAAAATGACACTGCTATTTTCAACCAAATGGTCTTCTAAATATATGTATACATTAAGTGTGGTCCATAGCCATTTTGTTCATTGTTTCTAACTAGAAGTCTGCCCGCAGTAGTGAACCTTGTTCATACATATTTGTAAACTTGTAAGAATATGGTTTTGTGCGATTTGCAGTTCCAAGTCCTTCATCAACATCGTGCATAAGTTGTTAATGACTTGACGAACCAGCTGACTGCAGATCTAATGCAAAATCAGGGAGAAGTTTTGTTACAAGAACAGGATTTAGAGAAAATTTGAGTTTAAAGAGCTACTTTATGGATCATTCTTAAGCTGACCAACACGCAAAGGTGTGCATATGAGGGCACACACAACTATTGAAAATATCAACATATGTTGATATTTGGACCCCTGTCAGGGGTCCAAAGCATACTTTTTCTAGTGGATCACTTGGTTATTTCCTGATTTAAGGCCTTTGACAGCAGATGGTGATCAATAAAAGCCCAAATATTGTGGTTGCTCCATTCTAGGTGTGTTCTAGATCTACCTAATCATGTCAGTTTTTCATTCTGTTTTTATTTGTGAGTTTATCCAATAATCCTCAATATGTGTTTAAAAGCAATATTCAATCTTAGAAGAAAAGAACTGCTGCACTCACATAAACTACGTCTTTTAAAAATACCAAACTTTTATTTTTCTTAGGAAAATGCATGCTGTCCCAAACTGTGACTTTGTATAATATTTCTGAAAATACAAACTTTATGTCACTTTTCTCTTTTAAAGACTATAAAATAATAATAAAAACAAGGCTCTGCTCGGTTTTGTTAGTTTAAAATCTAAAGATGGAGCTCCAATAGGAATAGTTCTGCCGTTTAACAGATCTGAGCTTGACTTTGATATCTCGAAGGTAAGAGGTCAAATGAAGTTTAGGAAGTAATTTCTGATTATTTTTCTCCAGACTGGAAAATATTGTGGGATAATTGTGGACATTAAATATTGCAGGAGTGAATCACTGGCTCAAGGGGAAGCAATGACTCAAATGCTGCTCTTGACTTTGTTCTACAATTTTTCTAAGCAAAAGCAGAACCATATTTGTTAACCATTCAGTGTAGCTTGGTCTGTTATGCTACATGATTTTAAAGTAAATAGATTAGCAATTTTGTTTTAAATCTGTTTAATCCTGTTTTCTAGTTCAAGCTTTTTTTTTCCCCTTACCTTCTGAAGCATAGGGAGTAGCTGGCAGCAAATGAAAAGACTGGAAACTTGTTTGCATATGATATTATACATATTTGATCCAGCATGCTTTTCCCTGCCTCTTGGTAGACAGAGAAGACAAAGAACAATTCTATATTATCAGAAGAGCAGCAAGTCAAATACTTTCTCTCTAGTAAAGAGTTGTTGAGGAAGCTGTGGGTTGACCAAGAGCAGCAGCAGTCTAGCCCCTTTGAAAATAGTGCTGTATGTAACTCCCTCTAACACCTCCAATATCAAGGGTTATCCTGGGTTATTACTCAGGAAAAATATCCAAGACAAATCAAACCCACAGCCTTATTCTCTTCTGTACTATTTTACAAGTTCTTTCTTTAGGTTTTGGGTTGAGTAACCTCTAATTTCAAAGTTCTGGTAGGTTGTGTTCCTTTCTAGCAGTTGCATTTATTAATGGTTGTGTCTTCTTTTGGATGGGCCAATGCAGATCAAGGAATTTTGCCACAGTTACTGTGGCAGAAGAGCTTCTAATTCCCTAATTGCCAGTATCTTTCGTTTCCTCTATGCCATTGTTACTTCTCTTCGTATTGGCTAAATATACTGGCCAAGAGAGGTTGCTTTGGTTTAGCCAGGCATGATTCCTTACCAAGTGGGGATGAGAATAGCTGGAAATGTGTATTTGTTACCTATTTTTAGCTTTATTTGATAGCAATGTTTATGCAGGTATTAAGGACACTTACTATCCTGGAAATGATTGTAGTAGTTCTATTCAATTAATCACTCTTTATATCACATATTATGCAAAATTAGTGGTGAATTGTTTGGCTGCATTGCTGAGTCTTGCAAATCTTAAGAAAATAAGTTCTAAGAGTTAAACGAGGGGAGAGCTGGCAATGCTTTCACTGATTGCTTGAAGTAGGTTGAAGTTCACAGTTTATTTGCATTTGAATTAACTGAGGTTGGTGTCCAGCAGTGCTTTTCAGAGCAGACTTCAGAAAGACTTTTTTTTTTGTGCAATAAAGTACTTGAAAATGTTAGATGGAAGATGAAGGATATTTAAAATACTTCTTTCTTTTCCTGACAGAGAGAGCTTTCTTCTCATTTTATTCCAAGTATGGTTTATTGTAATCTGAAATATTTTTACCACTGAATAGGCGGTCTTGTGGTAAAAGCCACTATCATTTTCACATCAGCATATTAAAAACTTTCTGAAAGTATTTTTACTTCCTTCATAAGGAATTTCCTAACATCTACAAAAAGAAACAAAGTAATCTGAAAGCAGCTCATAACTTTAATCAGATAAAAATCTTATTCATTATTTAAATTACTCTTTTATTAAATGATAGGAACTTCTAGAATATTATTTTACATACTTTTGCTTCCATTAGGAAATAAAATATTTTAGAGGCTTTCTGCATTGTAGCTCTGAACTGTATGTATTTTTGTTATTATAGCAACTAGTCTTCCTAAATAATATGTAAAACATTATAAGCATTTAAACAAATCAACTAGCAATAAACCAAAAACAGGTAGAAAATTCTTACATGATGAGTAGTAGAAATAAACTTTGTTTTCAAAGAGCTTGCAGATTAAGATTTATTTCAAAGTTCAACATTTCCGGTTCTAGTTTTCAATTATTTTATTTGTAAACTTTACTTATAACACTACTGTAACTGAAAATATATGTCATTTAAGGGTTTTATTAAATTTTGCCATAAATGATTGCTGGGAAAGAAAAGCCAAAGCAATTTCACATCATTCTGGTGGATCAGTGGAAATCTTGATTCATATGTGAAAGCAGTCAAAAGAATAAATGCAACCTTTGATTCTGTTACAGAGTGCACTAATATAGTGCACTAATGTTACAATTATTTATGTAATTGAGGATTGTATTTGGTGACAATTATGGCCTTCCAGTGATAACAAGATACATGCAAGGTTCAAACCCATTTAGTATTTATGCAGAAAAGACTAGTATCTGCTTTCTGAGGACAAGCTGTAGTGCAATGGAAAGCTAAATGCACATGAATGAATGAATGACCAATTCACAAATACCTGGGTTTAGAGTTGCAGCAGTCCAAATTTTCATTCATAGAGAAGGAAATAACTTATTGCACCCAAGAAGAGATGCACCTTGTTAATTCTGAAAATGCTTTTGCATTTATATTTTAAGAGAAAAAGAATTATTTTGTCACACTTTGGAGAGGTTGTTGTTCCTTCTGCATCCTCATTTGTAGCAGTGTCTAATTTTTCCCTCCTAAGGGTTTATTTTGAGTCTTAAATCAACAAAAAGCAGGAGCTTCTATAAGGCATGACGTTTATACAGCGTCTTGGTTAACTGTCACCTCTTATGAGAAATTTGAGAACTAAACCAAATCTGAGACCGGGTACCTTTGTTAAAGACAGATTTTCTCAGTGTTTTGCAGATATTCCTCAGGTCTAAGAGGTGAATGTTCAGAAAATTCTCTGAAACACAGTATCATTTCCAAACATTTGCTCAGTTATTTCTGCAGTATTCATAAGAGTGCAAAATCTGATATTATCAAGGAAAGAATGTTTTGGATTGGACGGGACCTTAGAGATTGCTTCATTTCAACACCCTGCCATGGGAAAGGACGCCTTCCACTAGGCCAGGGTGCTCAAAGTCCATCCACCTGGTCTGAAACGCTTCCAGGGCTTGGAACATCCACAGTTTCTCTGGGCAAGTTGTGTGTCAGCACCATCAGAGTGAAGAATTTCCTCCTAATATATAATCCAAAACTACTCTCAGTTGAAAGTTTGTCTCCCTCATCCTATCACTACATGCCCTTGTAGAACGTACCTCTTCATCTTTTGTGTAGAGCTCCTTTAGGTACTGGAAGACCTCAATGTGGTTTCCCTGGCACCTTCTCTTTTGCAGCCTGAACAACCCCAAATCTCTGAGCCTGGAGAGGTGCTTCCTAGGAGTGGTTCTGCCTAGGAGAGGTGCTCCAGCCCTTTGGTCATCTTGGTAGCCCTCCTCTGGGCTCACTCCAGCAGGGCCACATCCTTATGTTAGCATTCTCAGAGCTCAGATTGCACTACTCCTGGTGGAGAACAGAATGGAGGGGGAGGATCACCACCCTTGACCTTCTGTTCACGATTCCTTTGCAGCAGCCCAAGATTTTCTGCTCTCCAAGTGCGCTTTGCTGAGTCATGTTAAACTTCTGTCAAGTAAAACCCCCAAGTTCTTCTCACCAGGGATGCTCTCAATCTGTTCTCCACCCAGCCTTCATTATACTCAGGATTGCTATGACCCATCGGGACCTTGCCCGTGGCCTCGTTGAACTTGAAGAGTTTTGCACAGAACCACCTCTCTCAATCATGTCCAGGTCCCTCTGGATGGCATCCTTTCCTTCTAGCGTGTGGACTAGGCCACACAGCTTGGAGTCGTTGGCAAACGTGCTGATGATGCACTCAGTCCCACTGTCCGTGGCACTGACAAAGATGTTAAGTAGTGCCAGTCCCAGTCCCAACCCCTGAGGAATACCATTTGTCACTGCATATTTGCCACTTGCATATTGAGCCATTGACAACAGCACTGAGTTTCTGACCATCCAGCCAATTCCTCATCCCCTGAGTGGTCAGTGCATTAACTCCATGTCTCTTTAGTTTAGATAAAAAATTTAAATTAAGTTAAAATTAATTTTTTTTTTTTTAAGTAGCATCTTAATTTGACAGTGAGCCCTTCTTTTCCCTTTACTCTGTTTCAAGATGAAAACATAAATTCATCTCATCATCAGTTTTTGCAGTGGGAAGGCCGCAGAGAAAGAAGAGAAGCCCCTTATGACAGTACCTTGGGTTTGTCCTTGTCAAGTGGAATTAAGTTGCACAGATCCTCCCTCTCCTTGCAACAGCCAAGGTTAGCCATAACCTCAGCTTCAGTGAGAAATTGATGTTTTTAATCTTGAGGGCTGATTTTTAACTTGAAATACAGTTCATCACATCACAGTGCTGCTCTTCCATATTATCAAGTACTTTGACAGAGAGAAAATTCTTATTTAAAATCAGCTACAAGACACAGAACCTGCTTATGATAGTTTGAAGACTGATTATATTTTTCATTTATTTCCTATGCCTTTTAAGGTGAATAAATCTTAGCAAGTATATTGGAGAGTTAAAATGTTATTTTTTAAAATTGTTGGTCCTTTAACACTATGTTTCTATCTTTCATTTATACTTCCTTTATAGTCTCATGTAATTCATAATCCCAATGATAATTAGTGCTATGGTAGTATTTCAACACAGAAAATGTATTTCTCTTCTAGTATTTTTGAGGTGCGCTCATGGTTGATTTTGATAAGCAGTAATATTCTGTAAAATTTTTTCTAGACCTAGGTGACTGGGTTTTTTTCTTTCCTTGAGACACTGAAAGAAAAAAATCATAATTAACATCCCTCATGAGATTTAACTTTTGTATAATATTATTTATATTTTGAACTGAAGACAGTTTTTCTAGCAAATTTAAAGTGTGTTGCTAGCTATTGTTGCATTTTAGTCTACTGTCTAATAATAGGCTGATTCTCTTATTTTGTGCTTGGAGAGTTTTTCTCATAGAAATATTTGAACAGTCTACATTGTATGTTCTTGGTGCAGTCAGCAGGGTGTGGGGACGTTTTCTGCACCTTGGAGGTTGCATTTGAAACATTAGTAGAGTGCTTCAAACATCAGATTGGTGTCCCCAAAAGACAAAAAAAATCTACTATTTTAATATATTCATGTCATTTATATATTTTCCGTGTGATAGTCACATTCATCTACTGCTCTAGGCTCTAACTAATCTCTTCCATGCATAAGTAAACTTCTCAAAGGGCTGCTATACTTGTCTTTGTAAAAATATACATGATATACACATAAATCATTAAGAAATCTATACTGAAATTTTGATTTATACTTCCAAAGTCTCAGAAATCCATATAAAAAAATAGCACCCCCCTGTTCTCATGGTTTCTCAGATAGAACAGCTCTCACATTAATAAAGAGATTTAAATGATAGTTTGTGATATAATTTGCTGACTCTCATGATTTATAGTGCTTTTATTAATTTATGTGCTGCATCTGACTACTCGATGAACAGTGTGAAGTATTATAGCTAATAATTTCAGTTTTATCATTCTCTGCTTGCCTTTTGAGAGACAGAGATCCAATTTTAGTGAGTTAGTCATGTATTTTTTATAAGCTGGGCATGTTTCTGGAGTTATGAGTAAATGGTGAAAGAAAGCCTAAAGAGCTCATTACAAAGCTCTCAATGGTTAAAAAAATAAGCAAAAAGTTTTGTGCCTTTGTTATTTTTTCTAATGAAGGAAGTGAACAAAAGATTGTATGCATGGATGGAAATTCTGAATTTTAAAATTTGTGTTATTTAAGTATGAAGTGTTGGGTATTAAATGTTTCCCATTAAGAAAAATGTCTTGACTAAAAGGGTGGTCAGGCATTGGAACAAGCTCCCTAGGGAAATGGTTTGTCCACTATCCCTGGTCGAGAAACGAGTGGATGTGTCACTTGGGGACAGTGTTTAGTGGTCAACGCAGTGCTGCTGGGCTGAGGGTTGGACTCAATGATCTTTGAGGTTTTTTCCAATGATTAATGATTCAGTGATTCTCTTCAGTTGGGGCTCTTCCAAAAAGAGCTATGAAAAGAATTGTGATGTTTTATATAAGCATTGCAAAAATAATTAATAATAAAATTATTTTTGCAATGCTTATATATGCTTTTTTTTAAATTTTTTTTTAATATTCAAAGTAAGGAAGGACTTACTTTAAACTTCCCATACGTCTGAGATCCTTAACATTTTAGATTATAATTTTGTTTTTCAACATCAGCATTCTTACCCCATCACATAGCAGAAGGTTTCTGCGGCATATTGATTTGTATCCATCAACCATGAGACCCACTTTGGTGTTTTAAGGAAAGGAAAATATTTGGTAATTTGAGAGATTTTAAAGCATCAATTCACCATTTCTCTCTAGAACTGGATTTCTGAGGTTACCCTTGGTAAAATCAATCAATTTATAAGCCACAGTAAATTTGAGGAGGGTCAAGAAGGAATACCATTTGCTGCAAAGAGTTTATTGCTATCACTCTAGTCACTGAATATTTAAAGAAAAGTGTCTTCTCAGCACTCTTTGTTCCATATTTAGACTAGGTTTGTAAACCAATAATCATTATGAATTTCTTATTGCTTTTTGATGAGGGATCAGTTCTTTTACAATCCTGTAATTACTGCATTGGAATTATTTGTGTGGGACAGAAAAAATGCATAAGTAATTTTCTTCTATTTCTGGTATTTAGGTCCATCGGTAATTATACACTTTGTTTTTCCTGTGTTATCTTTTACATTGGCTTTACTATATATCTATATCTATATCTATCTGTCTATCTATGTCTGATAGCAATTTATTTCACAAAAGGCCTTTTGGCTTCAGAAAGCCAGGTTTTTCATGTTAAAGACTGTGTATTTAGTTATCTATAACAATTTGGAACTGTTTGTCATGTTGCCTTTGCATGGAATACAAAATGTCAACTGTAAGACCTCACAAATTAAAACACCCCCATAAGGAGCTTAACTTGAGGCTTAAATGAAATAAAGTGCTACTGAAAAGAGTCAAACTGCTTTAAAATGAGTATGCAGTGTGTGTGAAGGTTCAACAAATTTGCAAAGATATGAGGCCTAAAAGTGAAACTCCAGAGTTGAAATTTCCTGATTGGAAAGGGCACATCTAGGCAAAAAATATTATTCTGAAGTTTATTAATAAGAGGAGAAACTATCCAGAGAGAAAGACTTTTCCATAACAAATATTTTTATGATTAATTATACTTCATAGAAAGCTGGCGCAGGGCAGGGTTGGGAGCTCAGAGGAAAGCTGGTATTATCACCATGTAGAAATTTCATGTCTGAGTTTTTGAATATGAAAAAGTACCTTTTAAGAAATTTTGCTTAAAATTCATAATTTAGGACATTTCTGAATTTTCCTAGTCTCTCAAGACTATCAAGAATTGGAGTACAGAAAATAGAAGGTTATGCTTCCTAGGAATTGAACAGTATGAACAGGAGTTGAATCCTGCTGCTCCTTTTGGCTTGTACTAATATGCATCTATACACAGAAAAAGACACACGACTTCTCACAAGTGAAGGGTCAGAATTTGGCAGATATGGGCTGAAAATCAGAGTGGAAAGTGAGTGGTAAGTGAAATAAAAAACCTAGTGGTTGTGCATACAAATTACCAAAAACTGTAGTGTGTTCTGTTAAGTATTCTTACAGGGAAGGACTTTAGGGACTGAGAAATATTTTTTCTGTCTCTCCATGTTAAGAGACAGTGTCATGTTTCTCTTCAGCAGGAATTAAATTTAAGATATTTAGGCAGAGAGCAGAAGTCTTAGACATATTTCACTAGAGAAACTCTTCTTGTTTGTGGGATATCATAGCCTCTGCTGTGAATGAAAACATTGATGAAATAATCTTAAACCAGAAGAATGTAACTGCTAATCCACCAAAAGAGAATGAAGTTATTTATGTCTTTAAGGAAAGTAGCTACTTCCCTTAAATACACAAAGGAGAAGAAGAAAAGTATGCAATATCTAAACCTGTGACATTGTAGCTACTTTTCTTTCTTTCTGTTTCTAGTGTGAAAAAAAAAGTGCAATCGCTAGTGGAAAAAGAAGAAAAAAAATAGCTTTTCTCTACTCCCAGACTGAAAAGTGGTATGGTTACATTTACATTAATATTATCATAGGAAGTTTGCATCAGTGAAAATATGAGGATAAATCAGACACCATATGTGCATCTCTACACTTAATTACTAGACTAACACTTCTGTAATGAAGATTATGGCATTGTTTTGAAATTTGCATTCTCCTTTTTATCCTTGCATGCATGTTATTTCTGGCTGTCTGCAGGAAATATAAAATTAGAGCCAGTAAGTAAATCTAACAACAGAAAACTATTAATGGAGAAGATGAGTCCTAAATTTCTGGAGGTTCATGAAAGGCTGTTATGACCCCAAAACCACCCTGAAACCTAGAATGCTGGTCTAGGATGGGTATTTACAATAGCTAAAATAATAGCTACTTGAGAGTCACAATAGAAAAAAAAAAGTCTTTCTTTTTACTGTGACATTCTTGGTCATGTTTATTGTCACAACAATGTAAGAGAGATACTGGTGTACTAACCTTGCTTAAAAAGCCTGTCAGTAATATTTTAAATAAGTTGATTTAAATTTTGTGTTCACTTTGACGTAACTGTTCAAGTAAAACAAGGATCTGAGAATAAGGTGTACAATTTCGCTTTGTAGCTGAATAGATAAATAGTATTAATTGAACTGTTTTGGGGTTGCTGCTGTCCTTCACATCCTATTACACCTCTTGATCAGTCTTTCCATCTAGTGGCCTGTGGTGCTGATATGAGTGGTGAGCTGGATTACAGACCTGATCTGGCTAGAAATTAACCTTTTCCTCCACTGCTCTCCACCTATCAGTTGGAATATCATGGCCAAAGATCAGTTTAAGCTCTCATGGAATGAGACAGCTTCCTTTAAAAGTATGTAAAACTGATTTGATTTGAACTAGTGTGTTACTGTACACAGACTGTAACTGTAATTGCCTGGAATAAAACTTGAACAAAGCAGTGCAGTCTTATGATTTAGACACTGAACTGCATGTAACTGCTCTCTCCCCCTTGCATCCCAAGCCATAGCTTTAAACTTTTCTCTCAGGGCTCCTAGTGGGATACTTTATCCTGATAGTATTATCTCACATGAGTGAGGGTAGCCTTATGGGAATGCTCATCTAGAAAGAGATTGATGTAAAGCAAACAGAACTGTGTTTATCCTTGTTTCTGATATCCCATTATGGTTAAAAAAATAAACAAAACCTACCAAAAAAAACCAGCCCCAAAAATCTGTAAAGGGCTGTCTTTCCCAGGGTTGTAAATGGTTCTTCAGGAGTAATTTTTAAATGTTCCCTTTCCAGATTTGTGTCTCCCTTGGGCTTTAAGAGTAGCCAAAACTGGAGCAAAAGATAGAGCTGAATCCAGGCTATCTTTCATGACTGATGTTCAAAGAAGTCAAATGACTTTGGAAATAAGGGATCCTTTTTGATACTTTTCATGGCATCTACTCTCTTTTTTTTTTCCTCAGTATGTATTGTGCATTATATAGTTCACTCAGAACTGCAGGAAGCTCGGAGGCTGTGGAATTATTAAGGACTGTGAATAGGGAGTATGTAGTAGGATCTTACAAACTGGATCTTGAGTGGTTGTTGGGGCTGGCTTTAAGCACAGGAGGCTGCCCAAAGCAGTCAACTTTGAGAGAGAGCAGCAGTGGCTCTGCTCTTGTTTTGTTTCCAAGTGTTCAACTTAGAAATTGCAGCCACTGCGTGCTGACGTCCTTTTATTAAGTGAGGAATTAGGGAATATGAGCAGTATGCATTGCCACATGGAATATCCCTCTCTCCCTCCTTAGCAGCATCTGCATTTCCCTCATCTGCACCATGCCAAGAATATGAACAGTGACCCTGATGCCTCAGTTTGATCCCCTACATTTATTGCCTTTTTCCTTTACTGGCACTCTCTTTTTCTTCCTGCTGGAACTTTCTATTGCAACAGATCATTCTCAGTATTTTTGGAGGAGGCAAAGAGAGAAGGTTTGACCTGGGTTTGCTATCAGCTCTGGTTTGAGATGATCCATGTCTTACTCTGGAGGATGAAAGTTATCATCACTTCTCTTTGTTGAATGTTAGATTGCCTCATTTATGCAACTTTTTAAAGTTGACAAAGAAAGGTGGATTCTTCCCTCTATCTTTAGGCAGGGTAATTCTTATTTTTCAAAATTAGAGTTTTTCAGAATGCAAGAATGATTGTAAGAAAGTGCTTAATATTGAAGTGATTAAAGTCATTTGGATATACTCCACTAAGGCTCTTTCCACTTCTTAATAGTCACATAAGAACTGCAAGACAGTAAACAGTCTTCAGAATCTGTTGCATGTTGCTGAATCAGTTAAAAACCTTCAAAATTACTTTCAAAATGTTCATTCTCTCCTTTGATGAATATCTGTGTTTTGTGGCTTCCAGAAAATCTCATCTGGATTACAAGAAATATTTGAAATTGCTGTGAGGTAGGCATTCCCAGACCTTCAAAAATACAGACAGAGACAAGAGAAGCTTTCAGTTCTAACAGCATAGGGATGCTTAGCATAGTCAGCACTGAGGATAATTCATGTGACAGTAACTGATTTGTCAGTAAAGACCACTTGGATGTTTGCCACGTGATCAGCATTTGTGACAGAGCAGTTGGATTGTGATGTTCAGCAGTATCTCCTGGCTCCTCCTCATGAGTGTTGCACTTCACAGAGTGAAGCCTGGACAATCCCAGAGTCAATGTGGTTGAATCAAAAAATGAGAATGGCGTCAAGGTGGGATGAAAAAGGGAGCACAAACTTATATTTCAGGGAGATGGGGTGGTCACTCTTCAGGCTGTAGCTTCAAAGTGACACTTTCACTCACATGAGAAGAAAAGGGGTGCTTTTGCCTATGCACAGAGTCCATACCAGATGTGATATGGAGTGTCTGGTGATGGCATCTGAGCATTATTTTCTTGGTGAAATATTGGGGCTTTTTTGGTTAAGAGGGTGTTTCTAGAGTTTCATGGTACATTGATGGTCAAAACTTTATTCCAGTCAAATCTACATTAACATTTTCATGTATTTCTGTTGTATAAATAAAACTATTTACCTGTTTGCCTTTCCAAAAATAACCAAACAGTGCAAAAAAATCCCCCTCAAAACCCCAAAACCCCAAACTAAATAAAATATATAAAACATTTTCTTTTTTTTAAGTCAATGAACATGAATTTTTTTTTTTTTTTTTTTTATGTATTATACGATGGTGGTTGGGGAGACACAAAATACATACCTTTCACATACTACCATTTCATCAGCACATAGTGGCTGCTCCTTGCTTTGTGTTATCTCCATTCCGTTCTTAGAAATGACAATTTTTTCAGCTAAAGAATTTTTGAAAAAAGAACTTTTACAATCCTATTTAGCTACAACCTAATCAGGAAATGGTAGGTTTCTCTGGTTTACTGTCAGCTTTCCAGCATGCATTTGGAAGGCTTCTTCCTAGTAGTTATATTAGAGTAGCATAAAACCACAACCAATAATACCCAGTAAAATAGTATAAGACAGTTAAAACATAGCAGGAAATGTAGGGTTGAATCCTATTGAGTGGGATTGTAAGCATAAAATATGAGGAATGCATTGTTTGATTTGAAATATCTTTGCAAAATTTAAAGAAATCTGCAGTTTTTCAAGGAAAACTACTATGTACTGTAAGGATGAACTACATTTAATATAAATAGTAGAATGCAAATGACCAAGTCAGCTGTCACAGTATATATATATTTTTTTTATGCAGGTATGATAGGATGAGGTTTTTTGTTCTATCATATCTCAGAAACTGTATGTGTTTCCCTCCTATTTTTCTCAGTCTGTTAATTTCTTTTTATATAAGGTGAGAAAATCCTTCTTTTACAGACTTGGACTTAAACATCCAAGCGCATGACACTAGGAACCTATGCCAGCTTTATGACTGAACAAAACAAGTTCTATTTTCTGTATTTCTTTCTGATTGTGCTGAATTGAGGCTCATGAAGAAAGCTGACCTTTGTGACAGTGAAGAAGAAAGAGTTGAGTCACCACAAAGCAGGAAAGGAGAGAGGCGAAAAACTCCGCAGCAGTTAAATTGAAAAAGAGAAAATACCTGTAATTATTACGGCTATTCAAGTACAGAACACTTTACTCCGTTTGTATACTTCTGTGAACCTATATGAATAGACATAGATTTTTTTTCTAAAAACAATCACAGGAAACTTTGAATTTTTTTCATGTTATTTAACAGTTATTTTAAAGTTTTGATTCCATTCTTGTGAATGTTCCCTGTAACTAAATCCTATAGACAGGGTGAAATTCTGGACCAAACATCTTAAATGTGGATTTTAGAGTTATTTTCATGTTGTCAATTAGGTCAGGGTTTCATCTATAGTTAATTAAGTTATATTAATGTGGGCACTGGGAGCGAGTACTTGAGGGCAAATGTATTTTTGGTTCAATCTTGATAAGGACGAACTGCCCTCAGCTACAAATAGTCCTTGTTTATTTAAATAGCTGCAACATTCATCAGTCCATTTGGTTACTGATTGAGCTGTGCTTCGATCCAATTACACCAAAGTCCACATGCATCTTTATTCTCTGCAGTTTGATAATTTCACGTTTCTTGTCAGTTTGTACTGCTACTCCTCTCCATCACACCTGAGTGTATCCATATCCTTCTGTATTTCAGGAGCTCGTGGTTTCTTTCATGTCATAGACTTTCCCGTGTCATATCTCTTGCTAATATGCATTCTGGTAATCTTCCCATCCTATGAAGACTGCTGTCCCTAACTACCTTCTCTATTTACATTTTTGTGGTTTAGGACTTGGTTTTGTTTTATAGTCCTTTGTAATTCTTTTGTTACTTCAATTCCAGTTAGAGGCAAAAAACTCAAACCTGTCTATTCCAGTCTTTGCCATTTTCATGGTGATCTTGAGGAACAATCTCCAGGTGGGTTGAGTTTAAACCAGCGAGTTATTGAAGAATCTCTTTCACTGGGTAAACTGGCTAAACAAGATCCATCTCTCTTGGCTACAGCACTTCAATGCAGAGAGTAAAGGGATAAAATTATAACATTAACCAGAATACTTAAAAGAAAATGATTCTCTGGCTCTTTGAAATAATGATAGACACATCATGGTTTAGCATTCATCCAAGGAATTCAATAACACCAAGGTTTCAATGATTTTGTTGGTAACTACTGTTTTACCAAACCTCAATATTTTCTTGAATAACAAAAGAGAGAAGTAAGGGTGGTAGATGAGTACATCACAGCAAATATGGAGAATTTTAGTCTTTAATTTAGCAGAGCACCTGTTTAAAAAAAAATTTATCTTAAGCAGCCATTTTGCTTTCTCTAGGATAATGTCTTTTCTCAAACGTGCTCTTAACAATATACTGTGGAAGTGACAACAAGCTGTTCTTTCTTCTTACAGTTAGTTAATGTTAGTAGTGTTTTATTTTAGAAGAAAAACATTCAAAATTTGAAAACAAAAATATTTATCTTTTTAGCATGTGCAAAGGACACAGTTACGCAGTGGTATACTAGGTGTCAATTTAAAAATTTTGTAAAATATTAGCAATACTAAGCTATTCACCTGAGTTCTCAGCTGGCAGGTTTTCTGTTGCTGTTTTCATAACATTAAATGGTTGAATTTTCATTAGTTCAGATACTGCCACGATGGTAAACATTAATCCTCTAGGATATTGAGGAACCAGCTCTGACAAGTGTGCTTAATGAGGGAAGAAAGAGACCACCTCGCTAACAGTATAACCTCCACAAAGCAGATCTTGCATATATCAGTGGTGCTAAAACCACCCTGAGGTTGATAGTGAAGGCTCGGCAGAAAAATAGATCAATACACAAAACTCAAATCCATTAAACAAAGCTTCTCTGAGATATGTGAACTATAGTACCCTCATTTTGTTCTTCTTTCTGAAATACTAAAGAAATTATGAGACCATGTGAAGAACTTATAAGAAAGGTTTAAAATTGCCATTTCTCATTTTATTATAATTCATTGAAACCAGGGTTGCTAACACTAAGATATCTGGGTGTCGTCCTCTATATAAATAAGACACTGAAAATGGAAAGATCAAATTAGAGCATGAATTTAGTGGCAAAGAGAAGTGTCCTTGCTGCATCTGTATTTCAGGTGTTTTGACCTTTCAGAAATGGCCCTGGCACGGTCGGGCCACTTGTGTTCAGGTTCACACGAGCTACTGTAAATCTTTATGGCCAATTCCAAAGAAGTCCTTCTAGAAAAGCCCTGGGTAAATGGATCTTGCTTGCATCCCCCAGAGAGAGGAAATGGGCTGCCTGGGCTGCTGCTCTTACCCACCAGCACTTGGCAGTGCAAAGGGTGGGAGGGCAGAGGGAGAGAGATGGTGAAAGGCAGGAAGGTCTGGCCCTTGTGCTGGCTGCTCACCATGGTGGTGCTGGACGTACCTGCCTTGGAGCCAGCTGTCATGTTTGTAATGTCTGCACAAAGACCAAGTGCAGCAGTACAGGAGTTCAAGCACCTGCACTCCACCTTCTGCTTATGCAGTGTGATGATTTTGCAGTTTAAATCAGGAAAGGAGTGAGGGGGAGATGGACAGGAGTCAGCAGAAGGCAGGATACATCTGGCATGATGAGGGCCTCTTTGTGAATTTTTTTTTGAAAAAATGCTTCTCATCCTGTGTGTTCCAGCACAGGAGCTGTCAGTAGCATTGCTGGCTGTTCCAAAATTACTTGCCAGCCTGTTTTGGTGGGTGAAGGATGAAGAGCATGTGCCTGCACAGTGAGTGGCTGTAGCCACATAAAGTCGCAGCTGATAGACAGAACAGATTGGTACGCAGATGTACGAGCTGTTGGCTGCCGTGGCAGCGCTGCACTTCACTGTTGCAAGCCCCAAGCCTGCTGCACATAGTTAAGGTGACCTAACAACTCTGGTTCAGAGTGTGGCTGCCACTTCTGCAGGAGAGCTGGAAGGTGACAGCATGAAGTGTGCAGTGCTCAGAAGCTGTCAGGAAGTTGTGGGGGTGAGAGCTGCCCCCATGACACTGTGATGTGCTTTCCACTTTGCATTTTGAACCAGGAGAAGCATTGCTAGATATGGATTGCAGCTGTATTCATAAGAAAATTTGATACTGTGACTACTTTGTAAGAACTCCATTTTTGGTGTGAAGATTACTGTCGTAAAAATTTTTGAAGGCAGGCTATGTGTGAAGATGTAGAGCACTAGGGTAGAGTAGAGGCAGGCTAGTGGGAGAAGACATGCTTTTAGCTAAAACTTCTGCTATTCATTCAAAGTTAATGCAATATAATAGTCTCTACACAGGAAAATACTTTGTTTGCTGCTGCCTTTCTGCCATGAAACCATAAGAGTAGGTAAAATCACCTTAAGAAATGGTAGCAATTTGTTCTTTCATGGCTGGTTGTTTGTGTCCGTCATTATATGCAATGAAATTCTCAAAGTCACAGGCAATGAAGCATGATTTATATTTATTACTGTGGCTGTATTATAAACCTGTTAATAACACTGAATATGGTGACGTAGCTTATAGTCTTTTTCTGATCCCCACAAAATAGACAAGTAATTTTATTATTTTTTTTCTTCAGATTAATAATATGTAAAAGACAGAAACTGACATTTCCTGAGAGCATACAGTACTGCTCCTTCATATGTTGAAACTGACCTTCTAAATAATGCCAAGTCAATATCTGATATATCTTTTCTTTTAAAGGCAGGAGGAATACAGTGATTGGACCAGTATTTAAGATTTCATTTATTTTACTTTGTAGGGGTGTTAAGTTGTTCAGATGAGTATATTGAGGCAGAATATTTACATTTTCAAATGAATTATATCTCTTTTCTTACTGACAAATACCCTGTCTAGTCACTATTTATCAGTACAGAATAGAGCATAACAGCTGAGGAATTCTGGAAAAAATAGAAGCTTTGAAAATGGCTAAGTTCCTAATTTTAAATATATATACATTTTAAAATAGGGCATTCTTGTAACTGGGTAAATGTTTTTACATAACCTTTGGCTAAGCCAGGTTACATTAATTAGATTTTTTTATTACACTGTAAATACCCATTATCACATTTGAAACTGGTTGTGTAAAATACAGCTTTTCAATCTTCTCTGTGAAGATTATAGCATGGGTACAGGTAAAGTAGTATTTATGCTTTTGCTAAACTCTCGTAGTCCAACAAGAAAAAGTTAGGCAAAGAACAAAATTTATATTACCAATGAACTGCTGAGAAGATTTAGAAATCATAATAACTTTGAGAGGAAACACTCACTATGGTATTCTAGAATATATTAATCATTATTAGATATTCATAAGTAAGGTGTCAGAACTGGGATTTAGTTTGTTTTCCATGAAATATTGGACTTGAAAGGGTGAAAAGCACTAGCAAGAGAGAAAAGGGAGATATAGGTTTGCTTTATATTTTCTCAAGAGTTAAAAGAAATCGTCTCTGACTCAGTGGTTACTATTCGATTATCAGGGTGATGGTGGAAAAATCTGTGAACTTTTCATGTAGTTTTCTTTGCTTAAAAAAAAAAAAAAAAAAATCCTGAAAAATATTTATGGGTCCCAGTTCCCTTAGCTAAATATGGCGAGTGAGATATCCTAAGGTATTCCTTCTGTCAGTTCAGAAGCTATAGCTCTCCCAGCAGTGCTTCTGATCCAAGAGTTTTAAGGTATAAACTTGACACAGAATCCTCTTAAGGATAAAAGAATCCTCTTATGAATAATAATTTATAAAAAAATTTCAGAAGTAACTGAAATGGATAGAAATCAATAGTGAGAAAACGGCAGAGTTTATCAGATTCATGAATGCTCTGGAAATGGGCTAAAAAGTGAAATGACAGAGCCTTCTGAGACTCAGAAAGGAAAATCTAAATTTGATACTGATGAAATTACTGTACAGTGAGAAATAAGGTACAATCATTATCTGTTTGATATCCTTTGTTCTGTTCCCCCTCAACTCACAAGGAAAATCTGAGAATGACAAACAACCCATAAGACTCCTACAACATAGATCAATTTGATGCTAAAATAGTGCGTTGAGCTCATTGTAAATAAGGAAATTAATACACATCGTGGAAAGAAGCTCTGCACCCTACTTATTTGTGTGCAATGGGGAGCAATGTGCAAACCCTCTAATTATTTACATGCAATGAGTAGCTATAAATTAACTGTTTGCATTAATAGGATGGAAGATATGGAATTATTGGTAATAGTTTAAAAATTTCAGTTCAGCGTTTGCTGGCAGACAAATCTCCTATGCATACATTAAAATATGTACTGGAATATTTTATAATTTTAAAATTTTTTTGCATTTTAACCTATAATCTATATTGTAAGTGAGAAATGTGCAGAGAAAGAAACAGGAAAATGCAGAGATACAGGCTGGTATCTGCTTAAAGAGAGAGTAAACCAAGTAAACTCATCAGATTTCCAAACATGGTTAGATGAATATAAAGAAGCAAGAATCTTCAGTGAAAATAAAAATAGACATATAATAATAACCTATAAACAATTCCTTTACAAGTATGTAATTAATGAAGTTAAAAATACAGAAGAATGTTATCTAAACTCTGAAACATCAAGATCTGCCAGATTATAATTAACGAGTAGAGGGTCTAGACCATTAATGCAAATTTGAGTTCAGAAATATATCAGTTTGTCCCAGAATACATGATATCACAATTCTTTCAAAGCACAATTTCTGATTTATTGATATTACAATATTAAACGAAAAATAAAAACTCTATTTGTTTATAATTTGGACTGTACCTTCAATTAGAAATAAGAAAGAAGCAATTTTAGGTAACATGAATATTTAGTCTTGATACCTTTTTTCTTATTGTTTTGCTATATGCGGCACGAAAATCTGGAGTTGAAATGAAGCTTTGAAAAGTCATTTTTATTTCTGCTCTTAGTTCCACTCTTTAACAATGTAAGTCTTTCGGACAGGTCATGTTTTTTCTTAAAATTAAGGCTTCATAATAGTACTGTATTAAGGAGAACTGAGCTTTTGGCAGTAATTTTAAAAAACCTAATGATTTAAGATATACAATAAATTCAATAGAAAATGTATGCTATATAAAACAAAAAAAGGTGGATATTTTAAATTCTAAAAAAGCAAATAATAACTGCACAGACCCTGCATACTTTTGGGATTTTAGGTGGCATCTGTCCAGAAAGGTAACTTTTTAAATTTGTATTGTAAATGGTCATCCAAGTATCATGTAATAAAGTCAGAAACTGAGTATATAATTATTTTCTCTTCGTCTGTACAAGTACGAAGCATAAGCCTTTCAAGGTCAAACAATTTCCAAAACCATAAGGACTCTATTTTTTACACCACATGAGACTAAAATATATTCAGTTTGTGGGAGGGTGGTGGAATGTGGCTGCTCTTGCAACCTTCTGTGAAATGACTGTTTTCCAACCCAATTTTCTTGTACAGAGATGTATTCCAGAAGTGCACAAAGGGGACAAAGGTTCAACCATGCCTGGCTAGTCTTAGCCTGCACAAGTGCTAAACTAATCCAATTCTGACCTTGAAATTCAACAATTAAGTATTTAAAAGAAAAAAATCAACAAATACAAATAAAGAGATTTTTTTCCTTTGGGATTAAAAATCAAGTTTCTGATTTTTCATAGTTCTTTTGTTCTGTTTATTCTATTTTTTTTTTTTTTTTAATTTGACTTACTTTTCCAATGACAGTGATACTAACACAGAATCCGCGGAGGAAAATGACATACCATAATGTACTTGACTCCTCAGAGTTCTGAAACAGTCTTGTTTTGGTGTTTCCCCTCAGTGAGCTAGATTAGTTGTAATAATCCCATAGCAAAGGTCCACCAGAACATCTGATTAGCCCTTCTATTGCAGTGGTAGTGTGAGGGGAACTCAAGAAGAAAACTTCACTGTGCCATTTCCTATCTTCACTATAATATCCCGTTACTGAACAGGTGCAGAAGAACAAGCCTGAAGTTATTTATGTAAAATATCTCTCTGTAATAGAGCTTGTTTTCTATGTTTCAAGTAATTCTCTGCTTAATGTATTCTGTGCAAGCTCTCCTAAGAGAGATACTTCTGCTTTGTATATTAGAAAAGCTAGAGCACCAAAGAAAGGTAATTGAAATGGAAACTGTTGGAATAAGTAATGATAAATGAGATGAAATGTTAAGTTTGATTAATAGGGAGACCCAGAATGAGATTGGGTTTGGTGGAACAAAAGGTAAGTGATGTCAAAGTAATATGGTGTATTAATGGAAGCTTTTGTTTAAATTACAAGTGTGAAGGCAAGGCAGGCTGGTAAAAATCAGCTGGAATGAGGATGAAACAGACCTTTAAGTGGTTTTACCAAGTTTGGTAGAGTAGTCCTCAAAGAAGGGTAGCAGACTTAAGTAGGATCTGTTACTGAGACTGTGAATAGAGGAAAGAGTAGAGTCCATTTACTACATATAATACCTCCACAGGAATTAATTCTATTCAGTCTTTCTGCCTTCAGGTGACTGTGAAGACTACTGCTATGTGAAGAATGATAGGAATCAAACCCACAGTTTGTGTAATGGTATTGCCAGGAGCATGACTGTAAATGATACAGGATAATAAGTGATCCCCAATTTGTTCACGTTTTATGCTCAGATGATTTCCCATAGAAAAGAAAATGTCAGGCAAGACTTGAAAATCCAGTGCACAATCTGGGCTCCTAGGGCACACTTATGATGTTTTGTACTTATTCCTCTGTATCTTGATTCTTATCAGAGGTTTCTACATTAGCAGGGTAAGTGAACTAAAAGTAAAGTAGAAAGGGGAAAAAAAAATCTACTCATGCATGAAAGTGGTTCATCTCTGTCCCAAATGCAGAACTAAATAATACAGACTAAGCTGACTGACCTGGGAGTACCTTGAAGTAATGAAGATCAGTTTGCCATGTTGTCTATTTAACATGATGGTTTCAACACAATTGCTGAATATCAATAATAAATATTACATATTTCTAATAGCTTTTGAAGCCACTTATGTAATGTACATGCATACATCAATTAGAAAACATATAAGGTAACTCTTATGCTGTATGTATCTATAGATCTGTGAGTATGATTATTATAAGCTTTTAGGTTGTGAACATCACAAGAGACACATTTAAAATAAAAAGTTGATGAACATGTGATTGATGATAATTTTTTTCCTTTCATCTGAGAAAAAGTATTGCATTTTTCACCACTGCTTTTCTCTTATGTTCTTTAACTTTTCCTAGTTGTTTCCTCAGCGACTCCCTCATACGAGTATTCAACAGTGATAAGAAAATTCTCAGTTCAGGACAACCAAATTGATACTGTTGTCTCATATACTACTACCATTTTTTCTCTTTGCCATTGTGCCAGATGGCACATATTTATTCATGTCCACAATTAGGTTATCAGTATTGTAAACCTTTATTATATGGCTTATGCCAATGTAATATTGCATCTCTGAACTTGTACGTTTTATTTTCACAGAAACAGACCTGTAAAGATGTTCATGCGGTGGTCTGCTGTTTTACTTCTTGGATGCATTTTGCTGGGAGCAGATGGGTGGCCAGTCAAGGAAGGATACGACTTTAGGCCCTATCAGCAGCTAGTAAGATTACGGCACAAGGTATGGATTATTCTCTAAGAGTTCTTCCTTTTCTTCCATGATAAATTCAGCCTTGTCTTTTTGTGTTTATTGGAGTAATGTTCAGAAATTAACTTCTTCAAAGAGAATGAGATAAGATCTGTTTTAGCTTCAAAAATTAGAGATTAGTTATCTCAACAGATATGCAGAGGTCGAGCCAGGAGTGACTGTCTCTTAAAGCAAATGTCAGCATCTGCTTAAGGCAATGACTTGTCTCAGTCTTCAGTGAATTTCAGTCCAAGCAGCAAAGAGGGAAACTGCCCATCAGAGAAAAATGGTGTCAAAATTAACTGTTGAGTAGAAACTTGTTTGCAAGAGATAGATGTTACCACTGCTCGCTAAATTTAGTGTTTTTGGACCATGTCATAGTGCAGATGTTTTCTGAGTTATTTGGTTCCCATATTCAAGTATTATGTGCCATTCAAATTTTGCCCACCTGGTGCTCCTTTGTCATTAATCCAGGACTCCCAAAACAGTTCTCAGGTAACAAATCCTGCCCTTCTTCTGGTAGCTAAAAGGAAAATTTCTGTGGTGGTTCGATAAGACAAGGAAAAAGGCAATATTATTTCCCTGGGTTGTCTAAAGTTAGCATAGGTCTGATCAACTTAATTCCTTCTTGGCATGGTATTTGTGGGAGCAACATCTGAGGCACCTTAAGACCTACAGTCATGCCAACAGAGATAATAAAAAAGTTTCACCCTTCTGAATTTTTGTGCTACAAGTAAAAGTTTTGAATTATAGCCAGAAATTCTAAATATTAGTTGTTATAAATGTTTCAAGATACTGCTAGTTTTATTTCTCAATACATTTTATAAAGTATGAAAAATATTTCTTTTTGGTCCTCAGTTTAATAAGAAAACCCAATATTGCGTGATTCTATCTCAGCATATAAGGAGGAACTTGACAACATGAATTCTCAAACAAGTAAAAGACTTGCCTATTAGCTAATTAATGTAAGCTATGTAGATTAAATACAAAAACTTTCTTAACAGATGGAAAATAAAATCTTTAAATTATACAATTATGCACCCTCTAGAGAATGTTCTCAGTCAGAATAAAGACTGAATGAGGCCACAGTCAAGGAAATAAATGACTGTATCAGCACACATGTTTTTATGCTGAGTATTTTTCAAAACTTTGTCTCATTACTTCATTTCCATTTGACAGCTGTAACAAAACGAAAATAAAATAGCACAAGAAAAGTACTTTGAAATCTAAAAGGAAGAGAGAGAGTAGTAATGAAACCATGGAATGACTCATGTGAGAGAGAAATCACATGTGCAAAACAACCCCAATACAAAATCATGAAGACTATGACAAAATATGGGGTATGATTAGCATTATTTCTGAGGTTAGATGGTCTCTGATCTTAATGAATGTATGTGAAGCTATTCATATGTTGGTGTTTCTTAATTATACTGTTAATGTACTTTTAATATACTGATAACTCTCATATAATTCTTGGAATAGGCTGTCAAGTTTAAAATTAGGGGAATCACACATAGACACATGCAAACAACATAAAAATAATTAAAATTTGATATAAAACAGTATATTGAAAAATATATTACATTTTTTCTTAGGCAATTGGTCTAGATAAAAAATGGTTTTGTATAGTTCAGCTTGTGGTATTAGGAACATATGTTTCTGTTATAAAAACCTAAGAATGTTGAACTTTTCTATATTCAATTTTTAAAACCAACTTTCACACAGATATGCAAAATGTAAATAATATGGTAAAAGCAACTTTCTGCTTCAATCAAACACTTAATAAATCACGGGCTTAGATTAAGTTATGCCGATAGAATATGTACTACAAGCAGATGATAATGAATATATGCAGTTATATTTGCTTTGATCGGGCAATATATATGCAGGTTTCTATGTGCAAAGATTAAAAAAACCCCAAAAAACAAAAAGATTAATCACTCTTACTCTAATAAAAGAGAATTTATCTGATTTGAACAATAGTCCAACTAGAGCAACTTTAAATGTCATCCTGCAGGGAAAAAACAATCCTGTTGGTACTTAGGTATTATCTTGAAATAATGATTGAGTTTGTGGTGGAAACAGGCATTCATATCATAAAGGTTGTGCTGTTTTAAAAGGAATTACGAATGATTTCAGCTTCTCATGCATAGAAATTACAGGTAAGAATTTAGTTGATATATATGATAATCCGAAAGCATAAGAATAGCATTTCTTATGCAAAAAACTTTATGAATAGGAAAAAAAAATATGCATAAGAAAACATTATTTTACTTAGAACACTGGAACAGATTTCCCAGAGAGCTTGTTGAGTCTTCATCTTTGCAGATATTTAAAAACTGTCTGGGACAGCCTGTTGCGGGTGGCCATGCTTGAGCAGGGAGATATCACAGGGTGACCTCTAAAGGTCCTATTATTCTTGATTCTGTACTTCATTATAATACACCATTAATTATAGTAATGTTCATTATCATGACTGTTTATAATGATAATGAAGATCAAATGTTTGACTGCATTGTTTGTACATGAAACATTCAAACCCAGGGAGAGATGAGTTCTCTTGAACCAGAACCGAGAAAGATTATTACAAAGCACTCCTCAAAGTTGTTTTCAGTCCCCTTCCCTTGTTTAACTGCTACAGCTTACATCTATATGGTTATGGTGAAAAGTACTAGGCTGTCTGAACAGCATGTGAATTTCTTGTTAAGCCAGGTAATCCTTGGTTCTTCATTTGTCAAAACACTGGAAAAGTTTGTAAGGTACTTTCCATTTGGGAGTCTTGCATTGCTGCTGAAGCATTGTGAGCAGTTTGTTAATACCTAGGTTCCCACCTGATATTGTTAGGAAGTATTTTTAGCATCCTAATGAATTTTTTTCTTGTAATTTACATGCCTCTGACAGAGACTGATGTTTATGCAACTCTTCAGTGAAAGAGTGTATGCTCTGAGATTTCCAGGTATAAACAGGCAGGCAGCAGCCAACAGAATGACAACAGTTGGCTGCTGGTTCTCTGTCAGATGCTAAGAAATATGGAATATAGCCTGTACATCCATATGTGTGCTCCAGAGCATGCCAGCCTATATGTATGCATATCTGACACAAGCATGCAGAACCCTCCTTGGCAAGCCAGGTGGTTCACATGGTTTAGGAGGGGATAATACTGGTGACAGTGCCTTGTTGTTAATGATCTCATCAGGGGTGGGGAGCAGTTCAGTTTTAGTCTCAAGGGACAGTCAGTGGAGATATAATTTCGTCCTTGTCCCCTGGACACCTTACTTCTGCCCAGTGCTGAACTTTCGAGGTTAGGACAGTCATGTTCCCCCTTGTCAGGGCTGACCCCTCACTGAGAGCACACACTGCCCTGATGGCTTGGGTGGGGGTGGGCTTGAGGAAACCTGGGAAGAGAGAGAGGGGAGAATCTAGGGAAGTCAGAGTTCAGCCTGAGCCTCAGCCTGAGCCTTGGCCTGTGCAGGGTGCTCCATCAGAAGCGTTTCTGTTGTCCAGCTGAGCAGGAGCATATGGAGGATACAGCAAAGGGGATGTGCCGGCTTTCCCTGGCTTCTGCTGATCTGTTGATTCAAACTTCTTTCCAGCCTTGCCCTGATTTTATCTTGTTTTACCAAAGGGCTAAGGGGAAGTGACTCAGCTGTGCAATCCTCATTCTTGTCTGTAATATTTCTCCCAACTAAAATATTTCTTTTAACTTCCTGTAAAAAAACTGCCTCTCTCCCTTTTTCCTCTCTCCTTCCCTGCTTACTGTTGCTATTTGCTGCTAAATTCATCAGTTCAACCCTGATTCAAAATAAATTAGGGACTAGGTCAGTTTAGAGGGGTTTAGGTTACATTTGAATTAGATCCAGTTTAGAAGTGTTTAAGCAATAAGGACTTTGAATTAAACAAACCAAGAGAAGAATGTAAGCTTCTGTCCCAGGTTATTAAAAGCAAATTTGAATGCATAAGCACAAAGCACAGAAAAAAAGCATGTATGACTTTTAGGTTTTTGCCCCAAGCTTATAAATATTCTCCATCTACTAAGAGCACTGAAACACCTGTAAAATATAGACAGGCTGAGTTTTCAATGATTTTATTGTCATTTAGGGTGTCATCACCAAGAAAGAAATGCACAGAAAGTAATATTCCAGGATTCAAAAGTAGCCTGTGCATTCCCTGTGTTGTCTGGTCTCCAAACAATCTGAGATTCATAGTTCACAGTGTCTATCTGGAAAATCTGTTTGCTTGCAGGATCTGAGAAGTCATAAAATTTGATCCTCTGAAATCCTCTGTCCTAGAGAGAGAGAAGGGAAAAAATCTATTGAAGATGAGCAGTGAATCCTGAGGACTAAAAACAGAGCTTTTCCTGTCATGTCAGTGCTGTTCTCAGCTCTGAAGTAACATGAAAATTTTCTTCCTTCTGGGGTTCCATGAGCACAGTATCTATGTCCTATGCAAATTCCAGGAGTAGAAGTAGCAAGACTCAGAGTTACTTTTTTAGCCCCTTAATCACTTGTAAGTCTAGTCAAGAAGTTTTTGGTTTTTGTTTTATTTTTGTTGTTGTTTTGTTGGGTTTTGTTGTTGTTTTTTAATTTTTATTTTGTTTTCCTTTTCTCAGGAAGGGAAGGGAATTCTGCAATCTAATCTGATTTTTCATGTGGGCAATAGCATTAAAAAGACATGGGTAATTTTTTTTCAATCACTGTGAATTAATAAGCTAATGTAAATTAATTTATTTTTGCTGTCTCTCACTGAGTGCTCAAAGCATTTTTTAAGTCTTAGGAAAGCTGCTTCTAAAATCTCCCTGTAAAATTTCTTCTATAATCTTTCCAGCTAGTCAGTCGCTGGGGGGTGGAGTATCAAAATCTGGAATTAAGGAAAGGCTGATTGATCCTTTCAAGATGCCTGCTGATACTAATTATCAATGACTATCTATAAACTTGTAGTCAAACCAAGAGGGCCAGTCAGGGAGCAAAGGTGCATCTTAGCTACTGGGCTGAACCTTTTGCTCTGCCTATCTCTTTTGTTCTTGTTACTGAACATCATCACTGTGAAAAAGATTAATCTCAACCGAATATTTTGAGGGATGATGAGAGTCACATGTGTTATCTACCTTTTGATTAACAGTTTTTCTAATTTCACATGCCAGGTTGTCAATAAAGAATAAAATACAACATGGTGGTATACGGGGCAGTTTCATTATCTTCTTCAGTAGTCAGCTTGGCCTTCTCACATTGAATCCTAGGAGGAGGATTTCCTGTTAGCCTTTATATTAGTTAAGAAATGGTTTTTTACCTTTCTGGTGTTTGGGATTCCATGCAAACACAATCTGTATCAGCTATAATTTTAGATTCTTGATTAGAATGTTTTTTTCGTATTTTGTTAGGATGGCAAATTATCATTACAAATTGCAATTGCAGTAATAGCAAAACAAAACCAGGAGATTTTTTTTTTTTTAATGTATTACTTGAGGTGGTTTGTTCCTGTTTAAACTTGTGCAGTTTGGACTTCTAAAATCATGAAAAAGGCCAAATACTTGAAGGGTGTGTTTATAAAATCTGTCTCTTTTTCAATAGCTTCCTTGTTGCCTCTTATTCTCCAGGTCCTCAAGACTACTCTGCAATTTAATTCAATTTTTTTTTCTATTGGACAAATGTTTTATCTTATTCTTTATAATTCCTTCTTTTTCTCAATCATTTTCCCCATGGATTTAATACTTCTATTTATTACATAGAAGATGTAGACTTTCATTGTCTATATTAACCTTTATTGTCTTAGTTTGTTAAAATAAAATCGATATCCTGCAGCATAGACAGTGTTTATAATGTGAGAAATAATATGAAAAAGTCAGCATAAAATTATATTAAGTAATACACATGGTGTATAACAGTTTTGTTGGTATGTAGACAAACTGGGCTGTACCCCAGATTCTTTTTTTTTTTTTTAACTAAATAATGATCAACTTAGTTTGTGGTTTATTTTTCACCTCTTATTCTAGTTATCTATTTAAATTCTCTTTTAAAATGAAAATAATAATGTAGTTTAAGCATTGGCTTTTGTGTTGGGTTAGCATGACCTGCTTTTTGTAGCGAGGGGTTGCAGGGGTGGCTTTTGTGGAGAAGCTTCCAGCGGCTTCCTTCACGTCTGACACAGCCAACATCAGCTGGTTCCAGGATGGACTCACTGCTGACCAAGGCCAAGACAATAAGAAGTGGTGCTATCCCCTGTCATAAGATATTTAAGAAGGAAGAAAAATTATTGTGCAGATATAACTGCACTGGGCAAAGAGCGGAATGAGAATAAGTGAGAGGAACAGGGCTGCAGACACCAATGTCTGTGCAGAAGGAGAGGAGGAGGTGACCCGGGTGCCCCAGAAAGAGATGCATCTGCAGCCCTTGAAGGAGACCCACACCAAAGCTGGTGGATGCCTGAAAGGAGACCCATGGAGAGAGGAGCCCACGCTGGAGCAGGTTTCCTGGTGGGACTTGTAACCCTGTGGGGACCCCACATTGCAGTAATCTGTACCTGAGGGACTGCATCTGTGGAAGAGAGACCCACGTTTCAACAGCAGCATTATGTGGAGAACTGTGGCAGGAGGGATGGATTCATGTTGGAGAGCTTCATGGAGATCTGTCTCCCAGGGGAGGGACCCCATGCTGGAGCAGGGGAAGGGCTTCTCTGCCTAAGTAATGGCAGGAACAATGTGTGATGGACTGACCAAAACCCTCACTCCCTGTCTCCCTCCCACTCCCCGTAGAACTCAGGAAGGAGGGAGGAGTGAGGGGAAGGTGTTTTTAAGGTCTTATTTTACTTCTCATTATTCTGCTCCAATTTTGTTAGCAATAAGTTCAGGTAATATCTCTAATTCTAGGCTGTTTTGCCTGTGCCAGTATTTGTCGAGTGGTCTCTCCCAGTCCTTAATTCATGAACTTTTCATTATATTTTCTTCTATATATAACTTTTCATTATATTTTCCCCCTACTGTCCTCTTGTAGAGGGGAATGATAGAGCAGCTTTGGTAGGGTCAACCCACTGCCATTTTAAAGATTAGTATATGGTGATGTATTCCCAACCAAAGAAGTGTAACACAGGTATGCAGCAGTAAAAGAAAGAAAGAAAACCCTTACTTTGGGCTTTAGTATAAAATGAAATCAAAATATTTGTGCACTATTAGACTCCTTTTAAACTGTCCCTAATTAGATTGGCTAAATATTAAGTTCTGCATCCATGTTTCTTTTAAATATCCATATTTTAAAACACCCTTAATACTTTTATTCCTATACTTTGTGTCGTAAAAAAACAAGTTCAGAATAAATTATCTTCTTTCTGGACTGGGAAAATATATCACTATTTTTAACTCTTTCTTCTTCATTGATTACTTTTTTCTATGTTGTCAGTTGTCATTTTGAACTATGATAATTTTACTAAGTGTGTGATGTGCAGTGGGAGTACAAATTGGTAATTTTTAGATAAAACCATATTTAATGAAATAGTACTGTATCTTTTCCTTTTTTTCTTTTACAGTAGCCACTGTTCTGATTTTATGTTACTAGGATGTCAGGTTAAACAACCTATCTGTAATTCCTGTGAAGCATGGCTTTTGTAATCTTGCAGTACAAATATTTGCCATTACAATATCTAAGCAATTTCTTAGAATTTATTATCCTGATCGGTTTAAATTTTTTTGATTGAAATCTTTTCAAGGAGGCATGGTAAGAAGCATTGATGTGTATTTATTTATGTATGTTGGGTTTAGGTGTATTTGATTTGGCATTCTTCAGCAGCCTTTCCTTTTGAGAATTTTGTAACTGGACAAGTCTGTGACTTCATTGTTTATAAAGCAAAATAGCAGTAAGAAAGTCCTCTTGCCTCAAGAACTTACTGAAATAGGCTATGCTTACCTTAAAATGCCTTCAGTTCTGGGTAAGGTGACTGCTAGATCACGGCAGTTGTTATGACATGTTAGTTTTTCTATTTTATAATTGCTGGTGGGATCATATAAGTAGTCCAGCTCAGGGCATTGTATTTGTTCCTGATAACTCACTCCATGCTAAATCATACCAGACAAGAGCACTACATCCATCAGAATACTCAAATCCCTTCAACCATGACCTAAGGTAAAGTGATGTCATTCAATTTCAGGTTTTTTTTCCCATTAGGAAGAAAACCCAAACAGCAGCATTAGTAACAACAACAAACCCATCTCCTCTCAAAAAACTGAGGCTAAAGGATAGGATACCCATTGAAAACATTAAAGGTTTTGGTAAGGTGTGCTTAGGCCTTACACAAAGAAAATGGAGAGCTTAATGACAGCCTTATGAAAAGATATCTAATTACATCTTTTTTTTGTTATTGTTATGCATTGAGTCAACTACGGTTAAATAGCCATAGTGTTAAGAACACAGAAGCTTAGTGCCTAAAACAAAACATTCAAAACAAAGCTCTCTCCAACTTTACTAATACAAAAATGTTGCTATTTGACTTCATTAGAATTGCTCACAGAATCATAGAATGGTTTGGACATATGTTAAAGAATAGCTAGTTGCAAATCCCCTGCCTTCTCTTCTGGGGGCTGAAGAGCCCCAGGTCTCTCAGCTCTCTTCATAGGAGAGGCGCTTCAGTCCTCTGGGCATCTCTGTGGCCCTTCCCTGAACTCACTCCAGCGGGTCCATGTACAAATGCTGGGCATCTCAGAGCTGAACACAATACTTGCGGTGAGGTCTCGTGAGATGTAAGAGGTGAATAAGAGAGTTTTGTTTCACGACGCATTTTTTTTTAGTTTTTTTTGTAATTTTTAAGTTTTCATTTAATGTACTTAGTTAACTATGCTCACCTGCATTTATGCTATTTTTATAGCTTAATACAATGTATAAACAGTGCAGTGTATGAACAGTACATTTATGTGAATTAAGTTTAATAGCAATAAATATTTCTATAACATTGCATAATATTAATAGCATCTATTTATCCTTGTCAGTTCTATCAAACAACTTTATGGGGTTGAATTTCCCTGCCAATGCATTCTAACGAAATAGTATGTGAAGAATGAAAACTCTAACAAGCTTATTCTGTTCCCTTCTTCCAATGAAAGCAAACAAACAAAAAAATTATTACTAATTTGTCTCATGTGTTGCTTATAACTCTGGCTCTGTAACCTGGAATAAGCAGCCTATAATTCAAGTCTCTTTTCTAGGGACATGTAAGGCCTATCACTCTCTTGAGGCATCAGTGGAATTTTTATTTCACTAATGTTTCATGAAAATGCCATTACTTTCTATTACTATTACCTGAGGATTATTGTCATACATCCATGCAGTAATAAAGCTCTAATACTGCATCGTCTTAATAGATTGTATTTAACTTGTTGGTATATATGTCACTATTTGGTATTACATAATTTGATACTACAATTCTGAAATTAATAGTAACTACTGTATTTCAATAAGCTGATCCCCAAAATTATAAAGGACTAATCCCACTGCAACAGATAGTGGTATTTTTATAATGGTGTGAGAAACCATTGCATTGGTTAGTCTGACTTTCCATAAAAAAGCTCACCTATTAATTTCATTGTTCCTTCATTCTACTCTAAGTGAGGCATGAGTAAAGCATGCCTTTCAAAGAAATTACTGAACCTTCAAATATTTTTCTATATGTTCATATTTTCAAAAATTTCTTTTGATGATTTATTATTAGTAATTAGTAAAGAACAGAGCTTATCATTTGGTACATCTGTTTTGATTTATCAGTGGGACCTACTCCCTCATTAGATGGAATAAATTCATACTCATTGCTTTGGTACAAGGAAATATCTTCAAGACATTATTTGAAGTTTATTATTCAGAACAAACCCTACTTTATTTTTGTTTACTTGTATCAGTCTAAGACAGGGAAGAAAAATAGATAGCTTATATTTATATAATATATGGCTTATATATATAAAGGAAGTGCAATTAAAAACATAATAATATCAGTTAAATTAACACTTCAGCTATTTACTAGATTGTCATTTCAGCTCTCCACAACCTTTTTTTTTAAAGCTAATTGTTTCCAACATGACTGCTAAGAGAAAATATCTAAAAGCTTTACAGTACATTGCTTACTGCACAGTAGGAAAGCTGAACCAATTGTTAGTATGGCTGCAGAGTATATAACTGCACTTCACAATTCATTTTGAAAAATATGTTGAAATTCACCAATCAAATACTGAGTTAGTCCTGAATTTTCTAAGATTTAGTAGAAGAAAATATGATCCTAATTTTGCTTTCTAGTTTCCTAAATGTCACACAGTGGGTAGTACGATATAACCTTTCATCAAATCTCTGGTTTAAATGAATGTATTCCTCAAACATAGAGTTGAACACTTTACAAAAGGGCAGTTGCAATTGATTAATATTCATATAATGAACTTCTCTTTTGTTTTGCTACACTACCTTATCTAGCCTTATAAGATGAATGGTAGAAACAACTTGTTTGTAACCTAGCAATGTCTCAGCATACTGGTTTTAATCAGTACTTGTAGATAGCCTACAATTTTACCCATAATTATGTCTTAATGCAGGGTAAATATTACTTTCATTCCTGTTTTATAAGAAGGTAATTGATGTTTAAGCTGTCATGTCTATAATTCCTAATTGTCATTCTTCCTGTAGATTTTCTTCTATCTGTACAAAAATTTGCCAAGAAGAAAAATAAGATCTGAATGAGCCTCAGACAGACTGAATAATAAAAAGCAAAATACGTAATGTGGTTTTAGAAAATTACACTTAAAACCACCTCTGAAATTTAAAAAGAAAAACTAATAGAGATTTTAAGCCAATTACTTCCATTAATGTCATTGGGAATTCTGTGACTAAGATCCACCTGTAGTAGCTTGCTTTTTCTTTTTTTTAATTTTTTTTTCTGTTTTAAGTAGCACTATATTGTCAGGGAATATCCTACTGTTCTGTGATTGTAAGGGTACTTGGGGCTTTAGGAACTCATGTAAAGGGGAAGGTAATAGAATACCCATTATATACTGTACCATAGAATTTCCAGGGATAATTCAATATGCTAAAGTGTTGCTTCTTGGAGATCTCCTTCCCCCTTCTTTGCCTGTTCAAATCTAGAGTGCTCTCAGAAAATTGCAAAATAAATATATGTACACTGAATATGATTCTGAGCTGTGTCAGATAAGTATATTCATCTGCAGCACCTCACTGACTGTCCTGTGCTACTGATTTCTTTCTTGGTAGGCTTGAAGAAATGGCATCTTTTGCTGTCTATGCATGGGAAAGTACTACTGCACTGAGTGTCTGTGAATATAAAGTTTAACCCAAAATGTGCACAAACAGCAGTAATTGCTTCTGTAAAATCATTAGTTACGTAGCTCCTCCAACTTAGCTAAGGAGAGCTGTAGCCCAGATTTAGCTACATAAATTGGTTTGTAATATCTTTGGTATCTAAGTGGTTTTGTTCATAGTAATGCATGTTTCAATGCAAAAGTATACACTTCTGATGCTGCTTAAACCATGCATTAAACATCTTAATGCTTAAAGCGTTACAAAAAGGAGCAATGCTGCACAGCAGTATAAAATTACTAGAATGTTTTTCTGTCATGTGCTGTGAAACTCCTCATAAATTTTGAATATATTTGGTCCGTCTTCAAAGAAAAAAGTATGAAGGTATCATATTGAAGAAGCTATAGTAAACACTGTATTTCTGTAAGAGTGAGCTGCCTAAGAAATCTATGCATCTATCTATCTTCTGTGCATGTTCTACTGGGATTTTTTTTCCTGTTCAGCTCACAACTGTGACCAGTTCTAGTGCAATTGTTGTTAATGAGGAGTATGGATAGAAGGGTAACAGCCAATGGAAGAATTAATCCTTAAAGTCAGCATGTAGATTTTATTATAATTTTTATTTTTCGTTGTGGAAAACCAAAAAGATTTGGAAAACAGGCCTTTCTCTGCTTCAGTAAAATGAAAGAATATATATTTGGCCTTTCACTACAGTTTCATTTGGCCTGTAGAATCATTAGGATTCTTCTTCGACAAGGTCTTACCTTGGAAACAAAAAGGAAAAGAAAGAAAAAAGGAAAGAGAATGTTATAGTACTACTAAACCCCAACAATTTAGTGAAATAAGAATCCTTGAAATTAAAGATAAAACCCTAAACTACTACTCAGCTTCCTTTCAACTGCAAGAGTAATCAGGTCCTATAGGGTGCTTATTTGTCTTGGGAGCTGTCTCTGCAGCCTGCTGCATGCAGGTCTTTCTACACTAGTATTGTTTTGGAAATGTGTCTATATGGATTGTGAGCAATCCTACCAGAAGGAATTGCTTTGAAAATGAACTAATCTGACTGTCTCTGCCTATTTTATAAAGAAATATTTTTTTCTAGAATGCAATACACAGTGTATACATTTGGAATAAACAGTGTTTCTGTGTCATTAGCAGGAAGTTGCTACAGTTCAGTTGGTACTGAAGAAACATTGGGATTTAGACAGTAACTTTAGCCCAGAGCTGTTTCACCTTGAGGGCAAAGGCTTTGTCTGTCCAAGGCTGCCTATGAGAATAATTACATGCCCTTGCAACCATCTTGGTTATTTGCTTTTACATCAGAATAGAAAAACCTGTGGATCTTTGTGTAGAACTACTTCTGTCCACGTTTCATCCGTAAAAATCACACACTTTGTTGAAGCCTGGTCTAGAGACAATTTTCATTCTGAGTATATAGACGCAGACAAAATGGTGTTGAACTTCTTTGTGTCTGTATTTCTTCTCTGCTTCCCTTTGCTTTTAAGGGATTGTAATCTTCATGCAGAGAGGAACAATTCAAATTCACCTTCCTGAGACTGCCATGATTGTTCTTCATGTTCCTCAGGGGCCTAAATCAGCAAACCAAGAACCAAATCAGTGTGTTTCATGGTTTACCCTTCCCGTCTCTGTGGCTGGGCTTTTCTTGGTTTGGTTTTGATTTTAATGACAATACTCTTATATCAGGACTTCCAAAATACCGTTGGGTTGCTTTCATATAGATTCATGAATTCAAGATTTCATCATGTTTTCTCCACAGGCCTGTAAGGATTACTCTTAACACTGTAATATTTAGTAATATTCCTGGGAATGCCATTAATTTTAAAAACTTCAACAGCTTTATATATTACCTTATTTTTGCCTAGCAACCTTGCTTCACATCTTGTTTCCTTTACACAATCTTATATTCATGTGATGCCTTAATCAATACAAGAACAACCTGTGGCATATTATTTTCTCAGAATTTGCTGCTATAAATGGTGGCAATCTCTAAGAAGACCAGGCTGTGTATGCAGAATACCAGTTCAATAATCCTGCTGCAAACATTAAACCAAAAAGCTTTCTGCAGTAAATAGTGTTCTGACAAGAGCAAGAGGAAAGTGGTTCACTTTTTGCACATTCTTTCTTTCTTACTATAGAAAGCAAGGCCTTGCTTACTGCTGCTTAGCAGAACAGCTTTACAAATGTAAATGTCATTGCTTCTGCCTTGCATGCATTTTTAGTTTAAATTGCAATTGTACTGCAGTTGCTAAGAGTCTGCTGAAGTCTGATTCTGTAAAACTTCTTTGAAACACAAATGTTCAGCCTAATGTCATTGATCAAATTGGGTCTCAGAATAGTTTACCAGATTGCTTTGTGCAGTATGTGTGCTTGTGCTCCCTGTCTGTGACCATGCTGCTATTTTGCCCATGAATAAAAAACTTCTGTACATTTGTAATTCAGATTTCTTGTAATTAAAGTTGTTGTATTAATTTAAGTGAATATGTTGTTAATTCAGCTACTATAGCTTGTACATGTTTTAACAATAACACCTGTTCTTGTACCTTTCTTAATGAAATAGTTTCTTTAATAAAAATGATTCTATTATTATTATTATTATTGTCTATATAGTACCCCTGCTGCAGCATTAGTCATAAAGATAATGAACACAAAACTGATTTTCTGCCTAATGTCTAATTGTTTTTATATGTCTAATTGTAACTTTTCATTATAAAACGTTAGAAAAGCAACTGAGTTTGCACTCCCTTTTTCATCAGCTTCTGTAATTAATGTTGTATGTTTATTAAATTATTTAAATGTTTGTCATATGTCAAGGACAATCTACCATATGCTTTACACTAATTAGTGGTTTGTTTATTTTAGGAATTTGATTAATTCAGCAGCTACTTTTTAAATAGAGCTAGCTTAGCAAAGGAGGCTTTGTCTGAGTTTTCCAAAGACAAAATAAGGCTCCTTTTCTTTATCAGTAGCCCACTCTGGCAGACACATACCCAGATCCTCAACAGATGATTCAGGCAGAGCCACAAGTGGGGTTCTATATGAAATACAGTTATGTAGTTTGTCTTAAAAAACTCTGAGTGCTTCTATGTGCAAGATTTATAAACAGTGATTTTCGTCCCAAAAGGGAAAAAACAACAAAATTCACACGATATATATGTAAATGAGTCTAAGAAATGAGCTTTACTGTTTCTTAAGTGGTTGGTGTATTTTCTTAGTCCTAGAATGTCATCTACCTTTAGAGGTCAGCTCTAGTCAGTCTTATAAATAGCTTTGTACCTTCTTGGTAAATTAAGAGTCCCATTGGCAATCCTTCTCTACACTCCTTATTGTTAATATGAAGAAGGCCTTCTACATAAGACTTGGTACTATGCCAGCCTTATTTAGCAAGCATAGCATTTCCAAATAATGATGATATCAAAATATTTTAGGAGATCTTGATATTGTTTCTGTATTAAGACAAAAACGAAAATAGCACTAGAAAAGGAGCTTTTATACCTTGAAAAAACATTTGTGTATATTTAAATAAGTTTCTTTGCAGAGCCTCATTTGATTTATATGGGAAATAGTTTGTAACTTATGATTTGTACCAACAGCAATTTTTATAGTCAACCTTCTGTAATCTTTTTCAGTTCATAAATGTAACAGAAAATCTGACATTGTCTGCACAAAAATTTTACTTTAGATTCAGCCTTTTGGGTACACAGGGAAGGTTTCTTTACAGTTCTAATATGTTCTGCATCAATACATTTCATCAGGCTGGTGCACTGTAATGAAACACAAAGCCATAAAATGCCATGCATTAATTTGTCTGGAGAGTGTTAAAATCAAAAGTATTTTTCCATATTGAAGCTGATAAAAATATATTAGAATGCCATATGGTTGGTTCTGTTTACAGATGGCTCATATCAATAGGTACCAATAGAGTATTTTAGTTCATGTAATTATTCTGCAGATACATATATATATATGATTACATGAATGAAGATCGATCGATCGATCTATCTATCTATCTATCTATCTATCTATCTATCTATCTATCTATCTATCTATCTATCTATCTATCTATCTACTACTACCTACCTACCTACCTACCTACCTACCTACCTACCTACCTATCATTTCTTTTAAAATTTATTTTTATTAAATTTTTTGATTGTTAACATGTCAGGTAAAAGTATTTTGTTTATATATTATAATGCAATACAGAAGAAAAATAACAGAAACAGGTGTAATAGTGGATTTATCAAGTCCTCCACACAAATGTTTATACAGAAGTACATTTTACTTAATACTGCAATACTTGCACATTTACATACTTTCTAATAGTGTATGGGTAGAATTTCATTATTTTCTGTCCAAGTAGCATTAAAAGTCTAGCACACTGCAAAAATGCAGGTGGAAATAAATGTCATTATGAAAATAATTAATTTACTGAAAGTTAAAAAAGTTTGTTTACCTCTCTCACATTCCAACACTGTGAAGATTTTGTTTATTTGTTTGTGTGTTTCCCATCAAGATGTGCAGTTCCTAGTTCCCTGAGCATCTGAAATTAATTTTCCTAAGTTATAGGTTTTCATAGTGTTGGCTCACTAGCATAATTCATTTCTTCTTAGTGATTTTCTACAGAAAATATTTCATATAATTTATCTTTCAATATTAAGGAGGAGTCTGTATTTAATTCACCCTCAGTATAAACTTGTCTGCATTTTTTAACTCTGTGTTTTCTGTTGAAAAGTCTAATCCAGCAAGATTTCTCTAGGCAGAAAGCTATTTTCTGAGTTCAGAGTTGCTACACCCAGTCTAATCACTGGTTGATTTAGAAATAACTTGATGTGAGGAGACTTTTCTTTTTATATGGATGTCCTTTGCTGTTACCAAGCATCTTGGCCCAAGGAATATCACACCAAAGTTGGTCTATGATCTGCTAAGAAAGCCTTTTCTTTCTAGTTTGAATGTTTAAAATTAAAATGTGAGTATTTTGAGAAAGCTAAGCCATGAAAATTTGCTCCAAAATCTTCAGCTGAAATTAAAGAAAATGAAGGTTTTAGAAAAAATAGATCTGAAAAGATATTTTCAGTTAATGTCTCCTTTCCTTGAAATCTTAACACATTCATTAAAAAAAAGTGCAGCAAGTTTTTTTTAATATTAAAATTCCATCTAAATCGTTTTGTTTCTACTCTAAACTTTGGCAAGTTTGTTGCACTCTCTTCTTCCTAAAAAGTAATTCTCATCCTAATAAGTGTTTCTCTGCTCCTTTGATATCAATTTTTGAATTTTAATATTGCTTTCCTGCAAGGCTACTCTGATCTAGTGATCAATTCTTGGATTAAGTCTTTAGAATCTATTGCAGCTTTGTTGGCGAAAAATCCCATTCTTCTGATTTCAAACTAAAGAAGGGAGAAAAGACTAGTGAGTTTTGTGGAACTGAATGGTGTCTGTGGATCCCATAAAATTGCACGATCTGAATGCTAACACAGCTTGGCTACGTCTTGACTCTAAACCCTGGTGATCAGTTGATAATTTTAATAAGCACAGACTTCTTATCATGAACAAGATTCCTCTGAGTTTACACTGGCCTATTAAAGGCTAAGTCCACTCCATGACTTCTAAAGATATATAAAATAAAAATTAAAAGCAAGTTTTCCTTTAGAAGACTAGAAAAAAATACTAGACATCCTCTAAACCAAATGCTGACCGTAGGGTAAAATGAAATGTGCAAGAAATTAAGTAATACTAAAACTATTGCTTTAAATTTAGTGTAGCATGAAAATCAGAAGAGCATGAAAATTGATACTGGTAAATTTAGCACAACATATCCAGTATGTCAGGAAATACCATTTGTTGTGTTTAGGAAATACTAAAAATGTATCTAGTACATCACATTTTACTGATAATGATGTTTTTTAAAAAAATTTAATAGCTTAATACTGTTTCTAATGTAGTCATGAAGAAATTTGGAAACATATTTTCCGGATGCATACAAGTTTTGACACACTTACTTGTTTAAAAAAACCCAAGAAAAGTCATTGATTTAGATTTGTAAAATTGAGTTGCAGTGATCAACAAAAATATTGTGTCACTAGTTATAATATTTACTAGTTCACAAAATTTAAAAAGTTGGAACAATAAGTTTTAGTTGTTTGAAGATAAAATGGTCTTGTGCATAACTAAATGGTAACTAAAAATTTCTATGTCCCTGTGAATTAGAAAATATTAACAAATATACTGTTAAAGGGCATATGCATTGGTGTAGAAGTATTCACTTCTTTCTACAGATTTCTATGTACAGCCTGGATGCTTTTAAGACTAAATGAACCTGTTATGAGCACAATAATTATAAATCCTTGGTGTATATAGGTAAAATAAAGCAGTACAATTAGTACTGCAGGATGATAACAGTACACTGTTATCAAAAGTTAAAAATGCTTAAAAATGGCCATTAAAAAATGCAGCAAAAGAAAAAAAGTTATGTAATTTCCTTTTCTTGTTGAAATGATAAAATAAAAGCTATCTTGTAATGGAACGAAATTTAGAAACGTTTTGCATTTTTCCTATTCCTAATGCTATTTTTACTGGCATAAACTTAATATAGCAGCAAATACATGAGGAATTACAATATCCAAAATAAAGAGCATAATTTGGAGCAAATATTGTGTAAAATCAAAATTTGAAAAATTGGGGACAAATTACTGCCTTGAGTAAATTTTCATGCTTCAAAATTACATCAAGGGACAAGTTGCAGATTTACAGGGGCTTGTGCAGTTGAATTATGAGCATCTCCCAAGACAGAGGTCAAGCAACAGAGTCTGCATGGCCCCATTGTGTAATGTGTTCCAGCACCTAATCCCAGTCATTGTGGAAGGAAAAAAAAAAAAGTGAAAAATGATAGAGGAGTGTAAAAATGGATTATATAGGACGCTTTAGGCATCAGGCAAAGTGTAGCTGATTTTACTTCGGAGCAGGATGGAAGATGAACTACACTGTCTCATTTGGATCATGTATGTCTCTGATTTTATGATTTTTTTGATAACTAATTCTGCAATTAATACTTTTTTCTGCTTTCAATTTCAGCAGGAAAAGAATCATGAAATCTCAAGAAATAAAGGTAAGTGCCAATTATTTTCAAAGTGTGGACATTCTTATAATTATCACAGATGTAATATTCATTTTTGGTAAGAAACATCCAGATGGATTTTTTGCTAAGTATTTTAGTATTTGAAATTACAAAAATGTATCTAGGAGAGGGGTTGAAATTTAGAAAGTAAATGTATTAGCTACTATTTTTGGAACTCTGAGATGAACAACACTGATTGCTGCACTCTGGATGGGATGGGCTGCACAGCTTTTCACTAAGTTCATGTCCTTGACTGTGGCTGGTTATTATACTTCCATAAAACATCAGTACCATCAATTTAGCTTCTCCCTTTCCATTCAGTAATGTGTGATTCCAGTACGTGCACAAATTAATTGTGTCCTTAATAGGATGCCTTGTGAAACGACTGGTGTGGGTGGTTTTGGTGTACAATTTATATTTTCACTGCACCTTACTCTGTGCTAGTGGCCAAGCACTATGTGAAACAGAATATCCAGGTTAAAGAAACAACCTTTTAGCAAGAATGTTAAGACTTCCAAAACTTAAATGTGAACTTCACACCTTTTTTTGTCCTTTCAAAAAGTCTGTTAAGAGACAAAACATCCAAAACTCTTCATTAAAAATTGCTAAGCAAGCAACGAAAAGCAAAATTACCATGTGGCAAAGATTGTTCTCTTGATATTTTAGTTTTTTATAGAGATAGGACATAAGATACCTTAAAAGGGAAACAAAGGGAGGAAAGGAGAAAGAGTGCCAGTTAAATGTTGCAAAGAGAGGAGGGAATGAAAAGACAAACCAACCTATATATTTTTTATTGCCTTAGGAAGCAACAGGTAATCATATCACCTGAGTTAGCTGGTTTTGATTGTTATTTATGTATCACAGTACTCATTTGTCTCAATTTTCTTGCTTTCTCTCACATGGAGGCTAAACACAAACATCTAAAGCAAACTAAAGCCGATGGTTGATTGGACTTGTGTCAGGACAATTACATTGTTTATGATGATATGTTAATTTACATCATAATAGTGACCTATGGTCCCTCATTTGAAGAGTGTGCATGGGAAAAATCTTTGAACCAAAAAATCATTTTTATTTTCAACAAATTTGTGATTTATAATGTTTTTTTTCAGAGGTAATACAATATAAAGGTGATTCTTCTCTAGACGTAGTGTGTCCATGATGTATTGTTCAAAATGCTTTCCTGTTTTATGACTTAATACAAATTATAAAAAAGACTTTGAAAACTCAGATTAGATTACAGGAATAAATTATTTGTGAATACTGAAGGATTCTGAAATGGGCCATTCTTTGTGGATTTTTATGATTTATGTCAGTTATATATATATGTTTGACAGTCTTTATTTCACCCCCCACCCCATGCTGTTGCCAGGTGCTCATTATGGTATGTATGTGAGCAACAAGTAAAAGTGGGAACAAACTAATGAGCTGGATGGATGGGAGTGCCCATCTTATTCATTAGCTGTTAGTTTAATTAACTAATTGCCCACGACTGCAACCAAAGGAACCCATTAAACTGGACTTGAAGGGAGATATCCATTTTCTCCAGAGGCAGTGGTATTGGTGCTCAGCTGCACAAAATTTGTTCTGATTGTATCTGTAACATCGCTTGAGGAAATACTTAACCAACTAAACTTCCTGCAAGGTATGTTTGTCTCTGCCTAAACTGACAATTCAGTTTGGAAGATTTCAGTGGTCTGGAAGACTAATCATGCACAGAGTAGTCTTTGAAACATATATGTATCTACAGGTAAACTTTATTGCATAATGCTTTATTGAGGTGGGTCTATTAATGGTTTTTTTTGTGGTGTTCTCTTTTCATATTCTTTAAATTTATTTGTTTTCCTGTTCTTTATCCATGTAAATGCAAAGTTTCAGAAAGATATTTTTATTTCAGTTGCAGCATATAAAATATTAAAACTTTTTCTACTTAAAATACTGGTTGGTTCAGATGAAACAAGACTAAATTAATGTTTCAGCATAAGAATTTTTGTCTTGTCAGTGAGCAACTGCAGTTCCCATGCAATATCAAAATGTTCTGTGCTCTGCATATGTTCTTCTGAGATAGGTAAATTTTCCTCAAGTTCTTGGGATGGATTTCTAACAATATTCATTACACCCATATTTCAGCCACTACATATGGTAAAAGGACAAAACGTTTGCTTTGGTTTCTTAACAGCTCTTGCTTTCAGAAGCAATGTTGCCCTCAATTCAGAGGACAATTACAGCTCATCCTTACCAGTGAAATGCTGGCTGTATCTTTTAACTTCCATTGAAGTCAGTAGTTCAGTATCTAATTTTTATTAATAATTTCATTAGATTGTATTTTTTTAGAGGGGAGAATATTGCAGCAGAATTCATCAAGTGCTTTTTTGACTTCAGCAGGATCAATATATTAGTATAAAGGATCATTCTGTATCTTTTATTACATTATATATACCTAGTAATTTTTCATTTGACCTAATTTATATAAAATTGCTATACAATAAATCCAATTCCTATTTTTATTTTAGTAAGGATGTTTTTATTTTTCTGTAATTTTTTTCCTCTCCTGACACATTTCTGACCTGCTTGTTTTTTCCCATCTGTTACTTGTGTTTTCAGCCTCTAAGTCAATCACATCAGAATAGAAGCCAATACTCAAACACACCCAGCTCTGACACTAATCCCATCTCTTTCTGATCTGTTTTACTTAACAGGTAACAGGTCTCTTTTGTACACTGTTTATGAAAAGTAACAGTGCTTTTGTGTAAAACACTATATTAACATTTTACAGGTTTAATGTATGTTGGCAAACTTCTTTATGCTTCTGAAAATTTTTGGTATGTGAAAATGCTTATCACCAGGGCAAAATACAAATGAAATTTGTTTTAGAACACCTCTATAACATGAAAGAAATAACAAGCCAATTACCAATTAAACCTTGCTGACTTTTAATTGCTGCCTTGAAGTCCCATTTGACCTTCCTTACCTTTCTTTTCCAGTGTTAACTCCTTCAGACAAAAGAATGTTTTATTGCAAACCTATAGTGGAAGATAAAATAGATTTTTTTTAATGATGATTTGGAAACACCAGAAATTGTGTTACAGTTAAGCAATGTGAAGAATTTTCTTCCCAGCCTATGTTTGACTTTAAAGACATTCATGTCTTCATGAATGAATTTTAATGAATGACATTAATGAATAGCATTTTAAACTTTAAAGTAGAAATAGTTTTTGACAATATTATTCTAAAAACTTTTTACTTCTGAAGTACCAGAAGATTGACTAGTGACACATATCAACTGTTTGCCAAACCTGAAATACATCTCAGTTCTTTTTCACAGAAAACACACTGGCACACAGGAAATGATGAGCCAAAAAAATATTTCAGTTAACTGGTAGCATTTCAGATCAGCCCCTAAGCTTAGTTATATTTTGAATTACAGTGCAATAATTTTCTGTTTTGAGAATGAAAAAAATTATTTCAGTATAGAGAAACAAGGTGTAATATCTTTATAAAAAACCCCAGCAAAATCAGTGAAAAAAAAAATTCTGAATTTAAGCTGAGAATAACGTGGGTTTTGTGCTGATATTGAACAATGATACGATAGTGTAACTTTGCCTATTAGTTTTAGCAACTTAAAAAGCACCTTTTGCAAGATAGAAAAAGTGTTCCACCTAAGATTTGGAAAATATTTTTCATAGCATTTTCAAAATGTGTGTGCAAATAATTTAAATTTAATTAGCTTGAAGATATTTTTACTTCATTTAAGAGCACTTTGGTTCATATGTATAGGATGCTTTTAAAACATTTGCTACCTACAAATCTGAGCTTTGAGCATCACTAGCACTCAAACCATTTAGAGAATTTTGACTGGCATAATTTTAATCACAATGTGAATTTCTAATTGTACTCAATTCTTCTCATTTTATGCTTACCTTAGTAATCTGGATGTAAAACCATTGTTGACTCACAGATGAGTTTCAAAACCATAATTATCTATGATTATGAACATGTTGCCAGACTCTTTTGATATCATTAGCAAATACCTGTTACTTTTATAATCTTCTGCTACCAAAATTAGAGAGGAAATCATATAGGCACCACCCACATATCTTACTTTCTTTTTACTGTTTAAATAGTTAGCATACTTTCACAAGATTCCTGGTCTTTTCTGAAATCCCAGATTGGCATAATCTTTTTCTATGTGGTGATGAATTTAAGACAAGAAGTGAAAAAAAGCTTAAGAAATTTCAAAATTTAAAGAATTTAAGGGACAAAATCAGTAAGGCCTTACCGGAATAATAACTTGTAAAAGTGAAGTTGTGTCTGGAGATACTCCCAAATGCCAGAGGGTGAACAAACTCTTAGATCTATCCTGCAATATGTCTGGCTTTTATTACTTTTGATAACAGACAAAGCTATGCATGTTCTGATGTAGAATGCATGATATCAGCACCTATGTCATGTTAAAACCATTTATTGTGGCAAAAAATACAGTTCATGACATTCTGTAATGTATCCAGCAATTCATTTTGTATACTCAAGCAAATGATTCTTAATTTGTTTTTCAACAGACCTGTATTAATTGTGTGTGGTTAGAACTGCAGTCCTCCTGGATGGAACTGAGTAATGCATTAGTTTGTTACTTAGCTTAGTAGCTTCTCTACTAAATCAGTACATTTCAGAAAAAAATTATAGTATTTTAGAGAATATGTGTAGCAGCAAACAGATTGGTAAATGTTTGCCCAAGATTGTTGTGTTCATGGAAATGCAGGTACTACAGAATCTGACCTACAGTTTGTTCTGAAGTTTTTCTCTTTGTCATCATCTTCCAGTTTACCTGAGTGAAAAAACTTTTGAGAGCTGGTTTGAGGATTTTTGAATTAAGTATGTCAAATACTATCCTTTTTATCCTGTTTCCTTCTCCTCCAAGGTCAACTGAAACTCAAATCTCTTATGTTACTTAAGAATTGTCATAAGAAATGGAGTTCTGTTTTATACCTGAATAATTCTCCTTTCTTTTCTTACAAAAGACCTACAGAGGTAGTGTTATTAACTGAAAAACTGAATGTTTTGGAGTGTTCTTTCTTTATTATTGGAATGACTTTATCATAATTAACATTTATAGAAATTAAAGTGCTAAGGTCTGAATCAATTCAGAGTTAGATTATGAAATGCATTTCAAAGAAACAAATTTGTTCATGTGTGAAAATAATGTTAGTATAACAGTTAATCTTAGAATTTATTTTTCAGCAGGCTTGAAGCTCATTTTGAGAAAGTAAAGTGTGTGAAGTGTCAGATATCAGTTCTAGGTAATATCTTTGGTAAGAGTTAGATTACCCGACATAGAAAGTATATCCTAAGAGGAAGGTCTCTCCTGTATATACAGATTTATGAAAATGTTTTCTTATTTCTGTTAAACAAAGCATTAGTTGACAATTCTGAAATCCAGTTTTGTTATGTCTGTCAATACACCACAGTATTTGTATAGTAACCGAGTCAGACCTGCTACCAGTGTAATGCCATGTAAATAAACAGTGTAAACCGCACAAATATGGCCTCACCAGTTGTTGTCTTGAGGTAAACACATTTTATCTTAGTCAAGAAATTAATTAAAATTACTAAAGTAATAACAAGTGAATACAACACGGTACCTATATTTTACAGAATTGCAGCATTTATCTTATGCTAAATTGCAGACCTACATTCCATACCAGTGAAAAATTGTGGGCAGTTTTATTTTGTTAGTGTCAAGGGAGGAACAGTATCACATAGAATTTCTTGAGTATTTTGCTACAAATATGTCTGCATTTTCACAGAGGAGTTATTTTCAGCTTAATACTGTTTGGCTACAAAGTTTCCAAGTCCATTTTTGCTATGAGCAAAAATACATACAAAAAGATAACTAAAAACCAAAAGAACCAGAATGAGACTAAAAAGTTTTTTCAATTATATAAAAATTCACAGCTGTCAGTGTATATTCAAAAAAACCCAACTGGAATAATCAGATGCATATTTAATTTTTCTTAAATGAACATCCATTATTTCTGCTACTTTTTAAAACTATGTGGGGGGATGCACATGTCTACTGACGACTACAGAGATAACTACAGGTATTTATTATGTATAATTGTGATATGTATTATATTTATATATATATTTATATATAATCCTATATACTTTATGTAACATATATATATAATGATAGTGGAGAAAATATGAAAGCAAAAATATTCTACAGCTGTGCTCTAAAAGGATGAAATTCTTTCTGTCTGACATTAGCAGCTTTAGGAATTATATATACAAAGAATTTCTTCTTTGGATTTTGTTTTCAGCAGGAAAATATACATCTGAGTTTGGTTTTCTTGTCATATGTAATATTCATGACATTCAGAAACTTGGAAGGGAAAAATGTGGTCTGTGTCAAAATTTCAGGCAAAAACTCTTCTCCAAAATGATAAATGTATTCTAACAAGAGATACAATGGTTATTTCTGCATGTAGCATCATAGTAGAGCTAACACAAGAGATTGGTATCCCAATTTTTCTTTTTAAATTCATCCATGTCCTCCTAAAATTTAGGTTGCATTCTGTTAAATTATTAAATCTCTTTCAAAGCAGACATTGTGAACTTGACAAGAGAGAATAAGTTCAGTGGTATTCATGAAGTTTCTCTCAGTAGTGCACAAACACTTAATTTGAACAGATACAGTGGAGAAGACATTCAGCACTGGTAGGGGAGAGAAGTGTTAAATACTGACTGGAGTACATTCCTATTAAGACTTTACTAGCTTTAAAGAAGTCACTCAGAGGATGAACGTAACAATTTTGGTTATTTAAATTTAAATGTATTGGTAGTCTGAATTTTAATGTTGTGTGACCCACAAAAGGCTTCGAATAGCAATACAGCTTTTTTTTATGTAATTTTTTTTTTTAAATTTCCATGTAAAAGTAGCTACAGTTTAACTTGAACATTGTAGTGAAAATGTTTAGGGTAATTTCTTGTGTTGTTTCAGAAGTAAGCTGAGAAGAGTTAGTGAATATGACTTGACTTTGTTAGTCTTTTATTATTAATAATGTTGAGGTTTTAAAGTTAAAAATTAATGCTAAAAGCTTTGTAGCATTTAAAAGATTCTTCTTTGTGCTTAAGATAATGTGTACTTTCAATAAAGGCTTTGGTTTACCTCTTTCATCTTAAAAGAGGTACACAAACCACAGATGGCTGTATGAGGTAATTTGAATTCGCTCTTTAGCACTGAAGGTTTGCACTAAATTCACAGAAAAGGTTTGCTTGGATCCTTTAATACAGATATATATATACATTAGTGCAGTGTCTGTAGGCTATGCATGCCATGTTTATGAATGTATTGAATATTACTTGATTACACTTACAACAGAAATCTAAATCTAAAATGGGTCATTTCCTCTGAAGCTTAGTTGAGCTTTACTCTTCTGTGTGCCCTGCTCCTTTGCAAAACCTTAATTCTCAGAATGAAGAGCAAAATATGTTTGTATCAGCACCACAGTTATCTTAGTTAAGTTTGGCATATAATAGCCTGGTGGAGTAGACTATTTCACACTGATTGTGATGTAGCAGGCAATTATTGTGACTAAAAATAAACAAAAGAGAATGGTAGAAAGTGCAGCTCACATTTTGTCTGATAGACTGTAGAAGCAAAATAATCTTCCTATCTGAACAGCTTGAAGTTTTCCTTTTAAAGCATATTTTTGGTAAGCAAAGTGAATGTCAGAAACTGTCTTAATGCTAATAAATGACAAACTTGTGTTTTATCTGTAAAAAAAAAAAAAGTATACAATGTAATAGCTAAAAAATGTATATTAGAATTTTTGGGAAAGCAACTTCTGTTATTAGGTTTTATTTGCCTATAGCATAACCCATGCTTTATCAGTAGACCTCAGTATTAGCTCAATATATTTATATAAAAGTCTGATGTGATACCTCATTACTGAACAGAAAGGAGGCTATAATATTTATATCCTTGAAAAAGATATACATAGAGATAATCTTTACAATCCACAAGAGATCTTTACAAGCTCTACAATAATTTTGAGATATGAACTTAAAATCCAATATAGGCAATAGTTCAATTAGACTGTTAATAAAAAAGTATTTAAAGTTGAGAAAGTGTTGTCATGAAAGAAAGTGGAGTTGAGGAGGAACACACAATATTCAGAAGCAAAAGATTGTTTTATGTACTAGTATTTCAGAAATAATCCTATTTAATATATATTTTTTTTTAATAAATACATATAAATAGGTATCTTTTTCACTCAGGTATGAGGCCACTGGTTTTTATTGCATGTTTATAACACTGATAGCTGTCATAATAACTTGCATATAGGTTTTCTGTGCTGTTTATAGACCATAAACATTTAAGAATACTTATGCAGAAAAAAACATGACACTTTTGTGTTACATAGGAGAAATTTCCATACTCATGTCATCTTAAACACAATTACTTTTTGCATTCATATAGTTTTCTTCAGAATACTATTGATTATACATTACAAACTTATTTTTCCTATCAAATAACTCTTGCAAGCAACTTAAAGGACAATCAGAACTTATATAAATTTGAAAAATGAGTCTGTTGAACATAACTTCCACCTCAACTCTCACTCCCAATTATTGCAGCACTGTGTATCATGGTTGTGACAATTACAGTATTCATTTTTTGCCTTTGTCTTTGAATGGCAAGGGTTGATGTGTTTCATTATCATTAAGGTTGTGTTCTGGTTTACTCCAAGCACACTCTTTTGTCACTTGCCTTAGACACCAGGGCATGATTGATGGTGTCAGATCCTGTTAGCATTTACATCCTGACTGAAAGTAGATGTTACAGTGAAGTGCAAATTACAGACTTCTAAAATGCCTGCCACTAACAATTATGGTGGGGCAGTATAAAATTTCTCATTTGTTTCCAAAGGTCAGATTAATAAAGCTGTGTGGCACATTATCATAAAGGGTGGACCCAGCTGTCTGTTTAGATTATGCTTAAGAGTCTAGTGTTTCTAGGGAAACTTTGCAAGGAATGAATGCATCCATTTTAACAAGCAGTTTAAATGTGGGTAATTATTATACCTTATTCTGAAGGGATCCAAACCAGAGATTGCAGTCACTCAGATGTCTTTCTGCTTCTTAATTCATATATGTGTGTGTGTGTGTATATATATATATCTAAAAGAGATACTTTTTTTAAAATTTCTCTTTTAATCCTTACGTTTAAGACCTGAAAAGCAAATGCCTTAGATGAATGAGCTGTAAAATAAAATGCATCAAATATTAAAAATAGATCTACTCATATGTATTCCTACATGATACAAATTAGAACAAGGAACTTAACCTATTTAAATAATATATTTTAATTCTAGTAAAACAATGAATAGATATCTTATAGTTTAAAATTTAATTCAAGAGTGTAAAATTTAAAATTATGTTTATATTGTAGCTATTCAAGTGATTTGTACAAAAAGCATACAAAATTTTTCGATTATTCAATTGTGTTCAACTTTACCAAATGAATACGTTTCTACCCTTTCTTCTGCCAGAAATAATAAAATTTCTGTTAATTTTTCAGAATAGCTTTTTAAATGTTTTCTGAAATGTAAAAACTAATTTGCTTTTATTAAAAAATGGTGGAGTTTTTTTTTTGTTTGTTTGTTTTTTGGTTTTTTTTTTCTTTTCTTTAACTACACAAAGCAGCATCCTGGGAAGAAAAAAAGGAGACTTCTGATTTGGCAAGAAGTTGGCAGTAGAATTACTAAGATATAGATCTGAATACAGTAGTGAAGGAATTGATGTTTTAGATTAAATTAAATTTAATCATAAGCAAATACAGAGAAGGGTTACTCTAGTGATTAGACAATATTTTAAAGTAAAGCTCAAGAACACAGTTCCTATTTCCTAGCAGAATGGGATAGTTTGAAAGCATGTTTGTACAAACACTTTAAAAAAGCATGGAACTCCTGAAATGAAAAGTTAGGTAGATTATAATTATTTTAAACAGGAGGCAGTACTTCTTGCAAGCAGCAAGATATTTCTCTGTGTGCAGTTTTTTCCTCTTTGCATGAATTAATATGATATTAAAAATGCTGTGTGATTGTGTGCAAATAATAAAATAAAAATTGAATGAAACCTTTTCAGGTGGAATTTCCCTGGTTCTGTGAAACTAGCAGGAGATTAAGCACTTTACCTGTGTAAAAATTTATTTGTGTTCATGCAAAGTAATGCATTTATGAAGGAAAAACTTCAGAAAATTGCCTGAAAGAGATGGTACAAGGAGTCACTCAGTTTCTCCTTTAAATTGAAGCAAGACTTCTCTTATCTGGAAGACTAATCTAAGGTGTTCTGTTTAGAGGGCAAGGTAAAATGTTTAATTTTATGAATTATCATAAAATGCTCTGATTTTTGCCTTTGCATACTTGTGTAAAGATAACTTTATTTGTGCAGCCATGGCCTGGATCATTTTCTCTAAAGCCTTCTTTTTCCATGCTCTTTCCCACCTGTGCCCCGTTTTGCATAATCTCTGTCTCCCTTTTTCATACCAGCCATTCATAGCTTTCAACATTTGGCATGGCAGAAAATAATCTATGTTTCTCAGGGGAGAATATGTGTAAGGCATTTTTTAAAATGCAACCTCCCTTGAATATCAAAGGGTAAGATATGCCTTTGAACTTTCAAAGGTTTTTAGAGATTAAGTATTCGAAGTAACTTCTAGCTTTCTTCATAGTCGTAGGGCACATAGTTTTCAGTTTCAGAGTCTGAAAAGGAGTGAACTTCATGGGTCTGAGTGTGAGCAGTTAATTTGAACATTCAGTTTGGATCATGTCTTTACCAGCTTATTTTTCGAAAATTGACCTATTCTTCCATCACTTTGGTGGTCCTGGTGAATCTTCAAGGAATAATTGTATTTTATTAACTATAGGGATTAAAATATATTCTAATTTTAAAATTATTATCTGAAATCATAAGTGGGTGAAATTTTGACTGATTCTTCAAGATTTTTAAAGTTTATATGACGTGTAGATAACTGCCAGAAAAAAGTTTGTCTTTCAAAATTGTAGTAGTTGACAATAAGTTTTGCAAGATTTTGTTTTGCTCAGCTATGAAAAGGATATCCATATGGTATCAGTGCAGTGACAGCAACAGACTAATTCTCTGTGCCCTGCATAACTACATAAGGTGAGGCCTTTGGTTGTTTAGGGAACAGTTATTGATCAAAAAGCTGTTTATCAGAGTTTCCAGCCTGGGAAAGAAATACAGTGGGATAGATTTTTGTCCATACACTTATCAGAATTTTCTTTGCACAGGGATTGGTTAAAAGGTAAATCCTGACTGATAAAGTAAAGGCTGATTGTCTGGTAAAATAATTTGAGATGTGACGTGAACGGTTACACGTCTGAATACCATTCTATAAGCCAGTGTCTTTATATTCAATGGCAATGTGATGAAGTGGGATTCTTGGTTCACTTCATGCTCACTTGACTTTGTAGCATGTAGAATTTATTTGTGCATATGGTGCCCAGGCTATACATTTTTGTTTCTCTAGCACTTGGTGTCCTGTCTAGACCTAAGAATAGGCTTAGATTGCTAAGATGGCAAGATATCAAAACAAAAATTCTCAATAATAACCTTCAAATTACTCTCTGTTTAAATTATGCACATATACATTAGGGAATGCTGGTCCACTAGCAATAATCAGTCAAATCTTGATGTTTTCATTCTTTAAAAAGACTATAAAAATCCATGGCAGCATGACTTTAATGAAAATTTAAGAAAACATTTAATTATCTCATCAATAAATAAATCCAAGAATGTTAAAACAAGCATTTTTCTTAGCTTTTAAAAGTCCTGCATAAAGCTGATTACATGAAGGCTCTCGGAAGGAAAGAATAGAGAATTTTAGCAAATAGAAAGACATACAAAATTCCCATTTGTATCATAAGTGCCACCAAGTTTCTAATAAGCACACATTGATTCTTCCTCATAAAATGTAAAAGCTGTGATTTTGTAGCCTTAAGGATAATTGCCCACTAAAAATGCATTACAAATTGAGGGAAAAAACCCAATAAAAACATTCTGGTATCATAAATTCTATACTCAAAGGATCGTATGCATAGGTCGCACTCTGGTCTAATTAGTCGTAATCTGATTTCCTTTCCCTAGAAACACTGAAAAATCTTATTACCCTTTACAATTGTAACTGACATCTCAAAATAAAAGCAGTACAGAGAGTTAGGAGTATCTTAAATGAAATGCACTGGCAGAAGTAATACAGAATGATGAAAGCTAAAGAGAATATATTTATATATTTCTTAAACATAGTCTTTCTGAGGTGGTTCAACATACTCCTATGAAAATATAATATACTTAATAAACTTATAGAAATATACTTACTTAATAAGCTTATAGAAATATGTCTGTATGTTCAAAGACGTACATATAAAATGTTAGGACAGACATGCAATAAAAATGTGTAGAAAGAGGATCTCAGAACAGAAATGAGAATCTAGGAATAAAAGGATTTCTTGTGAGTCTGTAATAGCCTTTAAATACATATTTTAAACAACTATTTTGAGGTATCATGTCATCTATAGCAAGTGCAATAAAAGAAGCAGGAAATGCTGAACTTTTTCCCATTCTTTTTTTAATTTCCACTTCAAGTTGAAGTGTTGGATTAGTCAAAACTTAGAAGTGTAATGTAGTTCACCATTAAAACATACAAACTCAAATTTCTACTGCATTATAGATATTTCTTCTTTTAAATTTGGGGGTTTATAGCATGTTTGGGGCGGTTTTTGGTAAAGCATGTCACGTGACTCTGAGATGTGACTGTATGCACTCATTCTGGATGAACACCCTTTGAACCATTAGCATTTTCATAGGTCTGTATTCTAACACACTTGCTGGACATACTGATTGCTGAATGTGCAAAGTGTGTGACCTGTCATCCCCTTTCCTTGCTTATTAGGAAGAGAAAGTCTTTTTATGTGCCCGTTTGTCTTCATAAGCAGTCAATTGCAAATGACATTTCTTCTTTTCCTTGTCTCTCTGGAGAGGTATTATGAGACATGAAACCTGTTTACTTTCTTTCCAGCTCTTCTGCACTGACTGAGATTGCCCTTTTCCACACGTCTGCTTTATTCTTGCAGTTGTGGCAAGCGCTCAGAGTTTAGGGGAATCATAAATGCAAGCAGGCTATGGTCTTGCCGTGCGGAGTGTGAAGGTCAGCACTGCTCCCCACGCTGGGATTGCAGTGTCTCATCAGGCACCTCAGCAATCTGATCTAGTTGCTATCAGAAAAGTCAATATTTGCATTTTGTTGAATATGCATGCTCACCAGTGTTTGGAAAAAGGGCTATTTGGTATCTGTGCTTGTATGATTATCTTGTTTGCATTCACAAGATACTATCTGCAAATCCTCTAATGATTCAAAGACGACGTTGTACTGAAGTTATTTCATTATTAGTATTAATTCATTGCTATTCTAAATTAAACAGGCTTAGCATTTTTTGTTCTTTAATTTCAGATAGGGCACTGGAAGGACAACTTGAAGAAAAACGTCAAAAATGCTTTAACTCGTGGAATGTTAAGTGTACACAGAGAAGCCATTTTAGTTCATGTTATGTTTGCATACAACTTTTTAAAGAACTTGTGAATCACACCAGTTGCTGAGAAACATTGCTTTCCTTGCAAACAGTAGTGCAAAATAGATTAATGATTTTTAAATGGCCTAAAAATTAATTGATGGAATTTTAAAAAAGAACAACCCTAATTTGAATATGAGGACTTTCTTGTTTGTAAGTTAACTTTTTCCAGGCCATAGAGTCAAAAACATTCTCTACTGGTAGATTTTTCTATACATATATTGAATTTGATAGACTTCAGTGGGATTCTGTGGGTGTATTTGATTTTGATGGCAGACAGGGATGTAAATCAGCGCACATAATTCTGAAAGATTTAAATGCAAAAAAAAAAATCTTTCCAGGGTACCATCAAAGTATCTTAGCAATATATGTACAAAATTACTCCCTTATACTTTGGGAAATATTGGGCAGAGGTCAGTCATTTAGAAATCTCTTTTCAGAGTGATTCAATTAATGAAAATGCTCTTACTTTTTTCCCGCAGAAAAGTTCTAAATTCATTGATTAAAGTTGAGGTAGAAGAGGTGGGTTGTGCTTAGCACAAAATGGAGACCAAAAAAATCTTGCCATCTTCCAACAGCAGATGGAAACAAGGCATTTTAAAGTTTTCTTTTGAAGGGAATGCCTCTCTATTAAACATAATTTTGACCAGCCAATTTCACTGTACCTCTGCTCACCAAAGACAGTTTTCTGTAGAAGATGGAGCTGGGCATCAGGGCAAGCAGGGAAGTGTTTTAAGGTAGCAAGAGGGAAACCTGGCCACTTTTTCTGACACTATTCACAAAATAAGAGAGAAAAGCTGGATACCAGCGAACCAATTTAGTTGTGTCTTAATTTTTCCTGGGTCTTTGACTCAGGACTTGTGAGCTTTAGTGAGATTTACATCAAGAGAGTGAATCACATTGTGCATACAAAGAAAGCTATCAGACACCTAACTATTTGTTCTGTCCTGAATGTTTTCTAAATTGAGATGATGTAGAGGCCTGGAGAAGCTGATCTCAGTTGCAGGGTGGACTGTGGTAATGCTACTTTGTGAAATGTAAGATTCACCACTTAGGAAAGCTCTTCTATAACTCAGTGAACAGGAGAACCTAGGAGCTAAATATGTTGTTATTTTCTAAATAAAAAATAAACAATGGCAGTTTATCAGCCACAACATACAACAGCACAGGCTGCAAGAATAATGCTAAATTTAAACCTGTCTCTAGGATGTGCATCCTCTAAGTTGAAGAAGGAAGTTGCATATCATGCCATATTAAGATTTGGTTCTCTCAAAGTTACGGAGCATACTGCAATACAGCCAGCTACTGAAAATGACCTTTATTTGCAGTATCTGTATGTCATCAATTATTAGTGTTTCTTTTATTCCTGAGAACTCTGTGGGATAAGCTAGGCCTTTCAGAAGCAGGAACTGAAGTTCATACTGCATGCATTGAATTTGTTAGAGCCTTTAGACTCTTAGTCATTCCACAGAGATTCAAGAACAGGAGCTTAAAAACACACTGTGTATTCGTTTCAATGCCAGTGCTTATGTATTGATTTCTGAAACTTTGTCATGTCATGTGTAAAACAGAAACTGAAAGCCAGTTTTGCAATGGAAAATCAGAAATAATTTAGATAAGTAGAATTTTTCCACTCAACTTTACAAAGCTCACAGAAATGCTTAATTTTGATGCATTCCTCTCATAACTATTTTCTCATGAGTAATTATTCCTTAGTTTCATAGTATTTGTTTCCATGTGGGTACTGTTTAATTGATTACGTTTTGCTGTCCTGAGAGCAGGAGAACAGGATATGTTCTTGCTCTTTTTTTGTTCACCTTTTACATTTTGACATGTTTTTTAGGAGTTAGAAAGAATGTCATCTTGAACAATATCAAACTGATTTTTTTGGCTGTTGGGTCGAAAATGTTTGGCTACCCCTTTGCTAAATAAATAAGCAGCAAATGATAAATAATGGAGCAGTCATTTTCTTCTACTAAATAATGAAATTCATATAATGAAAAAATAAACCATTCTATTTTATGTTATCTGAAAAATTGATAACTAGTTCGTAGGCTTTACATTATTCAGGTAACAGAAAACATGCAATACGTTTGGATTTGATCTGCTTCTTCCCTTCACCTATACAACTACAAGGTTTAGCAGAATATATTTTATCTGTTCACTTTGAAACCCAGAAAGATGTATGTTACAAATTAGGTATTAGAAAAATTAAAATATATTTTTTGGCTTTCAATAGAGTAACAGTTTCTGACTAACTTTTTGCTTAAAAGGTAGTCTGAATAGTAACTGGTACTTCTTCAAAGATAAAACTGTATTAGCTAATTCCTTGGTAGTAAAAATATATTTTCTGCTTGTATTTTAATAAGACATCTGTAATTAATATGTGGAATAACACTGCCTACCTTTTCAGTAATAGTCGTTTACAGAATTGGTGTTACCTTGATTGCAGTTTGCACATACCACCATATGCTGGTTTTGACAGAGAGCCATGTGTTTGACATGCAAATTTACACACAAATGTCTTAAAGGGATATCAAAATGCCTGATGTTCTCTTTCATAGTTGTTGTGTTTAAAATAATGTGTTGTGTGTGCTTTAGTTGTGACTTTCAAATTGGAATTTTGACCGCGCTTTCCCAGTGTGGTGGTACCATACTAAGGAGATTTGACATAAATTATGCAGTGCAGCAAAAATGTGTTTTGTACTTCTGTTGTTCACATCTCATACATTTTTAGAACCTCAAAAGTGACTTTATTGCCAAAATGATAGCATCTTAATCAAAATGACGTACAATTTTGGATGAACCTGAGCTAAAATCGATATAATTTCTGCCTTTTTCGTGGATTTGTACTTTTTTCCTAAATAAGTAATAATTTTATTAATCTAAAATACAAGGAAAAATCAATATAAATGAAAATTCATCCATTGCAGTGAAGACCTTATACTATGAGAAATGCAAAATCTCATAATTATGTGCTGGGCAAACAAACCTTCTTTTCCTTTCCTTTCTTTATTTCTCTTTTCTTTAATAATTAAAAAAGTTTAGAACAGTACTATGAAAATCCTGTTTAAAATAATTGGAAAGAAGCCCTTGAATACAAGCAACCTTTTGAGTTTGAATGTCATAAAAAGAAGCTAGAAAACTTTTCTCTTTTTTTTAACATTTTTAGCAGTTAGGAAAAGTTAACACATTTTAACAGCTGACTAACAGAGAAAATAAATGTTTGAAAAGATATTCAAGTTAAGGAAATAATGCATTTGAATTTAATTATCGTAACTTGGTTTTCTGAGCTTATTGTTTAGACATGTAAATTTTATATTGAATAAAATCATTTCAACACTAAGGGAGTGGGAAACTCTTAAAGAGAAATTAGAATGTGTAGGAGCTACTTTTAGGATGCTGAATGACTGGTGAACTTACGCCTGTACTGACACTGCTGAAAAGATAGTTTTGACAAGGTGTTGCACATCAAAAAAATACGAAATGACAAGAAAACATGATTTTTAATAGATGACAAAAAGTTTACAGGATTGCATTCCTTAGGAGACTTAAGCAAAAGTCATCTTCCTGTAAATGTAAAAGAGATTTGCAGGGGACATATAATTAATGTTCCTGTGGAAGCTTTCTGAAGAAAACATCTGTGCATACTGATTTTCAAACATCTACACAAGGGTTAACCTGTTGTTTATAGCCTTTGTATGTAAAACCTATTCAGGAAAAGAAAGTATCTTCCTTTGCTGCAACATTTCAAAAGCAAAAACCAAGATCCAAATTGCTGGGGGTGTGGGGGGGAAGTTATAAATGGTGCCCAATGGAATTTTTATCTGTAACACTCAATTTTTAAAATCTCCATAACAGCACTGTGCAAATAATGTGGTTTAGATCTATTTTGCTTCCATGTGTAGCATAACTTTTCAAAGACTTTCAGAAAAGACCTAATAACAAAAGCTGTATTTTCCTTCAGCTAAAATTGTGTGTATGTTCCAATTATGGTACGTACTTGTAGCAGAATATAATATGCATCACAGATTTATTTATATTTCTTGAAAAAAGAACTAGACTTAAGAAAAAAAAATACTTAAAATTACAATAGGACATCAGATAGTCATTTCAATTATTTTTGTGTATTTGGAAAAATACTTATATCTTTTTCACTACAGTAGTTGCTTGAGTGGAAAATCCTTCCAGTTTCGCTGGGCTTGAAATATTTTAATCTCTTTGATTTATGATGTCAAAATGTTGCAGCCAGTTTAGGAGCAGCAGTGAGAGACCAAAAATATTTTATAGAATGAAACATCAGTGAGATAGGTAAGTGCCTGTAAGAATTGTAAACCATCCACAGATGAGTAAAAATCTAATTAAACTAATTTGAAGAGGTTAATTTTATGATTGTTAATGAAAATCTAAAAAGTCTGATTATATAGTCTGTCAATTAAAAAAAAAACCATAAACTCTGGCCTATCAATGGCTACAGCAAGAGATTTTGAGTACCTTACTCAGCAAGACTTGGTTAGCCCCATCCCTGACCAACCCTGGGCATGAATCACTTTCTGAAATGAAGGTTATACTCCTATGTTTGCCATGTAAAGGTTTACATGCTCTCCTAGGGTGTGAAAATTCTAAGTTTGAGTCAGATCCTACTGACTTTACTATTGAAGTTAGATCATAACACAGCTATACAAGATGGGCAAGACTGTGAGAGACAATTTGAGCCTGTAGTTTAGCAGATACTTCTCTTGTTTTAACTCAGCCTTAGACGAGTTTGGACTTATTTGCCATCAAGGTCTGATTAGAACTTACTGTAAAGTCTGTGGTGTTGAGTTCATGAAGCAGCTGCAAATATTTTGTATTTTAGTGGCTGCAATCCTGTACCCGTAAAAAATCATAAGAGGACAACAAAAAAAAATCTCTCAGGCAGCAGAACAACCATTGAGCTTCCTTCATAGATATGAGGTGCCACGATTAATGTAATTCCTCTAGTTGAATATGCTCTTGAATGCTGACTCATTTGAATGATGCAGGTGATATCAAGTTATAGCATTCCACATGTATCTGTGTACTGAAGATTCCCTCCTGTATGGATGATCTAAACATCTGATTAGAACCTAGTAGTAAAATACGCAGAAATTAGTTTAGTTTTAAGTTTAATTAAATTTAATTAGTTTTATTTTTTTATTATTTTTTAAATTAAGTATTTAATTAGTTTTAGTCCATGCAGTACTCTTCTGTAGCTACTTCATGCTCTAAGGGTTCTATTAAAGTTACAGACTTTCTGTGTCTATTTTTGACACTAAATGACCATAAATATTTTAAGTGAAGCACATCAAACCAGATGTTCATAGAGAAATCTTAGATCTCTGAAAAAATTATATGGCTGCACAGACCTTGACTGTCCATCTTTAATATCCTCCAGAGCTTTAATCTGAGGACTTCTGTACTTTTTTCTGTCCGCTTTTCTTGTGGAAATATATATATTTCCTTATATATAGAATATACAAAAGGACTCTCAAAGAGGTAGGTCACAAGTCATATTCTTCAGTACCTAACAGATATTTTGGTGGTTTAGTAGCTGAATTTTTGAACTGGAGAGCTAGCCCCAGTATGAGATTACATTTTTAATCCTTGCTTGCATGAAGGGAGTCCAGACTTTTGTCTCAGAGGAAACCATTAAAACATTTTTAAACCACTAATCTGTTGAGGGATTTTCTATTGTTTATCTAGGGCAAGCCTACTGAGTGGCAATTCTATTTAATATTTCCTTATTTGGCAATGTTAAGCTACACAAAGCAAAAATAGCATACAAAATAGAAGTAATCTTTAAATAATCAAACTGAATTGAATGAATGAACCCACACAGAGTCTAGAGCTGGTCGGGTCTCATGCTTATTATTCAGAAATAAAAAAAATTAAAAAATCAAAAAAATCTAGGGTTGGTCTTGAGGAAGACATCTCTAGTTACTTAAAATTGTCTTACTTGACTCAGCTGAACATGGTTGAAATGTCTAATTACAGAAATGTCTAATTACAGAAAATGCCTGTGTTATTGTTAAACACTTATATTACAGCTTAGAGGCCTGTGAATAGTATAAATTATAATAGCTGGTGACATTATTTATAATTTTGCCTGGGGATCACTAGTTTCTGCTTGAGAGGAATAAAAAAAGAAATATTAGAAATTTAGGAACATGAATAGATATTCAAAAACTTTGGTAATCAAGACTATATGCTTAAGGTGTAACATTTTCACTGATCTAGTGTTCAGTCTACAGGTGAATGTGCAAAAGAAGAACTAGATTTATGCTAATAGGTAGGAAGATGATTACATTCATATTGAGGTTGCCTAACATGACAGCCTTCAACTTGAAGAAATGAGTCTCATACTTGTTTATTTTTCATTTCTGTAACAGGAATCTATTTTAATATTTCTGTTGTTCTGGAATGTGGCACTCTATGATAGAGAAGAGAGGCACTTTTTATGTGTCCCAAACCATCTAAGGTTAAAATTGGAATTCTACTCAAAGACGATCTAACTCAGGCTGGTCACAGTTCAAATTCTGATGTGAATTTCTCTGTCAACAATCTGACCACAACCCTGTATCAGTCTCTCAGAGTTTGGTTTTGTGTATGAAATGCATTTATACACACTAAAAATACCCCCAAAACCAGTACAACTGTCAACTGCAATAGATGACACAGACAAGGGAGGAAAGACTCAGAAAATTAAAGGCATTCTTATAGATACAGTAATGATATTGACACAAAGCAGTGCCAAGAGTCTAATAATAAGGAACTTGTATTCTGAATATTTCCATTCTGTGTCAGGTGGTGTAAATATTACTACATTGCTAGCAATTTATCATTATATTCTTGACTTTAGGGAGACAGCTAGGAGAAATGAAAAACAATTATTTTCAGAACATATAACAGATGTTAATTTAGTGAATGCAGAGCATATTAATACAATGAGGGGTATGCTCCTGTTGGCTTAACTCTGACATAGACAACCTGGTTTCTGAAGCATACCTATAATATATATATATATATAATACTTACAGGTATTTGAAGTTTTAGTAGTATGAAAAACAGTGGGGAAAACTGAAGATATGAGAGCAGTGATTTTGTTTCCAAATATTATTTTATGTAATTTCTTACAGCTAAAATTGGATTGGATATTGTCCAAATAATAATAACTTTCATTTCAATAGTTAGTGTGTGTTTATATAGTACTAATCTTTTTATTTTATTTTTTTTTCTGGGAGCTGGTCACGTTATCCACCAAAATAGGAAATGAACTTTCTCTGCCATATTTTCTAGCTAATAGGAATTTTATGCTTTACCTACTATGTTAGAAGTCATTTTCCTTCCATTCCCCATCTATCTACACTGTCTATAGAAGACAAAAATATTTGAGAGGCATATGCCTTGAGTGTTGGTGCTGGGGTTTTTTTATAAAATGTTTTCCTTCCAATTTTATTTTCCTTAGTTAAATATGTGAAAATGTGAGTAAACTGTACCATGAAAGGTACGTGTGCTTAAATCTAAATGAGATAAAATAAGAAAAAAACCCCAACTTTCACATTTTCTTCTTACTGCTGAAAAAAATCTAGGTTTATTTTAAAGTCCCTGAAACTTGAGAACTGGAACTTCCTTAATACATACTGGGATTGCTTTAATATTTGTACTTTTGGGACTTTAAATAAGACATTCCACAGAAAACATCCTCATATCCAAAATCCACTGAGCCTTTGTGTAGCGGTGGTCATTCCAAGGTACGTTGCAACAAAAATTTATCCTAGTTATTAGGAACAAAAGGAGCTTATATTCCTCAGTTACTCCTCAGTATCATGGCTACTGTGATGTTGATGGTGATTTACTTGAATATTTACTCATGCATCTCACAACTATAGGCAGCAGTCTGAAAAGTCTGTCTGCTACCAGATTTCCTAGGCTCTGAAAAAAACCCAGCAAAATTAAGAATGAAAGAAAACAGAGCAACTGGCATTTTTTCACATCACTGAAGCAATATTTTAGCTGTTAACATCTCTGCATTGTGATTTACCCTGATAACTCTGGAGTTGCTTCCGTGTCTTTGTGTAAGTGGGGTGTTAATTCCACTGTGATTGTAGAGCAGAGATCCACTCCTAAGCCTGGTTATGAGAGGACCACAGAGAAAAAGGAACACTTCTAGCCCTGAGGAGAAACTGCAAAGACTGGGAGTGCTTTCTGTTGGTGTGCTGAGGAATCTGAAGATGGGATGAAGGAGATTTCAGGACAGCACATGACTTTTAGTACAGTTTTCAGCAAATTTAATGTATCTGCAATTTCAGGCTTCAAAATTTTGATATCTGGGTTTAAAACATGAATTCTTCATGTTCTTCCTCTGTCATATTAACATATATAAAATGAATATTGTCATAGATGTCATCTGTGATTCAAGTACAAGTTATAGACAGAAATCAATTTTAAGAGGATTGCATATTTAAGAGATTGTATTTTTGTAGCTTTGACCTTCTCACACTTGAAGTGAGCAAGTGTATAAATTTCTAAAATTTTAGATTTTTTTTAAATATGGAATTTGAGACTATTTAAAAGAAGTTGTAGGTGATTAATATTGAGAAAAATGACAAGAAGATATATGCATTAGTGAATACAACAATCAAGTAGGCAAACAAATACAGTGACAATGTTAACATGAACTCATCTTGCATTTATAAGATGCTGACTGCTGATGACTCCAGTGAAACAGTTTAATAGCATCAGGAATGTGTTTACTTACAAGATGTTTTATAGATCTAGCATAAGGAGTTAAACTGCTGGATGAATTTTAGGTAACATTAAAATTATTTTGAATCTCTCTCACTCTAATAAATCTCCTGATGTTTATTCTACCTCATGTAAGTTATTTGCTTACCTTAACTATCAGCTCTATCAAATACTTCCTAGTCAGTACTAGTTAACTATTTATTTGCTATCATTTTATTCCTTATATTTCTCTTTTTCTTCTTTTATAGTCTGGGTTATTTAGAAAGGAAGCTTATAAAGTCATCTGAGTCATCTTTTCCTTTTTTTCTCCTGTCAGTCCCCTCATAATAATTTTTAAGTGTATTGATGAGGTTGACTCAACTTGGAAACAGAAGTTGTAGTTTTAGAAATACATTCTACCTCATTAACAACTTTGCAAAATTAACTACTGAATTAGTATCTCACAGAGAGAAAAGAAGATGTTTTCAAGATGTTCTGCACATAAGTAATGTCAGGCTAACCTCTCTATATGTGCTGGCATGTCAATTGGTTTGTCTATTTGGTCTATTCACCATGTACTGTGACTATTATCTGGTTATAGGAGACATGTATGTATTGTAAAATATGAGGAAATTTTGGGGCAAGAAAAAGTAAAATGCAAAGGCAGTGCTGAGAGACAGAAGACAGAGAAAAGAAATTTCACTAGGCCAATGGCTCAAAGAGTGATCTATACTCTTTATTTTAATTCTTACTAGATATAGCCAAATGATTTTAATATCCTCAATAAGAAAATTATATAAGTTCATAAAGGTCATGGAAGAAAGCAAAGTGGATCATAAATATTTTTCTGCAGAGGGAGGATTGATTGTTTTCCACAGAGAACACCTCAGATGTGGTGTTCAGGAATAGAGTACTGTTTAAAATTTCTGTTTAAATCCAGAATACTCAGGATTTAAACAGAAAATTGAGACATCGAATCTTAATCCTTATGCAAGTGATTATGTGGTCCTTAACACTTATTTAGTTTCATATATCTCAGGACTGAATCTTGTGGGCTTTGAACACCCAATTCAAATTCGTTATTAGCCAACAGGGGGTAATGTGCTCGTGTTACCCCTTTGGCTTCCACTTCTTCCTTGGAGCTATGGGTGACCTGCATGGATAGTTTTCAGTTGATGCACAAAGTGGTGTGAATTGCTTTGTTTCCCTGCAGTGACCAGGAGAGTGCCTTTTGTTTGGAGAAATAAGTTCACGTTAACATGGCTTAATTCTGCCTTCTGACTGATTTATATTAAATGGAGCTTGGCTATATGAAATAAATATTTAAGAAAGTCATCCCATGTTAGTTTGCATACAGTGCCTTTGTAATAACACTATACTGTTTATTAAGCATCACTATTATTCTGTGGTGTTAATATGTTTATAGGAGCACTGCTGTGTAAAAACAACTCCAGTCATGGTATTCTGTGGGGAACAAAACTATTAGAATTCCTTCTTAGCTTTACTAGAATTATCCTTGGATGGGTGAGGACATTTTGCACTTTTTGAAAGCTTTATCTCAGAAAAAATAGCAGGAGGCATTCAGAAGATGATATAATTATTTAAAGCTGGAATAGTAAAAATGGAAAAAAAATAGAAGAAAGAAGTTCTAGGTTCTGTACTTCAGGAGTAGCAAGACAAAATTCTGTTCTAAAGTGCTGCAAATTATTATAGAAAGATGTGCATATTAGTGCAGAATGAGTATTCATCATTTTCCTTTTCTGAAATTGCACTGGAACGAACACTCATTTCCCTCCATGAAGATGGAAGAGATGAGGTCTCTGAACAGATTATGAGACTTCTGTACTCTGTTATGTTCTGTCAGGTTTTTATATAGTTAAATTTTAACTCTGGGTGAGTTAAGAAGCTTTATACTTACTGGCTACCATTTATATGAATAGTATTGCTGAAAAGCAAGCTGAGAAGGGAGCTTTTTTACTTTACACTGCAGTACTGCACTATATCAGAGACATATGGTGAAGACTTTCCCAATATGGGGAAACTCAAAAGTATACTGAAGCTTAGAAAAATTTTTGACTGAAGCTGATGGTCCTCTTCTCTTTCAGAAGTGAATCAAAATTTTATAGTGACAGTGAATTGAGACTTCTCAAAATTGCAATTATTTAAGAGTTAAGGGGCTTTTTACCCTCAGTAAATTTTATTGCCTTCAAGTATTTTAAATGTGAGCTGTTTTAGTATCCTGTGCTCTCAGGCTACTGTCTATTATGGTCTCAACCGCTTTACCTGCTCAGTTTTTTCAAGTGAGTATCTTCCCATAGAGAATTTTTTCCAACAAATTTTTATTTTCTAACAAAAATCTATGTTACATTATCTGATTCTTGCTAGAGCAGTGTTTCCAGTCAGCTTCATTCCATATGAGCATTACTCTCTCAGGATCCTTAGCATCAAAATGCTTACTACTGCATTTTAAACTCATCTGTGACGCTGAAGTGCACTGAATACTAAAGAAAACAACTGGGATGACTTTTACTGTATTTTGTGATTTTATCACATGAAGGAAAACTTGCAGTGTGACTTTAAAATCTGAAGGTAAAGTTGTGTCTAGCAGAAAACTGTATTTATCCTTATCTGTTCACCATGTTTCTTTATTCCTTAATAATTTAGTTAATTTCCTTTGATTTTATAAAATTTTTGACAAAAGCATAAAACTACATATTGATTTTTGTAATGTTCTTTATCAGAATGCTTATGAAAAGGAAGAGTTGATTTTTTGGACAGAATTTGGTTATTCATTCGTATTGCTGAGTGCAATATATATCTTCATTACAAGTTCAGTTTTGATTTTGTGGAATCATTTGTCATATATTATGTAGACCTGATGCATAGGATTCCTAGCAAGTAAAGCATGAGGACAACTGTAGTACAGCAAAATATTTTTTACCTGACAGGTTGACTTTCTCTATTGAAATATTTAGCTTTACTATTAAAGACCTGCTTGAGCCTTTTTAAATAACACATTTTATTCTTTCTCACCTTTTTAGTTACTTCTCTTTTTAGATCAGTTTCTTATACTCTTTTTTCATAATGAGAAATTGCTAATTTTATTAACAATTACTTTAAAGTTGTCCTGTTATGCATAGAATTGTTTACAGGATTATCATATCATGTATGGGGGAATGTACTAAAAAAAGATTATAAAGCAATATCGTAGACAAGTTACAACTATTTTACTTTGTTTTTAATCTTTAGGTATTATTTATATTTAATGTTTAGGTACCTTTGGCATGTTTTTCACTTGAAGGCAGCATAGAAAACACTATTATTCAGAGATTGGATTTGCCTAATGAATATACCAACTAATAAAATTTGATGAAATATGATGTTTCCTCCCTTCTAGTTTAATGAAGGATCTATGAGTATTTGTCAAGGACGGTCCAAAAAGGTTGACCTAATAATGAGGAAAAGACTGTAATGTGCACAAAAATAATTTAGATACTACTGGGGGATTGGGCTTTTTTAATGTTAAAATATAACTTAACATCATTTTTTCTAATTTTGTTACATCACAAAGATACAGCAGCATTTTATATCCAAACAAAAAGTGTTGGAATTCTGGACTCAATAATTGAACATGTGAAAAGATTTTAGACCTTCTCTGTAGTGACAGAAGCACTGGATTTTTTTGAAGTGTCTTTGATATGCCCACAAGTCCATTTGTATCGTTTTAGTCTATTATTTTGATTTCAGAACGATGATTTAATTAGGATGAACAAAATCTGTATGCTATTTGTGAAAAGAAAGTGAACTGGATTTGCAGTAGGAGTATATGCAGTGGTGGATGCACCCTCCTTTTGCACAGTCCTTGTATCTCACACAAGAGATTTTTCAGGGACAATTTTGGCAACTGACTGACTTTTCTTTGTGAACTGGAGTAGATGAGCAATGACACCTTCCCCCAAATTTGTGCCCATTTCATAGAACCAAAGATCTCCATGAAAAATCTGCTCACTGCTTCTTGAAGGGATCTTTATGTTCTATTTATATAAATTGCCTTTATTCTCAGGAACTATTTAATGATCAGTGGTTTGTGCTTTGTCATGTTAACTGTTGACATTAATGTGGTCTGGGTGTTGTTTTGCGGTTTCCTTTTGGTTCCTCAGAAATATTCTACTTAAGAAGGAAACTGAATCTGATTACAATTTGAACATATACAGTTTTAAATTGGAATTCTGTACAGAGAAATAGTAATTTTTATTAAGCTTGACTCTTTCCTCTTCTCTATGAAAAGATTATTTCTCATCTCCAGATCATCAGCTCGTTCTGAAGCAGTCTTCTTTTGAAGAAATCTGTAAGCATCCTGCTTTGTTGCACAGCACCTTTTAGTTTGTAGAGTTGTGATAGCCTGTTTCTTATCTCCATAGAATTCTTATATGTGTGATGTTTGCAAACTGTTCATTTCCCACATAGCAGGAATACAAAACGTATTTCGAAATTCAGCCTATCATGCATTGTTTGTAAGAGTGCAAATCAGATGTGTTGGCCTAGGTGGACTCAAATAGAAGCATGACTTTCTGTCACAACTTCCAGAATCCCATAATAATGGATTTCATTATTTTTCTACCAGAGAGGTAAAAAGAAATAAATACAGAATAATAAAGCTACCTGCCAAAGCTTTTCACATTAAGCAAGCTTTCATTGACTAAGCATAAAGGCATAGGTGTTTGTAAATTGCAAATCTCAGAAAGAGAGAATTTTCTTTTCTCTGTCATTGGAACAAATGAGAGGATAGTAGAAAGGAAAGAAAGATTTTGGAGGGAAAAAAAGGAAATGTTAGGCCAGAACACCTTATTTCCCCCAAAAGGTCCACTATGTATATTTTCAACTATAAGAATGTGTGAAAGTCACAGCAGTAAAGCAGCTTTTTCATGAGGAATGAGAGGAAAATAATTTCTTTTTTACCTGCTACATTTCCATTTTATTTTTCAGAAAGTATAGCAGTATTAGGAAAAGCAATCAGAGAGTTACAGAATAACATCTTACTTTTTCCATTTCGGACTGTGAATGTCCTTTGCTCTTTATGCTTCCCTGTTTAAGGACAAGCTATGTGTATTATATTGTAACATTCTTAATAAATAGAATTTACATGCTTTGCTTTAATATTTTTGTACTCGGAACACAGTGCATGTCAATATTTCATAAATTCAGTTGTGTAATAGCTTGGAATTCACAGTTTATAAAACAGTTAGATATGTATACTAACATAGGGATACAGAGTTATATGCCTGATGATAGATGTTATCAGACATATTCATAAACAGCGTTTTTCAGTTTAGCCTCTGATTTTGTTGATGTTTATCCTTGAAAGTCAGTGTCAGCATAAGCATTACATCTAGTCTTTTAATGCTATTTGAGTTCATTTTATGAGATATTATATAAGATGAATTATGCATTATTTTATGCATACTTGCAATGCTGTCTTTTAAAATTTAGATTTCATTTTATTTCATTTCATAGTTTTATTTAACACTTGAATTGTCATGGCCTTGGGGTTTTCTACTGTTTTGTACTTCAGCTTAGGGTCTACAAACCTTCTATTTTCCTCCCATTTCTTCACAGGCCTGTAACAGTTAGTTTTTCTGCTTTGTTTTTACATTTGTTCTTTAGGGAAACTATTTTTTCATCAAGATTGTTTCAGAATTGTTCAACAGCAACAGAAAAATAAGCAGTGAGTTTGTTTAGATGAGTGTTTTCTAATGTCACTCTTATTCAAGAGGGAATGTAGAAATTTTTGCACATTCCAGGCCTAGTCACTAGTGTTTCTTTTGAGAACTACCATGCTTGAGGGAATTCATCTTGCTTTCAGAATTTCATGATCTCAAGAAAAAATTCCTCCTGCTGCTATCTCCAAATCTCTTATGATTTTTTTTTTTTTTTTCACTTGGTGTAGGAATTCAGGCTATTTAAAGCCCAGAATGCCAAATGGAGTTTCATGGAATATATTAGGGAAGCTATGTAATATAAGGCTCTTGTGGAGAAGCAGTAAAGAACACACATATCCTTGCTTTACACTGGAAAATTTATTCATTTATTTATTTAGGTACTAAAGAGGGAAAACCCTATTATGCAATACAAGGCTTCTGGGTTTTATTTTGTTTTGAAAACCGGTTACCTTATCTAGCTTTCTCATTTTCTTAGGAAAATCAGAAGTTGAATTATTTTCTGCATGATCACTGAATGCTTAAATCAAGTCTGCACAGAACCTTTGAATAACACAAACCAAAGTGGAGAGTTAAATTGAAGTCTAGAACAGAAAAATGTTTGAAATAACAGCAGGTTAAAATATGAATGGTTGATGTTTTGGTCTTCAATTTTTTCCCCTTTCTTATGTTTAAGTTATTGGCAAAGAAATGCTATGTCATATGCATAGAAGGATATTCTTACCATTGGAAAACAATTCCAATGACTTGGTATTGAAAAAATGTCACGGTGGACGTGCAGATTATTGCCACATTTGAGATCATAACTCAGACATTCCTTTTTTCCAAATGTTTTGGCTGAATCAAGTAAACAAATGAAACCTGAAGATCTACTATTTTTTAGCTGTTTTTTGTGTATTTCCTTAGATGTGAGCTTAGGAACTAAAATCACATGCTTAAGATTTTTCATTAATTCTTTTCCTGTCTTTGTGTCTTCCATCAAATCTAAGTTCGTGACTGACTGAAGAACTGGCTTCCCATGGCTTGGGCAGGTATATTCTTTACTGGGTAATAAACTATCTGGGTGGCCAGGCCTGGAGAGTGATGGTGAACAGTTATATCCAGTTGGGTTGGTCACTACTGGGATTTCCCAGAGCTCAGTTTTAGGCCCAGGACAGTTTAGTATCTTTACTGATGATCTGGACGAGAGCATTGGGTGCATCCTCAGTCAGTTTGCAGATGACGCCAAGGTGGGTGGGAGTGTTGACCTGCTGGAGGGCAGGAAGGCTCTGCAGAGGTCAATCGTATGGGCCAGGACTCAAAAAGGCCAAGTGCTGGGTCCTGTGCTTGTGTCACAACAGCCCCATGCAGTGCCACAGGCTTGTGGCAGAATGGCTCTAAAAATGCCAGCAGAAAAGGACCTGGGGGTGCTGGTTGGCCACCAGCTGAACGTGAGCCAGCGTGTGCCCGGGTGGCCAAGAAGTCCAACGGCATCTTGGCTTGTGTCAAGGATAGTGTGGCCAGCAGGACCAGGGCAGTGATCGTCCCGCCCGACTCACTGACTGGTGAGGTCACTCCTCAAATCCTGTGTTTGGTTTTGAGGCCCTCACTACAAGAAAGACTTTGAGGTTCTGCAGTGTGTCCAGAAAAGAGCAATGGAGCACAAGTCTGATGAGAATTGGCTGAGGGAATTGGGGTTGTTTAGCCTGGAGAAAAGGAGGTTCAGAGGGGACCTTATCACTTTCTACAACTGCCTGAAAGTACATTTTAAGTGGGGATTGGTTTCTTTCAATTAAAAAGCAATAGGAAAAGAGGAAAAGGCTTCAAGTTACATCGATGTGTGTGTGTTAGATTGGATTTTTGGAAAAATTACTTCACTGAAATAGTGGTCACTGGAACAAGCTGTTCAGCAAAGTGGTAGAGTGACCATTCCTGATGGTGTTCAAAAAACATGTAGATGTGGCACTTGAGAACATAGTTTATTGGTGATGATTGCCCTGTGGGGTTAACTGTTGGTCTCAATGATCCTAAAGTCTTTTTTAACCCTAATGATTCAATGGTTCTGTGCCAAATTGATTTTTAAAACATTGCACTGACTGTTTTATTTTTTAAACTGGTAATTATCCCTCTAGAAGTCTAAACTGGACTGAAGTTTCTTCTTCCCTCTCACACATTCAAATGAAGAAAATAAACTTCCCTCTTACAAATTCGAATTAAAAAAAAAAAAAATTGAAGGTAGCCAGAATTATCTTAAATATGAATTCAGATGTGAGAATAGTAGTATGTTGACCATTAGATTCTAGGGACTGAACTGAAATTTGGGGAAAAAAAGTAATACTTTATTCATCTGCTGTTTCCTATGGTGTGTATTGTCTTTTAAGGTATCTGTTGGATATTGTTATGAGATTGCATATTATTTTGAAATAAAAGGCACTAAATAATCCCTGAGAAATTTTCAAGCAAGATGTTTCATTTTTATTAAAACACAATATTAATAGATAATAATGTTAGAAAAATTACTCTATTTACTAAACACTTTTTGTCAGTTTTTTATACATTTGTTCAGTATGACAGCATGACTTCTTATTTTTAGAGTATTCAAGCAAATGCCAAAACAAAATGACAAATAGTCCACTTAGAGGGGGAAAAAAGGGAACTTAAATCAAATAAAACCCGAACCTTGAAAGTCTAAAGAGTTTAGTCATTAGCACTTGGAATGTTTTCTGTGCTAGCTGCAGGAATTTCACGGTACTGACACAACTTCAGATGGTGCACTTAACACTTTGCTAAATCATTTGCACATTTTTATCTGTTTCAGCTGGCATCACTGCCTTGGAAAGCTTCAGTTTCTCTTTTATCATAGCACACAGGTATCAAGTTACAGGAAAGTGTGCCTCCTTATGAAAAAGCAGTTTGACTTGACTGCAATGCAGAATCCACAGAACTTTTAAATTTTTTTTGCTGAGTTAATTTGTGGTGCTCTTGTGGTGTCCCTGTGAGTAGAATATTACTGCCAAGACTTCTGTCTATTCAAAAAAGTTCTTCAAGAAGGGAAATGTGGGAAGGAAAGTTATGTAATTCTTGTGGAAATGAGGAAGAGAGAGAAAGATAGAAGTTCAGTACCTGCACATTGTCAAGAGTATGTGCCCAGGCAAAATCACTCTGATAAAATTATGTTGAAAAAAAAAAAATAGGCCATATATATTGATGAATGTTGTTTAAACTGTCTGTTAATTTCAGGAAGAAAATTAAAAATAACTACAAAGGAAATATGTAGCATTCTTTAAAGGTTTTGGCTTTCCACCTTTTTCAGAGAAGGTGCAAGAGCTCCAGAAAGCTTCAGAAATACAGTGCCCATCGTTTTTCTTTTTTCTAGGAATTGCAGTGCTAACAGAATTCTGTGAAATTTGTTTACAAATACATGTGTAGCAATGCTGCTAAAATGTCTTAGCTTTAGTTAAACATTCAAAAAGTAATGAAGGTTAAATTCTCTATGAATTAAAGAATAGGTTTAAAGACTCAACAAGAAGTTTGTCTTAACCAGTATGACTGGAAGTACACTAAAGCTTAAATTCTTCAGAAATAGCTATGGCAGTTTATGAATTAAGCTGCTTTAAAAGTCATTCCTATTCCTATTTGTACTTTTTTTTTCCTAGACTGTAGTACTGTGCTACTTAATCTGCATACAAAATAAAATTAAGAGAGTAAAATAAGTTCTGCCATGACTTAAGATGGAATATATGAATGTTACCTTACAATGTAGTATTGAAAAGAAAATCATACAGTTATAATTCAGTCATGCCTGTGTATAACTGGTTTATGGCAAACAAAGACAGTTATCTGGGTCATTCCAGCAACTTTGAACTAATGAGTCATTTCACAGATCTCATATAGGTTTGTTTGATAGTTTTCAAAATGCTGTAAAGGCAGCCTTTAAGAATAGAGGAAAATATATTGTGGATTATAATTTCAGTCATTCAACTAAACTGTTGATGAGTAAAACAATTGTAAAAATTTAGTTACAAAGGCATTGTTGCTTTCAAAGGATTTGTGATGAAATATTTATTTCTGCTTCAATTAATAATTTATGATTGCCAAGCATAAACAGGCTTTGGTGACCTGAAATGACTTTCAATTCAGTTAAAAAAATAAAAAAAATGGTAGCTTAAAATAGTTATTCCCATGGCAAACTTTATTTCTCTAGTTATATAGAGTAAATTTTTGTCTTTGTATCTCATTTCTTCGATTTCTTGAAATCAGCAAACTCTTTAGCTTTATTAAAGGGCATGAAAGTTAGTCTTGCTTTTAGAAACTGTATCTGCAACAATTATTATAAGAGGATTTCCATTTTTATTCATTTGAAACATTTCTGAACTTCAGTAGCTAAACCACTGGAACGACAGACAGGGCCTTGGTAGCTGAGGTGACCATAGGTTTCAGTTTAACTTTGTGCCATTTTCTGATTGGAAGAAATGTGACAGCTGAGCCAGGTGTGTGGAAGTTATGCATCACTAGAAATGTTCTTGTAGACAGCACTCTATTAAATAGTTGTTTAAAATAATCTTTTATGTTTTTGTATAATTAGTTCTTTAGCTTGTATTTCTTAAATGCTTAAGGATTATCTATTACTATAGCCCTAGATTAATTCTTATGTAGAATGCTGGTAGGTTTTATAAAATTCTAATATTATCTATGTAAAAAGTAGTATTTTTTCCATGTTTAGAAGGGCAGTTTGTCACTAGACAGAAGTTATATCAACTAATACAAAAAACATGAGAGTTGAAATATTTGACTGAATTTCTTCTTTCTGTTGAAAGCTTAATGCTTTCTCATTTATAAAGATATATATGGTTTTCTCATATGATTGATTTTCCATGAAGAGAGCTGTTTTTTTACTTCAGTTTGCTTTTACATATTTATTAGAAGAGAATAATCGATTCTATAGCAAACTATAAAGACTGCTGGATATAAAATTGAAACTGTGTTACTCAGGTTTAGCAGGAAAATGATACTTTATTCTTTCTTTCCCCCTAGGAATTATATTTCACAGAAAATATCTTTAGTCTAAGCACAGAAAAAAATTTTCAGTAGTCCCATTGCTTGACTGAATCATCTCATTTGGACATTATTTTCTGTGAAAGTAATCACTTTTGTATTTATTTGAGTGGACATCTCTGCTTTATCAGGTATTTTTTAATAGACATACATAGATGTAGAAGTAATTTTAAATGGACTGTTCATGTAGAATACTCTCATATGTCAAGATATAGATTTTTGGTACTTGACTTCTCCATATATTTTTTTTATTTTCATAGAGCAATATTCTCTCCTAAAAGAGGTCTGGAAAAGCACTTTGCCTTTTTGTGTTAATACCACCAGCATTCAGTGTAATTTTAATATTTGTAGATATTTTGGGTTAATTCTTACATCTTTAGAAAAAACCCCCACAACTTTGCTGAATGTATGGAACAGCTTGGATCAGTCCTGCTGCAAAAGAAAAAAAAAAAAAAAGATAAGAGATGTATACACAGTGCTGGGGGTCTGCATCACTTTTAGTTTACTTAAAATAGGAAAATCACATCAGGAAAGTTTAAGCATAATTAAGATAATTTTCTTTTAGCAAAGTCCAGAGGGAAATATTATTTATGGAAACATTATTTTAAAAACTTCCTCTTATTGTCTCTACAATATTTACCTTTTGCAGGTTGCTTTGTGGTGTTTTGGGGGCTTTGGGGTTTTTTTTTGTCTGTTAGTGGGATTCTTTTTCCTTTCAGAAATCCACACATGGTTCATTGGTGTCAGTGTTTGTTAGCCAAGTGTCTCTGACAACTATACTCATATACAAGTGTGTAGTGTTTTGCTGTTCTTTCTGAAGGCCTTGAAAAGATCATATCTCAGTTAATAAACCTTACACCAATAAATTTCATGTGTTTATGTTCCACACATGTAATGGAAATTATTAGTATCTTACTGCTTTTGTAGAAGAAATTGAATGAGAAATTCCATATTACAGAAATATCCTGATACTCCTATAAATATATTTATTTCTAAAAATTTCCACTGATTAACAATTTGGATTACAACACACACACCCACATGCCTTTTGTTGGATTATTAATGCCTGAAAATTTCTCAAAGCTCTCACAGTGTTCCTGTACTGGGTTTTTCTGTCATGAAAGCAGACCACATAATGCTCTCATTGGTGACCACGACAGTGCTGAGTTTTAGACAACACTGAGCATTCTTGAGTAGCATAAAGGCCTTTTCTATTTCCACTTTGCCCTTCTGAAAGCAGGAAAATGGGAGAAGACATGGCTGGTGGAGCTGGCCCAAACTGGTCAAAGGGGCATCCCACTCCATGAAACATTCTGCTGAGTGATAACAGCCGGGCTAGAGGAGGATGGGGATAGTGGGGGGAATATATAATTGTTGGCTAAAACATGGCCCTGTTACTTCTGCTGTTTTCTAGAAGATGGGGGGGGGGGGGGGGGGGGCATCTGCCTGCCAGTGGAAATTAATGAGTAAATTCCTTACTGAATTCCTTCTGAATTCCTGTGAGAGTGAGCAAGTGACTGGCGGGCAGTTACCTAGTATACAGGGCCAACCCACCACAGCTCCTTAGTAAAAACAGGAAAAAATGGACAATGTAAAATTTACAAGGAGCAAATGTTTCACATCGGTAAAACTGAAAACACTTGACATTTACTTTTTAGCTTTCTTTGAACAGAAATGATGCTGCACTTTAACCATATGGTTTAAACGCTTCTCAGTGTCTGTGCTACTTTTGCTAGTACAGGTCCCTGGGGAAGGTAGCAGAACATCACAGATTTATCTGCAAGGAGGGCTTTGAAGTTAAAACTACAACAAAATAGTGTTGTTTCCATGTCTAACACAGAAATTGAATAATATCTGGATTATGGCATGCTAGTTTTTACCATGGATAATTGAATGACCTATTTCTTGAAAACTACTTGATCAGGGATGAGTTAATTTTTCTCTTCATAATGTTGTTTCACACAGAAGCATGTTTAATCCCAGGGAAAGCCATATATGTCTATCAAGGAAACAGTAGTTTTTTACTATACTATTAGTTCAAAATGGACAAATGTGTGTGAAAAGTCATATGAAAAGTTTTCATGTGAAAAGTTGCCAAAGAGGAACAATTAATATTACTGTGTGATGCAGCAGTCAAACCTTGCTTTTTGAAACCAATCCTAACAGCCTTCCTAATTTTAACTAAGCACAAGGAAATTTCTAGTCAATAATTTACTTGATAATTTGCTTAAACTTTTGATTGTTTTGATCATTATTGTTAAAACTAATCAGTATGGTTTTTGAAAAACAAACAAAAAAATTTAGGTTTTTTTGTCTGACTGAGAACTAAGCTAGTCCTTTGTGATATTCGTAAAGCCTTATTTCAAATCAGCATTAAAATGTGTAAAAGGTTGTTCAGACTATGACCTTTTCAAAGCTGCTGTCACTATGATGCACATTTCCTGCTCTTGGTGACATTGGGTGATATGTTTGGCAGAATAGAGGATTGCCTGCTGTGCTTCAATTGAAAAGCAATCAACCATTTGAATAAAGGTCCATGTATCTGTGATGAGGCAAACATGTAATTTGTTTCCTGCTTTGTGTTAAAGAAACTCTTTTTGCCACTGGTTTGATGTTAAATGAATTATAAACATTTTTCAAAAGATAAAGATAATATGTGAGAAAGACAAACACAGTTAATGCCAATCAGAGCTAAGGATTTAATTGAAAATAATGAATTGCTGGCTTGAAACTGCTCAAAGACATCAGTCTATATTTGCACTTAGAGCCAGCAGTGCTCTTAATCCAAATCTATGCAGCTGTTTGTGTCAGACCTGTGTGCATTTTTCATTCCTCCCCATGTAAGGCAAGTAGCGTGTCTGGAGCCCACAGACCATTTTATAAATCTAATGGTCACTGGTCAAATGTCATAAGGGTGATTAATGAAGGAGATTTTTGTAAGGTTAAGTATTCTACCCAAGAATCACTTTCTAGCAGTGAAAGAGAATTGGGCAACCCCTGCTTGGTTCCCATGAGCACGAGACCCATCCTCGCTGGGACAGTAATGTCACCTGAGGGAACTGGCAGCCCTGGACTGAGAGGTGGCACACAGGACCGGGCTGCGTGGTCCCTGGGCACAGGGCCAGAGCACTGCTCAGCACCACCTGGGTGGTGACACTGGATTTGGTACAGGCAGAAACAGAACAGGCACCTCTCACTGGAGGAAAGGCTCTAGTGGAGTTGTCACAGGCATTTGCTCTGATATCGAACGTGTTTAACAGCCCTGCTAGTGAACAGGAAAGTTTACAGGGCAGAAACACATGGAAAGCCTTTGTAATCACAGAAGGGAAGGGCCAGGCACCTGCTGAGCCCCCTGATGGGAGCACCTGGAGTGGAGCAAGCCTAAAAAAGAGGATGAGAGAGGAGCAGGTGAAGGCTCTGGAAAGAGGGAAAAGTTTCTGCCTAATAAGCCAAAGAGGTTTTTGTGTAGTTCTGGCTGTGTTGTAATTTCTCCTCATTTTCTTATGTGGTATTTTTGTTCCTGATCTTCAGTTTCATTCAAGAAAAGAGGTATGATTTGATTTTTCTCTTTTCTGAGGAAACTAAATTCTGTGAATTTTGCTGAAGATGTCTTTTTCTAAGTGCTGGCAAGAAAAACAAATTCACATGGTCAAAGATGCTAACTTGATTGTTTCTGGCTGACAGGCACACTTTTGTGGGAGGTTTCAATATTTCAGGTTAATACTAGGTAATTCAGAATTTACAGACCTCCCTGCTATTGGTATTATTTTGTTCTCCTTTCTCTCACTGTGGTTTTGCATATTATTTCCTTTAAAACTGTGGTACTTTCTCCTAATTTGTTCCAGCTTACCTTTACAGGGCAATATGAAAATCACTTTATTTGAATATAGACCCCCTATTCTCCTAAGTGTATTTAGGCTTGACTTGTAAGGTTGAAAAAATCCTATGCAGTCACAATGCCCGTATCAATTTCTGTTAGTTGGTCCTCACTGATTAATACTGATCCCACCAGAAGATCTCAGTCAAGTTCTTTACAGTACTTCCAGTGCCCCTCCAAGGAACGAGGGAGGGGGAGGAAGGGTCAGTGTGTCTGAGGGTAGAGGGGGCAGGCAGGGAAGAAGGGAGGAGAGGATACGACAAAACCCAGCCAAAAGCTAATTTTTACACACAGGTAGAATAAACTTTTGTATAAAGCACTCCAGCTTACTTGGCTGGTGCTGAAAGAAAACCATGATGCAGCAAAAGAATGGTGAGCCATGTGTAGGAATTTCTTTCACTCCTGCAGGTAGGAGCAGGGCTGAGGGGTGTGAGCTGCAAGGGGCTGTTTCTGAGGGCCATGCAGCTCCTCAGCCTTTCTCCCTGCATGGCTGGGAGGCTTTTGTTTGTCCCTGCTTTCCACCCTCCCATCTTTGAACCACTAGTTCTCTTTAGTTTAAGATACGTGCCATTGAACAATTTTTTTTATTTACTCTCAAATAATTCGCTCTTTTTTTTTGACTTTTGTCCTCTGCCCAAAATATTCCTAACCAAAATAAAAAATCTAAATCTCTGAAGAATTTCATATACCAAGAGTTCTGGATAATGAGTAGAGCAGATTTAGTGTCATGTTCGGTCAATGTAATTACAAGCTGTTCTGGCTAGTGAAATAAAAAAATTGTTAAAGAACCGTTGCTAAAATACTACAGTTCAAAAATAGGAAAAGTTTAGAGTTTTAATATTTATGAGCAGATTCTCACAGTTCATGCTGGGGTCATGCTCAATGTTAATGCCCCACAATTGTTAATGGTAGGTGGTGATCAATCTTACTTGCTACTAAAACCTGCAACTACACTGAACACTTATTAAAATAAGGATTACAGTCTTGATTGGACTTTTCATAGAGAGTGTATTAAACAAAGATACAGCTGTAGAGGTGGAATTGTCATTTACAGAATGGTTTTAAATGGAAGAGGGGAAATGGGACCAATGGTCTTTTGACCCCAGAAATTACCATTAGTTATTTGCACACAAAGTATCAGTGCATTGTCTTGAGAAATAGCTACCACTTTGTTTTACATGATACACGGGTGATGCAGTAAGTTAGGATAGAAGCCATGAATGTAAATTATGTTCTTAGGGAAATGTCTGAGTTTGTGAGAGAATGCTCAGCATACAGAAAGCCTGTGTGTGTGTGTGTTCCAGCCCAGGGCCAACTGTAGAACATGGTGATTCATACTCTCATGAATTTCCAAAGTTTCACTGTGCAACATTTCTCTAAACTGATTAGATAAAAGGATAAAGTATCTCTGTGTATTTCTGAGTCTTTTGCATGCGAAAACATCAGCTTAATTCCCTGATGTAAATGAATCAAACTGTGGCCTGCAGCTTGCTCAGCTATGGATGCTGTTGAAGTAGCCTTTAAACAGGAAGCCTGTATGAGGAATCCCAACTGACAACTTGAAACTATATTCATTAATTTATTTTTTTTTTAAGTAAAAGCAATTTTACTTTCTCTACTGTCTAAAATAATTAAAAAAAACTTCTGCCCTTCCATTTGGTATCTGTTTAGAGTTTTAAATTTCAAGAGAATCTGAAAAATCTATGTGACTCTTTGACTGTTTTGGGTGTAATATATTTTTAGTGATAGTTCTTAAAGTGTGTTTTTTTTTTTTTTTTTTTAACTTAAGGCTATGATAATTTGAATGTTTCCTGACTTATTTTCAGATGGAACAAAGTACATTTTGTTTCCTGTGTACTGTAGTTCCCCTCAAAATGTGTAATTATACTTTTTTTAGCTGAAAATTCAGAGTACATAGCTCATATGGGTACACACTTCCCTGTTTTTGTGTTGTGGCATTTGACAAATGTAGACTTACCTATTATCACATAAGCAATAACAATTGCTGGAAAAATATTTGCATTTGTGGCTTGATTATTTGTCATCCCGAATTACTGGCTTTCAGTCTCTTAATATTGAATATGCTGTGCTGCTTACCTTCTCAACTAAATTACTGAATTATATCTAAATATGCCATCCTAAGCTCTTCTCAGACTAATTTACTTCCTAAAGCTAAGTGCTTAGATAGAACAACAGCTTTCTGAAAAGCTCAGTGTTTGTGATGATAATGGTCTCCTGAATGGGTGTTGCACACTAAGCAATTTTATCCAAGGACACTTAGCTACACTTACATTCAAGAAACCAAACCACACAACCAAAAAATCCCCTAAAAAGCCCCAACAAACTGGAAAAAAACCTCATCCATTATCAGGGTATCAAAAGTATAACTCAAATAATAATAAATCCAGGAACGAGAAGTAATAGCCTCAATTTCCTGATGGTGATTCAAATAGACAGATGTTCATGAATGGGCTGCATGTCACAGCCCATATTGGTTTAAAATGTAGTTTCTCTTTTGTTAACAGGCAAGATTCCTGTAGCTCAGTAGCAGTTCTATTCCAAGATGAAAATTACGGAAGTCCTTTCTTTGGAAACAAAAAATAAAATATAACATTTGCCAAATAGAATATAGTGATTTTTGCAATTTGGACTTGAGCAGTGAAAAGCAGCAGAAGTTGGTTTTACTTATGCTGGGTTTTGGTTGTTGATTTGTTTTTTTAACTTGTATCTAAACCCATTTCTTGGTATTCCTCAGTAGTTCTTTAGATTGATTATTTGTTTACTTTTTCATAATTGGGTCCATGTTAAGTTCAAATTTATGGTTGTGAGCATTTTGTCACCTCTTTTGGAATTGCACAGATTTTGTTTATTTCTTTGCTGTGAGTGATCTGGTAATCAGGTAACCACAGTTTGGTGGACTGTTTCAAAGTACACTTCTGTTTTTTCTTAAGTATGTGCTGTAAACCACTGGAAACACTACATAGGTGCTCCTTCTCAGTACAGAACAGTGCCTGTTAAACATGCTAAAACTATGGATATAAGTTAATGCTGACTGAAGGCTTCAGATTGTATCTGGAGAAAGAATCCTTCTCTTGAGGTCATTGGGAATTTTGCCACAGACTTCAGCTGAAGGAGTTGCGTATGCAGTGATGCATGCAAATTTATGTATTGTTTTGGAATAGTTAATGATGTAAAATGAAGACATATATAAAACATTTCATAACAAATACAGTTTTTCTTTAGGGCACAAAAGTTGCTTGTTTATTGCTGTACATAATTGGTATGTGTTGACAAATACCAATATTATAAATATCAATATATATAGTGTAAATTATTCTCCCTTATTTAAAGAGGGTATTTTGCATTCAGGCATCAGATTCAATTATGGCACTAAGATGAAGTCCCAAGAGAAGTCTTAAATGAGTTCTATTTTCATAACATACAGCACAGTACATTTTTGAGTCACCACACACCTTTCAATAATTCAGAGCAGCTGTCAGATCTGAGATCATTATCATCAATTCAGAAAGCATAAATAATAATGGTTTATGTACTTTGTCCTCAAACTGTAACAATTCCATCACTTCAAAGAAGTTCTTAGGTTCTGTAACATGAATACATGACCTGTGCTGTGAAGCACTCTTGGATATTGTAAAGCTTTATGTGAGCTTAGCTTCAGGATCAAGAAATAAGGAAATTGGGCATGCATTAATTTCTGTCAGTTAATATCAGTTGCTCACATATAGTGGTGATACATGAGCACAAGGAGAAATACTTTCCAAAAACTTATGGGAAAATTTTCATGTTGAATTGTGCTTTCCTGTTTCAAGTCATTTTGGTACATGAGCAGGTAAACCCACCATCAGTCTGGTCTTTACATGTGTGTAAAAATCACTGTGACTTAGTTGTATCAGCTATACAGCTCCTGAGGTGAATATGAAGTCCTCTCAACTTTGTGCTGAAATTGTTATCAAGAAATACAGTGAAATCGTCATTAGAGCCAAATTTCATGGTTGTGTGCTTTCTGTAGTACATTTGTCTAGAAAATTTGTGCTGTGTGAGAAAGCAAGAAATCAAAGCATGGTTGTCGAATAGACCCATTGGCTTCAGAAGAAACAGGGGTGAGATTTTGTTTCTGACACTGAAGAAGAACATAAATTCTCAGTGGCTTGAAGAAATGTGCATCAAGCTATGGTATCACATGTGAGCACTCCACTAAGGAAAATTAATCTAAGGCTACCAAATTATTACCAAATTATGCATTGTGGTTTGCTTCTTCATGCTATTTTTATATGGGTTAGCCTATTCAGCTAGGATGTGAGGGTAAGGAAAGTATCACAAGGAAATAGAATACGAGGTGTTTGTTCTGGACATTAGGAATACGAAGTGAGAGAATAGAATTAAGAAACTGTGAAGGGCAGTGACTATTCCCACATTTGGTGACATTTTAGTATTTTTATACATCTTTTATAACACAATTGTGTTAGCAGAAAACCTATTTATTGGTAATTGCAATTGACGATTCTGCTTTCATTTTCACATGGTTTTCACATCATACACCTTCTCTTGCCAAGAAGCCATAGTTAATTCTGTGGCAGTCAAAATGGAAACTGGGGACATAATAAGGAAATATTACTGTGCACTGAACCTCCCCTTTCACCAAGAGATCTGCTACTGACAACAGCGCTTATCTTGCATGGTGGCAGCAGCACAGGTAGGATAGAAAGCAGACAGATGGCTTTGGTAGTCTAATGTAGACAGTCTGTTTCCTTATTTTGGGGGCAGAAGAAACTGAGTTGTGGCCAGCAGAAGCTTCTCTATTTCTCCTACAGCACTCTTAAAGCTCTGTTTGTTATCCAAATCACATTTGTTATCATTGAGGTACCACTAGAGGTTCATGTGACTCCTTCTAGCCACCATTCACCTGATACATCAGTACTGCTCTTCCATGCTGTTTCCTGAAATGTCCTTGTAATGCCACCACGGAGGTTTTGACATTTTTTGTTTTTAAATTCTCCATATTGATTCAGAGCCCTGATTCAGCTGTAGTTATTCTCATGGATCCATCTCAGTATGGGAATGTCTTTTATCTGCCTCTCAGAGAACATGGAGCTTCTAGAAGATGCTATTAATCACATGGCTTAGGTCAGGTAGTCCTGCAAGGAGCACAGAGTTAGATTCAATCCTTACAGCTCCTTTCCAATCTGAGACATCCTATGGTCTAAATTCTAGAGAATACATTGTTCTATGGAATGCAATAGTACAGGAATCTTAAGGTGACCAACTTCAATATACATTTATAAAGTAATGATTTACTATGAATTTTTTAACAAAGAGTAACTCTTGTTACTAGATCTTGCTCTAAATTACAGTTAGCGTATGACAGTGCTTAAAAGTATGTCATGATAAAGAGACTAAATTTTTTAACATCAGGCTGACCTATGTTTAGTATTAATCAAGGATGTTACAGAAGAAATAGTCTCACAATCAATCAATCCATCCTTCTTTTATCTTGCATGCAATTGAGCAAAGTGTAATTATTAAATAAAATCTTTTTTTTCCCTTTTTTCTAAGGGTATCTTGGTCAGGATGGCCATTTTGCATCCTGTGAAAACAAGTACTGTGGTCTGGGCAGACACTGCGTTGTGAATGGGAAGACTGGCCATGCTGAGTGTCTGTGCATGGAGCACTGCAAGCCTCATTACAAACCTGTGTGTGGGTCTGATGGAGAATTCTATGAAAACCACTGTGAGGTGCACAGAGCTGCCTGTCTGAAAAAGCAAAAGATCACCATTGTACACAATGAGGATTGTTTCTTTAAAGGTAAGCATGGCTGAATAGTATCTGGAATATTGTTATTGGATTTGTGTTTTCAAGCTGTTCAATTAAATCTCTATAGCGTCAGCACTGAGTGAACAGTGAATAAATTACTTGAAATATTAATACAGTATATATTTCACTCCAGAGATACCTTATGATTTTTTTTTTCCTTTTGCTTATACTCAACACTCTGGGCAGTAACCCCTTTTTAACCTGAATAAACCAGTTGTCTCTTACAAACTAATCTATAGCAGCTTGTCTTACAAATGTGGTTGCTGACCTCATTCATCTGAATATACTTAAATCCCAAAGCCTGAAGGATATTAATCTTTGTTGCAGGAAAAACAGAATTTAGGATTTCAGAGGAGTTTTGGAATGTTACAGGACCTGTGCTCATATTTGGCATTGAAGTTGATAGATCAGCAATTGTTCGTGGCTAAATGGGTCTTTCTTGCTTTGAATTTGCATAATGAAAAGTTTGCTTGTGTACTCATCAAAGCATGCAATATTAGTTACTTTTTAATGTTCTGAATGCTAAGATATGCCAGCCCGAATTCTGAGAGATACGTCTTATGCTGAGCATTTTATGCTGGCAATGTCAACAATTTCAGCATGCCCTTTTTTTTTTTTTGTATAATTTGAGCACACCTTGCAGGTTTCTGGAACTCTGCCAGACTTCAAATATTTGAGACTGCTTTGAGAGATTTTGAATGTGTTTTCACTAATTAATAAAAGGTGGATGCTGTTGGTGGGAGGGAGATTTTTTTAATAAGGCCCTTTTTGTTAGTCTTTCTAGTGCTTCCTGAAAACATGGTAAGCTCAGCAGCTTCATCAAAAAACGCTGAGGTACAGGTATCCATAGGTTAAACTGGGGGTGTGGAAATCTTCTAACAGAAATACTCATATAAGTAATAGCGAAAGTTTAACTTTGTTCAAAACTTAACTGTGGACACTGTATAAAATTGATATATCATCACAATATGCAGGCCTTAAATGTGTAGCACGTGTTCTGAGGTAGTGGAAAATTAAAATGGGATTCTAGGAGTATAACATATAGGGCTCGTAGGGAATGGTTTGTTCAATAACAACAAAACATGAATTCTTCCATCTTATCACAATCTTTTTTTAGAAAACTCTGATGATGCAGTACTCTGATAGAAGAAATGATAGTAGAAAACCACAAAATGTTTAAACCACAGTCATGTTAAATTTATGGGGCTAATTTCAGTTCTTTAGTATGGTCTATACAAGACAAATAATTTCAGAGCGTGTGTGGGAAAAATTATAGCATTGTTATATTTTTCCTTGTGAAAAGAGATTTATTTATGGAAATGAGACAATATTTCAGGTAGAAATATAATCTAAAAGTTGCCTTACGTTTGTCAGCTCATTTTTGTTTTAAATTCACCATGCTTCTTTCATATGTAGTGTTGTGGACAATGGAGTATCTGAATGATGTTCAACTTTAGATGCTGGATTAAAAAAAATAGTTTTTTCCTTTAGTCAATTACAGTCTTCAGTAAAGAACTAGGACATCTGAGTGACTTTGAGATGCCCTCTGAAAACTTTTATTTATCAAGTTCTTTAATTTGGTCTCTAACTACATGCCTAAAAGTAGTGAACAATATTTCATTTTCCTTCTTTCTCATTTTATGTTGACTTCAGGCATGTTAAACAGATGACATGGTGACAATTATTTTTCTTTGTATTATTTCATATATATGGGCCTTATCAATCTCAATTTCTTCTATGTCAACTTCACCTGCTTCATTGCTTAGTCAAGCACAGTGCTGTTAAATCATTGCCTTTTGTGACTATCTTCTGACATCTTCTGTCTTTTATACCTGTTTTCCAACATTCATTATATCTATATGGTAAAGGAGGCAGAAGATGTCAAGCTATTTTTATGTAATTTCTTTATTTTACAAAACATTTCTAAGCTAACCACTGTTGCAGTGTGTTTTTTATTCTAATTTATTGTTTTCCTGTATTAGTTCATTGTTAATAGTTTTATTGTTAATGGCTCATTCCAATGTACCCCTATGTTTCTCCCAAGTTGGTCTATCCCTACTGTTGTATCCACCCCAAAGTTCCCTTAAATGCCAAACCCTGCCCTATGTTCCAGCTCCTTCCCTGTCAGTCAGTGTTTCCCTGCCCAGCTCCTTCCCATCCATCACAGTTGTCCCATCCCCTGTTCCAGACCCTTCCATGTCAACCCTCCCTCCAGCCTATCCCTGCACTTGGGGTGTCACCCAAACCTCGATGCCCCATTGGCCCAGTGACCCCGTCCTCCCTCATGAGTTCAGGATGTTGTCAATCCCACCTTGTACTCCTCCCCTCTCCCTACCTTATTGGTTGAAAGTTTGTGTCTGCCCTGGGATCTCCCTGTATAAACCCCCTGCACAGCCCAGTTCTGTGTCCTTTCGTCCCTGACCCTCTCCAAGAAAATAAACCTTTGGGATTCATATGAAGGTTCCCTCTTTGGTTTTTGCTCTAATCCTCAATCACTGCTGATGGTGTCAGAAGGGCACTGCCACATGTCCTCCTTATTAGTTTAGCTGACATCCTCTAGCACAAATTATCTCATTTCAAGGAGCCACTTCTGAGACCATAAAAATTCAAAGAAGATCAGAAAACAAATATTCTGAGCACTGTGTTTAGGCTTTTGCAAAATCCTTTAGAAGAGGCTGAACTGGGGCAGGGTGTGAGGGGAAGGACTGCCTGCAAAATGCTGTTGCACAATAGGATAGTCACTGTCAACAATGACTATATTAATATTAACTATTTTAAATTTCTTGTTCATTGCTAATCATTGATTTTCATATCAAACTACTGGGTACTTAGCTGGGATTTTTCTGGCAGGGCAGTTCTTTGGCGTATTTTATCTCTAACAAGACCGTGCTTTGAGGTATTTGTGCTTCAAATCCTCAAACTGGATTCTCTGTTCTCCCCTCTTCAGGGGGAAGTATTTCTTGATGAAGAAATTTCAAGTTTTGGATTGGGTATGGAGCTCAAGATGAGAGAAGCTGAGAACTATACCTGATTTAAATGAATAAGCTTACCAGAAAACACTAAAATACTAGTATTCTGTGTCTGGAGAATAAAATTTTAAAAGCTAATGTTCTATAGACCCAATTAACATTACAATAGTATCTAGGTAGCTATAATTATTTGAATAATACATCTTGTAACCAAATGATTTATAGTTGATCTCAAACATCATGAGTTCTACTTAATGGTTTGAAAATTGCCCCTTTAAACACTTACATTCTAAGTGGAGTTTAAAGATTGCCTTGCTAAATGGGAGAGATCTTTGGCGATATATGTTGAAACTCCATTAAAATCATTGAGAAATGTGTCTTAGCTAAACTGTGCATAGAACACAGACAAAAAGCATCAAGTCCTTCACAGAGAGCCATATCTGAAATATTTGATAAATACATTTTAAGGTAGTGAAAGCTGTGTCAAAGCCATATTCTGCTTACGTGCTCTTTTTTAAACTAAACCTTCAAATTCTGATCCATTACCTGCTTTTTATTGTAGCTTATATATTTCCAGATTCATTGGACTACTTCCTTATTTTTTTTCCTTCTCACTTGCTATCTTTATTTCTTCACACCAAATTAAATCACCACTTTTTCTAAAATATGTGTGGAATACACGCAAAACAGTAATTGAAGTTGAAAGCTTTTCCTTTGTGACTGAGACTGTTATGCAAATGTTACATTTTTCACATGCATCAAGATAATAGCCATACTAAATTAGAAATTACTTTCCTCCACTCCTTCTATAATTATTCCCTCAGTTACTTATTGGCATGTCATGATGCATCAGACACTGAACGATTTTTCCTACTGGCTTGGTTAGATATTTAGATGCCAACTGTGACCCTGAGAGTTAGTCAATAAACTGTCTCAATTTCTTCTCATATAGAAGCAAAATTAATTCTACAGAGAAGCTAATTATTTGTTATCCCCTTTTCTATGAATTTAAATTAGAAGTATTTTGTATACCCGTAGAGTTGTCTATTTCCCTCCGGTAAAGTCCAGTGTCCTGTAACTGGATGTTAGAGAATGAAAATTTTGCAGTCACTTTCCTCTGCAAGCTCTCAAGCCTGAATGATTTAAAAAAAGTAAAAGTTTTACAATTACTCTAAGGGAGAGAACTTTTTAGAAAACGCTTTGTGATCCTGTGGTCTAAGGAACTTTCTAAGAATTATATTCATATCAAGAAGTAAAAAAAAGTAAAAAGAGATTGTCAAATGCCACAATGGTGTGTTCAGTGATGGGAAGAAGAGGAAACATAAAGAATGAGCTAAAGGAAATATTAATGACAAAATTAAAAGTTTGAAGTTTAGATTATTCATTATATCTGATATTGTCCATATGTGCTGGAAAGTCTGCTTTTTCTGTATGCTGGGTGAATAAGGAGTTTGTGAAGAGCGTGAGCATGGGAGTGTGCAGGGGTTAGGTGGCCTCTGCACGCTCTCTGCTTCCAGTGTCCTGAATGGTCTCAAGCCAGTCACTCTGTGTTTCAGAGCAGCTTCTGCTGGGTGTAAGAAAAGCAATAGGAGCATCTGACTCACAGAGTGTTTGTCACTATTGACTAAACCCTCCCTGGCTCTTGCTAGCCATAGCTTTAAGAAGCCCCAGAGGATGGGGATTCAAACAGCCTAGAATGATTTCACTTGGTGTCTCCGCTCTTATCTCTGTTCTGTGTAGAGGCACTGTAAAATTCATGACTGTGCAGAATGGAGAAGGCTGGAAGCATTATTCTTCAGCTTCTATAGAGTTCAGTTGTGCTCATGTGGGGCAGTGACTGGCTCGTGAATGGCATTCGCAGGATGTCAGATAAGCTTCAGTTATATTTATTTGTGTTCACTTCACTTTCCCAAACCCAGGCCAGTAAATATAAGTAAGAGATTAAAAACTTTCCATGACAAATTCATCTTGTATTTTCTATGTGCCCTGAGCTTCTTGTATATTTTACATTATATTTATTTCCATACAGTGATACACTCAGTCATTATGACAAATGGCAATTTGCTTTGAATCTTCATGAATGTAGCAAATACCCCTGTATACTTTGAATTTTATAGAATATTTGTAGAATAAAATTTACTTCATATGTAAGCTTTTTACTTATAAGTAGCTTCTGTGCCATCCTTTTGATATTAACATTTTAATCTCTTATCTTTCTTTTTTTGTCTCATTTTCATTTGGTGCATATTTTCATCTGTTAAAAAGTCTGTGAGCTTCAGATTTCTTACTACTATTACTAAAATATCTAGATGTCTAAAGACTGCTACATTTGCTTTTCCCCTGACTGTTCCTGAAAGACAAAGTAGAAACATAAGTTGGAAAGCTTGCTCCCAATACTTAGCTGTTCAGAGCAGAGAGTAAGAACTGACTATGGACAAATTCAAAATAAGTATGAGCAAATTGGAAAAAATTCAGGAGACATTACCAGGAATGACCAAAAGTTAAAATGGCTTAAAAAAAAAATACAAAGGTATCTTAAAAACTCATCAGGGCAAGCTAAGAGTGGATATGGGTAGGCTGCGTTGTATTCCAAGAAAAGAAATAAAAATTATGAAATAAGAAAGCAGGAATAAATTAAAAGCAAACTTTTGTGTTTCACTTACATTAGATCCTGTGAGTAAAAGCTACATAGCAGCAGCAGACTGTAAATATTAGGTGAAAGCCTATAGGCTTTTCCTTTTTAAAGAGGGCTGGGGGAATTAGTTGAAGTGAACTAAATACTAACAATCCCACAGAAAAGATCTAGGATAACTTTCTAGCCTCTACAGTTCTTCCGCAGGATTAGTTCAAAGATTTTAATTTCTAACTTTTTATGTGTGTTTGATTTGTGCCCTAGGTGATCTTACATTAGTTCTTAAAATATTGGCACATTCATTTAGAAGCCCTGACATTTATTTAATCTTATTTGATGTTCATTTACTTCAAAAGCAAGCATATAAGTCTCTGTCATCTTACCAGGTTCACTTCTAGAAATATTCCATCTGGTCTTTTGTATAAATCTTAAACACATTATTTAAGTTTGATCATTAGCCATCTTTCAAAAGAAATTAGGATATGTTAATCTGAATATCAATCCAGTGTTTCCATTGCAAAAGAACTTTTTTCTAAGATGGATTTGCTTTTTTACTTTGGCTATCAGTTGACTTCTCTGCTGCAGTTCTCAAAAACATCTTTATTACACTCTTTCTGAAAGCCTGAATTTCTGCATATAACATCACCCTTAAGTTTGCTGCCAATAAAGTGTCAAGCTTCAGCTGTCACTCCAAAAGTACGTTCAACACAAGCTGTATTGTTAAAAGAAATCTGAAAAAATCTTTCAGAACTTGAGGTTTCTGCTTGATTTTAAAATGCCTTATAGTGCATAAGAATTATTAGACTTAGATTACTAACCCAGCCTATGATCTACATGTCTTCGCATTAGTGCAATACTTCAGAAATTAATATTAAATCCTGAATTCATGCAGAAATTAGTAATTAGTAATTGCACATTCACAGAATGGTAAAAATCATTGTTAATGTCAGGTGTGCTATTTCTTTCAGCACTTTGTTGGAAAGTGATGCTCTAACCAGTAAAAAATGGTTCTTTTTAATACCCTTTGAAACCATCCTAAATTTTAGCACTGTTCCTCTACTCTGCCTTTCCCACACAGTTCATTTTCCTGAGTTGCATTACTCCTGAGATTTGGAAAACTGGTTCTTCTTCCTGCAACATCTGTGCAAGATTTGTCACAAATATCTCTCTTAAAATCCCCAGTGTTGCCTTAAATTGCTTAAACTAACTGGCGTGCAAGGCCAACCTATGTAATATCTGCTACTAGATGTACAGAGTGAAGTTAATTCAAGGTATTTTAGAGAACATGCATATAAAACTAAACATTCAGCATTCCCTGCTTCACTGCTGTTGGTGATATTGGATCTCTTTGCAACTAAAATCTTGAACTCTCCTCTCTTTCCTCCTTTGTATTGAATTCATACCTGTAAAATCTTGGATAGGGCAATGACAATGGGGCAGCTCCTGAAACAAGTCATGAATATCGGCTTGGCTTTTATTGCCTGGCTAAAGACATCCTTTATTTTCAGTGTCTAGAACAGTCCCAATCTTTGTATATCAATGCCTTCAATGCTGGAATAAATCCATTAATCAGCTCTAACCTATTATATATTCTATATTCATATAGTGATGAAGAAGTAGTGTTGTCTAGCTAATATCTGTACAAACTTAATGAAGTTTAAAATTTCTCATAAGGTCATTACTGCTGATTGATACCACACAAAGAAATGGGTCTATGGACATCATTGATTTTCAATGGTAGAAAATTTTAAAACTTTTAATTTTTCCAGTAATGATGTTGAATATGTTCAAAGAAACTGTATTAACCTGAAAGATGCATTCTCAAGTCTCTGCCAGGTCACTGAATCAGACAAACAATACTGTAAAGTCTCCTTCCTTGGAGATATTAAAAACATGAATGAATGTGGTCCTGGGCAACCAGTTCTAGGTGGCCCTTCTTGAGCAGGGGAGCAGCACCAGATGATTTCTCACGGTTTCCTTCAATCTCAGCCATTCTGTGGAAAAGCATCTCTGAAAAAAACATCCTTACTTATACATACCTTCAGCCTGATTTTGAAGAAACAGAATGTAGCTCATGATGCTAAAATTCAACCAGTAGTTTCTGGTACTGTTGAGGAAGAATTGGAGAGATCAGAGGAAGAGAAACAGAAGCAGAGTTCTGGCAAATTGTAATCAGTGGACAGAGATCTACCAGTGCCCTCCTTTCAGACCTGGTAGCTTGGCCCTGCAGGTAGGGCAGTGCCACTCACAGGACAGAATATTCTTTGCTCTCCTGCTTTTTTGATGCTGTCAGCAAAGCATTGATGTGTTGCTAGCAGTGCAAAGATTGTACAGGTATGGTTCAAATCATGTCTCAATTTCTGTGCTCAAATAGCCTTTATAAAAAATTTGGGAAAAGGCAAATAACCCATACAACTTCTTTTGTGACATTCTAAAATAAATATTGGTATTGCCTAGTATAAGGATAGCAAGTGTTTCTAAAACTGGAAGAAAACAGGTAACAGTAGTACATTATGTAGTGGCAAAATGGCTGCTTGTAATTCAAAATAATTAAAGGACTATTTTTTGCTATTAAGTTGGCACTGTAGGGTAGTGAAAATAAATCAAACTAAACATTTTGTCATAAATTTGTAGTAAATAAAGGAAGCCTTGTATTCAGGCAGACATTTAAGTGAGAAACATAATTTTTAAGTTTAGAGTAAGCACGAAGTCTTAAACTACTGAACATTGGTTGGTCTAATGCAAACTTTATAAAGTTTTAATTAAATAATGTCAGAATTATCATTAGGTCTTGTGGGAAAATTTTCTGATGGAACATATTTTTGGCCTTTAAAAATCATTAGCAATTGGATACATATACAAGGCTTTGGCATGATATTTGTAACTCAAATTGGCTAGTATATGGTATACCTACTTAAAAAAAGCCATGGCTCCTTTTACTAAATCTGAATATTGTGAAGAGAAGTAGGCATGCAAAAATTATTTTTAATTTCTGTTTCTGGCTCTATTAGCTAATAATGGATGGGGTAAGTAAATTTACAGTGGATAAAACCTGGAAGTTTAAAGCTTTCTCTTGTGATTTGCTATTTACACTCTTTTGATATAGGATGGTAGGTGGGGTTTACAGTAAACTAAACTAGAAATGTAGCATTAGCTTTTCGGGGTTATTTGCTGGGTTTTAGTGTGTAGGACCGTAGTGGAACCTGAGAAATGAAATTGGTTTCAAGAAACATAATCTACTCAGTTGGCAGTAACCAGTTTAGGTGAATTGTCAATATCTGTAAATATTTTTCAACTGTTTGCTTTTTCAACTTTTTGAAATCTAATACTTCAGAATATAAGTAGTGAAATGCAACAACCAGATGCTTCCAAATTACATTTCTTAGTAGATCGCTACCTAGATGACTTCCAGTTTTTTCATTGTATTTGTCTCATTTTGTGACTAGAAAACAAAGAAAGCTTCCTGCCAACATGCCTGTGATGGCAGCTATCATGTTATTATTATGTTTTTAATTTTTAAAATTATGGTATGAACAAGTACTAGAAGCAACCAGAAAATAAGTAGCCACAAGCATTTTCTAAAGAAGACTTGGGTGGTATACACTCTGTCAATTGTGTCATAGACAGGTAAATAAAATAAATAAAGTAACACAATTTTGATGAACATTGTATATATTCTATTTATTTCCAGGACTTGGCAGTTTTGATTTACCTTATTTAAAAAAATAAAGCATTTATACCATTGTAACCAGAACTTATATTGTTACTTCTGTAACAGAAAACATTGCAAGAAAAAGAGAATAATTTAAAGTTTGACAGAGATCTGTAATTAGTGATTCAATTGCAAGATTTTTTTGTCATGGAATTGTCAATTATACAATATTCCTTTCGACATAAACTGCAGTTAAAGTAGATTATATTATCAGACTTTATCCTGAGATAAAACAAATGTGGCTCATATTTAAATTTATATGGAATGGTCCAAAGAATCCTCAAGCTGAAACTGATTTTAAAAGATTAACTTCAGAAAATCAACACAGTGAATTTTTGCCTCATTCTAATTTATTTTTCTTCTTGTTTGGCTCTGATGAAGCTTTAAAATTTGTATTATTTGAAGTTTTACTTTTCATGAAGAAACTAGTCTTTCTCATTGACCTTAGCAAATGTACTTCTCCTGATACTCATGCAGAGAGTAAATAAAATTTGATGAACTGGGGGATGAAATCTGATTAGGTCCTTTAGCTTTCTCTTCATCTGGAATGATAATGTGGATTTAATTTAAAATTGTTGAAAGCAAAGATCAAAATCAAGAAAAATAGATTACAGCAAAAATAAGTTAAACTGTAGCCCTAAGAAATAAGCTCAAGTAAAATTATACAAAACTTCCACTCAGTAAGAGTGATGTTTTATATTTTTGCATGTATTTGTATTGGCTTTGGGTGCAATTAAATTCTGAACTATATACTGCCAGGAAAGTTTGTTTCCCTCAGGAGTGGAACAGATGGTGGAGATTCTTTTTTTTTTTCTTCTCACCATTTAGAGACCAAGACTGCTGAATCTCTACAAGAAAAAGTATTTATGCCAAAGAAAACTGCTGATGTTGGCCTTAAAGCAGTAGAATTCTTAGCTGTATCTGCTACAGGGTTGTTACTAAGAATCCTTTTAAACAGGCAGTGCACTGAAGTTTTGCTATTAGCAGTGTTTTAATACAGATTTGGTATCTGTCTAATGCTTGTTGTACAGAACAGAAAAAATGTTATTGACTAATAAAACTGCAAGTTTTCACTTAGTATTCAGCCTGTTTGTCAGGATATTACACTGCAAGGAGGGAGCTATGAATTACCATTTCCCAGTCATCACTTTGATAATTAGAAGAATAAAAATCTAAATGCATGGAGAATAGCAGAAGTGTTGTTAATCATGAGCACTCCATACTCTTAATCCCACCTGGAAAATGAGAAAAAAGCACTCCTGGGATGCAGTAAAATGGCAAGCCTTGTATATCACTAAAAAAAATCTGAAAGAGGGGAAAATGTCCTTGCAGTGTTAAATAGTAATTATGGTCAAGAAGTTTCATTAGTGCTTCTCGATTTAAGACAACTGCTGAATGGATCAGTCCTTTGTTATTTTCCTATTCCATCTTCTCTCTCATACAAGTCCTTGCCATTCAAACAGAACATAAAGGTTTTTATAAGTCCCTTATGATGCAAACTATAGTTGTACAATCATCATTTTAGAATATGAGCTCTGTGAGCTTTTAGATTTGCTGTCACTTTATCACAATTGTAGAAGCATCTTGAAGTGTATTTGCTTAAGCAGATGGTGAATGGCCACACTGGGAATATATCTATCTTCTTTACTGTATGATGAAGTTTTAAAGCAGACATTTTTAGCTATGGTAGTTGAAAAAACATACTTTTGTGATAAATCTTGTAGGAGAAAATAAAACTGGGAAAAGATTTAAAAGCACCGAATAATACTGAATGCATGAAATTGGTATAAATTAGATAGTTGAGTAAGCACAAATGACACATACAATATATAAAAATGTTAATGCTTTCTTTCATCTTTTCAGTATTTTATAATTAAAGCTTTTTAAAGGAAATCAAAAATTTTGTTACAGATTTTGATTTCCAAAAAATCCCAAAGTGCTAAGGATTACTGTGAGACAGGGAAAACTTTCTAGTTTATATGGGAGTTTTTCTAACACCATCATTTCAGTAATCTCAGGATTTAATTCAATCCTCCCTACTGAGTCTAATGAAGAGTAGGTTAATTGAAATCAGTCAATTGATGAATATTTGTTATATTGCAAGTGTGAAAGATGTAGAAGGGAGCCAAGGGAGAGAATACTGGGTTAGAAGTTTGAAATAAATAAGCCATTAAAAAATTCACAAAAACTCACAGCCCCCCCCGCCCCCCATGAAAAACTGTTGAAAACACATTGTTTGTACCAATAGTGTGACATAAACTTGGACGTGGTTCTGAAAGAATCCAAGAATTCAGGAAGAATACATATACCAACGATAGAAAGACATTAACGTGTCATGATTAACAGTTGATGGGGGGGGGGGGGTCCCAGGATAAACGAAATAGCCAGTTTAAAAACTTACAAATTTTTGCATTTTTGTAGTTCACAGATAAAGGACTGTAAGTCAAGGCACAATATGTATAGCCATTAGAGTAGTCTTGAAATTCTCTTTGTATAACCAACCTATCAGTTCATCTATTACTTTGACATCAGTTAAAAAATCTGCTGCTTAACTCCAAAAATAGTGTCGAGGAAAAAAAAGAGAAAATCATTGCTTCATTTCTTTGGTTGTTTTACTCTGTAGGCAAGTATTAGTGGTGATGGTGACAATGAAGACGTTTTTAAGCCTCATGGGATATGGGCATGCATCTTAATATTTCTTTTTCATACCATGAATGATGTGTAGATGGGACCACTCTGTGGTGCCTGTTTTGAATGCTTGCTTCTAGAAGATGCATGTCTGGGTATGTAGATTAAAAAGGGTTGTTTTCCTGAACAGTGCTATTGTTTGGATGATAAAAGGGCTGTGACAGTAGGATGAAATGTGCATTTTCAGTCTACATGTGCCAAGTATATTTTCCTGAGTTGTACATAAATTTTTTGCAAAATGTTCTGGACCTTGCTTAAAGGTAAAGAAATTTTTGAAATGTGAATGATGTTGCATGGTAATCTGATAACACAAAACATTCATGCAGAGTTCACGTAATGAAGCTTTGGTATTTGCAGTATTTAAATACTCTTATAATGCATAATTTAAGGACTTGATTTTTCAGTGCCGAATATTGAATAAGGTATTATTATTTCTAAACGACACAGGACAAATCAGGATGAAGGATCTTAATTCTCTGTCTCTTGTGAAAGTGTTGGTACATAAGATTACAAGTGAAGGTGAGATAACTTCATTTTAATATGGTAACCCTTTTTATTTGCTTGTTGGACTGGTAGAAAAGAGAAGGTTCACTTTGCAAGAAGTTGAATGCAAATGTAACAGAAATTACTTGTGGAAGAGAAAACTAACAACAATATTCTCAGAAAATTCTTCCACTGTTACTTTAAAAAAAATATTTTAAATGCCTTTTTTTTTCTAATTGTAATAGTGGCAGGAAATGGATGGACATAGCTTTTCTTTGTGTAGATCTGAGTAGATGCAAGAGTACAAAGCCAGGATGACTAATCCCTACAAAATGTAGAACAAAGTCTAGTAACTTCCCAGAAATGACATAAGTTTAAATTTATTTACAATCTTTATTTATGAGGAAGTCATAAAAAAAAAAGAGAGAAGCTTGTTGTCGAGGTTTCAATTCGAAACCAGGCAGAAACACTAATTTTTGTTTTGGTTTAATTTTGCTAATTTCAAAGGTTTTAATCAAGAGCAAAGCAGGCTTAAGCTTAAAAGTAATAAGATTTTATTAACTAACACTAAAAGAAAGAAAAAAAAAACCCAACAAGAATAAGAACAGAACTTTCAAAACACTTCCTTCCTTACAACTCTTTTTCTTCTTAACTAACAATGTGAAGACAACAACATTCAGAAATCTCAGTCAGTTTTTCACTTCAACAAATAGTCTTTCTTTGGTTCGATTAGAGAGAAAAGTATTCTTTGCTAATGCTATGGAAAGCTTTCTACAAGAAAAGAATTCTTGTGGCTTCATTTCTCACAAACCGCAGGTGCCCGAGATCTGCTTTTGTGAAGTCTTTTCCATCTTTTACAGTTTTTCTTTACAACTGTGTTCTTGGTTCATATCAGCTTATTGGGGTGCATTTTTTTAAGGATGAGCCGTTCTAGCATCCTTTTACTTATTTCTGGAACAGAGGTCTTCTCCTTTTATCCCCAGGAGCCTGAGGTTTCTCATCAAACTTTTAACACTGGTGCCTCTGCTTATAATTGTGGCTAGAATGCTACCACCCCCGAAAGCATTCCATGAACTTACTGGGGAAAGCCCAAAGTCTGATACATCAAGTATATCTGTACTATAGCTTCACAAAAGAAGAGGTTGATTGGTCACTTCCAGTGTTGTAGTGTGTGATTTAAAAAAAAATATTATTTTTTATATCCCAAGTTGTTTGCAACAATTTTTCCCTCTCTTTACTTACTTGAAGTTGCTGAAAGACTGAGAAACTGAGATACTAAAATGTAGTAAAGAGTAGAGTCAGTCCTTAAAAAAAAAATCAAAACCAATCAACAAACCAAAACCCTCAAGACAAGAACATTCAACAAAGAAAAGAAGCTGTCAGACTGGAATTCCTGTCAAGATAAATTGCAAAAAATTTGTCCTACAGGCATTTCACCCTTTTCCTTGGCATACAAATGTTGGCTACTCCAATCTGTGAACTGGCTGGCCTTGTTGTCTCTTAGTCTTAGGATATGAGGTTGGAAAAATAAAGTTATCAGTGTGCAAGTAAAACCTGTACAATTATCTCATTATTTTTTCTGCATTTCTCGCTTATTGCTTTCCTAACTTCAGTAAAGTAGGAAGGTTGTCTTAACTTGATGAAATGTACCTTGATCAATTAATTGACTTGCATAGATTATTGAAAGCACAACTCCTTCTGAATACTCTAAAAGTATCTCTGAATGCTGAGATGAGGCTAGACAGATTTTGGTATGCTTATTTCAAAAAATCCCTATGTTTTGAAGTTCAAATTAGCACATTCTTAACATTAAATTTTTACTGTGTGCACTCTTTAAATACTCCTAAAAAGTGACTCTGAGAATAATGGCTCGGGGGTCTGAAATGTAGGCTCTATTACAATTGTCAGAGAAGTGAATCATGTTCTTCCCTTTAAATTTTTGTGCTTATTGGTAATGGAGGAATAGTCCTGCTCAGCAGAGTATGTAGGCTCAGGTAAAGCTAATACTAGTTATAGAACACTGGGACAGAGATTTCCTGAGGAGTTCCATTTCCTGTTTTCAGTAGAATGAAACATTTAAAGTTATTTTTTGGGTAGGTATATTTTGTGGGTTTTGTTCCCTGTGAGACCATCCTAACTTGGGGAATTTTTCTGCATAAATGACCCAGAGGGATTTATTTTCTCTCCTGAAAAGGATGCACATCTATTATGTGAAACCTCCATCTTCCTTTGTATTTTAGGGAATAAGATACAGAAGAGGTATTCACTGAGTCTGGCAATTTTGTTGTTCTACTTTGTTTTGCATTTTGAAAACTGCATCACTGAGTTTTTTTCCTCTTTTACGTGACAGGTGTGACAGTTGAGACAAATTGCTGTCACACCTTTCAGTGTTCTGTTATTAAGTATTCAGGATCTGCCTGGTCTTACTTGAAGTGTCCTTGGTCAGTGTTTTTTTAAGGCTGAACTTTTCTTTCTCGTCTCCATCGTATCTCAGTATTTGTAGTAGGAATTGTAATATTCTGAGATTTTGATCCTTGTGGTTTTACCTACAGGCAGCTAAACACCGCAGGAAGGTGTTTAGAAAATTAACTCAATCCTAGCCAAAATCAGGACACAGTGGACTTACTTTGTTGTGTAAATTCCAAGGTTTTATTTTGTATGACTTCTTATAGTGCAGTAGTTGCTGAAGCCTGGGTTACCTAGCCAGCTTCTTTGAGTTGGTGTATAAAACTGCTGAAGAAAATTCTTAGGTTTTGAGGTAATTTAAACCACAAAGATTTGAAATAATAGGTGTGTATATGCAAATCAATAAATAGTATTAAATTTATGTTTGTGTATTACTACATATTAGTATGTTTACAAAGACACATTGGCTGTGAAATTGTGTCTTCAGAGAAGGATGATTTACAATTGCTAATTGTGCATAATTTCTCAAAGTGTAGAGTGACAGTATGTAACAGAATTGGTAGTAATTAGCCATTGATCAATGAATGCACAGTATCACAGTTCTTTGGACCTGCTAGGGAGATGAGATACAAATACCATGAGGAAATCACGAGTTCTTATTGGGAATTTCCATGATATTTAAAACAAACAAGAAGAAAAAAAACCAAGACCCCAAAGCAATGAGTTTTAGCTTTGGAAAAAAAAAAAAATGGTAAAAATCTTGGGTGGAATAGGAAAAAAAAGGTTTCAAGTAGTTAAAGAGGATAAGAACATTGCAGTTTATACATGGAGATGAGATGAAAAGTCTTGACGTTTTTAAGGGATGAATGAAAATTGTCTCATTCCTTTTGCTTTTTCTTGTCATCTCAGTGTGGAGAAGTTGCTATGTTTTACCTTGCTCTTAGTAAATATGTTTGTTAAAAAAATAACTTTCCAAATGAAGGATTTATTTAAAGGAACCTTGAGGGTTTCATTGTGCTGCTGAGATTGAGTTTTCATTCATTTTGAATCTCTGTAGGGAGTATTTCCATCAGTATCAACACTAAATGACCAGTTCAGGCTCATCTATGGAAAAAAGTTACTTGATAACCCTCTCTGTTGATATTACGAATCAGACTGCTCTGGGCAGCATTTTTAAATGTTGTGGTGATCTGAATTTTCTTGACTGCTAACAAGATGCAGGAAGAGACATCAAATAGCTTTGGCGTACATTTCAGAGTACAGGCATTTAATAGTGTTTTAACTGCATTTGCAGGCAAATTTTCTTAATGGTACCATTATCTTAAAGGTAGAATCTTATGAACTGAACTATTTTCAATTTCCTCCACTGTCATCCAGTATCAACTCTCAAATACATCTCATACCATTATGAAAGTCATAGCAATTCAGACAGTCTAATAAATATACAATTATTTTCTTAATTCACAATTTAAACACAATATCTTTAAACAGTCTTCCACACAGTTTTCATGGGCTAATTCATAAAATTGTATACATATCTGTAGGCCTTTAGCTGCCTTACTATACTTTGAGAATGCATGATACTTTGCTTGTGATTGCAAATCCAAAAAACGTTTTCATTTTAATTGAGTTTATATTAGAAAAAAAAAAGGAAAAAATTACATTCCCAGTAAATTATCTGGTACAAAAAAGTAGTAAAATACCTGTGGCTAAAGTAACACAGTTTGTCTATAGATAGTCATACTGTGTTAACTTAACAAGGGTGGAAGGGTGTGACATTTCTGATTTAAGGCCTAATTCGAGAGCCCTGTCAGTCTTTCAGCTGACTTCAGTAGGTACTTGAGCAACTCAGTGTTGTGTTAGACAACTAAGAATGCTGGCCAGTTTAAATGACTGAGTTAACTTTACCTCGTATCATTAATTTGTGAACCTGTAGGATTGAGCTGGATATTGTGTACCAAGGGTCAGGCAGGAGATAAGCTCTGTAGAAAACTGCTGCTATGTCATGAAAACAAAATCATTTGCATTTGCCAGTGCATGACAACTCTTGCAATTTTTATGAAGGCACAATATTTCTTTGACTTGATTTTGTCTGCTGGGGATAGGAACTGCATTCTATGGTCTGCCTGAAGTAACATCACTATTATGTTTCTGTTCTGCTTTATTTGCTACTATTGAGAATAATAGGAATTGTGCTTATCTGGTGGAGTTATATTAGTAGTAGTTAGTAGAAGAGGCATGTAGCATGGCCAACAAAAGACAAAGTTGTTGGGGGAGTGTCTGTGTGTGTATTTACTCTCTCTTCTCCCTCTCCCTTTCTCCCTTTTGTCATAGAATCGCAGAATGGCTTGGGTTGGAAGGGGACTTAAAGGTTTCTAGTTCCAACCATTCTGCCAGGGGCAGGGGTACTATGGGAACCCAGGACATTTCTCTGACTGTCCTGGAAAATATATAAGTCACAAGAATTTAAGTAGAATGATAGTTAACATATCACAGGGTGAAAAAGTAGAATTTTGGGGTTTCAAAATGTGAGTTTAAGGGACAAAGGTGGAGGATTTTGGGCATATCCCTGCCCTTCTTCTTGGTCTTTTAGCCTCCATCTTCTGCTGTGGTGGTGGCATATTTTAATTGGTTTAGAGAAGAGGCACACTGTTCAACATAGTTGATAGGTATTGGAGAACTATTGTAAATAAAGTGTACGTAGTTTTTACTATAAAAGATAACACTACTCAAAGGAGTGGGGAGTTTGGCACAACCTGACCTGGAAGAAAGATCTCAGCAGGCCAGAGCACGAATGTACAAGATAACAAGAGCAATAAACAATCCTTGAACAAGAGAACAGATGATCTCGGGTTGTTCTTCTGACGCAGGGCTGGGGAAACAGAGACTTTCACAGATTCAGGTTCACAACAACAGAAAACAAAAGCCCGACAGGGTCCCACCCATTAGACTGGGTTACTCAAAGCTGCATCCAGCATGACCTTGGACACTTCTGATGGCAGACAGGTGTAATGTCTTTGTGTCACAGAGCAGCTCTGCTTTTGTTATGTCCCTCTGTGGAGCACACTTTATACACTACAGGATAGTCTTCCTACAGTTGCTTAACCAGATAGCAGCTACCAACCACCTCCTCAAAGTGAAAATGAGGCAGTCAAATGCCTGTTTTTTCCCAATGTATACTTTCCCAGAGTGGGCTTACAAATGCCATATTTAAATGCATCATAATAAGTAAAATTACATATCTGAAATGGTCTGAAGAAGTGTGCACAACAAATTAGTTTTGCTGTGCACAATATAGAGTTCTAATGGTATACTAGTAGATGATTTATAGTTTTGAAGTAGCAAGTTTGTACTCATAAAAAAAAAAAAAATCCCTGAATTATGAACATTTTTTGATGAGACAGGTGCTCAGCGCAGTAGACTACTCACATGTTCTAAGAAGAAAGGATCAATACCTTTCCAGCCATACTGAGAACAATGTCCAGCAGGGGGAAAAGAGACTGAAAATGAAGTCTGAGAATGAATGTCAGTGATGGATGAGAGAAAAAATCCCTTAAGAAATATAATCAGAGTTCTATCAGTAGGAACAGATTAACCTGTGACTTAGGCAATTCTAATGCAAATAGTTGTAAAACAATATATCTCTGTAAATCAATATGAAGGAAGAAAAAAAGCATAAGATTTAAACCCAGAAAAATAGAGAAGTAAGATGCTATAAAGCAAATAATATCAGATTTGCAGATTGCAGTCTGCAGTGCGGTTTCTTCTATGAACACAGCATCCATGCCTTGAGCAGGGAAAGGGCTTTTGGAATCTCTGGAAAAATGTTGTCTTACATTACAGCCTGTCATTGATATGAAGAGTTGTTCTATATTTAAAACAGATCTTTGAAAGATCCATTTCTGAGCTCTAGATCCTTCATGTGATCTTTCAAAAAGAAGGAACAATGCTGTTTTGGCTAAAGAGTTGAGAGCAGTAATGATCAAGGTATCCAAGATGTCCCTTGGCAGATCAATGAATAAAAGATCCAAGAGGAAAAGCAATTTCAGGAAAACTACATGGGAACTTTAATTGAATAGGCAGTCACTCTTTACGCTACCATAATCCTTAATATGGAATTTGTAATTTATGGGCTAGTGATTCTTTCAATAAATTAATTAGATAAAAACCCCTTGTGTTCCTACCACATTTAACATAAAGAATTTCTGAAAGTATAGTCTGCTTTTGCACAGCACTGGTTTGATGCTGGATGGCAAAATGGACTTTGAAAATGGAATACAATTGTAGGTTAGACAAGGGAGAGAAGTAGGTGTGGTGACGCTTGTTCAATTATTTTTATATGGAAGTTGCTAATGTTCAAGCATAAAAAATACTGGACTGACCTTTTTTGTAAGGATTTTAATTTTATGCATGGAAAAATATTGTTTTCAGGAAATAGACAAATTTATGACAAATATTTGATTAATAAGCACAAGCTATGCAAAGCATATTTTGCCAACATCCATTTCATATTTTGTGGTACATTATGCAGGGTATAACTGTTAACTTTTGTAGTTAGAGTTAATTATTCTTCTATTTTCTAAATAGTTTATGAGCTGCAAATATCCATGATAAGTTGGCTGGAGTTTCATTTTATAAATTTGAAGGTATTGTTTGAATTGAACTGATGATCAGATGTTTGGATTTTACTTGCTTTGTGGTTTATGACTTGAAGAATATTACTTAGCTGATGTTTCCATATGGAATATATTTTTTTTCATCACAGCAGACTTAATGATTCCAAAGAAGGTTGAAAAATGAGTGTGTATGGGTTTTGTGATGTCATGAAGAATGATTATAAAATATGTTTATAGATAGCAGTAGGAATAGCATTGCATTGGAAGTTTTAATTGTGTTTTCTGCTTAACAGTACAGTCTACCTTACTGCTTCAGACACGTTTTGTTATCTGTCATTTTTATGCTTTAGAAAGAAAACTTTGAATTTTGTGTACCAACTCCATTTTTTTGTCCTTTTCAAAAATTTGCTCAGTTTTGTCTGAACCTATTGGTTAACTTGTGCTGTTGCATGCTTAGTGGAAGTTAGATTTGGCACAAGGTAATCGCCAAAGATTTAATCTGAACAGAATGTGTGGACGTTCAGAGATGGAAAGTTTGCACAGATATCTCTTTTGTTGTTGAGTTCCTGCTGGAACTTAATTAGAGTAGAGAACAAAGGAGTAGGTACCTGTGCCACTCCTCACAGCAACATGAAATTATAGAATGTTTTTGGATGGGAAGAGACCTTGAGATCAACTGGTTCCAACTGCCCTGCCATGGGAAGGATGCCATTCAGGAGACCAGGTTGCTCAGGGCCCTGTCCAACTTGGCCCTAAACACAGAATCACAGAATGTGCTGAGTTGGAAGGGACTCACAATGTTCATCAAAGGCCAACTTCTGGCCCCACATGGGACAGCTCCAGGAATCACACCATGTGCTTAGAATGTTATCCTGACATTTTTTGAGCAACATCAGTCTTGGAGCTGTGACCAGGCCTCGAGGAGCCTATTCCAGCACTTAACCACCCTTTGGGTAAAAATCTTTTTCCAAATATTTGACCTAAACCTCCTCTGACACAACTTCATGCCATTACTTCATGTCCTATCACTGGTCGCTCCAGAAAAGAGGGCAGTGCCTGCCTCTCCCCTTCCCTTCATGGGGAGGTTGCAGATGGGGATGAGGTCCCATCTCAGTCTCCTCTTCTCCTGGCTGAACAGGCTGAGCCGCCTCAGACACTCCTCATTCAGCTTACCTTCAAGGCCCTTCACCATTGTTGTTGCCCTTCTTTGCACATTCTTTAACACTCTAATGGCCTTTTTGTATTGTGGTGCCTAAACTGCACACAGGATTCAGGATGAGAGCAGAGCAGATCAGGACAATCCCCTCCCTTGCCTGGCTGTGCCTGGTGCCCCCCAGAGCAGGGCTGGCCCTCCTGGCTGCCCAGGCACAATGACCCATGTTCAACTTGCTTTTGACCAGGACCATAGATCCCTTCCTGCAGTGCTGCCTTCCAGCCCCTCAGACCTCAGTCTGTCTGTACATCCAGGGATGGCTCTCCACAACCTCTGTGTACAACCTGTTCAGTGCTTCTCCATAGTGAAGAATTCATAGTGAATAATTTCTTCCTAACATCCAATCTAAACCTGTCACCAGAGTTTAAAACCATTTCCCCTTTTCTCGTCACTATCTGCCTGTATACAAAGTCCTTCTCTATCATTTCTTTAAGTACTTACCATATCATTTGCAAGTATTTCTTTCAATATGATGGCTAAAATAGATGCAGCATTAATAATTCTGATAGTTCCACATCCTCAGTGACAAATTTCTCCTGTCTAGGTTTGTTGGGTGTTTTTCCCTTGTAAGGGCATAATCCTATTAAAATATCTGTACTAGGAAATGTGTTACATCCGGAGAGTGATCCAGTTGATGTTCCTTTAACAAAAATGGCTATTTAAAATACCATGGTATTGGATTTTTAGTGGTTGTTTTTTGGTTTGGGTTTTTTTGGCTGATTAATTTTGTTTGTTTTTCTTCCTGTTTTTCTACTAATGTGCTTGAGAAAACTAGCTTATGATGACAGCTGCTCCGTAGACAGCATAATATGTATCTGCCCTATGAGAGTAACCATTCAGTTTCTCTTAGTATCAACTAGATAAAATGTTAGTCTGCTCCACATTCTAGGTTTAAAGATTTTAATAATTTCATACTTTTTAATTGATATTTAAAATATTCTATACATTAAAACTTGCAATTTAAAGATATGTTGATCTATGGAATTTAGGATTGTAGGGAATTAGTTGTTGGATTTTTATTTTCTTTTTGTTAATTTCTTTGTGTTAAGAGGTAATAACTGACTGTAAGACAAGTTCATGTTCTTTTTTTTTTGGTCAATACATACATATTAATTTCAGTAGGATAAACACAGTTTAAAACATAAATTCCTTATTTAAAGTGTCCTAAATGTGATTTTTGGGGTTTTAGACAGTAGATGATAGGTTTGCTATTGTAAGACAGGTAAATATTACTGAGAGATTTTTGGGTTACCCAAAACATTTCTGAATCTCTCCCCTCATGGACCCTTCACGACAGTGGGATTTTCCAGGCTGTTGGGTCTGTCTCCTGCCTTTCAGGAGGGGTCACAGAAAGCTGACTCCGCTAAAGTCACTGAATGTTTCCTCATTGGCTTTTTTATGGCCAGTAAATTTCTTCACAGAAGGAAGGAAAGAAGTGGTAAGGTGGCCAAAGTAATACCAGGTATCACACCACTTGTTTCATTGTCAATTGGCATAATGCATTCTGTCCTTACCTTACTTCATCAGTTTACAGGAAATTACTTCTTTATAACTTAAATCTAATTCCAATGTTTGAAGAAACCAATTTTGAAATTACTGTGTTTTCTGGGCAGAGACTGTGGCTTTGGTGGCAAGGGTTTGCATGAGGGGGTAGAAAAATATTATTTATTAACTTTTTAATTGATACTGGCTCAGAAAACTCTTGTAAGTAAACAGTGTTTTGGTATAGTAGCCTTTTAATATTTACAATGAAGTTACCCTCCCATTAATTTGTGTATGGTTTGGATTTTTTTTCAGTTTCATTTTGAACAGAGTTTTCATCAAAAAAAATTGACTAGCAGGCACCTCTGACTGCATATAAACTTCACTACAAGTTATTTATTTCTATCAACCTGTAGCTACATGTTGAATGCAATAAACTAGTAAATTCTTTGGAAAAAATAACTTCTTTAGAATTAGCATGATGAAACCTTGTTTCACTCCTGTCTTATGATAAATAAAATGTTTATTGACACAAAATTAATAATTGATTTTATTTTAAAAGTTGAAACAACAGAAAAACCTCTTGAGAATTATCAAGGATATAATTTGCTATAAACTAATCTGTTTTGTCTTAGACTTATTTTATGCATGCCTGTCCTCAGACTAAAAGATAACAAATGGTAGAATGTTGTTTTGTTTCAACAGTTTCAAGTTCCAAATCTTGCATAGATAATAGCTAGTAACTATAGAAACAATTGATGTCTAGTTTGGCTGATATAGCTAATATTTTATCTTGCTTTAATAAAGCCATCCCTCTCAAAGCTACCATATGACCTATGCTTCTGATACTTCCTCAGTGTATACATGTATACCTATCCAGCCATAAAATGCATGAATTTACTTACTATAATTTTACATAGAAATATAAGGATAGCAACTGAAAACCTAAGTTTTTTTAACACATTTTTATTTCTCTCCCACACATACTTTCATAGCTATATTTCTTGAGATTCCAAGCAATCTACTCAATTGTGATTTTATAGCTCCCCTTCTTTTTTTTTTTTTTTTTTTGAGCATTAAATATTAGTACTATTTTTCAAAGTAAAATTGTATGCTGGGGGAGGGGAGAGATTGGTTTTATTCCTCTGTGTACTTACGCAGTTTGTCTCCTTGGCTGTCTTAACTTTTATTTTTCCTTTATGATAATTTCTTCTTCATTTCCCTTGTATATTGCTTTGTCCATTCAGTTTTACATGATTCATCAATGAAAAATAGACTTTGTTTACAAATTTTTATCTGTATTTTGCTCTTTTTCAGCTAACTTTTATGCCTGGGTAGCTTTTTTTCTTTTTCATTTGACTCAATGTCATCTTCAATTTTTTTCCAATCTGGACGTAATATAAAATAGCAATGAACTTTCAGTGCCAAGAAACACAAACCTATAGTTGCTGAGTCTGAGAAACTTTCAAATATATCTTTATTTTTTTTTTTAATACTGTTCCATGGCTTAGCTTTTCTGCTGGATGTGTGGGTGCTATAGCACATACCTCACTGACTTACATTATGCATATTACTCTTGGCCTATAATATGGTAAAATCAATTAGATCATACATTTTGTAGTTTGAGAATAGTGAATACTTATGAAAAAAGAAGCAAGAGTTAGAAGATGGATTGTGTCATTCTCACAAGTAGGTCTTCCCAGATTCTGGTAACCAGGAGTTTAAGGACTGGGAACTCCCAGCTGGCCTGTTCTGAAGCCAATCCAATTTATGCTTTTTGTTTTATGAAACATTCTGTAAGAAAGAATTTTTAAATTGAATTGTGCCATATGTGGAAAGGTCTTCCTTTTAGGTTTTAAATCTACTGAATAGAAAATTTATTTTCAGATCCATTCTTTGTGTGAAACAGTTTATTCATGACATGACTATACCCTGCATCCTGGGGATTTTCAAGCTATTGAAATACTTTTTCTCTGCCAGATCTTGCCTTAAAATTTTTTCTGAGATACACTGGGAAATGCTCCTCTCAGAATACAGCTAATTGAATTTGTTTTACTTGTATTACTGTTGCTGTTCTCCTTGATTTTTTTTTTAATTATTATTAATGCAGCATTGTATAGTAGTTAGCTTCAGCATATCAAACTCTATGGGGCTTGGGCATCAAATGTACATCATTTTCAAAGTAAATGTCCTAGTTCTCTTTTCTAATAGATAAATGTTGTCACATAGGATTTTGATTCTGGTGTTTATTTTGGTGTTTAGATAGATAGCTTTCCATAAATAATTGTGGAAAATTACATTTAGACAACAACAGTGTAAGGTTAAAATCTATGGTGGTAGCAGAAGAAATGTGTTGGAAAGATTCATTTAAACAAATAGTAGTAGAAGAAAGGGTGTAATAAGGCATGACAATCAAAAAATGTTTGAGGTATGTGATGTGGGTACACCAACAAGAAACAGACAAATGCAGAGAAACCCTCATCATAGCCACACATTTCTTCCAATCCCAGCCAATTCCACCCTAATCCCTTAGAGAATAAGGACTGAGTTCTTTCTTTGTTTTATTTCACTGTCCCTCTAGAATTGTAGTTTAACATTTCAATGCAAAGAATATGTATGTGCATTTCTTTAGAGAGGATCCGAGAGCTCGTTGCTGCCAAAGTATGTGACTGTCACAAATATCCGAGTTAATTGCTTGGAATCTGGCACAGAGTCAGAATTTTGGTTTTGTGTCTTTCACCTGTAGGGACTGCTTCTGCTAGATGTATTCAGAGCTCTGTTGAAGCAGATATATTTTCTTGAAATGGAGGTGTAGGTGTCCCTCTTGCATTCATCATGTGGTGGGTAACAAGAATCAGGTGCCCCTTCTGCTTCATTTGGGATGTAGACTACCTCAACTATTGTAGCTCACAACAATATCTGTTAAGTTTGTAGGCTGACCTCTTCTGTTGCGAAGCCATTGTGACAGTCAGTGTGTCAGAAATAGTCTCTAGGTTGCTGGTTGGAGCAGTAATGTGGGAGGATCAAGTCCTAATTATTCCAGGTACTATTTTAAGGTACAGCAGTTCAACTGAAGAGAAAGGTAGATTCTTCATAATACTCTTAATTCTCATAGCTGAGGAATCTTCCTGGAGATGTGGCACCTTAGAAGGAATAATTTGTCTAAAGAATTTTTTTTTTTTTCCTACAACATCTATGAATATCTCAATTGTAAGAAATATTCCCCACTGTTTTATTTATTAAAACCTCACTCCGTTTCTGGATGCACTGTGACTCTAAGGGCTTTTGTAAACAGAATCTTCATTAATTTGGAGAGTTTAATACTGATTTGAAACGGTCTAACTAAGGGCAAAATGTGATCCCAAATGTGCTTTGATATGAATATGGTGGTTATGATAGAATCTCTCAAATTTTCTTAACTATGACTATTAGAGCTAAAAGCTTTAGGGATATAGTTAGCTGGCTTGCCATAATTAAAGCAATTTCTTATTGTAATCTGCCTTTAGTCAGGCATACCTGAGAGCTGAAATTAACCTTTTTAAAATTCCCATCTTTCATGCCTGAGAGGCCCTTGAAGTGTGAGTGTATTAGAATGACTTTTTGCTTATTTTATTCTGCAGTAGAGATTATTTTTCTTTTCATAGCGAGCTGTTGTTTAAGTCAGCTCTCTCTGAAGTATGTCTTTTGTATATGTACATTTGAGTCTGGATAAGCTAATTATTTACAGAATAAATTTGACCTAGTTTGCAAGAAAGATAGACTTTGATTTTGATTATTTTTCTAGTTCTGTTCTCATTTACAGTTTATTATAAATATTTGCTATTATAGATAGAATTTCCAGTCAGAATACCCTCAAATATTCACCTGCTATTGAAAAACATATTTTGTAGAAATTGGTGCTACAGACACAAAATACTAAACAGTAAAAGTCCTGAGATACCATTTCTCAGCACTTCACTTGATACTTTTGTTTGGGAGTTTCTGGTATTCATGCTCTCTCTTGGCTTTTTTCCTTTTCTCAGGCATTAATATACATCACTATTTCCTGCTATATCCTAATTTTGTTCCTGTCCTGTGTGCTTCTTGGCTTCTTTATGTGTTTAAAATCCTGGAATTTAAGTCCTACCTTTAAATTTTCTAGGGAAGCTTTTCTCAGTGTCACTGAGAGATAATTGCACCAAGTACTTTTACTCTAGTCTTAGAATATTTTCCCATTTAGTTAAATGTTTCATTTTTGTTACCTTTAGTGTTGTTTGTTTTTTTTTTTCATATGGCAATTAAATATTCCTCAACAACATTATTTAACCTTACTGTTGTATTTGTATTCTTTGGCTCTTTTTGGTTGTTGCTGAAGGCATATTTAGTTCACCTAAATCTTGTAACATAAAATTCCCTCAGGCATTGCAGTTCTTTACTGTTCTTCAAATCTTTTTTTAATTTCCTGGTGATATGCCCAGAACTGAATATGCAATTCCAGAAGCAGCTGTAGAAGTGCAGGATACCAAGTGCTGAAACACTGATGTGTGTATCTTTTGATATGCACAGCCTAATGCAGCAAAGCATTTTTTTCAACCGGTTCACATCAGTAAAATATATTGTTTTTCTTAACTCCCCTGATTTTGTGTTTCTCTGAAAATTTTTTATTTTTCTTCTAAAACTTTTCCAAATTATTTTTCCCAGTCTAATGCAATTTCATTATCTTCAGGTTGTGTTGTGAAAATCTTGGTCTCATTGATATTGCTTTATCTCTGGTGCGATTTATGTATTTCTTCAGCTTATTACTTATTGAATCTTCTAGGTTATTACTGAGGATGCTGAGCACTAGGCCTGGTAAAGTTCTGTATATCATCCTAGATGGGGCCTTTCACCATTCAATACACATCATGTCTTAAAACTCTTTTGAGCATAGATTATTAACATTTTCCTCCTCACTAATTCTAATAAGTGTGAATTAACTTTGTAACTGTGCTAAATCCCTCGCTGAAATAGGAAGTTTTCATTCATTGGATGGCTTTGTTTACCTTTTCTCTGTGCTCCTCTGAATAGAAGGAAATTCAATCGGAAATCATATTTCAAAATTGAATGACTGTTTCTTCCCCCTAGATTGACACAGTTTTTTACCCTTTCATTTTAAAAGTAACATTTGATACTGCTTTCTTATACTACTTTCTCATATTATTAATTGCAGACTAGCAAACTAGGCTGAATTTGATACAAATGACAGAACGTATTTTTTAGATCTAATTCTGTAAAGCCAAGCATATGCTTACAACAGTTCTAGGAAAAGAAACCATGAACACTCTTCCTCTCTAACCAGTGTTGTATGTCTCCTCTCATAATATGCAGAATATAGTTTTCAAGGCTCTAAGTAGTCATTTATTCAGAATATAACTTAATTTTTCATCACTGAAGACACATACCTAAGACTTTCCAAGGTATGAGATATTTAGTTACAGGTGAGTGGGTGGTCTAGTCTAGAAATCTCTACTTGGACACTTTCCTGTGAGAATAATGAGCTCTCTTCCTCTCAGCACTAATTCTTCAAGCTATTGTGAGGATAGGTGGAAAGAAGGCAATACTGAAGGGAAAAGCCAGCTCAGGAAAGGAACATACCCTATAAAATGCCTTCCAAGTACACTGTTTTGATTTTTATCTGAACATGTAAAACTTTTTAATATATTATACTGAGTTAAGGGTGCTACCCATTTGTTTGAGCCTGAGCATTTTTTTCCCTGAGTGCTGTCTGTATTGCAGACCTAATGACATGGATTAGCACTTGTTTCTTGAATACAATATGTGATTGGTATGTCCACTGAAGTCAGATTAAGTTCAAACTAAATAACATTAGTTTACACTTAAACTTTATGACATCCTTAATAGTTTATTTATGTTATTAATATTTTAAACATAATATAGAGCCAGTTAATGTGTGCTACCATGTTGCTCTTCTGTAGCTGGGCTGGATTTCACAGGTGCATGAAGGACATTTCTCCTGCACACTCAGAGCAGAAGTAACAGTGCATTATAACCCCTCACTTAGAAAGAATAAAGGACATATTTATCCATAAGTTTCATAGCTTTTCCCTAGAATGTCAAAGTAAAAATAGCTGCTCAGGATCTTATTATTGACTCTTCAAGTTTTATGTCTTTCTGGCCCATCCTCTGTCATACAATCAGTCCCTTCTCATGGAGTAGTAGCTCACCTGGGTGCAACAATTTCAGTCCGTTCTCCTATAATTCTCTGCTGATCAAAGCTGCCATTGTTCTCTTATTTCCTTTATAGCTCCTAACTGCTTTTGTCTCACCAATAGGACACTTTATTATGTCTGGACAAGAAAAATACTGAAATAACAGTGCTGCAATGTAAAGATCAATTCTAGATCTCTTCCCATAATGTCCTTTGTCCTTCAGGAAAAGCAAATGGGCATGTGGAGGGATTAATCCCTTTGTGGTCTATAGTCTTTCTGCTTGTGAGCATGTTTGTTGAAGCAGAAATCTTGTTATTTAGGTACCAGAGTCAATAAAATCTATGTTGAATATGTTATTTTTGCTTATTATTATTTTCACACTGGGTAATGCTGGAGGAATTATTGCCAGGAAAAGCTACCTTTGTAGTTGCAAAAGGAATCCTCCACCCAGTCAGGTTTCAAGGAGTGTGCTGGAGACATTCTTTCCATTTATGGTAACAAAAATGCTCCAGAAACAATAGGAAAGATGTTAAACCCCTTTAAAGCCAGTGGATTTTGCATATGTTATTATATGAAGCATAAAATAATTGTAAAATTTTTAAAAGTACAAAAATGACAATATTGCAGTCCAAATGATTAAATTTTGGCATGGTTAGAATAATGTAAAGCAGGATGCATCATGGAAAATGCTAAATTAATAATTCTACAGAGAATGGCCTTAATAGCAGCTCTCCCTTGGCAATGAAGTAAAGGCAATAGTATTTAGCTCCTGTATGGCATTTTTAATTTTCAAAGTACTGCACTTATTTAGTAGATTTGATGGGGGGGGGGGAACAATTCTTTCTAAAGCTCTTGAATTACTTCACATTTTCTCTTAGGACTGAGTAAGGAACCCTTTACAAGGAAGAAGAGCTTAGAACTAGAAAGAGTTTCTTCTGTCCTTTCAGTAGAAAGACCTGTGTAATTCCTTTAATGTATTCTGAATATAAATGATGCAAATGGCGTGACTAGAAGTGGAAACATTTTCAGAAAGGTGGAACTGGGGATTACAAAATGTTCTACCATGGAATCCTTCTAACCAGCAGAACAGATAAGTCATAATACAGTTTTCATAGAATGAAACTATAATCTAGGGTTCTGGAAACTAAAGGCAATTTTCTCTTGTATCTCTTCTCTCAGTGAAATAAGTTTGACAAATTTCTTAGATTTTTTTGACCATTCAAAGTCATACAACTCTAAAAGCTCTTATAAAAATAAACCAATTTATATAACTGAAGGGGAAAAAAAAAGGGGGTAGATGCCCTCATGAGATCAGCATTGACCTTTAGAGAGTTAGTCCCTACAGAAGAAACAGGTTTTTGCCCTTTTTTTCTTTTTTTTTTTTGTTGTAGTTCAATAGGAAGGGATTCTTTCAGAAGCTTTCTTCATTACTACTGAAGATTATCTATAATTAAGTAAAAATGAGATGGAATGAACATACGGCAAAAAACTGTAAACATGTTTACACATTTTGATAAACATTCCTGCATTTTTTCCTCTTGTAGCATTGATTCATCTGCATCATACTAAATGGAAATGAGCAAGATGTAAAATTAATCCACCCTTGTAACTATCTGAAGAGAGTAATTATCTGATGCTTACAAGCTGTTTCTAGAATAGATCCTTTCCAAGCTACATTAAATTTTATTGTGTTTGAGTTTCAAATTACAGTGGATCACGTTCTTTAACAATGTAAATGCTGTAGATTCATCAAAGTCAGTGGAGCCATAGAGATTTTTCTTTTACAGGAACAGTGCCCCAAAGTATCTAGATCTCCATTGCAATTTTGATGTTGCAATAGGTGATAGCAATTTATGTGTGCTTATTGTGAGAAATCAGTGTATGGACAACTTGTGGTGCCCAGTTAATTTTGTTCGGTCCCCATATCACGAGTGTTCAAACTGTGGAGCTGTGGAACCAAGCCCTTAGCAAGCATCACACTGTTTGCATAGCAGAAGCTCAAGAATATTCAGATTTGACAGCTAACTTTATGCCAAATAAACATAAAAGAAAATATTCTCTTCTGAAAAATCATTTTAAGACTTTTGTCGAATGGAGAATGGGAAATTGCCAGATTAAAGGATAAAAAGCTAACAAAGGATTTACTGTGTTTTTATTCTGTGTTGGTTTTGGTGGGGGTTTTTTGGTCTTTTTTTTTTTTTTTTTTTTGGGGGGGGGTTCTTTTTGGGTTTTGTTTTGGTTTTTTTTTTCTGGTTGGTTTGTTTTATTTTTGGGTTGGGTTTTTTTGTTTTTTGTTTCAGAGAAAGTGAAATGGCTGTCTTAACTTGAGGCAGACCAGATCAAGAAAAGCTAAAGAAAAGACATCTGGATCTAGTCCCAAGAAGCTGTTATCCTGATACTAATACCCTGTACTAATAGCCTGCAGACTGGGATCTTAAACCTAGAAAGCTCTCTTATGCTAATTTCTGAGATAGGCAAGAGATTGTTTTTATGATAAAAGTTCACATACTCATCAGTAATAATCAAGTATTGTTGCAGGAACCTGTGGAAAATACTAGCCAAGCCAGGTCAACGCTGATAGAAATTTCATCTATTAAAATAAAATTTAATTTGAGAGTTAAAAATTCAAACATTTAAAGATTGTTTTTTAATTCGTATCTAAGGTATTAGAAATCTTATGCTAACACATAGTAGGAGGAAACACATTGACAGGGGGCAAGGACCAGAGAAATAGCACTTTTTGCAGTAGTTTGGACTTCGGGTGACATAAAAAGCTCATGAAATTGCACCTTTACCATTTTCAGGTTTTTTCTTTTACATCTGTGACATAGTTACTTCATAATATTACTTAAAAGAAAACCCCAACAAACTCACAACTTTAAGAAGACTATGCCAAGAACTTCTGTATGAGGTGCTGAAGAAATGATAGGAGACAAACAAGAGTCTAGTTACATAAAGCTGCGTATGAGAAATACTAATCAATTTCTCAACAGTAGAGAAACTGGAGAGTTTGTAAGGATCTAATATGATAACAAATGTCTTCCTGAAAGTTCATAAACTTTCCTCCAACTTTTTTTTCTGAAAACTGGTAGAGAGAACTGACAGAATAAGCCAATAATAAGCCTGGACTTTGAAAACTTTCTGAAAGACCTTGACCTTCTGTGAGTGACTCTCTCTTTGTTAAACTTGTAGCACATTCCAAACTTGTTTTCCAATAGTGCAGTAATAATTTTCAGGCCATCTGAAAGCGTGAGTGATGTGAGTATATTATCTCTCTCTGAACATAATTACTAATCAGATTATATTTGAGAAATGAAATGTAGCTATTAATACTCTGTAAATCAAAGGGATTCTTTAAGTGGAAATGGAGTCCATTTGTGTTAGAGAAATGAGGCATAAGAGAATGGTTTATGGAAACCTAACCTCTTTTCTTTTAATTTTCTCCCAGTAATGCTGCATTTATATTTTTGGTATTCAGCTCCGTATAGTATTAAAAGATAAATATGTTAGCAACATAAAAGCTCCACTTTCAGTAAATACCGATGATGAGATTTAAGTTCAATTGCAGTATCAATTAGAAATAGAAGTTCTCAGTCAAGACTTTCCTAGACTTTACCTTGATGGTTTGCAGTGCTTGTGGCCTGATTTTGATCTCAACGATCTCTTCAAGCTTTTTTTTCAAAAATTTTTCTCATTAAAAAACCTGTCCACTCAGGTTCAAGATTATTAAATGAGTCCTGTCAAAAGTCTCATTTGTCCTGTCATAGATGATTCTGGCCAAATCAGTGCCTGGACATTAATTATCCTATCTTTTCAGGCTTGTTAGTGCATTTATCACCATTCTCCCTCTCCTGAAACCTGGCCTTTGTTTCTCTCTATGCCCTGTTTGTGAATAGAGATGGGATAAAAGTGGGAATTAATAGATTTTGGGAAGCCGTAGTCCCAGGAGCTACTGAGAAATATAGGAACCCTCCCATTGGTGTCCATGGATACTGAGAAAAAGCAAGTTGAGTCCTTGCAAGCCTTTAGGGTTATGGGAGCTAGTCGTCAATACCAGAACATTGTTTGAACATTCTTAGGTGATTCCCACCTTGAGAATATCTCTTGATATCTGTATTGGGATTTTCATTTCATTTTACTTACGCTAAATTGAAGAAAAATTTTATCTTGTTTCCCCTGTAAAGTGTTACAGAAACCACTGATGAAGAGTGCTATATAAAGGTTTCTCCAAGAGAAAGAAACTTTAAAAAATGTGTCCCATTGAGGAAGGTCATTAAACTCAGTAGCACTTGTTTACCCTGAGTTTTCTGGAAAAAAAAAATCCAATGAGACTTACATTGAATAAGCTAGCTTTTCTTAGCCAGTGAAACACCCAAGGCAGAAAAAAAAAAATTCTGTTCTTTCATCTCTAAGGACTGTAACACGGTAGGCAGAGGCTTAGTACACCGCTTTCTCTAATTCTTTTATTATTGTGAATTATCTTCTGCTGACAGCTTATAAACTTCTTTACAATAAGAATAATTCTTGATACTTGATCTATCTGCTGCTGCATCAAACTGAAGATCAAAGTGTTCTTCCTACATCTTGTTCTCTGTGAGTGTAGGGTTGCTTTTAAAAAAAGATTCCAGTTATTCCTTTGTTATTTGATATTACAATAACTCTTACCATGTGACTTTCATTTTTGCCATTTTGAAAGCACCAATACTGGCTGCTTTAGAGAAAATGTAAGAGTAAAACTGTGCAAAAAAACCTATAAGTTGTTTATGATCATAAGCTTTGATTATGATTTAACCACAAACAAGTTGGAAACTTGTCAGATTTCCCTTTGTCCAGTTTCAAAGCTGGTATTTTTCTTATGAATGGGATCCTATAGGTTATCATCATCTCCATCTCATTATATGTATGCTTTATCCAGGATATTACCCACTCTTACAGCCTTTGCTTCCATATTGAGGTCACTTCCTAAATTTTTTGATAAAGAACCTTGCTCTTTTGAATTGTTGGTAAAAAATAAAACAAACCTAAACCAACCACACAAAATTCTCTTCTATATCTTATGTGATAATTGCCCTGTTCTTGTTACCTTTAATAAAAGATGTTAGAAGAATTCTTTTCAGTGGAAAAATGACATATTCCCTAGAAATGTGTAAAACTCTGCCTTAATGCCACTTACTGTCATTGCCAGATGAGAAGTCACAAAGCCCCATAATTTATTTTTCTGGCTTTAATACATGGCTTTTGTAAACTCTTGAGGAAAGCTTGTTTGAAGAGACACTGTGAGCCATAAGAAATGCTGGTAAATTAGATTTATGCGGTTTACTTTACTAGGAAGTACTGTGCAAAATAAACCCTGAGTGTGTGATTTTAATACTGCATGAAGGCTTTTGTCCCTAAAGTAAAACAGTGACAAAAGTTTATAAAATGGTTTTCTTTCCTTGCTAGATGAATGAATCTGGGCTTTTAGACTCAAGGTGTGCACTGTCTCTCATTGTCAGATCCCTTGCCTGTCCTTATAGGAGTAGGAAGGAAAAGTGGCATTGTTGGGATTGAGCTTATTATCAAGGCTGCTTTGAGTACTGGGCACAGTTAGGCGGTAACTGGGCAGCTGCTGCACACAGGGACAGTCTTTTTGTTGCTTCATGGCACTGTGCACTGAAGCTTCAGAGCAGGCTGTGTGTGAGGTGGTCACTGGTGGTGTCAAACACCAGTGTTGAGTGTAAGAGAGATGACACTGCAGTGCAGCATCTCTAGCCCTGCTTGGCCCAGCAGGCAGTTCCTTTTACATACCAGCACTGCAAACGAGTGAGGGTTAGCAAAATGTGTCTGTGAGGAGCATAACCAGAGGCCACAAGAGTAGCCATTAAATGCCATTTGCAGTCCAGTACTTGTGAGATCTTATTTGTTGAGTGGCTGAAAACATCTCTATCAAGGTTCTGTAATGAGTCAGAGAACTTTCTCTCTTTGTCTCTACTGAAGCTAAACCAGTATTAGAACTCATTGTCTATTCAAGATGAATTGCTTAATCTGTTTTAAAAGGTCTATAAACTGTGTTAGAATTTATTAGTAACAGTTGTTAGTATTATTCTAATCTGTAAAAACTGCATCTTTGTCCATCTGAATCCATAAAAGCCATCCAGTTTAAATCCCTTCCCCAACATACTGGTCATACAAATGTTTACAATTCATTGGTCAATAGAAACAGTATTATATATTCAGTTTAAGATTTGTAATTGTTTTACAATTTTTACATTACAAATTTACATTGTACACAACCTGTGTATACAATCATAAGCTGGAATGGCAAGAGTTACTTGTTGAAATATGCAGGTAACAGAGCTTTATTCTGTGCCTTTGTTCAAAGTGGCTCAGAGTAAAACTGAAAGATATTCAGTTAAAGATCAAAGATATTTTTTTCTTTTTCATAGAGAAGTTACTTTGGTGGATGGGACTATACAGTAATATAGCTATGAATGGAGTTATTCAACATTCTTCAGGAGTATTCCTATTTGAGGACTTAGAGTCAAAGGATATTCTTATATCTAGACAGAAGAGATTGCTCCCTCCTGCCCAAATAATTAACTTTTGGCATGGTTTGATTTAAGGTTTAAATGTCACATTTGGGAATATCATGAACAGGAAACTTGTGTTTTGCTTCACTGTATTGCATATCCTTAATGTACAGTGGGCTACCTGATGATCTCAGATGGAAATCGTGATTACTAGGTCTCTTTCAAGCAAAAAAATAATTAAAAAAGAACGGTGTGGAAGTCTTAGCTATGAATGAAGTAGTTCTGTTTGGACCTATTCAAGATTATAAATTGAACTCTGTCTAGACCTAGGGAAACATGACTCTGTTCTGCTCCAATACTTGGCCCTTGTCTGGAACAGTGCTTTCTCTAGCAAGACATAAATATGTACAGCAGCAGATATGCTTGTTGTGAAAGAGAAATGCTAATGAAGTGTGTCATTCCACTTCATGCCTCTTTTGACTGGGATATGGGCACAAAAAGGTGCATGTGTTGTAATTTTGTTTGTGTAGTGCACATCCTGAAATGCAGTCTGACAGTTTTGGGATGGCTTAGTATAAATTATATAATGAAAAATTTCAGTTAAAAAAGATAAATACAGAAGCAAGGTTGTCTTGGATAATTATCACTCATCTCCAAGTCAATGGCCAACTCTGTGCTTTGATAGCATACATAAAGCCAGCAAAAGAAACTCTGTTAACTATATTCAAGTTTTTAAATTGTGCTTTTTTTCTCCATGTACTATATGATTACAGTTGAATGGCTAAATTTAGGTCTAGTGTTCTGCCATCTGTCTTTTAAAACACTGGAGTGTGTTAATGATTTTTTCCTCAGTCCCTCATTGTAAACAAAATCTGTTGTTGGTGTTTGCTTGAGTAATTTTTCCTAAGCTCTTTACACTACGTGTTGGCACTACAGCCAGTTTGAAATATCCTTCCATTGCATGATAAGTTAATGATCACAGCTGATGAAATTCAAAGCAATGTTCCTACAGCACACCTGCTCATGCACAGGAATATTGACTGCAGACAGGCTTTTATAATCCAACTATGCTTAGTGAACTGCTATGCTAGATTAAAGAGATAAGAAATCTAAAGTTTTGTTGTGAGTTCTGAGGCCACATTTGTTTATGAGATGTAAGGAGATTCCATTTATATTATGGTTTGTTTCAATGGTAATCCTGATGGTACTTCTGTAAGAACTGATTAGAAGGCACTCTAAAACGTATATGTGCATAAAATAAAATTTAAAAAGCATGCATAATTTTATATCAACAGCTGTTGTCTATTCCTTCAAAGGCTGACAGGAAATGTCATGTGCCTTTACATGCTGTCTTAAGGAGGGAATATGAAGATCAAAGATAAAGTGGTTGTTTGTCTCAGAGACACTTGATCTTTCCCATTCAATTTGATATTAGAAAAGTGTTTCAAATATTATGGGAATGTCTCTTAGAAATGTAAGCTTAAATAATGTGTGTAAATAAAGAAAGTAATATATCGAACGTGTAGTTGCAGTCTGTAAGCCCATCCCATTTTTACTTCAAATCTGTCTTTAGATTTGAATGTTTCCGCTTATATTACCGTGAACCCTAAAGCCAGATCCTAATCAGTAGAATTTCCTTGTCAAAATTCAACAACTCAGATTAATAATTTTGCTTTCAAATGTCTCATGTTTTTGCACACAGTTATAGATCATTAAGATAAATCATAAGATTTTTAGTGATTTTTTTAAGTATCAAAAAATGCCAACATACTCACACATACACAAACATATATATAAATATAGATAGGTGGATATTTAATAAAAACTTAATTAAATGCACACAAAAAACTATAGGCTTAAACTTCCACATATGAATGATGTTATGTTATGTAACCTACTTTATTATACATGTTGCTTAGGGTTTCAGTGAAATATTTTAAAAGCTTAGATTTTAGCTACTTTTTGGAAATATTGAGGGGAAAAATGGAAATTGAAAAGGAACACCTGCCACTGATTCAAAATGGCTCAGGTCTATTATAAAGGCCAGAATCTTGAGTAATTAAGAGCAAGCACCTTTTGCCTAAACCATCTGAGGCAAAGAATAATACCAGTTAAAATTTAATGAAAAAAGTTTGTTTTCATTTTTTTGAACCACCACATACTTAGCTTTACAGAAAAGATTTGCCAGTAAATTGTACACTAGGGTTATGTAACATAAGTACATAATCCTGCATTAATGTGTACTGAAAACAAAGACCTCTTCCCACCTTCATCCATTTTCTGTAAAATTCAAAACACAGGATATCTTTCTCAGTCATAGGCATATCTGCATTATAAATTCAGTCAGAACATGGGTTAAAAAGATGGTTTTGGAACTTTCCTATAGATTTCCCTTCATTCTGATCTCAGTTTCATTCTAATTTAAAAGGAAGTTATGCTAGCAGAGGAATTTGAAATTAATTAATAAAAGAACATATTTTCATTAGCATGGAACAACATTGATGTGTTACTCGGTGGACAATATATGCATATTTTACATGTGATGTTTGAACTCACTTGTAAAAAGTAAGCCTGTTATTTCTGATGTTTTCTTGTTTGCACTGTACTCTGGAAACAAATATTTGCCTTGCATGTCACTTCACATCAAAGGCTCCTCAACTATGCATTTCCAGTTGGGTTAATTACCTCTAGCTGTACTATTTTCACTATTTTGCCAATCTCAATTTTATCGAAAGCTAATCTACTGTAGGCAATGAGAAGATAGTAATGCATGTATACATATGGAATTATTACATGGTCAGCAAGTCATGCCCACAGTTAGAACTGGAATGCCTCATAAGTGTTTTGTAATGGACATAAAATGACTGTTTTCTCACTGCTGCAAATATTCAGCTTTGCAAAAGATGGGGAACTCTAAAATTTCTATGGTGCATAGCTACTGTGTTTTTATGGTAATTCTATTCCAGCAAAACTTAGTTCAAAATTTTTGTAGAGGGAAACAGACAGTTGATGTATTGCCATTTCACTTCCTTGGGCATGGTGTCAGCATTTGTGGAACTAATGCAGAACACATAATCTCCTTTAGGTTCTGGTTGTCTTAGACTTTTGGAACTCCTGACAGCAATTAAAAGGAGCAACTACATTTAAATCTCTCTGGGAAGAACACTCTTGGATCCTTCTGCCTGATATAATAAAGTGCTTTCATACCATATTTCTTAAGATCCTTATTTCATAAGGTCAGGAAATTAAAATGGCTGCTCCATCTGCATGACTGCTGTAATTTTTTGATTTAGAAATTATCTGTAATACTTTGAAAATTTCAAAATTGGGTAAAGAGTAAAACTAATTAAAACAAAAACCAAACCAACCTAATTCATCCATGAGTTTTAAAAAAGCCATAATTACATTCTATATATTTTTTAAAGGTTAAATTTTACTAATTAAAAATTAAGCACTAGGGAATGTTTATATATTTGTATACAAAACAGTGCTTTTCCATTGCACTTTAACGACTTCAAGTAATAATAGCATGCTTAATTGTTAAGGAGCAGGGCAGGTCCATGGTTCACTCTAGGAATTCAGCAGTAGCACCGAGTCATTGGAACCCCACCATTTTCTAGGAATACTGATGCAACATGGATTTGAATCATACTGGTTCACGTAAAATACAGAAAACTGTTTAAAAATTGCTGATATGTCATGGAATGAAATGAAAATATTCTTTTAAGAAGATTTATTCAACCTCAATGCCCATAGAATCCTGTCTTAGAAAGATTATTCATTATTTGCCATGCATATGCAGGTGGCAAAATGTGAATACAGGGCACTAATCAGTATGTTCATTTACTTCATCATTTAGGAAGCACAGATGTTGACTATATATAACAAGGTGTTTATTGTTCTAACTGTCCTGCTGTTAGGCCCTCCTGCTACTACAGTTGTTTGCTGCTTCAATGTGTTAGAGTCATCTTTTGCTGGGAACTTGTAACTATATTGTCTATTTTTTAATCTGTTTTTAAATTTCCAAGTACTCCAAACAGGGAAAAAAAATGAACCTAAGTTTGCGTTGCGTTCTGCATAGGATATTTCTCATTTGAATTTCTAATATTTTATTCTTGGGGACTGTGTTGCTTTGCTGTATGAACAGATGAACCTAATGTACCTTTGGAATAACAGACAAAAAGTACTACTCAGACTTTTTAGGTCTTTCTTCTTCTATTAGTTGCAATTTGTCAGTTGCTGTTCGCTACATCCTAACAAATACTCATGCTAAGTTACCTAACAAATATTCAACTTAAATGTTCAAATCCTCGGTAATGCCACTTTTTTTCACTCATGTTACCTAAAAGTTATTTTTTTTACTGAATGTAGTTGAATCCATAAGTCCCTTACAATTGCAGTCTCAGTGGTTAAAAGGACTTGGCTTTTGGAGGACAAGCAGGGAATTAAAGCTGAACAATGAAACAAAGGTCAAAGCTCTGGGAGAGATTTAAAAAGAAAATCAAAATGCATTTAGTAGAACTACCTGTATATCTAAGGACTCTATTCATCAAACATTGCCCATCCTTGAATTTCCAGGAGTTCGGGGCACTCCTGGAATCCTCAGTGACACTAGTAAACCATGACACTAGTCATGTTGTCTTAAAAAGGAAAGAAAAATACGTGAAAGATGAGATATAGTGTAACATAAGGCTGAAAAGTTGATGATCAATTGTTTAAGATCAATTATTGATAATTGTGCATGGAAATGAAAGTCTCAACTCTGAGAAATGTTTCAGCATGTTTAGAACTGAGCAGCCTGGTTAATGACAAGAGTCAGCACTATTGCCTCTCCTCTGTTGGACTGTGCTTGCAATACGAGCTCACTGCTTGAACATGAATTGGAATTCAAGGTCTAGGTTTTAACCATCAAAGCCATTCATTGGATTAGTCTAAACTGAGGGAGACTATCTTTTAGTCCATGGCTATGACCTCCCATAACTGCACTCTGGAGCAATGAAACTACCATGAAATGAAAGCAATGAAACTAGCTTTAGGACTCTGGAGCACAGCCTGTCAGCCCAAAGCTATACAGTTCACTTGTGTTATAAGACAAAATTGCAAAAGAGGACACAAATACTGTCAGAGCTGTTGAACAGAGAGGCCTCATAATATAATTAACAAGCCATGCAGATACCCGAGTAATTTGCATGTGCTAAGCATGTGGGGTTTTTTCTTCCTAAGAGATACTTTCCCAACTGATAGTTCCTTTTAAAAACTAAATTTTCCATGTAAGTAGAAGAAAGTTACAAATTTTGTGTCCTTTTCCCTATTGCTGATCCTGCAGACAATTTCAGTTGTTCTGTTTTATGCTAAAGCTTTTGAAGACACTAATCATAGGCATTTAAAGTAGCACAATACAGAATATGAAGTAATTCATAAAAATTGAATTCAATATTGAGAATATTGGACAAATTGAGTTGGTCTTTTCATATGCCAAAGTGATATGCAAAGATCTTGCTGAGTTACCAGTACTACTATTGTCAGGGTACAATTCATTCATAAGTTTTGCTGAGCATTCACAATGGCACAGTGCATCTGGACCTAATAAACCAAAAAATATTTTATTTGGTTTCAGAGAAAAATGTTTTAATCTCTCTGAAAAGCTGTTTCCTATTTGTTTGTAACATGCATCTCTCTCAAATAATTGATACAATTTTCAGAAAGAACTGGCAGTTCCTGAACTCAAAATCACACCTAAGGTTTTTTTTTCCCTGGTTTCTAGAGCTGTTGCTTTAAATCTCTCTACAGCTCTGTAGTGACATCAATAATAGTCTCCAGCAGTGCAAGCATACCTGTTGGGGGGTTGGTTTTGTTGTTTGTTTGTTGGTTTGTTGTTGTTGTTTTGTTGTTTTTTAAATAAAATGTCAAGAGGTGACAATCTGTGTTTCACCAAATTGTCCATTTTGTAGTTTTACAATCTTAAGTACATATGAGATTGATTTCTTATCTATTTCAGCAAGTTACTAAGTATTAAACTGGCATACTTGTAGCTGGAAATAGGTAATAAACACTATATGATCAGTCATAAAATCAACTTAGCAAAAAGACTGCAAATTAAGGATTTCTTACTTCTTTGCCACAATGACATTCATATGTACCTTTTATTATTCTTAAGTAGCAATCATCTTATTCTTGTATTGTTTGAGGTGCTTGCACAACTACTCCTATGCAGTGCACTTCCCAGTACTACTGGTGCTTTCAGGACTGTACTGATTTCCCCTCTTAAATTTAGTTTACAGGCTTTGGAATAACAACTTAATGAGTGGTTGGTGGCTTGCTTGTGTTCTACTAGAGTGTTGTCCTTTCCTTTTAGTCAATAAAAGTTGGGGTTTTTTTTCCTTTTTTTTGTGTCAACCTGGCTCGTGACATTTCCCTGAGTAGCTCACTGTGTTTTCTGGCACTGAATTCTATTCAGTTTCCTTACAACATTTTTCTAGCAGGCTTTTGAATGCTCAGTTATGACTTAGCAATATCTGAGGATACCTTGTTTGGCATATTCTAAATGCTTGGTGAATTATTACATTATATTCTTCTAAAAATATATTTTTATCCTAGCATACAATCTTCCCATAATTCCAAGAGTAGCATAATATTATGAGTTGCCCATTATAGTAAGTTTTGTAATCTTTAAAAGAGTTTTTTGGGGAAAAGGGTAGAAATTGTGTTTATTTGGTCAAGATTTTGTTGTTGAATCAAAGTCTCTTTCCTTTTTTGTAATTGTTTGGTTTATCTTTATAAAATCAATAGAAAAGAAGACTGACCTTCCAAACACCCACCTAGACCTACAGTTGGCTATTTGAAAGAGAAGTGGCAATTATAAAAAACGATGTCAAGCAGTCGGGAGGCAGGAAACTTTTAGTAAAGTTGATGTCGGTATAAGGACAAAAAATTTTAATCTTTTAATTAATTTGTCTGCCTCTCTCTCTCAATGTGAGAGAGGCAGACAAAACAGACCAAGGCAGCCTTGTCCTTTCTTCATAACAGCATGTGCATGTATCTCCTTCAAGCAGCTGAAAGACCAGAATCTACATTAACTTTTCCATCCATGTGCGTTTTTGAACTAATACATCTACTCTCGTCCCGAATTTCAAGCCAAAGAATTGATTTATGACGAAATTGCATATGCAATGCAAAGTGTTCTCTAAGACATACTGTGGACATGAATTTATTCTAATATAAAGATTGAGAGAAGGAGGAATATTTTACTTAGAATAAAAGGGAGAATATAAAATAGAAAAGAGATGAGAGAAAATGGGAAAAAAAGAAAATACATTTTCAGGAGGAAAATGCCAAAGGAAATTCAAAGGATATTGCTGTGCATGTAGAAATATTTCTTGAGTATTTTTACTGAGGACTCAGTGCAAGATAAATTACTTTTTCCCATAAATACTCTTATATTTTTTTCTTGAAAAAATGACACCCTGTCATTCTTACTATCAGAGATTCAATGAAAACTGTTGTGTTATTTTTTTTTCCAATTTATTAATTCTATTAACTTTAATTTGGAGTTATAAGGAATTTCAGCTAATTGATGCTTGGTTTTGTTAGCATCCAGTTTGAAAGAATGGTTTCAAAAAACTCATATCACTAGTTTATATTAAAAATTGAAGTATTTTAGTATTTATATAGCAGTTCCTTGGTATCATTGTCCTATGCATCTCTTTTCAAACTTCATGGTCAATGACTTGCTCATAAACTAATCTGTTCCAAATAGTTAAAATGCAGGCTTGCTCTATTGATAGCAGTGTGATTTGTGGATTTATTGATTTAGCAAAAAACCAGTCAGTTTCAGTATAAATTAGATAGAGCTGGCTTGTAATTATATCTCTTGGTCTACCGTGAATAAAAACATAATAAATGTATCTTGCATTTGGTACTTTCAGAAGAAATCTACATTATGGATGGAAGCTACATGTTATGTTTCATCTTGTTTGGACTAATCACAATACAAATAATTTTTATATTTTATAATAGTACATCATAGAAGGACTTGACTTTTTAAAATGCAAATATTTTATGTGAGAAAAGCAATCTATTTTGATTATTGCAGTGAAAAATTATTATAATGCAGACACACTTTTCAAAGGTTAGTTAGTTGCAGTCAATATGAATGTTCCCATAAAATATATTTTTAGTATGGAGCAGAATTCAGGCTACCATCCCACACACACTTCTTTAAAAACTCAATTAAAGTTCATTAAGTCAAATTAGGCATTAATCGTTTCAACTGCTTCACTTCCCACTTTTTTAATTTTTAAATCTTTGAAACTCATAGTAATTACAAAATAAAAGGTATAGACTTGGTTTTAGCGGTACTTGAAAGGTAGAAGAAAAGTCTAAATTTTTGAGTTTAATTACTTAGACTTGAAATATGTGGAAATTTAATTAGATTTGGGATAAGGAATACATATCTTTGTATCATGTTAGTGTCATTTAGTTCTTAATTTTCTAGCTGCATTTTTTCACAAACCACTTCTACATACATTTTCTAAGAATATAACTCTCACTGTGGGTAAGAACAGGATGTGGAAGACAGCTTTGTAATCTACCAGCAGTAAGCATATGTGACAAATTACTGACTTCATGAATTGATTGTGTTCTACCCATGGAGCCATTAAGAACTGAAACTGGTTCCATAAACTGGTTCTTGGTTTGGTTGGCTAAGTTTGTAGAAGTTTGTGTTTTCTGCCAAAGCTGTAATTTCTCTGTGTGTGTATGTATATTTGTGTTATAATTATTTTAATGTGATAAGTCAAAAGTAGGGTTGTATTTTTTTCTCTCAGTTAATTGCCTTGTTATGAGGTTATTGCATTCCTGTTGGATCTGTAGACTAAATGTGTAAAGCAAAATTGCTCCTGTTTTCAAGAGAGCAGCAATATTAACAGTGACTGAACTGAAAGAAATTTGGTTTTGATAAATGCGTGATGAGTTATGCCCCTCAATTCACCTGTGTGTGTAGCCATACAAACTCTTCAAGTATCTTTGTTGCTTTACTAAAGAAAACTGTTTCTGAGTACACATTGCGCCTGTAGTCAGGGTTGACTACTTTCCAAATTGCACACTATTCTTCAGAATGCACTCATCTACCAGCAAGTCATGTGATGCCTTAACTGTCTTTTAAATTTCTGAGTAGGCTTGGGTAGGTTTGGTAATATATTTGTGTTAGTAATATCTACATTAATACTTTTAGGAACAAATAAAATTTGGGAATAGTGTTGCTAGTCAGGGAAATTTACCAGAAATTATATTGTGTGATAAGGTAACAATTCTTAGAGGTCACTTAAGGTTAGTTTTGCAATTTCTCTCAAGGCTGATAAAGACTAGCTTCACCTAAAGCCTATAACATGAAAATCCATTAATATTTTGGAATGGAAACTAATATTACTATCTAGATAGAGCTGAAATACCCCAGTAATTATATTTTTAACTGTTTGTATAGAGGGTTTTTTAGTAAGAGAACAGATTTCAAATAGATTACACAAATATCTAGGTTATTGTTCTGGAGAAAAAAAAACTAAGCCGTAAACCAGTGCCCCAAACCATCATCTTAACCTGTTTCCTGTTTTCAGTGTGCCTTTAAAAATTAAATGGATCATAAGAAAAATATTAAAACATAAATTATATTAAGATAAAATAGTAAATACTGTTATGTCTTGAAAGAAGATATTTTTAGTTTTGTTTTTTTTTTTTGCCAGAAACATAGATTAACTTTCTGATTAGTTTCTGTAATTACAACAACATAAAATAGAAGAGTTCTCTTTTTTTTTTTTTTTAAGAAAACTCAAGAAACATAAACATTTAATGGGGACCTATAAATAAATTATTGTCTTTTTTATGTATAATTTCTGAGGCTTCAGAGCTTGTAACTTAATATTATATTAGGTTGTCAAGACCTTTGTGAATGAGTAAAAAATGTAGTTATTATAAAAATATTTTATAGAATCTACTTAAATTGATTTTGGGTTTATAAATTGTCTTTATTTTTTCAGAGATAATCTTTTCTTTCCAAATATCATTTTTATCAAAGAAGTTAATTTTCTGCATAGTAATATATTACTATGAATACAAAAAAAGTGAAACCGTGTTCTAAAATTTCAGTCCTAGAGTTTTTAGACCCAGAGCTGTTAGATTTTACATGGGCATGGAAAAGAAGCTCTGTGGAGAAGGACATGGGGGTCCTGGTGTCCATGAGCCAGCACTGTGATCTTGTGACCAAGAGGTCAATGATGTCCTGGGGGGCATTAGGAAGAAATTCCAGCAGGGAAAGGGAGGTGATCCTGCCCCTCTGCTCAGCTCTGGGGAGGCCTCACTTGGAGCGCTGTGTCCAGTTCTGGGCTCCTCAGACAAGGGAGACATGGAGCTTGTGGAGTATGTCTGGTGGAGGGCAACAAAGATGATTGAGAGACTGGAGCATCTCTTACAGGCTGAGGGAGCTGGGCCTGATCAGTCTCAAGAAGAGATATCTGAGGGGACCTTATCTAATGTCCCTCAGTATCTGAAGAGGCTGACAAGAGGATGTTTCCAGGCTCTGCTCAGTGGTGCTGAGCAATAGGACAGAAGGCAGTGGACAGAAACTGATGCACAGGAGGTTCCATCTGAACATGAGGAAGAACTTCCTTACTGTGAGGGTGACCGAGCACTGGAACAGGTTGCCCAGAGAGGGTGTGGAGTCTCCCTCACTGGAGATATTCAAGAACCAACTGGATGCAATCCTGTGCCATGTGCTCTGGGATGGCCCTGCTAGGGCAGGGAGGTTGGGCCAGATGTGACCCTCTGCGGTCCCTTCCAACTTTCTCATTCTGTGACCCTGTTAAACAGAAAGCAAATTTCTTATTCCCTTGACCTAGTCTTCCCAAGAACATGACTTTTGGAATAAGCAATATTCAGCTGTAAAAAGGAAAGTGTTTACTTCCTTTTAACAGTGAACAGAATGTTTCTAATTTAATGCAGGAGTAACCTCTTGTCCACAGCAAGAGGTTGAATTTGCTTTTTTTGTAATTTACATGAGTTGTACCTAAGCAAAATCCTTCAGCCATCTGCCACCAGTCAATAATTCCTTTTTTAATTTCCATTAATTCTTGTTAGAAAGATTGAAGAAATCCACCCATCTGTTTGACAGAAACATTATATCCACAGGGAAAGCACATTGAGAATTTTATCACTCTCTCCTTTAGGAGTGGGGAGAGATAATCTAGAGAACTGCAGTAACATGTAGGAATAGTCAGTGTGCAGTTCTTAGATAAACCTTGCATATTAATTCATTGAGTTATGAAGAATTCAATATCTGATAATCACAAATTCAGTGCCAATACAGAAGTGCAAGGACTTTTTTATTTTTAACATAGTTAATCCTACTGTAGTGAGTAAACAAACTCCTTTAACAAGCCAGAAACCATCAAGGAAAACTTAGTGGCAGAGAAATAGAAAAAGGTAAGGGAAAAAGGTGTGTGATCATATTTTGTGAATTGCCTTTAGAATATAAGGTCTTCTGAACACATAGCATTTATATTTGCTGAACATGACATTTTTAGTATTGAACAAATACTAATCAAAATAAAGTGAACGTGTCAGATGGCAAAAAGCAAAAGGACAATACCAGAAACCACATCTGTTTGGAGAGCTGCTCTTTAAACAGCTCATTCTTGTTGCTGACCAAATACTTCTGTTCTGACAAAATATTTTTCTTTGTATCTACTGCAAACCAAGAAATGGTTATATGAAATATATCTGGTGAAAATCTACTTAGAGGACTACCTTTGACAAAAAAAAAAAAAAAAAAAAAATAGTCCCCATCATTATTGTGTGATGAGAAATAGCTTTGAAGAACAATATTTACTGTAGACTGTGTTCCAGAAGGTTGTACCATGGTAGCATGCCTTTATGATGAGATAGAACACCCAAATAACTGGCTAAATATATACCCACTTGTGAACGTTAAACTGGGAAAATTTTCTGCTGAGAAGAGTTTCTGAGTGTTCATCAACTCTTTTGCTGAGATATGCAACATAAAATTACTTTATGCTCAGATTCGAATTCAGATTCCTATATCTGACCCTTTGCAAGGAGATTTGTAGCAGTGACAGCGTTTTGTTCAGTATGAATTGCAGTACATATTTATTTTTAATGTGTATTTGAAATGGTGTATTTCAGAAATGTTTGTTACTGGTATGTGCTTTGGCTTCAGCAGTATCTACTGAAGGTGTTCTGTACTCATGCATGGATAAAGAAGTTAGTGTGTCCAGCCACATCCTTAATTTTGGCTTTCTGTCCTGATTTAAAATATTAATTTAAAAAAAAAAAAAAAAAAAAAAAAAAAGTTTTGTGTTTGTTGTTGGTTTTTTTGGGGTTTTCTTAATCAAATGTACTTTTTTAAAAATTTGTCTTTATCATGATCATTTTCTTTGTACATGTTTGGTCTCTTTTTCCCCTGGGGAAGAAATAAACTTGTTAATCCATTGTGACCTTCACAGGTCAGGAATTCCTTGGTCTACTGTTCATAACAAACCTGGCACATGTGGACTTTTGAATTTATTTTACTAAGGCTTTTTTTATCTGCCTTTTTCTTAGTCCCTCAGACCTGTCTAATGGTAACCTAGAAGATTATACCCAGTTAGGATATAGATTGGTGTATCAGTTTACAGCCAGAATGTCTGCTCCCAGCACCTGAAATGCGTGAGCTCATGCCTTGTAATTTAGACTGTTCTCCTGTGGAAACCAAGGGTGTTGATTGGAGCCAACAAATGGGTAAACCTCTAGAAACAGACATGTCAGTGTCATGCCATGATTGTCTCCCACTGCCTGGTAAGGAACATGACTTGGTGAGGTGATCTCACTTTTTTGCAGTAGGTTTTAGTGTCAGGCCTTTCACATTTAAATCTGTTCCAGTCCCTCTTCTTCAAATTCTTGTTGCCCTCTGGCAGCCATTCAGGATCTGAGCCTGAGCCTGTCAAGATGCCTCAGGGATAGCTCTGAAGCCTGGGCACTCATTCCAGCCTGTCCCCACCTTCTTTAAGGTCAGATCAGCTTTATTTTCAGAAGTGCAGCTGAGAATAGAGTGTAATTCACTTTGCTGAAACAAACTAATTCACTGAGCATGAGAATTAAATCCATTAAGGTAAAATGTTCTCTTCTTAATGAGATAATTTCTGTTTCTTAGAATAGTTTGGAGTTTGAGTACAAGCCTCTCTTCTCTCGTGATACATAGTATATCCAAATAGAAAGCCTTCTTCAAGAGGATTGAAGAAAGTTATTTAGGTTATTCTGAAACTTGAAATCCCCTTCCAGAAGAAGCCTCTTCACATTTACACATCTTCTGAATAAATTTAAGCAGTGAATTTGGTGTAAGTGATAGGTTCATATTAAATAACAAATTCCTCCTTCATTAGTGTGTCTTCTCAAATTACTGATACTTTTTTCAGAAGGACTCATGATGCTATAAAGCTGGCCATGTATTGGATATTTGCTCTCAAATGCAGTCTCCAAAAAGTCTTGATGGATTTTTGAAGAACAGATGTCTTTAAACCTCTTACAAGTCAGAGAGGATGAAACTGCTTTGAAGTTTTACAGCATACTTCAGGTGACCTACAAATGTAACTAGATAATCCTTTTCTTGGAGATAGTTATTGTGGTTTCTTGCAGTTTCTGTTTACTCTCACACAGCAGTGTATCCCTGCTGAATTAACTATCATTAACAGCTTTTAACGAAGGCTCTTCTTCCCTGAGGTAGGACTCAAAGTAATTTTAATTGGTATGGGCATTTCTTGAAGTCACTAAAGTTTTGAATTGACAAATTGAGTTTTAAAGAATCATTAATTTAACAAAAAGGAAGTGCTTAAAGAACTGCAAGTCATGTGCCCTCGCTTTCCAGTCTTTTCCTATTTTTTTCCAGTCCAGTGTTATGTTATGTGTAGTATAGGCACAAATGGCCATGTTGCAAATTACACACTGATTTATTGTCCAATTCATTACAAGGCTGAAAATTTTGTAATGCTTATCATTTACAAAAGATAAATGCACAGGTTCACTTTGCATCCTAGAGAATTCTGGTTACTGGTAATTAAATTTGGTTAACATTTAATATACGTTTGAGACTTCAAAAATATATTTTCAGTATTTGTGAAATGATCTTGACTCAGAATGGGTGAAGTTGGAAGGCAAAATAAGGTTATTAATTTATAAAGGTGATAATCTAAATGCTGTTCATTTTATTTCCTGCCAGTACATATAATGGATGAATAATTTCTGAGATGTGTTTATGGAGGTGAGAATTTTTGGATTCATGTTTTCCCTTAACACAAAACAGAATGCAGGAACAGCCCCGTTAACCCAGATCTGAAGAACATTCATATTTGTAACTAAAAAGTGCAAGACAGCAATATTACAATGACTTTTAGCATCTCAGTATTTATCTAATTTAAGAGTTACTTTTTAATTTCTAAAAGACAATTTTATGTCCATTCTCACCACTTGCCCTTTATTAGATAAGGAATGTAGAAAAAGAAGAGAAATATACATTGAGTTTCATTCTCAAGGTTATTTGCAGAGTAAGTCTTTCTGGAAACCCTGCTTTTTCGAGGGCTACTGGAATGTCTTGTAAACAAAAAAAAAATATTCTTACTATTTAATTCCACTTCTCAGAACAGGATAATAATAATAATAATAGTAGTAGTATCACTACTAGTAGTAATAATAACAGCAGCAATAACATTCCTTGCCTCTATTACATGAAAGTTGTACCCCTTGATTGTAAAAGAATTCAGTCTACAGGTGAGATGACAGACTAAATTCGGGTTACTTGTCACTGATAGGAAGGTCTGAAAACTACCTAGGTTGAAAATAATCTCAGAATTAGAATAATATGAAGGTCTTTTTCACCTTTTTTTTTTTTTTTTTTTTTTTTCTTCCCTACTCTTCCTTTTTCAGTTAAGGTCTAGAGGCAAATTTAGGTTAAACCTGCATAAATTTACAAATTCTTAAAGTAAGATTGTCATCCATTAACACAGGGCGGTACATATCACAGTACAATCTTCTTTCCAATGTACTGCTCTTTCTAAATACTTCAGTCTTTAAATCAGTTTTGTATGCCTATGGATACAAGAATTAGAAGACTTCAAGACTAATAGAAATTAATACATGCTTTTTATTTCTAGGCAGAGATTTTTGAACATTTGTGTTATGTCTTATTAGTTACAATGAGAAAAATCTGGTACTAGTATGCAGAATTCAGTCAGACTGAATCACTAGAGATTTTGTCACCGTTTTTCAGTGCATAAAAAATATGTTTTTACACATTACGTGTTTTCTATGAATTTCTTGTATGTTACTTTTCAACTAGAATGAGTTTACAAAAGTAGAATAGAGTTTGCCCAAATCCACTAAGTAATCTGATAGTAGTAGTACAATTGCATTTGTGCATTTTTTCTCATGTATGAAAAGGGAATATCTTTTTTCAAAATAATAATTTCTTTACCATGATGTTGTTCAATATAAGAAACTAAAATGGAGGGAATTTTATCTAAGTCAAATCTGTGCCTGCTATTTTAAGCAACCAAATAAGATGAGATTTATATATAAAGTTTCTTTCTAGTGTTTCTTAAATGAGTTTGTGGATTTAGTTTCTATTTAATACAAAAATAAGAACTGAGGATACTTGTTTATAGCTCCAATTATTTCTATAAAGCAGCTAGTACTTTATTATAGTGTTCCCACTCTGTTCCTGCTTTTCTGAAACAACAAAAATATAACAGCAGCTAAACTTGTCCTGCATTGAGATCTTAAGCACTATTATACAAATATCATTTTCCCAGGCTTAACAGGGTAATTGTCATTCTTTCCAAACATTAAATGGTTTGAACAATACCTTAACATCTATCTTATTTGCATATGAGCCTGGCTGTTGCTTTATTAGTAGTAGTACATGTTAGTATACATATTTATACACACACTCTGTTTCTGACATAATTTCCCAACTTATTTTCTCTGGAACTGTAATAGCAATATCACATGTCAGGGAGTTACTTTTCATTCGTATTTAATGTTTAATGTATCTACTCTTATTTGTTAACCTGTTTAGCATTTGCGCCTGTGGTTTAGCAATCTAAAAATTGAAACAAATGTATTTTCACAATAGATTTGTTTGTTGAAGTTTCTGTGTTGTCCACCCCTTTTCCTGCATTACTTTCCTACAGTTGTAGTTCTGTTAACCAACACTGCTGCTACTGTCTTGTAACAGGGGTAACTCAAATACCACATTTGAAATTGGAACTGATTTTATTCCAGAATAATATAATCATATGGTAAGGAAAGGTATTTTGAAAATTAGTTTTTTAATTATATTTTGGAAGAGTTTGAATGTAATGATTTCTTCAGTAGTTTTGAGGAAAACTTGTCCCTTTTTACTAATTTACAATTTTAGGGATCTATCAGATATATTAAGTATTTTTCACAGAAATTCAGACTTTTCCTTAACAAGTAGACATCATTTTCTTTCACGGTTGAGTCTTTTCAGTAAGCAGATGTTAGTTTAATTCAGTCAATGAAAAATTCTCTGCTCTTGCTATACTTTTGACATTTGCTCACTGGTGAGGTAAAACTTCTTGGAGGGAGAACACGGCTCCTTCTCCATAAACCAGCTGAACCTGTTTGGCTTCAAGACTGTACAGAAACTTTACAAAATTTATGGTGGGGCAGAGCATTGTAATATGGTGTGAGATGAGAATCTCCCTTAAGGGAAATACCCCAAAAGACAACCCATAATGTCCTTTTTTCCTTCAGAATTTGTTTTTAGAGACTGGAAGTCTATTTTTGTCAAAGTCAAAGTTTGAAAGGAAGAAAATGCAAATAGATGTGGGTGTAACATTTCTACAAACAGACAAGAATTGTATCCATTTTGCAGGTTCCATATTTTGAAGTCTTACACTACCTCCCTCCATTTATCTGTGAAGAGGAGACGTATGGAATGAAAACTGTCAGTTTACATTATCTATTGTGAGGGGATAGATGTACCCAAAATTGCTCTGTGGCATATACTAGCTGACAGGTTGAAAGTCCATATTTTGAAGTATTAGACGTAACTTGTGATCACTGTCATGTTTCCATACGTAAACCAGGCCAACTATTTCAGAGACTTTATATAAAATACAGTAACTATACCTGTTCACAAAGTAATGTACGTGTTATGTAGTACTAAGATAAGCTTCCATAATCTCAGCATTCTGCTCAGTGATCCATGATATGTTCTCAAGAAAAATCATTAACTCAGTCTCAAAACCAGCCAGCTCACTTCTGTGGACTGGTCAAGCTAACACACCAATACAAACATAAATAAGAAATATTTTATTTGATTGTGAGAGTAATAAAAAATGCATGAAAGCTTTCCACTCTTTATTGACATGAAACAATACAGATCTGGAAAGTGTTTTTAACACCTAAAAATTTTGATAATAGTTGTTACATGGTCTTTTCTTCCACAAATGGTCAAGTCGGCTGTTATAATTTAGTTAAGAACATACCTTGATTTTTTTAGTACATCTATTTTCACCAAAGGAGAGTTTTGCTGCTTAAAAATGGTGAAAACAAACCAACAAGTATTATTCAAGGAAAGACATTGATTACAGAATCATTAAAAATATTTAGACTCTAATTTCATTGCATGCTTACTTCGAAAGTTACCTATGTTTGGGGTATACAATGCCAGATATCACAATCCATAACCAAAAGTAAATTAGTGCTGAAATAGCATATTTAGATGTGTTCTCCGCAGATGCAAAAGCTGGTCTGTATATAATTTTGTTTTGGCAGGCTAATTGTAATGACAGACTTGGCACTCTTCATGTCGACATCCTGGTATGTCTGACACTTGTCTTGAGTTATGGCTAGAAGACAGTCATCTTTAGGTTTGGAAAGCAGTATTAACTAAGTTAGTAAAAAAACACTATCCATCAGTCAAAGTGAGAAAGTAAAAAGATAATAACTTGAAATTAGAATTAACACAAATTAAATAAATAAAAAAAACAACAACCGAAAATCATCTCTTTCATTTACTCTAATCAATCAATATGAGACATGACAAACAGATCTTAAAATGCTGGGAAATTTTATTGGATTCTTATTACCTTCAGATTGCTTTGATTTGAATCATATAATTGTGTTCACCATTCAACCATATCTTCATGTGTCATATCCACGTTTTTGAACACTTCCATGGATGGGGACTCCATCATTTCTCTGTGTAGTCTGTTCCAATTCTTTACAACCCTTTTTTAAGTATGTGAAGGATTATATCTAGAAATATAGAATTAATATGAAACCTGGCAGAAACAAACCAACTTTTTAAATCCCTAAATCTATGTGAATAAGGACATTTTCTGCTGAAGATTTAGTGCTGAACAAAACACTTAGAAACAAAGCTTCAGCTGTAAAAAACAAAGCTATGAATTTCATTGCAGTTGGTGAAAAGCTGGAGCCTGATTTTTCTAATGCCTTTCTGCATCAAACCATACATGAGAAATATGTCTACAAAATCATAAATTTATAGGAATTCAGGAGTATTGATCTATTTTCTCTAGGTAGGTTTCTCTGTGACTGTGAAAGAAAATTATGATAAAATCACTATTTAAGGACGACTGGTCAAACTTTGTGCATAATCTGAGAATTTTGCAAGGCTCACACTGCATCTCTAAATGCAAGTCAGGTTATATAGGCCTACCTTCTCTCTTACATTGATTTACACAACTCTAACTTCAAGTATGAGTATGAGCAGAAATTCAGACAAAAGTATGTGTGATGCCAATTTATTGTTATTTTTTGGCTCCATATATACACACACACACGCACGCACACAAAACTAAGCCTCCTTTTCCTATAGCAAAACAATTAATGCAACAACTACTGCAATTAGCAGCAAAACCCAACTGTGCTGAAGGTGAAACAGAAGAAAAGGGCATAGGTGGTGGAGAAGAAATAGAAATGCAGCAACAGAACTCTTTTTTTCCCCCCAATGTTTTAATACTGCTTTAGTTAGGTTTAGCCCAGACTTCATACCTCACCTTCATAAACATATTAATACTCCACATTGAGCTTTTGGGAAAACGTAGATTGTGATTTCATGTTTCATCTGTTTCAGTAACTTTTTGTTTCTTTGTTTGTATTTAATAAGAGAGAGCCTTCTGGCACACATTTCCCAAGAAGCAGAAGTGGAATTCTGCATAAATTTCACTGGTGAGGCTTACATTTCATCAGTGTTTCTCCTTTTTTTTTTTTTTTCTTTTTTTTAATGTAGACCTATAGCGTTTTACAGCTTTCACAGTATCACTTTAGATACTTCAAGTCAAAAATTGTCAAAGCCCTGTGGAGGAAGACTTAAGCAGCAGCAATGGTTGCATTAAGTCCACTAGAGGGGAAAATAAAATGCTGCATTAAACTTCTGTTTCAACCTTCATTTTTAATAATGCCTTCCCTTGGGACACACTGTTTTTCTCTTTTTCTCTCATTTCTTTTAAAAAGGACAAGGAAGCCCATATTATCTTCTTAATGCTATACATTAATGTTTACTGATGAAACAGAAGGTTAATTTTTTAAGATGTATGAAACAAACAGAATAACTGATCTAAAAGCTTAAGCTGGATACAAGGGAAAAACCAAAACCCTTCATTAGTAAAATGCATGCCTTTTCATGTCTTCTTTTCCATGGTATAATACCTCAAAGTAAGCATGAAAGACATGAGAAGTTCTGAGAAGTGATATCACTGTACGACAGCAGTGATGATTTGAGTTGTTTCACAGCAGGGTCAATCCTGTAGAAGATTCCTGCATTTTCCAGTAACAGATTAGCGCTGCTTACAGTGTTTGTGATGCTAACATGCAGTCCACACAACCCCAACATTCCCTGTTTTCTCAGCTGTGGAAAATGATGTTTTGCTCATTACTGCCAATCTGCTATAGCTTTCAAATGTCATCTTGAAGGTGAAAGTTTATATGACCTGTTTTCTTCCATCAAGAGATCTGTGATATAAAAAACTACTCTGCATTTACAACCAGAAGAACAACACAGTCACTACCCCAAAAGCTGATTTCAGTACTTTATGTAACTGATTTTCAGTTACTTTTTTTTGGTTAATCTTAATGCAAATTTATTACTGCTTCTACTGTTATTTAACCTAAATGGCATTTCTCTAAGGAAGATCTGAATAGTATATCTGAACCATTGATTTTTTAGGCACTGAAGAGCTGTTTATCTGTGTCCCCAGATACGTCTGGACACCAGACTTGTGCCAATATGTGGAATTAAATGAAATTACTACTTTTGTCTTATGATTTTTAGTTTTGAAAAATAGAAATGGTTAAGAACATTTTAACTGGTGGTATCTAAGGGAAGGACAGAAGCATTATTATTCCTTATTTACAAAGTACCTTAAGGCTTTGAAAATCTAGATTAATTTCTATTCTATATACCAGCTATGGCAGTCAATTAGAAGTATTTTTCAAGGACAATTGACAGATATAATTTTAAAATATTGTATTTATGTGCCTGTGTCTGGATAATTGCATGGTTTGTTTATGTGAGAGATATATATATATATATATATCTCCCTTAAAATAGAGAATACTGTTGAAAATTTTAAAAAAAATTTTGTAGCCGTTCAGACCTATTTGCAGAACAGAACTGAGTATTGAAGTCCTTAACACCCAAGTGTCTTGACTTTGATGGTAATGCCGAATTTAGATTTAGGTAATTCTAAATGTCATTAGAATTAGGATGCTACACAATAAGATATAAAGCAGCACATCTGCTGATTGAGCACTGTATAAATTACCCAGCGCCCCCCCCCCCAAAAAAAAAAAAAAAAAACAACCCAGAAGCCAAACACAGATTTAAAATGTCTTATTTTTTTTCTTTGTTTTTTCACTCACTCTGAATGTGTAAAGCTGAGCAGCTGATGGGACAAAATATGCAGGCCTGGAATCTCGTGTTTTTTAAAACATGGTAGAAAATTCTTAAATTCTCACCTTTTATTTCAAACATAGCTTCAGCAGGGAAAAGCTCTGATGTTAATCCCTGTTTATTTGCTTTTGAGTGTAAAGCTTTCCTCTCCACCCATCTCAAACCCTGGGCCATAGGTCAAAATTTAGTTCTATGTACAGGTTAGATTGTTTCGCTTCTAATTTCAGAGCTTAAGTGAGAGACCAAAGAATAAGGCTCAAAACTTCTGACCTCTGCATTTGGAAGATATGAGTTTTATATTGAAAAATAAGATATTGTGAAATGATATCTGCACTTGAAGTTTCTTTCAGATAAACCTAAGCAATTTTAGTGGTCTAAAGTGTCCCTTTATTTGTTAGGGCTACAAGTAAGATTATAACTTTCATGCTTTTATCTACAGACAGATGTTGAGAAATAGCTGAATGGATGAAGACCTTCATGTTTCTCCTTATGTTATGTATGAAATTGAATTGATGTCAGATATGTGCATGTGTATGTGCTTATGAAATGTCTGTGTGTGCATATGTGCATTAGATTCTATATGTCTGAATGCATAGATATATATCAATTTGGATTAACTTTTCATGTTTGCTACATGCAGTATAATTTGTGACTTTTGCAGTGAATTGTTTTGGCTAATTGGATTATTCTGAATATTTTCAGAATGTAGAAGGTTAGAAGTTGCTGTTTATCAGATCTATTCCATTTCCTAGAATATTATTTATGAATATATCAGTTTTAAACTATTTAAAACTGTTCATACGACATCTGCTTCACTGGAAACTAGTTGCCATGTCTGAAAAATCCAAAGTTATTTTGATTTTAAAAGAATAATATGGAAACCATTTGTGCTATTGCAGTGGGTTTATTTTCTGCTGTGAGGTAGGATTAGGAACAAAAGCAAAGCAAGCCTAAACTTGATAAATAATGAAAACTTTATTAACAGAACAAAATAACAAATAACAAGAAATCAGAATAAAACCTTCAGAACACCTTTTTCTCTCCCCACACCTTCTTCCTTCCAACTGACAATTACAGAAAACCAGCACCCAGAAATCTCAGTCAGTTTTCCACCTCTAAAACAGATATTTTTCAGTTCACTTAGGGAGAAAAGTATCTTTTGCTAATGCAAAAATCCCCACAAGAAATGCAGTTCTTATAGCTTCAGTTTTCACAGACAGCAGCCGCCCAAGAATCTGCATTTGTGAAGTTCTTCCCATCTTTCACAGTTCTTCTCACAACTGCTTCTAGTCCATATCAACTCAGTGGGATGTTATTTTAAGGGTGAGCTGTTCTAGCATAAAATAAAAGATTCTTTTCATCCATCTCTGGGAACAGAGGTCTTCCTCTTTTATTCCTGGGACAAGGTTTCTCATCTTTTTCTTTACTGTTCAAGCTTCTCATTGGATTACAGCTACTCCAACATCTGTTTGCTGTAACAGTGCTGCCTCTGCTCATGATTGTAGTTAGAACGCTACATCCTCCCGAAGCATTCCATGAATTTACAGGGGAAAAGCAAAGTCTGATATATCAAGTATATCTTAACCGTAGCCTCACAAAAGGATTTTAGCCCAAGCTTAAGGCAAACTGTTCAATCCCTTTGATCTAGAATTTGACTCTCTTTACTGACCTCAGAGTTCTATGGTTTTGTCTCTACATACTTTCACCTTTTCCTTCTTCCTGGTTCGGTAGAGAATCGGTGTTCATAGGGTAGTCTGTTCTCAAGCTGTATCAGTTGAGACAGTTTTTACAGCGTCCTGCAACACTTTTAGTTAATTTAGTGCCGTCCTGTATGAGGAACACGATCCACGGCTCGCTCTGCTCCGCTCTGCTGGCCCCGTGCTCTCCGCCGCTGCCATGCGAGCCGTGCCGGCTGCTCCCGCTCTGGAGCGGGGCGCGGCTGCTCCTGGCTCGGGGCCGCCTCAGCATGCACCATGGAGGGAGGCCACCGGTGCTGGTCCTGGCCGCTCAGCTGCTCCTGGTGCTGACACAGCCTCTGGCTGGCATGGCTCGGTGACTCTGCTGCAAAAAAAGACCGGCAGGTTCTGCTGGCAAAGGGGCCAGCGCCCAGCCTGCCGCCTCCCGAAGGCAGGGGCGCTGCTCTCGGGCCTCTTGTCCTTAAAGGTGTATTTGCAAAGGCATATCCACTTAACCCTCGGTCAATATTAGAAATCGGCCACGCAGGGCCAAAGCAGGACAGCTATATAGAGATAGATAAATCAATAGCTAGAGATAAAACTCAGTGCAAAATCATAGCTCAGAATCAGACCGTATCTCAGCAGACGATGATTTTTGTAGGGTAGACATGCCGTGAGTATTGGCTTTCTGACATAATGGTTGTTCCTGCTAAATGGAGTGGCTCAGGCTAAGAAAGGCTAAAGTATTAATCATGAATGTGGTGAAAGAACTGAGAAGAGAAATCAAATGGTTTGCTTTATTGTGTTTTTTTAAATATGACCATTCCTTTCTTCTTTGTGTATATCAGTGTTTTTCTAAAAACTACAAAATACAAGGATCTGATATCTGACTTTGGGTGTAAGGAGCGTTCCCTAAACTATTACCTTATGATTCTGTAATATTTTTCTGAGATGTTAAGAATGTGTATATTCCTTTCCCATATTTTCATAAATAATTAGTTAATTTTGTGATATTTTTTTCTCTTATGATTGAAGGACCAATTGTCAAACAGAACTTTTTTTTTCTCTGTTATAAGTAGATACCACTATTCAATACTGTCTAGAAGGACAATAGCACTCAAAATCTAACTTTCAGCCGTTTCCTAGGTAACAGAGATACAGCTACAAAACTGTTGTGCTGAATGGAAGAAAACAGCAAATGTTTCCATTTTTCTACTATTTTTGAGTTTGAATGAAGTGAACCCTAGGAATATAACTACTTCATTGCAAGATATGGAACTGGAGACCTGCACTTAGATTCCACTGTGTTTGTTTTGTCACTTTTAGGTTTCCGCATACCCTCTGAGATTGCACAGACAATTTCAGAAAACTTGTGAAATAAATGATAGCAGAAGGTTTTTGATTTAGGTTGTTTGTTTGTTTGTTTTTTTGACAAAAACTGTTGTTTAGTAGAACTGGTTCTTTCCATGAATGAAACAAACAGACAAGCAAATTTTGTGTTTTCTTCTTCTATTACTACTTTCTAGGAATTTTTCAGAAAATAGCTATTTATTCTTGTCAGAATTCTAGTTCAAAAATGAAAGAAAAAAGTACGAGAAAACTGAATTTGCTAAGTTATGTACATGTATGTTACCTTTTTATATATGTAGCTAATTGTATAGAAGTTAGTAGGTCTTTTTGGAAGTAATATAATTGTAGTGTATTCCCAGTAGTTTGTCTTTCTCAATTTTATTAAGCATAAATTGCTTTTCCTCACTATAAAGCTTGACATACTTAATCCCTATTTACCATTTGTGTGTCATTGAGACAACTATTTCACAACTAATGCTTACTAAATTAGAACATAAATAAAGCAACTGAGTCTTTGTGCTGCTACTCCAGCCTGGGGGAGGTCTCCTGTTGTAATCAGAGCCTCATTCTTTTAATTCAAAGACCAGCTTCACATTTCCTCAAATATTGCAGTAAAAGGCAGTCATGACAATGAGATAAGAGAGCAATTTGTTAAAGAAATTGTGTGCCGTGTTCACTAGGAGTCGCTCATTGTTTCCTTGTGATTCTCTTATCTGTCAGTAATATCCATTCATCATGTTTGTCCTCAAATTCCAGATGTTGGTGTAAAGACTACTTTCAATTATGTATAAAATCAAAAGGTTTTAATATAGTTTAGCCATGGAAACGTGGTTTACCACAACTGTAGTTAGCTAAAGATCATAAACTGAAGGTTCATCTCTCACTGGCTTCAAATGCGTTCTTAAAACTCATACTAATATTTAGAAGGTGGGTGTTAGATCAAGATATAAATAATATAGTAGTTCTAACAGATTGCTTAATTTGTGAATTAAGTATTTCTACAGGAAGTACCCAAACTTGTGGCAGTAGCAGTGTCTCAGGTTATTTTGTATTAGACAGCATTTATGTTTTATAATAAAAAATGATGCAAATATTTTTCTCTTCTGGGAAAATATATAAATAGTTTTTAAACATACAGTATGTAAGTGCTCTTATATGGCTATTATAGTAGCTGCAGAAGTTGGTACTATGCAAGGAGAAGTGTACAAAAAAAGAAACGTGGAAAAGATGATTTCTTAATTCTCTCTCTGAACAGGTGTTGTGACAGAATACGTGAGTTCATTTTCCCTTAAGTTTTAGATGTAAAGTTAATATCTAACGTATATAAAAATGTCTTTCCTGGAATGTGATCAAACTTCCTTTACAACTTTGTTCCATAAACTTTATTTCGTGTTAAAAGTAAGAAAGGCAGTTAATTATTGAAATGTTTTCCATGATCATGTGATGCATAAATTTAATTGGTTTTCCTCCAAATTTTCATGGCTTGTAACATCACACATGGAAATATTCATGTAATTTGTGCATAAGTTGTCCAGAATTTATAACGAAATGATCTTCAGTATTCAAATAAACATTAGCATAATTTTGCCTTTTTAGAGATGAGAACCTCTTTTCAATTCTTGATCAGTCATTAAAGTGAGAGACATGGTTCTGTGCTTAAAGCAAAAAAAATTGTCAGCGGGAGTTTGTTTTTTAAACTGAGACATGAAGTGACTTGTCAATGCTACCCTGACAAATCCATGATTTAACATATATTATTAAGACAACTAACTCCTTTACTATGTTCTGTAACCCTAAAGAATATCTCTTCACAGTTTTAAATGTGCAGAACGAGACTGATTATTTACAGGGGCTAAAACATGAATGTGGTAGCTAGCTCTGCACAATCCACTATCAGATAGGATTTTTCTTGCTTCCCCTGCCATCCTAGGCCTGCCACGAGTTTAGCAAAATGCTGTAGCCGTCACCTGCAGCAGAGTGAAGCCAGACTGTATTTTTGAGGACACCACAGCCAGGAAAGTTTTCTAGGGGAGACGAAGATGATACTTGTTTTCTGGCCCAGTCTCTTGGAGTTCACCCAAATGAATTAGAGTATGTTCAAGTTAAGTGCTCTTTTCCCTCCCCACCACCTGGAGCCTGCATCCCTTCAGATGGTAAGGTTTCCTCACTGCAGCTTCAGAATGCCTGAGGAATAAACGTGTTCCCCTACTGGGTATTTCTGCAGTAGACCCCCGAAAAGCAGTCACACAGAACTCAACTCTTACAAATTGTATGGCTTCAGTCTTCGTGCCCCTGGCAGATGAGGACAAATATGCAAATACTATGCATAGCTTAGGCTGTCAGTTAAATGCAACTTGGGTTTGTCTATTTCTGTTACTTAAATAACTACCTAACAGTTGGTAGCTTTTAGAAAAACCAAAACCAAAAAGACTAGAGTGGTTTTGATTCCAAAAACATTTTTTCTTCCATGATTTAAATTCTATCATAAATCCTGCTCTTCTAGAGGAGTCTTTCTAAGATAGAGAGAAGCATTTAGGAACTTTTCTCTCTTGTTTTTTTCTAATGGCTATGAAGATGTTCACAGTGTCACCATAACAATGCCTGTATCTTTAAATACACCAAAATAATGAATTCTAGTCACATACATGTAAATTAGATGTTTCTTGAAAGATCCCTTTGCAAAACAAAACTGCCTACACAGTTTCCATGAGGTAAATAGTTGATTTTCATAAATCCTTGTCTCTTTAGAATAGTGCAGAATAGAATAGAATTTCTTTGCTAATCAGTATATTGCTCTCGTCTCAAATTCACTACTTGAAGTATTGGCTAACTAGAAATATACATCTGCAATAAATACATGGTATTATGCTGGTACACGTTTAGCATCGTCTCATCTTATAAAAAAACCCTTTCAAAATCCTAAGATTTTCTTAATAAAAAAGCCCCCAAACAAATCCTTTTAAACTGTTTTTCTATCCAATTTAAAATATGCAGCAACTGACATAAGAGAACACCAGGCACACATTATTTTGTGCTTTGGCTTAAAATAAGTACTGAGTGTAATCACTGTATGATGCGGACATTTCTGTAATATTTCTGTAATATTTTCCACTTAATAATGAAAAGAGTAAATCAGATCTTGTCAAAGATATCCTTTCTCTTCCTTTGGCAATCCCACCTATTCTTGTTCAAATAAGCTTGCTATGTCCAATAAATTAAAAGGTTGAGATAGCTTATGAGCACTCAAGAGTAATTTCTGTTTTCTGAAGTCAAACATTATTATGAAATATATAGCATATGTTTTTCTATAATATTTGCAGGATTTTTTGCATACATAACATTTCTACATTTATATGAAAAGCTTTTCCGAAGTAAAACTTTAATAAGTCTTTGGATGCACCTTTCCAGAATGATAAATAAAAATGTACAGGCTTGGAAACTGATAAAAGTTTCCTCAGTTTCTATAAACAGAAAATCTTGTCTAAGAAAGTATCTAAAACGGCAGTAATTTTTTTTGATCTTAATTTAAAGTCTAGACAAGGAAATGTTATGGATCAAACTACTACAGAATTAATTTCTCATCTCTTAAAATAACTGTTTGTAACGGTATAAGAAGTTAATACTCTTTGCTTTTTCAGTTTTTGCTTTTGTTTTGTTTACCTTTAAACTTTTAATAGGAAATGGAGTTCCAAATAATTTTGTTTTGTGTACGTTCTTTTCAGGGGATAAATGCAAACCTACTGAATACACTGATGTGAAAAACATGTTACTGGATCTACAAAATCAGAGATACATTGCACAATCAGAAGATAAATCTGTTGGTGAGAAAATGGCATTAAAGAAACTTCTTGTAGATCAAATGTTTAATTATTTTGATTCCAACAACAATGGACTTGTGGATACTAACGAGTTATCACAGGTAAGGTTTAGGGTTATTTTCTATTAGCACAGTGACTATTCAGATGTCTTTTTCAGGACGTGCACACAGGGAATATCATGTCTTAGGATACTTTACTTTAGAAAATGTGAGTCTCTGAGGTGGAAAACTTCATTTGAGAATTTTTGAATGGCTGAATTATTCTGAAACTCTGTAGTGATTATTTGGAAATTTGAATATAATGCTTTGAAGTATACTGCAGTGTGTTAGAACACTCTAGGTTGCTGTGACCATGAGGTTTTTTATAATCCACTCCATGCTATCATCCAGTCCAATAATATAGATGTATTGTAGAAGTTGAAAACAATTAAAATAATGAGGTAAATCACTTCTGCAAAAAAAAAAGTATTATTGCTGTATCTTAGTTAGGGCTAAAGAAGTAAAAATCTTGCAAAGAGAGTTTGTGATGGTCTCTAAATAGCAAATTTTAACTAATTACAAATCTAAACCGGTAATTGTTGCTCTGGTAGTCATAACAGCTCTAGCTTTAATCTACCTAAAAGGATTGATTCTATTAGAGTGTTGATGGGTCAAATGTACTTTGATTTACTAGAGGTCTGTGTTTGAGAAACCTAATCATGACTAAACTGTATAAATGATTCTAATACTAGGCAGCCGATTAAAATTTTAAGAAAAGTAGGATTTTTTAAGTGTGAGTGTTGATCATTATCACTGCATGGCAGTATTAAGAAATGGGCTGGAGTTATCATTTCCATACAGCTAACTTTGAAAATTTTAGTAAAAGTGCAAGAACCATAGGGTGATTGCAAATATAAGTATCATGTCGACTAGTAATGCACTATTTCAAAAGATTAAGATAAAAATATTTTTCTGTACTTTTCTAATATTGGATTTTCCTGCTGCTTTTACAGTCTTTCAGAACTTCAACTTTTAAGGGACTTTGGTGCCTGTATATATCTTACAAATAATAATTTATATATTAATAGATAACATAGATAGGAATCGTGCATATAGATATGTAAACTATATTTAATTCTTGTATTCAGTTGCTACATGCATACTTTTCCTTTTTGTGTGTGTGTTAAATATAGTTTTAAAGTAATAAAAAAAACCTTTCATTATTGTGTTTTCAAACTTTTTATATGTACTTTTCCCAACATGCTTTTTTCCTCTAAAGAGGAATTTATAATGTCAGCTGTAAAGTAGTTCTTTTTCACTAGAATGGAAACAAGTCAGCCTTACACCCCAAATATGTGGATTTTGGTTTCATTAAAATTCATGCAGAATTATCAAATTATTCAACCTACAGATTAATGTAAAGTAAATTCATTTTTAGTGTTGTTTGCTTTGTTATTGTATGGTTTGTCAAGAGACACAATTAACCCCATAAGGGACCCATGCTGGAGCAGTCTGTTCCTGAAGGACTGCCCCTTTGGAAGAGACCAATGCTGGAGCAGTTCATGAGGAACTGCATCCCATGGGAAGGACTCCTGTTGGAGCAGTTCATGGAGGGCTGTCCCCTGTAGGAGGGGAAGAGTGAGAGGAATTGTCCCTCTAAGGAGGAAGGAGTAGAAAAAAGAACTGACCGCAGCCTCCATTCCCTGTCCCCCTGCTCTGCTGGGGAGGGAGTATATAGAGAATATTGTCAGTAAAGTTAAGCCCCTTGGAGGAACGGAGTTTTTAATATTTGGTTATATTTTCTTTTATCTTACTCTTGTCTGATTGGTATTGAATTCAGTTAATTTGTCCCCAGGCTGAGTCTGTTTTGCCCATGACAGTAACTGGTGAGTGATCACTCCCTCACTTTATCTTGACCCATGAAACTTTCATTATCCAGTCATGGTCAACCATCCGCAGGGAGACATTAATGTACTCCTGAAAATGTTTTCAGGATTAGGAGAATTTTTCTTAGTTGTGCTCACAGTCAAAATTTTGAAATCTGCAGAGTTGTCATAAATAATAGCTCATGTCTGCATTTTAAATGTAATCATATTAAGGGGATATGAAAAACAACATACTTGCAGTAGAAAACAAGGACTCCTGAAGTTAATTTATGTTCACGTGAATATTGAAGTTCAGTTTATAGTGCATCTTAAATTTTACATCTCGTCAACCTTGCTGTGCGATCAGGCCCTTAAATAGCATTTGCTATCTCTTAGGTGTCCATATAGTCATCCTACCCAATGTAAAATTGAAATGAATCAGTTGGAGATTGCAGATGGTGACAGCAACATTCCAATTTTACAGATGTATTTTGGATCAAAAGTCATAAGGTTATTGAATTTGCATCTTGACCCAAAAGAAAAATTTATTCCTCTCCCCATAAAAGCAAAAGTACTGTTCTTATCAAAAAAACCCTCTTATTTCAAATAGTAAGAAAGGTTTGGGGGTTGATTTTATTTACTTGTTTTGAGTTTTGTTTGGGTTGTTTGTTTGGGGGTGGGTTGTGTTGTTTTCTACTTCAAGTATTATAGCAATACATTCAAAATTGGCTGACTATTTTTTTCTACTGTTTGAACAATTCTAGCATCTGGGTATAATATTTTTCATGGCTTTGTAGGCCAATACAGAATTGCAGCTGAAAAAGAATTTTAGCTCCAATATACTGTGTAAATGTAATAGGAAAACAGTGGTGTTATGTAGCTCCATGCAGGCTTAAATGGACATTTTTTTCCAATATAAATTCTTCTCTGCCTTGACTGCTTTAATTGCTGCATCTGACTCATTTAATGTTTTAGTTTCCAAATCCTTTATTGGCAAGTGAGATATGGCTTGATTTTGAAAGGAGTTGTGAATTTAACCTTTTAGACCACTCTGTTTTGAGAAGTAGGTACTAACCAGAGAGAGTATCTTTCCAAACTGTGAGCTTGGAAATAGGCACGATTATCATCATCTGCATCATCTCTGATCAATGTGTCTGCAAGGTTTCCAGTAAGGTGAGGTGGTTGCTTGAAGGGTTTGTCTTGTTTTTAAAACACTTTGGCACGTTTTAAATTAATCCAAAATAATGGAAGATAATTGAATCTTCTGGTTAGCTAAGAATGTTCAATTGTTAACAGACTAGTTTTTTAATCTATTTTATCTTATGCAAAACCAAACTGGAATTTAACAAAAATTTGTAAATGAAATACCAGTGTTTCCATCACTGTAGACTGCTTGATTACTGTATATTGTTTTCACTGTATAGAAGAGGAAAAAGAGCAGAAGTGTTATGGGTAGGCATGGGAATAAAATGGGTTTTTCCAGTTATGAATGCAGTTATTCTACTATGGTGGAACCGCTGTTTTATAAACAGTAAGCCTTTTCTGGTTGCCATCAGTGAAAGATGCATAGGCTCAAAAAATGTTTCATCTTGCTCAACAATGAAATTCAAGTTCCTTTTCAAAGGAAAAAGTATGTGAAGTGGAATAATCTATACTTGATTAGACTTAAAGATGCTTTGTAAAAAAAATTATTTCTTACATTAGTGAACTAAGAAAGCAAGATTTTGCAGGAAAGGGAAGTGACATAGCCTGAAAGCAAGTTGAATATATAATAATAATAACAAAAAATTTTCCTCTTCCTTTCCCTTCTTTCAATTATTAGTTTTTATATTCAAAGAAAGAAGTTAGCATCCTTATTTATGAACAAGTATCTTTAATTTAAAATATATCTCATCCTTACTTCTGCAAAAACAAAATACCCCGAAGTTATTTTGATTTTATTTCTGTATTAATGATGATAATTTTGAACTTTATGCTAGCTGATACTTCATGGGACTTCTTTGCAGAGGCACAACTTAAATAAATTGCATCTCTCTGTCCTACTTTGTTTCTTAAACTAATCAAAATACCTGGTTGGACCTTGGCATTTAAATTTTTACTTTCATTACTTCTGATTTTGCATCCAATCAGTGCTATTATTAAGAGTTATTTGGAGGGCTTGGAACTCAGAGAAGGGATAATGAGCCTATCTCCTATTTGTGTTTTTAATAAACTTTAGTTTTCACTTCATGTTATGTAGGCAGAAGAAAAATTTGCATGTTGAGTTATAGTTCTATTTATTTTCTGCTCTTAATTAGGGACATATTATTTAGGTTACATTATCTATTTTTATTATCACTAATCTAGGAAAACCCAAACATTTGCTGTATTCAATTCTAGGTTCAAGATAAAAAAAGAACCTATATGGAACTTTTAAATTGGGGGCAATGAAGATTCTCTTAGGGATTAGTAGTGAGATAAAACTTGCACACTGATTTTCACACAAACGCTAACACGTAGATCTTTCTTAGGTGCCTTTGGTTTTATCAAGCAGCAGCATTTCCCATTATATTCTTGCAGGCTGTGAAGGAAGCAGGAGCAAGCTTCATTTCTTAGGAAGGTTCAAGGACTGATGCTAACTGGAGTGGACACAAAGTATGATGGTGCAGGATTTTGTTTGCACTATTGTTTTATCTTGGTTAAGTCCAAAGCCACCGGCTCAGAGTTCTGGTGGTTCCAGGTTTGGTTCTGAGATGCAGAATTTTACCAGCCTATCAGTGTGGCTAATGCCTATTCTGGTCTTATCCTGCGAGCCAGGCATCTATAGCATTATATTTGCTACGAACACATTCGCATCTTCCGAGTCAGATTAAGTCTTCCCTCTGTTAAATGCAGAATTGGAAAGGCAGAAAAACGTGCCTCTCATTGGAGTAGTTTGCAGAAAGATGTCTCATACCTGAGCTATGTAATTTGATTTGTTTGGGATCGTATTGAGGTAATACCTTTAAATGAAATTCAGCACATGCCTTTGTAGGCCACTAAGTGCGGGTTTAGCAGTTCAGATATTCCTTTGCTCGGGGATCACTGTGTCATTCTGTGATGCACAAATCCTGTATCTTTACACATATCAAAGGTATCATACTACTATAGACACCAAATAGAGGCTTGTGTCGCTACCCTACAGAACTTGGTGGTAAATTATAAGAATATTGATTTAACTAGATTAAGGGAAGCTAAAGCAAGGAACAATTTACCAACCTTTATTATCAATTTGGTTTCATAATTAATCAATTAATTTATAACAAGTTATACTGTTGTGGAAGATGATGGAACAAGTAATTGAGCCCCCCTATGCATTCAGAATTAATCTGGAGCACAGTTCTCACAGTGTGTGGTGTTCGATGCACTTGGTGTTTTATCAAGCATGGAGTGGCACTGTTGTGATGAGGTACTTGCTTTTGGGGAAGATAAATGAGTGTTAACTAAGTGACCATATTTGATTTAAAGGAAGGTTTTGTTTGTAATTGTATTTGTGTAGCATTTTCTTTGGGGAGGTACAGAAAGACCATTAGTCACAGGCAAGCAAAAAAAACACTGACTGATAAAACTTCAGGTTAGATCAATTAATGAAGGAAGTGTTATGTTATTCGTGGTCTAGTTTCATAACATCTGCAGATTTTTCATTTTGACTATAAGAAATCAGATTAAAAGGAATGAAACAATCTATTCTGGTGTGTAGTTGTCATTTGTAATCAGATTACCTTTCCCAATCTTCTAAAGTTTGGATTTGTACTGACTAAATTTGAGAGGCTCTGAACTGAGGTAACAGTATAGTGTTTCATAGGAAATAGATAATTGTGCACTTTATCTTTTAGAAATTTAATCTTTTCCAGAAAATGCAAATCATTCCTCCGTGTTTCAGAGTATTAAATTCTGACGGATAAATTTCATTTTTTGGAAAAGACATATTTAATTTGAAAATGTAGGTAAGTTTCTAAGTTTTCAGTAATTATGGGGTTTCACAATGAACCTTGAACTGTTTTGCTGATATTTTGCCTTTTACTAATTTATAATATTTTGAAAATAAATGCTTCATTGTCTTTATGCAAATTCAAACAAAAAATTGTGGGCATAAATATTCGCAAACCATCTCTGGTATGAATTTTCAACTTAAAAGTTGGAAATAAAATAATCCACATTTGACTTGTATGGCACATTCATAAAATTGTGCAGACAGTCTTAATCAGGCTTTAACCTTTGTAGTATTTTGTTTCTAGATTGTGAACTGCTAATAAAACTTTTGCCAGTTTTTCTTCTGCCTCCCTAACAAATCACCATTTAGTTTAACCAAGGAGTAGACAGTCTGGGTTTAAAGAATTTGCTTAAGAAACAGCTTCCTTGCATTTTTCTCTTCTCCATGGACAGAAAATAATAATAGATTAATAGAATTTAAAATTTAAGGCGCATTGTTGGATCATCTGTGAAACACAAGGGTGATTACACGATGGTGTGTTATACATGTGAAATTTTATTCTTATGATCCTACACTTTTAAGTAAAGTAATATCTTGCAAAAAACTTCTGTAAGGAAATGTGCAACCTTAATTTGTCAGGCAGTCATATTGGCTTTGCTGGAGTCTCATATGGCTTGTAATTTCATATCACACTTAATCTGCTCTTCAGTTTGCCACAGAATCAGGTAATTTTTCAAATTCCAAACCCCCACACCCTGAGTTGTAGCTGATTCTGAGTTGTAACTCGTGTGGTAGAATACTAATCTCCCTCCCCTTCATAAGGAAAAAACCAACAACCCAAAAGTTCCATGAAGGTTAATTTTCTTCTGATCACAGAGTGGACCTGGTCCACAGATCCCGTTGGGACACTGGGAGGTGGCTAGATCGCACACAAGAGAATTCAGATTGGAACAGCTCTTATAGCAGGAAATCACAGACAGTAAAGATTAATCATCATATGAAATCACTTCTCTACCTTCTAAAATCTGTCCTCACAAACTTACAGTTTGGAGGGGCCATCAACAGTGAGTGCATTTTCAAAAGAATTCCAAAGTATATTACCAGCGTAAAATGCCTGAACAAAACCAAACATTGAATCTTTTTTCTATAATTAAAGTGATAGGTTTACTGTAGACAAAAATAAAGTAATTGCCAGGATGAGGAAATGTACCTATCTGTCATATCGTCATTTGAAATAGCAGAATCATTGTATCCAATTTTTTTAATTATGATTCTTCTCTCAAAAAATATGTTGCTTTTCATTTATAATTGGTCAATTTGAACAGAATAACAGATTTTAGTTCGAAGAATGGAAGCTGACAACATTAACTGTAAATTTAAAATGTGGTACTATAAAACCACATTTTGGGGGTTTTGGGGATTTAAAAAAGGTTTTCTTCAACCTTAAGTGTAAAGTTTCATCCTTATTTGCACATCTGAAGATCGTGAAAGCAAACATCTAAAACAATAAACAATGAGAGGAACAATGCTTCTCATACTGAACGTTCATGGCCTTGAAATTTCAGTGATTGCTGAAGTTTACAATACACACCATTACATATTTAGTACTTCTTGTATAACTGTAATGGGTTTAGAGTTACTAATTTTTCCCAGACTACATTTTTGTCCTTTATGTACCAGCTGCAAGATCTACACAATTTCATATTTTCTTAATTCACTTTAATGTGAACTCAATAAAAAGGCTTTTAATGGATGGGAAGTAGTTAGCACTAATATTCAGGTAGCATAGTATGTATTTTTAATTGATAGTAGCAAAAGGTGGGTTAGCAGTGATTTTTCTTATCTTTGTAAATGGTTTTCATATTGTCTAATGTACTAACAAGGTGATTATCCTTTATAATGCTTTTACATTATTATGTAGGAGATGACTTCTGGTAGCATAAAATGTTTGTGTCTTTTCCTCTAATGCTCCTGTTATTCCCTATTGTTCTTTTAGGTGTTTTGTATTTACATAAATAGTAACTGAATTAATTTCTTTCCAGAGCAACTGAAACACAAAAGCCCCTCTATCCCTTGTTTTTTCAGAAGATATTCTCTGTTGATACAAATGTAGTAATGGTTTTGCAATTATCATAGGAGACTGATAAAGGGTTGGAAGAGTAATTATTTTACCTAGGAATTACAGTTATATTTTTTTATGTGCCTAATATAAAACTGTAAACTGTGCAATATTACAGTGAAATGTTGCATTAGTTTTTGGCTCTTTCAGTTAGGTGGTTGTACTTCTAATATGTACCCCATATAATATAACAGTTCTAAATCACTCTAAGCATCTAAAAAATTCCACAGCTGGAATCTAAGTAGATGTCTACAACATACACAGACCTAAAACAAAATGATGCATATATTAAAGAACATTTTTCTGGGGTAAGTTCATCAGAGTTAAAAATCTAACAGCTATTAATTTTGATCTCTTTACAAATTGTATGTTTCCCCACTGAGAAACAGGAGCCTTTTCAGGTCAGCTACTTACGTAACAGGTTTTGGTAAGGAAATAGGCTTGTTAAAAGCCTGTAAGAACTTGATACAGTAAGTAGGGTAGTAAGAGTTTATATTAGCTATTTTTTAAAGTGTCTGCATTTGGTTTATGTGGTTAGAAATTAGAGGAAAAAGACATTATGCCATTTTTACTTGGAGAATTAGTATTTTAGGTATATTTGAATATTTCTTAATCACCATTCCTGTATATATAAAGTAAAATCAGCTTTAAAATTTCCAGTGTCTTTATAGTGCTTCAGTCTATCTCCATTATATATAGATATATGCTGTGTATATTCTAAAAGACTTTCATGTAATTTCAGAGAGTCTGTCCTAAAGGCGTTAACTTTTAAAAGTGTAATAAATAATTACAAAGTAACTGGAAATCCCTGACTTTACACAGTTGCAGTTCATTGCCCCACAGCAACCTTAAAATGATCTATTAAATGATTATTAGAAACAATTAATTATACCAGAGAACTCTAAGAGCTCAAATGCAATTTCATGGTTATAATTTTCTTGTCAGGTAATAAAATGGGATGAGCTTGGCAAGGAACCGTCTGACTGCTCTGTGTTCGATTTGCTGAAATATGATGATTATAATGGTGACAAGCACCTAGCTCTAGAAGAATTCTACAGAGCTTTCCGTAAGTACCAAGGCCAGCCTGTTCTTTGAGTCTTATTTTCTCTTTCTTGCTTTGCTCTTCTAAATGGTGGTTTTTGATTTTTGAAGCCTGAAACGTCTGGATACTGTACTTAAATTAGTGCAATTTAATTATTAAATTAGTGCAATTTAATAGTCATGAAGTAGCAGTAGACTTCTTAGCAGAAATCAGTGATACCCGGTAGCTTCTAGATATATGAAGGATTTTGGCAATGGAGAATTCATGGATAATCTTTCTTGATGCCAACATGGATTGATAAATCTGTGTTGTGCGCAACTGGCAAGTCATGTGGTTGCGGTATAATCAATGGAAGCGAAATATCTCCCTGCACCCTTTGTTTATGAGTGCTGATAAGAGCTTTTTTGACAAACCCAGCAACAAACATACAACTTGTATTCAGTGCCTTATGGCTTCACAGGACTCAGAAGGAGATAAACATTTCTGGTGTGATTTTACAAGGTATTTGTCCTCTGGATGCCAAAGAGGTCTCAGGACAAATATGTGTAGTACAAACAAACATCTGAACAAAACCACTGGTTTAGCAAAAAAGAAAAGTGTTAAGAGCTTTTATATAGTATGTTAAAGGTAATATCCATATAGTTTGTTATATCCAGACAAGAACTGATGATTTTTCACTCTTACCTCTTTCAAATTTAATATTCAGTCTTGAAATCTGGGTTAAAAGCTGTTGCTCCAAACTCAGTAACATGGCAGCACAGAAGATCAAGTTTGTCCTAAATTATTTTTATAATTACTATATAAATTATATATATATATATCTGTATATATATATTATATAAATTATATATATATATGTATAAATTTATCTATATATAAAATTATATAATTTATAATACACTGACTAGTCCATTAATGTATCTTCATTTTGAGTAATTACAGGCTGTTGCTTTAGGCTTCTTATACTTTATCCTTGGGAATATGAGCACTCAGCCACTTTAGGTGATATCAAATGAAAAAGGGATCAAAAAACTGCTTCAAGTTTTAAACTATAAAGTAGTGAATTGATATTAGAAAAAAAAAATAGCTGCATGGAAAGCAAGAAGAATAAACATGAAATGAATAATCAAGACAGACTGTCTGAAAGTGTCTGAGTTTTGACCGTTGAATTAGATTTTTATTTCACTGAATGTCTTTCAGAAAGTGTGATTTTGTGATGCAGCTAAGCTGAACGAATTACTTACTGCTCCTAAAAATAACTTGGTCCTGCTTCCTGAGGTTATCTGACTGCCTTTCTTGCAGTGTCCTAACAGTCACAGTCTCTCCTCTGAGTCACTTACCAAGTCAGCAGAAAAATATTCACTCTCCACATCCCATCCCAATCGTATTGTGTGACCTGAATTGATTAAGTGAAGGGTTAGACCATAACTCATGCAAAAGAAGTATGAGCACAGCCAAGAAGTCAGGTGGAAGAAGAAAATGGGATATGTTAGGACATTGTGATGGTGAGATAAATTAGTCTATCTGCAGCAGCAAAGCACTAGGAAATACCTTAATTTCTTTTTTAAAGGTTGTGATACAATTTTGGTGTACAAAAATGTACAGAATTATATAGCATTTATAGAAACACACACATTAGCTATGATTATATGGCTAGATGTTGTACTTCTACATCGTGATTAAGTGCATAGATGTAGAAATTGATATAGAAGCCTTTATCATATACAGCAATCCAGGGAGGTTAGAGACATGTTTAAAGCATTAGCATGATTTTTGCAAACATTGTCTTAATGGAAGCATAACATTGTTCTTCCAAATAAGACTTTGATGTGTCTCTGAGGGACTGTTTTGAACAGTTGTAAAACTCCAGACATAAGAATAGCTTTTCATTATATATTTTTAATGGACTTCTGATTAATGAAAATAATTTCCATATGGTATGTTAAGCATTGCCTTAATATGAATGTTAATGAAAACATTAGATTATATAATATTAGGAATAATTTAGTTTTCTTTGTTGCAGTAGAGTAGAAGACCTTATTTAAAACTATAAGGCTACCTTGGAAGACAATTTTTAGAGTAAGATTAATTTTTCTATGTCATTAACAAAATTTATAAAACCTAAAACCAGCTGCTACTTCATTGTATGGTGTGTGCCCAGAGAACCAAAGAAAAGCGACATAATATTAGGCTCTGTAATGAAGATAAAATAAACACTCTTGAAATAAATTTGAGGGTTAACTGTAGTTCCATTTCATTTTATCTCAAGAGAGTTTGAATTCAGTCAATTTGACCTATCTCACCAGCATTAACAAAAATGATATAAAGCTATAAAAATATACTAAGATAAGCAAAACCAAAATAAATTCAGTGTAGCACCTGGTCATTCGACTAGTGCTCTGATGGCTACGCAGGATGACCCAAAGCTGAAACCAAGATCTCCATATAAGCCTTGCCAACCCACGGAAAAGCAAGTGTGACACCCCTGAGGCCTGTGTTGTTTGCCTGTGGCAAAGCTTGTGAGATGTTACTAGTAATTCCAAGTCTGGATTTACCAGGATACAGAGAATTAATGTAGACATGGAACCACATCCATGTATGGAAATGTACACAAAAAGCATTCACAACACCTCGTCCATGCAGTAGTCCACAAAAAATATCTCTGCAATTCACCCACAAAATAATTAAACATTTTCATTTTCTTCAGTAAAGTGAAATAGGAAGGTTGCAAATATTTATTTCAAATAAAAATAAACCTGGGGGGGTTTTCCAGGGTTTTCTATAAGTATTTAATATTTTCAAGTTTACATTCTGTTTTATTATACTGTAATGATTTATTCTTTTTCTTATTATGTTGCATTGTGATTATATGTTATAATTTTAGAATTATCCTGTTTTACAATATGGAAAAATAATTTTTCACCAGCTTGAACACATTCAAACATCTAGAAAAGATAGAAAGCAAAACAGGAAGGTTTTATTCAAAATTATTTTCATAACTACCTAATGAGTGAAAGATTATAACAGAGTAATGGTATTTGCAGGTGATTGTCCTCTAAAATATTGAAGTGTTATTTGTTATTTGGAGACATTTTAAACACTTAGCCATTAATTTAAATTAAAAAAGTGTTTCTAGAATTCTTGACCTCTTGCATGATCCCATCAGTTGAACTTGACAGTGTGTTTTTCACGTTTTTTTCATTCCATTATATCTACTGTTTTCATGTACATGTGCAGCCTAATCTCAATTTAATACCTTCTATTCCCAGTGGAATTGCCTCTATCCCTTATTGTAGTGAAGGGGTGGATTTGAGAAATGTCAAGTTCTCATTGAAGTTTGTGCAACTGCTAGAATATATGTTACCGACTTTTATTCACTCAAAATGGCAGTGAAGAAAATTATTTGGCTTTGCAGTGATGGAGAAATTGATCTATTGAAAGCTTCCATACAGAATTCAAAGGAGTTGTTTTTGTTGTTGTTGTTGTTTTGTTTTTTTTTTTTTTTCTTTTTTATTTGGTAAAAGAAATCAGAGTCATCTGAGCACAGAAATGCTAAGGCAAGGTGGTAGAGATTGGGCAGGGCATTAGGGGTCACAGCACCACAGTTTTTATGCATGGCAATACCAAAAGAGTTCTTTCCAAGCCAGTTTACCTAGCACTGCTAAAATATAAAATGTATGATGGTTAACAAAATATCCTTTAAGTCATATTTAAATTTGATCAACATTAAAGAGATGTAATTTTCTAAAGGTAATTGTCCATCAGCATTCGCTATTAAGCACAGAAGAACATTTTTAAAAATAATGAGAAGGCTGGAGGAGATCTGAGAGAAAGCATAAGGGAAATTTGTGTCCTCAGCCTTGGCCTAAAATGGGAATAGTGATAATCAAGCAAACTACTAGTGTGCATTTTTCCAGCTGTGATTTCAAATAGTATTTAAAAACACTTAGGTAAGATTTTGAACACAGATAGGATTAAAAATCATCTTCACTATGGTGTTGAACAAACTACTCCATTAAAGTAGTTTCTTTTTAAATAATTAGGCAATTGCATTTTATTTAAATATGAATACCTATCTTTGGAATTAATTATCAGTCTTGTTTCATTAGCATTTGCAGGTAGGATTTTTTTTCATTGGCGTACTTAATTAGAAATTTTCCTCACAAATACCAGCAATTCTATTTTTAGCTCCAGCAGTAGAAAAGGAACCACCTTAAGGGCAAAGATGAAACATAGGCTGTTTTAAAGATATTAAAATGCACATAGTTCTATATCTATACATACATATACATGTTTGCTTGTATTCTGTATTTACTAGTATTTACTTTCGACAGTCGCATTTTATCTGACAAAATGGATACATATTAGACTGGACAGCCAAATGTAAATAACTATGAGCAGTGGAATAAAAAATCCCTTTCCCCCTTTAGAAGGTCAGATGCTGAGACAGTAACAAATAAAGAATATGTGTGAGATGGTGCTCTCAGCCTTGGCTCTTTCTGCCAAGCTTCACAGAATGCTGCAAGCAGATGAAGATGCTTAATGGCTTCTGTAAGGTTTTACCTGTTGGCAAGACCACTGCTATTCTGTGGGTATAGTCTGTTTTCACTCATATCATGAGGGGTAATTTTTAGTGCTGTAGCATCTATCACCTAATTACTTGCCTGCTATATTCCACAACAGTTTAACTAGATTAATAGTGTGTGCAGAGAAGAACCTGGAAATTTACTCCCTCTAACACAAGTAAATAAAGCAGGAAGTTTAGCTCTTACTAGATTTTTGGAGCTTGGGACTGAAGGAATCAGCTGGTTCAGTCCTCCACTGTTTGACCACATCATGTAAAATTATATCTTAGAAGTGATCCAGCTCCATCTTAGCATTTTGGTTTGCTTTTCTGCATTCCTTCCTCAGCCAGTCCCAAGCTAAAGGATTTTTTATCAGCAAATATTTTTTTTTAGCTAGGAAAGGATATATTTAAATGTTTTGAATGGACAGGCAAAATCCTAAGATTAAGGAGCAAAACAAAAAAGGGTGTGAAATACAGTTGATATGTTCTATAATGTAAATCTAAACCAGTGTGCTTCCTTTATTTTTCAAAGGTCTTTTTTCTTTGGTTAATCTCTCCTGTGGTATCATGACTAATTATGTGTTTGCTGTAAATGTTGTCTCCTTTTGTTTTTCTTCTAGTGTTTTTTTCTAAAATAAATATCTGGCTTGTTTTCCTCCTATAATAAAATTTTCAAAGCAGATACTTCAAGTGGCCTTCATTGTGGGCTGTAATATTCAAGGCATAGCACAAACAAATAAATAGTAATAAATTCTTCTGTTTGATTGTTCAGCAGATGTATATGTAGGCACTTCTGTTTGTAATTTCATTAGAAAGAATGATGCTAACTTAGATATTTATGAATGAAACTGATTGAATACAATTAATATAAGCCCCATGTATTGTACATAATTGAACTAACTGCTTGGTATAACAATTGACATCCTGCATAAAATGAAGGAAGAAGAATAGCAGTGTCTCTCAATTTATTTCTATCATTGGTGTAGAACTATTCTTGATGTTGTCTTATGCTAAATAAAAGGGGCCACAGAAGGGCTGTGGGCACTGAGGACTTGATTGTAAAAATTCCCCCATAACATATAAGAAAGTGTGAAATTATCTAGGCAGAACAAAATATGACCTAATTGTCATTCTTCTATTAATGTTGCTTTGTAGTTTTGCTGGAGTTACTTGAGCTTTCAGGCTCATCATCGACACTGTTAAGGGTATCTAATCTGTTGTGCAGCTGTTATTTGGGATCTCGTAGGTTGCTGTTGTACGTGCTAATGTTTTATACATCTAACAGTACCCTCAGTTTTGAAATGACATTTGGGTCACAGATATCAATTTGGATTTCAAGCACTCCTTGTTGCTGAAGTATTTGTATGAAGGGATTTATATACCTCCTGTAATAGCAGAAATCACAGAAGTTTTTGATCTGGTTCTAAATTACAGAACTTGCTTTGGGCTCACCTTTTTGGAGAAACTTTGAGGCCAGTGACTAATATAACTGTAAAAATCAGTGCTTTGTTGTGTCTTGAATCATGTGGAAAGAAGCAGACAGAAGTTCCTATAAACACAGTGGCCATTATGAACAATATGCTTAGTTATTACATTCTCTCAGCTCTGAAAAATTATTCTAAAACATCATTGCATTCATTCTAATAGCTTTACTTCTAGTTTAAGTTGTCAAATGCAATAATTAGAGGTGCATGTTCAGAAATTCTTTTTTGAAATGTGACTCTTTGTTTCTGAAGCAAAATAGACCAGAATTAAAAAACAACCAAACAACCCTACAACAAAATCTAAATTTTAAAAAGGCCCATACTGAATTATTTGATGAAACAAGTGAGACTTCCCACTGGATTCCTTAAGTTACCTTGAAGTCCACAAAGGCTAACTCAAAAAAACCCTTATGTAATTTATATTTCAAATTAATTCAATATGAGGTCCCAAATATTGTATTTAGTGTGTAATCTGAGTTAGAGCTTTATGGCTGTGATGAGTCTTCAATAGTAAAACATTTTAACAAATTGTAGAGGAAACATTTTCTGAGTGAGGAAGAGGTATTTTTCTCTCTCCTGCTACCATTAATTCCTTTTCAGCAACAACTTGAGTGTATTAGATTGTTCCAGAGGGTGTTATATTTCACCACTAGCCTCTGAAAACACCAGTTAGCATCATACCGAGCAGGAACTATTGGACTTCATGGTAATTTTTTTTGCTCAACCTGATCTATCTCTCACACTCTTACCTGTGCTATATGCATTTTCGGTCTAGAGAATTTCAGCTGAAAGAAAATACACCCTCTTCTATTGAGTGGGCAGAACTTTAAACTGATCAGAAACAAGGAAATATCTAAAGTTTTAAAATATTGTTTCATGGATTAAAACAGTGTGCCTGAAATTTCTCACATGTCACTAAGTCAATTGATTTTGATACCAACTGATTTTTCTTCATGTTTTGGGGGAATCAAGTAATAAATTTGTGGCCACCATAGGTTTGCACGAATAAATAAAACAAATATTTCACAGGGTCTTTGGGTTTCATAATGTACTCAAGAAACTAGGAGATTTTGTTTATGAACCTTGAGCTCTGATCTCTAATGCTATCAGTGCATTTGCCTGGAAGTTTTTGCCTACTTTGGTGTTGTAAGTTACTAGAGATAAATTCCCATGAAATACAGGATTGCAGAGGATGAGGACTGGAACATAGTTAGAGTAGCTTTGTTTCAGACAAGAGGATTGGTAGAGATTGACTTGCATGGTATTTGTTACTGGCTTGAAATGCCAGAGACTGAAGTCCTAAATGGCTTTCAGTGAGCTTATTCTGGAGAATGACACAGAATGGTGAGGAAAAAGTAAACACCAAATGATTACACAATGGTTAGCAAAGTACCTCAGTTACTGATCTTATTATCCTGAGCTTATTTCTCAGGAATCAGTTGTCTATGGTTATAGTATTGTTGCTAATATTTGTGTTACATTGTGAATTATGAGAATATTTTCATCTCTGCAGAGCAGTGTACCTGTAAGATTAGGCTATAACTGATGTTCCAACATCCACAAAAACCTTTGTGTAGATGTTTTAAGGGAATTTCAAGGAAAACTTAAAATAATAATTTATAATTAATTTCCTTTATCAACTATTTTAAAGGAAGCTCTCTTTCTTCTTAATGGGTGTGAGGTGGAGAGAAAAAGGTGTTATGAGAACATAAGGAGTAATGACAGGGCATTAAAGGAGACAATCACCAGCTATGCCACAAGCAAGAGCATTAAGTATCTCTACTTCAAGGCAGAGTTACTCATCTGGAACTATCACGACTATTAATAGCTCATAAAGTATTATTTAGTAAGAAAGCCATTTGATTAATCTATTCATTGTTTTGCTTTTTTTTCCACTTTTCTACTGCTGCTTTTTAAATATCAAGCACTAATCTTTATTTTAGAAAAGTGTTGCTTAGTAATTTTATTCAGAAATATTTGTGCTTGGTTTGTTTTTTTGTTTTTTTTTTTTTTTTTCTTTTTGGTTTGTTGATTTATTTTTCGGTTTTTTGGGTTTTTTTTTGTCTTTTTTTTACATTTGGTTTTGATGGTGGTGATTTGAGGTTTTTTTAGAAAGGTCTGTTCTGGGTTTTTTAGTAACTCTTCTACACTGCTTTGTTTTGTTCTCACATTTTGGTAAAAAAAATTTTGAAAACTCATTAGAATAATGTAGAAGGTTTTTAGTAAATCCTTAGACATGTGGATTTCTCAAGAATGTATGGCATTTCCACTGTAAATGAAAATCTGCAGACACAGTTTTGTACAAAGATTTTATGAAAGCACTTTGAAAATTCTGTAAATGGAGTTAATAGAAAAATAATAATTCCAGTTTTGCAGAACTTGTGAGCTTTCCTCACTAGACCTTACAGAAAAGTGCATTACATTGTACTGTGAAGGTTTTTGTTGAATGCCCTCAAATATCCATTGCATACAGTAAGGAGAAATTGACTCAAAAATATCTGCATTGCAAAGAAATATATTGGAGAAGAAATCTTTCTAGTTCCCTTCATTGTTCATAGTGGATTAGGTTCCAGTAAAGTCGTCTTATTTCAGGAAATTTCATTCCTAACTTAATTTTTCAAAATAATAGACAGTTAAAGGTTTCATTATACATTTCTTCATAGCTTTTGAGTTTGGTATATTTTTTCTCTTTAATGTAGCGATTCCATAGCATGAGGGGTTTTTTATGTTGCATGCTTTTGCAGTTTACAACTATGCTAGTGCCTATGTATTTTTGGCTAACTGAAGAGTACAGTGAAGGAAATATTTTATTGAATATGTCAAAGAAAATTTGGATAAAATAATTTTCAATATTGAAAGTTGTCAATTTATTTAATTTTTTAAAAAATTGATCTCGGCATCCCAAAAACAGTTGAAAATGCATTCACGTCAGAAAAATATGTTAAGGTTTGTGTTTTTTTAAGGCCAGAATATTGTTCTTTAACATATCTATTAATCTTATTGGTGTACTTTGTAACAGTTGCTAGTAATTTATTAGAAAATGCGAATTTTTTGATGCATTCACAAAGAGCTTGGATGAAACGATTCCAGAGTGATAAATTATCTCTGAGTAATATTTAGCTTCATTTTCTTATATGTTGAATATTATATATTGAATGACGGAAAATACAAGTTGCATGTTGATATTTTTTTTTGTTTATTTTTTTTTTTTTTTTTTTTTTTTAATTTTTTTGTTCAACAAGTCTTAATCTCTTGTCATCAAGCATTTGCCTGGTTAGTATAGCACAGATCTCTAAGTGCTTGTAAGTTGCTTCTAATATGCTATCATTGCTAAGAATATTCATATGTGTATAGAGTTAAGGAGTGTGTCATGTCAGACTTTAAGCTGCTAAAACTTGGCATAAATATTGACAACTGTATGGGTAGGGCAGAAAGAATATCATCTACTGCAGTTAAAGCTATTTTAGTGGTCTGTGGTATTGTAAACTGTGAGACTAATTGCTTCTCATTGCTTCTGGCTTCCCAAATCTTCAGAAATAAACATCTCGTAATTGCATGTAGTATTGTTTATGTATTCATTAAAGAGTTACACGTGAGCTGAATTCAGTAGGAATTTTTATGTACATATGGGTTGCATATATTTGATAAAATTGTCTATCATGAAATAGATGAAATTGTCTGACTCCACTCCCTCTGGTGACTGCAGCCCTTGTTTAGCTGGATGAATATTATCTGAGATATATAGATGTGGCACTTAGGGACATGTTTAAGTGTTGACTCCTCGGTGCTGGATTAAAATTGGAAATGGTGATTTTTTAGGTCTTTTCTAATTTAAATGATTTTGTCATACTATCTACAGCCTAAAAACGTCTTTGCAATTTTCCAAATGTATTATGGATGCTGTTGGATATTAAAAAATCCCGAACTTACTGTTGGATATTAAAAACCCCCATTCTTCTCCCCAACCCCAATAAGAAAACCTGAACATTTTCTATCAAAGGAAATGAGGAAACAGGTTAACAAAATATACCTGTGCCTGTGTTATATAGAGAATTAAATTGTCAGTAGATTCTCAAGCTGGTTTTCTAAACAGACCATGCTTGCAGAGTGTCAAATCTTATATTAAGTAGGTTAGCAAGTGATTTATATGGAAATACAATTTTGACTGTAGTAAACAAGGAGGCGTCATTCAAAGGCTAGGAAGCAGAGGTTTACATAGTGCAATATAGTGTCAAAAGAGGTCTAAAAAAAAGATGCAAAATAATGAAAACCTAGAGAAGAGAAAAACCACATAAGCTTTCTTTATGTAGTTATTTAGTATAAGAATTGTGAACCTGATTGACTAAGATGGTAGGGATCCAACAAGTAATCTGTTTGCCACTCTGTCATGAATAAATTTTTGGAGAAAGTGTAATTTTTAAAAAATTTGTTTTGCATTAGGTTTATAATTCTTCCCAGCTCAGACATGTGGTCGAGATATATTTCTTGGAGGAAATTTTTATAGTGTTTTAAAACTTCCTGAGTAGTCTATTTAAGATATATTTGATGCTAAACAAAGATTAATGTTGTGTTCTTGCTCATGAATTTTCGAGTTAATGTCTACTTTGAGTAACAAATTATACATGTTAGCTTTTCTGTGTTAGAACAAACATCTACTGCAGTGTCTTCGTTGTAAGAGTGGTTATGGAAGATGGCTAAAGAAGCAAAAGCATATAAGTTTCTTCTAAAATATTTTTTTTTCTTTGGTGATTTTTTCTCAGAGACCGCCTCTCTTTAGTAGCTCTTGATGAATGCCTCACTTATATAGGTTTGTTTACTTTTTGGACCCATGTCTAATTAACATCTACAATATTCTGTTTCAGAGACACAATATAATGTGTCCTGGACACAAGTGCTATCTTCTTTTTTTTTTTTTTTTCGTTATGGACACCTCCTGTTTAGTTTATCAAGTCTTGTATGATAAGAAAGCATGATTAATTATTCCATATTTATTTTCTCTGGAACAGTTTTTGTTGTGTTTGGGTTCTTTTTCTTAAATTTCTGGAATATCTTTGTAGTCATCTTTTCCATTCTGAAATTCCCCAGTAATTTAATAGTTTCTTGTATGGAAAAACCTCCCACATTTTCAGTCATTCTTGTTGTGTTTCTCTATTCTTTTTCAAGTTTTACTGTAAGTTTTTTTACAGAGGAAGGGACAGAAAGCAAACCATCAAGTTGCTCAGGGAATGTGGATTTATACAATGCTGTAAGAACTTTTTTCTGAGTACCAGTCTTTAGCTAATAATAACTGTATTCTAAAGCCTGGGTGCTCAATACCTGAGCAATGCTAACCAGTTGAGAGCCTATCATTCTGTAAAAAGGGTTTGGCACTTTTTAAACTTCCTTCATGCAATACTTTCAATACACAATTAAGTATATTGAATTTAGCATGCCAGTATCATAGGTAAGATCTTTAAGCAAATCAGCTTTTATGTTTGCTACCAGAACTACCTGATTTGTTGTTCTCAAGAAATTCTCTTCGAGAAAAATGTATTAGTTTATTTTTTTTCCACTTCTCCTGGATGATATTGAACAAAGTGAGTTTCAATGGAGGTCCAGGTGCAACTCCGCTGGTGACTTTTCTTCGTGACCTGCCAACAAATTTCAAGATCTGGTGGCTGTAAAAGGGTAGAAAATACTACACTAGGAGTGTATAATACAGGATTGAAGTGCTAAGAGTCACAGCTTAATCCCATCTGTGTTTAGGCTGTCCTTTAACCTTTGTGCAGATCTTCTTAGTTGGATAGCCCATTGCCTGCTTTGATCTTGGAAAACATACCAGATATGCAAAGCTGAGAGCAGAATATGGACAGTCTTTGTTCTCAGAATGTGTCACTGAGCTCAACGTGAAATCTTGGTCTTTTGCGCAAACACCTGGCCTTAAGAGGAGTAAAACTCTCCTCAGTGAATAACAAAAATTCGAAGCCTCTGTACAGTCAGGTAACAGAGCCTACCTTGAGTTCTGCTTGCTTTCTTTTCCCCCTCTAAATGTAAATAGACACTTCAGCCAGATGATAGATTTTTCAGAATCTCTTTCATACTAAAACTGTTTTCATTTATTCTTGTTTCTATGTCAAAGAGGAGCTGCTTCATAACTCTGATGATTTCAGGAAACTATTGGTAACAGTTGCATGGACTCCTTCTTTTTATGCAGAAATATAGTAGTTCTGCTATGCTTTAGGCTTTCTAACCATATTCACTGTTCAGCTAATTTGATCCTGAATTACTATTTTAGAATACTGGCTTCTCGTTCTCCTGACAGAACTGGATGAGGAGATGGTTTTTAAAAAATTTGGTTATTATAATGCTGAGGACATGTCCAGAGATCTTAAATGTTTAGAAATTCTCTTACCATTCTGGGAAATAAGCCTTGAAATTTGAAATTGAAATGAAGGTATACAATAAATAAATTGGCAAATTATTACATTTATAAACTGAGAGCTTCATGCATAAAACTGTGAATTACCAGGGCTGTCAACTCTCCTCTTAAAATTCCCATTGCATTATTGATTAGTTCCAGAAATACTTCATAGGTTGAAGCATTTTAAGTGCTTCATTTTAAGCAGCAACAAATGTGCAGTATTGGTGTTCATCATCTGTATTTGCAATAAACAGGAGCATTAAATTTGGATCTATACTGGTAAAATGACTTGAAAATATTTATACTAACTCCTGGCTTTTAGATAAAATGGTTTTATCTGAACTAGTCATGTGGAAATACAACAAGCATACAGAGATTGATTTTTGTATAAACTCCTGATTTTGTTTAGACAAATTCAGCAACATATTCTACAATAAATAAGGTCAAAACCAGTTATCACTCTTACATCAGTGAATTAACACTTCCATATTCTCTGGATAAGAAAGCTGTGTTTAACACCCAACTTCATTTCTTGTGAAATTTCTTTTCAAGAGAAAACCAGAAAACATTATAAGGAGTAATGACTAGATGTCTTTTTAATTATGTGTTATTCCTAATGCATGTTACTGGCTGTTCTTACCCAAATACCATTTTTCTTGTGTTATTGATGTATATATACTTTTACAATATAAAGCAAAACTATAGCTTGTAACAAAAATTTGTTCTGTGCCTATATTTTTGGATAATACAGTGTTAGGAATTTTTAAGTTATTCATCATTATGACTTCATTGCAAAAGGATGGTTTAGATTTGCAGATGTTTTGAGATTCATTTTAACTATTCAATTGTTAGTCTGGAAAACAGAATACAGAAGCATTATCTGATCTTATTTACCTTAAGGTATCTTCAAATTTCTACAATGATGGAATTTTTGTATTCAAAGAAAGTTTTTTTGGCTTACAGAGAGAGGTATTTGATAATATTTGAGGTATTATGTCCTTGACTTCCCTATGATTTAATATATCCCATAAAAACAAGGAACTGCAAAACTCATTGCGTTTTGGATAATGTAGAAGTCAAGCATTGAATATTTATGCTGCAGATTAATGAAAAATAGCTGAGTTAGCATTAAATTAACTACTAAGTAAAAAAGTTGAGTACAACAAATAGTTTACATGATCTAATCCACAGCAATCTCCAGTAGAAAATGTGATTTCTAACTAAACAAGACATTTTGGATATCTTTATAATCCACTGTGGACCCACCTTGAGCATTTGACTAGTAAGTTTTTCTGAGGTCATGTGTTAATTGGTGAGACACCATTAATTTCAATTGATTTCTTTGACAGCAACTAGAAAGCAGGTAAATGATGATAGCACTGGTGGCAATAGTTGCTGAAGAGACAAATTACACTAGGAGGAAGTTTGATACAGTGATGGATAGAGTGAAAGAAATTTGCTAAACAAAAAGATGTAGAAGAGGCTGTAAATGACAAGGACTTCCTCAGAATCTGAATCTGAAAGACATGATTCTTGTCTTTATTGGCTGACGCCAAGTAATTGGAGAGTCCCTGGCAGAAATAGTTAACAAAGCTTGTAGAAAGACAAGAGGCTGTGGCAGCTCTTAGGCCTCCAATTACTTAGATCAATTTGGAGATTTGTGTACTCTGGAGATTTAAATCCATGTAAGCTGGGCTTTTACTTGTGCTAGATGGTGGGATTTTTATTGATATCCTCCATTTATTATAATGTATAATTAAAGTCTTTAAGTTAAGGTATTAAAATAAGTTTGCCTCAACTTTACTTGACTTTTTGTTACTGCAATATGAAATTAATTATCTTTCTACATGCCTTGGTGTTCTGTCTCACTTGATGAAGAGAATGGAGAATGAATCATAAGTAAAATGCAAAAATAGCTTTTGTCTGTTAAAACTTCTGTGTCTTTTATTATTGGTGCTGGACAGTGTTTAGTGAACAAGACAGATAATTACAATAAGAAAAAGAGAAAACTAATGTTAAACGAATGTGTGTGTTTTAAGTGGAAAAATGGCCTGTACTTTTGAATCAAAGCTCCTAACCAGTGCAATGCATCAGACTAATAGTTTGTTCAATTTAGATTAATTGTTTAGCTGGGCATGATTGCATATTCCTAATGTTCAGGATAAAGTAGGCATTTGCTGAGGTTCTGGGTAGTCTTAGATTAAACTGGAGTAAACTGAAGCTGTACTTTGAGCAAATGAAATGGTATCCAGATAAAGGACAGTATCATATTGGGGAGCTGGGCTTGTTTAACACTTGGACAGTTTAACCTTCCCTTGGCTCACTTCCCAAGCCTCTGCTACGTGATGTCACTATTGCTGCTCCCTGGACTCACGCTGCGACATGAAGTCATGCTGGCACAGTCTGTAAAACATGTACCTGTCTTTTCAAAGCTCTTGATGAAGACTTGAGGGATTCTGTTAAGAGCTTTTCAGAAATCCATCTGGGCTTCATGGATTGGATCACCTTTGCCTTTTGCAACCCCAACCACTAGCATTAATAATTCAGATTTTTCACAGACTACTTCATAGCTGGGATTATTGAAGCACAGAACATGTCAAAGGGGAATTCTTGCAGGCATTTGGCCAAGCTCCTTTATTCACGTTCCAGTTGGTGTCTACCTGAATCCTTATCTGCAAAGCTGATTTCTAGCCAGCTGAATCCCTGTATTTTTACATGGACTTACTCTGTCGCAAGTGCAAGATTTTTCATTTGTCTTGGTAGAATTTTGCAGTTTGTCAGCCCATTATTTCTGTTTATAAATTTTCCTCTGAAGGGCAATCTTTTGAAGTCTGCTTCCTGATCCTCTGAATTTGGTGACAGCTGCAAGATTTTTGGGGGTCCATTTTGTACTGTCCTCCAAGTCAGTAATGAAAACGTTAAACCGTATTGAAAGCACTTGTATTAAACTGACCTTTACTCTGTGAAGTGCCGACCCTTTGAGCCTGAAGGGCAGGGTAAGACACTTGCATTTTACTCATGCTATCCACACCTCCCTAACTGGGGTTCAATAGTGTTCTGAGTCACTGAATCAAAGTCTGGCTAAAGGAAATTATGTTCACTACTCTTATATTAACCATATTGTTCATCATTTCATAGTAGAAACCAGTTCAGGCTTAAATTCATGGGCATAGTCTACTAAGTGTTCCCCGCACAAAGCTGAATAAATACAGCTTTTGCACTTCTCTCGGAAGTCCTCTGATGTTAACCCCAGTCTGTCTTTACAGCCTACAAATTTGTTAACATTATATTTTTTAAATTATTTTATAAAATTATAATTCATTCTTTAGCAATCTCTGTATCTGAACTTGCTATCACCACAGAGTGCATAATTTAAAAGATTTATTCAGAGTTAGAAGTATTACCATGTACTTTTATCATATTACACCATTCATGAATACTTATGTGTGCCACTGTTTTAATGAAAATATTAGTTTCAACTTTAAGGCATTCCTTTTTTGATATTTCTAATTTCCAGTACTGGGTGAACCTTGTGCTAGTAATGTGCTAAACATTTGTAGTTCGTCTTATAATGAATCATTATTGGCTTTATTCTTCATTAGAATTCCTGTGAGGATCTAGAAAATGTAGTGTATAATCCTCCCTTATGTTTATTGGTATTATAAACCTTTTGTGCATTCTCCAAACTGAAATGTCTTTGTTTGAAAGTGGTCAGTCATCGTGGTTTATTATTTGTATCTTAAGGTTTTAAAGACATTTTAAAAAAAAGTATTATCAATGGTTAAGTTGATGAATATAGTTGATAATAAAATGTCAGCGTGAGGTGTCTTTTAGAGTTGAATTAGTCCTGAAGGTGGGAGTGTTTGTTTCATTCTTGGCTTTTTTCAACATCACCTTTTAACCCTATTATTGTTTACCTAGAACTATATTTACTACATGAAATTCAATTATTTCTCATTCATGTAGAACTTAAGGGCAAAGTTATGACAGAGACATTTGTGAAGGTCAAGGAAAGATAGTCTGTTGTCAGAGGTTTATGCTCACTAATCAGCACCTTTCACAACAGCTGGAGCTTTGTACACTCCTGAAAATTAAAATTTGGTGAAAGTATCCAAAGTAGAAGCTGAATATAGTCTGCTATTAAAGATTGTCTTTAATATCAGGTCTTTTTGTTCATAAATTGTTCTGCTCAATCATCCCAGATTTAGATCAAAAATGAGATTAAGGATAGACAAACTGAATTGTAGTGACTGATTTTTTTGGCAGAATTTTTGTTTACATTTCACTGCTGATACAGCTTGTGGAGAATATCTGGGCTTTTGTCTGACAGATGGGTAACAGGAGACCTAGGGAAAATCAATCTCTCTCAGAAAGATGGGGGCTGAGAAAACTAATGCAAGTAGTGATGCGCAGTGACGGTGGGAAAAAGAGGACTTCAGGGGCATGAACAAGCTGAGGGGAACTTAGTAGACAGCAGTTAGCTGGGAGTTGTGTGATAATTGAAACAAGTCCAGGAAAGTGAGTAGAATCAGACTGAGGAAACCAAATAAACTGACACTTTGCCTGAGTGTAGAACTTGCAATCCATATTAAAAAATATGTTGTAGAAATCAAGATGATTGAAATGTAATTTTTATTATAAAAAAGCTTTCTTTTTTTTTTTTTATTTAATACAAATTCTGATTCAATTTTCTGAATTTTGTACAGAACTTCTGAGAGGTTATTAATTTGCCTGGTCCTATTTCATCGTAGAAAATCCTGCCTTTATTTCATATATATTTTATGATGAAATTGTTCATAACTAAACTTTCTATATGTGTGAGAAGATAGACATATACCAGAGCCTCATTCTTTACATTTGTGCTTATATGTTTAGAGTAAATGTGCGGTTATCATAATAACTACTATTATTTTCCTCTGACAGCAGTGGTTTAATCTCTAGCAATAAAAAAGGTGTACATTTTTCAGATTTGGAACATAGTAATCAATATTATTTTCATAGATTTGAACAACTTGAGAGTTTTTAATTTAGGAGTCATAATGGATTAATATCTGAGATCTACATTTTTTTAGTTCTTTTTCTTACAAAGAAAAGGTAGTAATTTTGGTAATTAGATTTTGAATTTTTTTGGGGGGGGGGAGTGGGTTGGTTTGGTTTTCTTTTTTAACATCAACTTAGATATAGAAACATCATGATGACAGGACTTTATTTTCCTTCTTCGTTGAAAAATTCTCCCTGTGTTCCGAATGAAGGTATTCTTTAGATTAAAACAGTGGAATTGTTGAGTTCTTCAGCAAACAGGCCATCTAATGCTTGTCTGTATTTCTTTTCTTCTAGGACAGTTTACTCTCCTGACTCATTATGCTAGTGGCACCACCATAAACTGCCTCTGGCCTAGCAATTTTGTATTGATGGGTGCTAAAATAATATTATCACTATATGTTTGCCTGGTGTTTTCTTCCCTTGTGTATTTGCTGTTGGCCACTATCAACTACAGGATACTTTTGTTCTGACCGTACGGGGGTTTTTTATCTCTTTAGGGTGGCTTTATTGTAAATCTGTGTTACTGCAGTAGATCATGAACTCTCCTTCTAGAGCTATGGTTTCTGCTTGATGTTCTACATTTGGAGCTTAGACTACAAACTTTAATCTATGTGTTTTGTCTCGTGTTTGTGTCCCAGCCTTGTGTGTATCCCATTCCTTTACTTTTGTAATTTGTCTTCAATCATTCTTTGTGAAAAGTGTTGTCAAGAAGAAACATTTTTCCATAACAGGAATTTATCAGCAGACATTCAGTGGGATTTTTTTTATATTTTAGAGGATGTATCTTCCTATATCTGAAGCCTGAGATGGCTCAGCACCATAAGTCCAGATTCTGAGGGTTTGTCATGAAAAGAGTGATCTGGAGTAGGGGGAAGTGAGACTAAGTTTGGTTTTGTAAAACTTTGTGAAAACTTTATTTTAAAGTTTAAATTTACATCTGCAATATGCATTGGTATGTTCTGTGAATGACTGAAAAGATAAACTGTGAAACTGTGCAGTCTTGGACAGGATGGTGGGAAAACTCATATTATAGCTAAGGAAGCATTCCAGAGATGACAGGACTTGACACTGCAGACAGCTGAATGCTGTTCCAGGTGTTGTCAAAAAGCTGTACAGGAAAATCTGAAAAGAGTGATCTAAGAGGTGGTTTCTAGAATCTTTGTTATAAAGAGGTTTAAGAGCTGTGGTGACTCATCATGACTGGGTCCATAGCAGATGAATCCTACAGGATATACATGGAGAGACATAATTGCAAATATCGTTAAGTATATCATACACCTATGGAAAAGTCTGAATAGTTTCTAGTATCAATTTATATTGGCTAAAATTTATATTTGTGATCAGTGTTTTGAAAAAAAAAAATTATTATCTTGGAACAAACCGAAAAGTGAGTAGCAATAGAAGACAATCTGGTTAATACATCTGTATTTAATTGTATAAGCTCCTCGTATTCTGACAGCAAGTCATACTCTGGTAGTATCTTCTAAAGGGTGTATTACTGCTTAGATTAACATTTACATCTGAACAAAATATCTGAGATAAATTGTTGGGTGAAAAATAAAGTGCTCACTGTCATGATCTCCCTGTTGTCCAGACTAGCATATATACTAGAACACTACAGCTCCCACCTTGCCATACAGGAGGAGATGTGCATTTGGGAATAGACACATCTCTTTCCCAGAATTCGAGCAGGAAGTGTTAGGGGCGCATACCTGCAAACTAATGGGGTAGCACTCTGAGTTGTGCTGCCAGGCCACAAGGTAGGCATTGCCGTTAACCCTCCTCCCCTCCCTCACCCAGTGATGAAGCCAAGTCAGTTCCAGATGTCATAAAAGCCAGCTGATGTTCGCTTCAGTGTCCAGAACTATTGCATAAATAGAATATCTAAATATATTTAAGAAGGGACCAAAAGAACTAACAGGATCAGTGGATGTAAACAGTAAGGGAGAGAAACAAAAGGGGAAGTAGGACTGGGGAGAAATAGAAGATGAGAATAAGAAGAGACAAAATGAAGGGGTGGGGAGAGGGGAAGAAAAAAGTATGGACTATTCAAAATGCATCTGAGAGTCTGTGTAGCTGGAAAAGCAGCTAGAAGAAAAAGCAAATATTTATTAACAGTTTTTAAATGTGAGTAAATCAGAGAAGCTGCCAAAATACTGATTTTTAAAATAACAATCTCCTGCGAGGTTGTGTACGTATATAAATAGGTGTGATTATTGATTTGCAGATAAACACTGAGGTCATTTGTTGTCAACCTCCTGGTTTTCTTTCTTGAAGGGTTATTTTCGTATGTTCTTTCTTTTTTCACCTGAAGAGAGATGTTTTTTGAAGCTATTATTGAAAAATAATCTTTTTCTCTTCTGAATGGAACAGATAGCATGAAATGATAAGTATTTTTAAAGCATTTCTATGGGGAGGAGTATTCTGGTTTTAAGAGTTTTATCCACCTCGATGAATTCCATTTTAGTTGGGCTATTTAGAAGCCTTGCTTAGGCTGCTCACAGCTGCAAGTACATCCCAGTTCTGTAAATCTGTAACTTGATCTGGCCTCGTTGCATTTCTTCCTCATTATTCTGTGAAGATTTTGTTGCCACTCATTACAGATTCTGGTACATCAGAGGCACATTCAGTGTTCTCTTCAGCAGAATACTCTCTTTGTAGTACTTGTTTCTGTCTACATCATTCCAAAACTGAAAAATAAGCTACTAAATTTATAAATAACCCAAAACTTAAATGAATAAATGCAATGGTATGAATAATTTTTTAAACAAACTAAACTACACTGATATTTAACTGAAGGAACAGAAGTAAGAAAATAAAGACCTTTCCTTGAACATTTTCTCATTTACTAACTAAATATAATAATAATTTGAAGACTGTGATATTGGTGCAATCACATGATACACGATCAATGGCACACCCAGCTTAAGCTTTAAAGTTAATGAATACAGTGATGGTAGAAAGTAGTCATGTCTTTCTTTCCTTTTTTCCCATCTGATCAATCACTATAGTAGTCAACAAATCCAGAAGAAAGAATTGTTAAAATATATTTCAAAATACCTATTTTTGGAGTAGATAATTTCTAGTACACAGAAATACGTTCCAGAGGAGTTGGTGAAATGCACAGAAACTGACAGCATGCACAGAAGTTTCAAATGGAAGCTTTTCAGAAACTTGGTGATATGCATAAGTTGTTATTAATGTGATGTTATCAGCAAAACTAGAGAGGTGTTTTGGAAATGGTGCATTACATTTGGCAGAAATGAACAATGCTCCTTCTCAAGAAGAAACAAGATAGGTCATGTTAGTAATGAAATGGAAAATTTTGTTCAATTTAAGTAACTTATAAAAATTTTTCAATTAGTACCTTTTTTATATGCCTTTCCCCCTCTCATTTCCTTTTTTTTTTTTTTCCCTCTTTTGTACATCTTATGTACCTTTCTTACCACCGTTGTAAAGACTCAACACAGCAATTTCGGAAGAATTGAACTTTAGCTTTGGATCTAAAAATACTAACTTCAGAAAATTAAGCACTAAGATGCCACAAAAGAGTGCTGAGACTAAATTTAACATCCCATCCATGTTGCATCAATATCTGATATGCTTTCTGCTATTATTCTTTTTTTAAACTGATACAGTCCAATTCTGCATTGGTAGTTATTAAAAATCCACTAGCATAACAAGAATTATTTTTCTGTTTTAAAAGAAAATATCTGAAACTCTAGCATCGGCGTATTTTTAGTGACAATGTCAGTGTTGTTGAGAGAGTCATTTTATTCTCAGTATTTTGACCAAAGACACATATTCTCTGTTGAATTTACAAGGGATATAAGTGTAAAGTGTTGAACACTAAATGAGAAAATTTGTTGCAAGTCCATGAGGATTTTAAAGTTCTAATATATCTATTTTGAAGACTGAATGCTAATACTGCATTATGATCCACTAATTTTTGTTTCTGCTTTATTTTTGTACAGGTCATTTTTAGCATATGCTCTCCTCTTATCTTAAAATATAAAAAAAAAATTAAAAATAAATTTTTCACAGATTTTTAAAAAGTAACTATTTCTGCAAGAACAACTGTGTTTAAGAAAATCTATCAGAAAATGTTGAAATGCTGTGGATGCAAAGTCATTATTCATGTGTGTAATGAATTTATTTATTATTCCATACAAATGATCATTGCTGTGGCTGTGATACCATGTATCAGGACAGGTATGATTGGAATAGGTAATTTGGCATATTTTCTTAAACAGTAATGTATCATTTTATTTGAGAGAACTTATCATATTTTCTGAACTGTTGTGGTTTCTGTTATTTTGGAAATATTTTTATGTGCAAATGTTTTAACTATATCTTGCTAATCTTAAATGTAGCCTTTAAAATGGGATCTAAGTCTAAAAATGGGCATAGGCTATCCAAAGATTATTTCATTTACTTGGAGATTCTTTTCTAAATATAATTTATAATTAACTTTTGCAGCAGCTTTATAGGCTAGAAAGATATTGTTGTCTAACTTGGAATATTGTATCTATAAAAGTTGCAAGTTTATATATGCACATAAACCTAGGATACCATATCTGACTACTTTCAGAGCAGCAATTTCAGTAACACCCATCAAATCAAATTTTAACCCATCACAATAACTTTGAAATTCCCGTTAGGATTCACTGCATGCTGCATGAAATCAGTTACAGATCGCACTGAGAGGATATGTTAAGGTTGGGCAGGCAGTTTCAGACTGCAGAGATGACAGTAGAGACAGGAGGGAGAGAGTCTTATTATTTGCCACTTCATTTACTGTCTCTCCAAGAGACTTAAATGCATACAAAGCTGGAATTTCATTGTTCTTGAGGAGAAAGAACTATCCTGTCAGTCAGGATATGCAAAGTTTGGATTGTTTGGCCCAATAAACAGCCTGTGAGAAACAGGCTGTCAACATTATGGGCGTAGATTGCTGATCTTCCTTGCAATGGAAGACATCGAAGCTGCACAGATCAGAAGTTGGCTTTCTTGGCCTGGGTTTTCCCTTAGCCTGCAAAAATTCTCATAATAATTGAATTCAACTTCACAGGGGTCTCAAAACAACATAGTCTGTAGGGCAGACCCTTTATCCGCACTGTTGAAGATAATTCTTAAAAAATGTAGTGTGATACTTTCCATAACATGCTTTTTTCCTGTAGTACGGGTACAGGAATGTAAGGCAAGAACTAATACATTCAGATTTTGTGCACATTTGTGTAAAACACAGTGTGTTGAGGAGGAGTTTGTGTCAATGGACATAGGAAGTAAAATTCATTAAATTAAAGTCAGAATTAAATTTAAAACACAGGTATAATGAGCTCAGAAATTTTGCTTTATCCTAATCAGTTTGTGAATTGGGAATTAACAAAAAGTGGTAATTACTGACTTTAATGATTGACATTATTAATATATTTTTAAAAAGTTAAAACGTGTTGTGTGAGCAAAGACATTCAGAAGATATCCTATTAAAATCAATAAAAAATATCAGACGGGCAAAATTATTTTCAAGAGGTAATACGCTGATTATTAATTTGACTGCATTGCAGTTGATTTACTTGTTTCATTAAAAATGTTAAAATACCTTAAATTATGTTCACTTAATTTACTAAGCAAACTAACAGCTGAAGAAGCTTTCTTTATGTAACAAAAACTGTCCTGGGTGGTTTCCATGTAAAATTAAGAAATATGCCTTAACACTATAAAAACAACTGTATTGGTCCCAGGTCCAGCTAGTCCAATGCTTTCTTTCTACCCTGAACTTAAGATAATGTTTAGAGAACTGTAAGAATAATATCATTATTATTTTTCCCAAGTGTTTGTGTGATCTGCACATGTAAGATTCTGGAATCTATAATAGCCTTTGGAAAAGGTGGTTTGTGTTTTTTTTCCGATATATCATTACAAACTACAGTCCTTCAGTTTGAACCAGGCCTATCTCTTATTTTGATGATTTTCCAGTGTTAAAAGAAACAAGAAATCATTGTGCTGTCATGGAAATGCTTTTTTCCAGCATTTCCATGACAGCTCCATGATTTTGCTGACTTCTGTCAAAGCTCTCTGCATCGTTAGCTGTTGTGGCGTGGTGTCATGGTTTACCCCAGGTTCCTCCCCAGGTGTGTCAATCATCCCTCCTTTCCCCACCCCTGCCGAGCACTGCTGTCACTCCTGGAATTCCAGAAAGGTGTCGAGTGATTGGCAGATTCACAGGATGCTCTCTACCCCTGCGGGTGCATTGGTCCACCCAGGTGTCCTTTGTCCCCTGAGACCTCCTCTCCTGTACCTGGTCCGTGGCTTCCCCGAGCCCTCCCCTGCCTCTCTCCCCCGTTAGAAGGACGAGCAGCCACGCGGTTCAAGAGTTCTGCTGGAGCTGCTGCTAGATTCAGGGGACTGTTGGCCAGATTAAAAGCTCTGGATTAAACCCTCCATCGCCCTAAAGCCTTTCCGAAGAGGAAAATCTGAGGAGCGAAAACTTCCACGGAGGAAGCTCCATCCATCGCTCCCAGAGCCCCGGCGTGCCCGGACTTGTCTGTGCGGTCCCAGCTGCATCACCAGCCAGCCAGAGGGGACTCTGGGGTGAATCACCACGCAGCCACTCTGTGCTTCAGCAGCAGGGCCCAGACAAGCCAAGGCACGTCCCAACAGCAATATTGGTAATTCCAATAGTTAGTAATTTTAAAATAAAAATTCAAGCCTGTCTGATTTTTTTAATATATATTTAAACTCCTTCATGCCTTGATCACGCTTGTCTTTCCTCTGAGCTTTTACCTACCTTGCAGAGGACACAGAGCTGCATGTGGTATTCATGTCTACAAATCGTGGAGCTTTCCAAAGAATTCCTATCATTGATTATAATTTTTGTCTGCTGGGGGGCACAGAGTTGATAAAACTGCTTATCATCACTTCACTCTTTCTCTCTTGACAAATGAACTTGCAGCCCATTAATCCCAAAGTCCTTCACCTACTTCTTACAGTCAGAGTTTACAGTCATTCTTCTTCAAAGAACCATTAAATAACATAGACTTTTCTTCAATGGTAAGCACTTTGTAAGTACACACATCTATAAACTTCTCATAAATATAATAATCTATAATTTGTTTAGTAATTTAATTATTTCAAACTATTTTTAAGCATTTTATTTAAGGATATTTGCTTCTTTAGTCATTTTTAGTCCTAAAATTTAAAGACGAAAGTTGTTTCAGTAATGAAAGAATTTGATGCTAAATTCACGGAAGCACGAGGTCAGCTGATATAGTCTTCTTTTCCTTTGTGCTTTTAAAACAGGAAGCACTCAAAGTTTCTAGATATTTTAATAAAATATACTCTATTCTTGTTAAAGGGAACAGAAACCTTGGCCTTCACATTCGTATTTCAGAGAAGTTTTAAGTTTTCGCACAAAATAGATGTTTCTAGGTTGACGTTAATTTGTCTATTAACTTCATTGACTACTACTGTAAATAAATGCAGAAATGATTGTGTTTTCTTTCATGTTTTCTGATATTTTTTCATGGAATTGGTTTTTATATGACTTCCTAAAACCAGGAGCTATTACAATATTATGTTTTCAACAAAAAAATGTTTTTCAAGTCTCTTGTCAGTTGAAGACAAAAGATGAATAAGTGATAATTACAACATTAAGAGCTTTCAGCTTTTTGTAACAATTGCCTTAATTTTAATCAAAGCTCTGAAGCTGAAACGTTAAGGAAAAAAGTTATTTATGCTTGTTTCATTGTTTTTTTGTTGTTAGGGTTTTTTTGGTTTTGCTTTTTGGTGTTTTTGTTGGCATGTTTGTGTGTATGCTTTTAAATGGATTTTGGGAACATCAAGACTTACTTGCTGGCATAAGATCTTAGAGAACAGGCACTCATGAACTATGCTCTGTTACTTTTCATACTGAAACATTCTACTAAATATGTGAATAATATGTTTACAACAAGTTCAAAGTAGAATATACAGCAGATAATGACAAAATTAGTCATGCTAATGGTGATGTGTGCTGATTTTAAAATTGCTGTAAAAGAACAGCAAAATGACACTGATGAAAAAGCTTTTGTTATGTTATTTTAAGGAAAGTGGGATCAATGCCAGTAGAGTAAAAGGCACATTACCTAGCTGCATTTTAGCTAATTCAAACCACCATTTTATACATTAAGTAAAGAGCTTAGTGTAGCTCATAGACAAAAGGCTTTTTGCTTGATTTTAAAAGTTGTTTTATTTTAAATTAGGTTTGAAATAGGCAAACAAAATAAATACAGGCTTGATGTGGCCTTAATTTTAAATAGTGGGTACCATTTGGCATAATATTCATTAGTTTAGACTTAAAAGAGTTTTGTGGCTGCTTTGAATAAATACACAGGACTTACAGGAGCAAATGAGAAGCTTCAAATTGCACATTTGTTAATGGTATTAAATTAACCAAGGCAGTCTACACTTAAGTTAGAACTTCCTCCCTTCCTCACTTTAACAACAAAATCAATTCTAAAATGATACACGAATTACAAATGTTAACATCTCATACTTTTTAGCTTTTAAAACCTTTTATTCAGAGTGATATTGTGGTTTTTCTTTATTCTTCCTAAGAGACACTAAGTAACTACTTAGGCTCAGTAAATTTCATATACTTCAGTGTTTCTCTTCCTGGTAGCCTGACTTGGTATTCTAAGACCACAAATGACTTCTGTGATTGTGTACAGTTCCCTTCAGGCCATTAAGGCCATCAAAGGAGTTGGAGATTGGATTTCTTCATGTATAGGGAAAGAACTGAATAGCCCTGCTTTTACTATTTATTCTTTAACTTCTTCAGAAAACTCAAATCCAAGTATAACAACTCTTTCCCTAAATGTTCTAAATATAGACCAGTAAACTCTTCAATATTATGCACATTGACCCAGTGTACTTAGGATTAAGAAAAGAGAATTTAGTCAAAGTGTTCTGCGGCTGTCGCTGTCTTTTTTTTTTTTTTTCCCTAATAGAGCCCTACTGCCCCACTCTGTTTTAAAAGTGCAATGATGTAATTTTATCTGTTGACTTACAAGAACATTGAATAAATTTGTATTATGAATGACAACCCAAGATGTATCACTCTTGAAATCAACAATGCTTAAAATAAGGTTCCATTATTTATTAATCTGTATTTCTGTTGGAATATTTTTGCAACATAGCTTTGAAAACTTTTTCCCACCTTTCTCAGTTTAATTACTACATTTTGGTAGAACTGAGAAAATTCAGGCACTTAGATTCTCATCTAATTGATCATCAATTGCAGTTGGATTGCAGTTGGGGTGATGTCATTTTGCATTTGATTTCAGTAAGTTCTGAAGATATTTGTGAAAGATATTACAAATATATTTATATTACAAAGTACTTAGAAAATTATAATAGAAAAACTATTCATAATTTAATTTTAACTGAAAGAAAAAATGTAGGTTTGTAGCATAGATTCTAGATAAAGAGATGCAGTGAGGGGAAAAAAGTGCTTTCATGATTTTCAGTTAAGCACTTGGGATGTTTACATATTAGAATCTGTTTAGTCAGCTAAAATTGTGGGAATTAGTAGTGATAAAATGAATAAGGACCTGGATGAAAGGGAGATGATATGGGTTCAATGAAACAGAAAAATACTAGTTTGAGAAGGAGTTATTATTGAAGCTCTCCAAAGATCACCTGGGATGCAAACTTTTTAAAATATTGGAATTGGATAATCTTAAAGCCTGGCACAGTAAGTGATATGAAAATTAATGTTATGAAGTAGAAATTCTTATACTTGTTTAAGAGTATGAAATTATTCTTTAGGTTGAGAAGTAATCTACTGGAAAGAACAGAGTAGAAGAAAGTTCTATGGACCTGTCATTTACAGAGCAACTGTGAGGAATCAGATGAGATCTGTGTGAAAATGGCAATTCCATTGTGCAGACATATTGACCAAAGTCTTTCAGGAAAATATATGGATTAGTTGATATATTCCACTTCATTAGTCCTAAATATTGTGTAAAGTTTTCTTTCATGTGTTTTAAAGAAGGATAAATTCATGCTGGATCAAATAAGGGTGATAACTTAAGTAACAAAAACAAAGTGGGAGGAGGCAGGAGAACTGGGCTCAGGACCATAAAGCAGGATGAAGGGTAGGGGAGTTTGCAGGATGGCTTCAGCAGCCAGGGAATTTATCTAACCCTTTCAACATCTCTCATCCAGTGCAGGAGTGAGTCATATTTAAATGATTAGTTTTGATTTGGCTTACTTTTTTGGGGTTGGTTGGTTTCGGTTTTGCTTTGTTGTTTAAAATCTTTGGTATTTTTGAGCCTCTTCAGTAAGTGCTCCTTTTCCCTTGTCATTGTTAAAGTTCTAAAATGTCTTCTCAATAGTTAATATTTATTCTGCTTTCACTCCTTTTATCCTATCATAATAGCTTTATTTATGTCTGTTTTCATCTCCTAACTGTACTTCTAGCTTTTATTTAAATGTTTGAGTTGTTCTGGTCTGTGTTTTTTGCTTGCGTTTCTCCCCTTTATTTGAAAGAGTGTATCCAGTAACTTGTATAATTAAGAACCAGGGATGCGTGTCAGATTGATACTGCATCTGGAGGAGTTACAGACAAAATCATTAATGTGGCGCACCATAGTAGAGGATTCAGGTTTCTAAAAATAGCAAGCTATAAAATGTATTCTCTACTGGATACGTATAATATTACTGCTCTGTAACCAACAATACCCATACTTACTTTTTTGAATGGTGATGGTGTCAGTACACAGAATTAATTTCACTTCCAATTTTTCTAAACCTTTACTCTGCTTTTTCATTTAGCGTTAAATAAGCAAAGTGTGTGTGACTGAACTTCAAACAGTTATCATTGATCCACAAAGGCAACATGGAGGGAAAGCTAGGAGTCATTCTAGTCAGGAATATCTCTTAGTGGCACAATTTCAGTATCTGTCAGAAAAGTATTTATTTTTTTCAAAAAATAAATAAACAAAAAAGTTTGTTTTTTTTTTTTTTTCAAGGAGAAAAGAAGTGATGGTAAATGCATCATTTAATTCCTGAGTCTAGGCTTTATGTTTCCAAAGGAATGTCATAGCGCCTGAACTCTGAGACAAGTACTGCTCTATGCACCTGACAGAGCACACACCACAACCCTTCCACCCTCAGCAATGTTTGCTTCTTTTACTGTGGCTGCAGGCAGTTAATGGACAGGAATTTTCAGGGACTTACCTGCCAAAGATTCTTCACCAGGTGCTGCCCTCGAAGCTTAGGGCTTTTTGGGTTGGGTGGTAACTTTTTTTTTCCCCCAATAAGGAGAAAATATATGCAATAGTTTTCTCTCAAAAAATAATAGAAGATATAATGCAACTTACATGCCTTTATTCCTATTAATAATATAAATATACATAATTGTATAGAATATAAAGGTTTTTACATAAATGTTCAGTATTTTAGACAAAAGCAATGATTCTAGTGCATTTATTAAAATAGGGTTTTTTCATAACTTTTAAAAAATAAGTAATATCAGTGCATTAACTAATTCCAAGTAGTAAAACTGTTTCTTCATTTTTTAAATTCTGCATTTGGCCTTTTTGTTACAACGTAGTCATGAGATGAAAATTGCAAATGGCATATCAATATATTATATTGAAGACTGAAATTTTTTTCAGAAATTCTTTGGGAGTTTTCCCTGGCAAAATTAATGTTATCATCCTATGTTAATATTATTGTTGTTGTTGTTATCATCATTATATTAATTATTACTTATTATATTGTTATCATTACTATTAACACCAAGACAGTTTAAAAAAACCTATTTGAACTCTGTCTCAGCAAAATGATAGCCTCTCAGTTTTGATTCCAGATATCATCTTTGCTGATGTAGGAAATGTTAAGCTTTCTATTTGACAGATGCTCTCTTTTTTAGCGTCATCCTCTAATTAAAAATTATAAACATCCATAACAGTGACTGGCCTTGTTTATGTAGGCATCCATAGTAACACTGAAGTTAATTGAAAAAAACCTTTTAAATCTGTTAGAATTTAAATTGCTAGTGTCAGTTTATCATATGAAGGTTAGCAGTTTTCATAGATGGCCCTATAACACCAGCAGATTTTGTGATCCCTCCTTCATGCCTTTCCTAAATTGAATAGTGACTTTGAAATATACAGATAATATAAATTTATAAATGAAATATCAGAATGCTTATTTCTCTTTTGAGATCTTTGCATAGTGATCTCAGTAAAGAAGCAAAATATGTGTACTGTTAGTTGACTACCAGAAATTTTGAATCCTTTACAAGCATGCAGTTATGTCTCAATAAGTCTACAAGATAGCATCACTGAAGAACCATCTCCTGTAACATAGAAGCTGAACTGCTTCTGAGAAAGCTGTAGATTTTAAGAAGTACAGTAAACCACAGAAGAATCAATTCAATTTAATTGGTATGTTTCATTTTCCATAGTGTAAGGCATTGTGTCAGGTAATGCATATAGTTAAAAAATGCCATTCTCATTTGGGCATGGCTGGTGGGCACTACCACTCATGTTTTGAGTCATAGAGGCATTCCTTCAAAAGAGAAAATAATCAGGGGCCCTCTCTTTAGAGCTAAGTATAATTTTCTTTTTTCACATTATTAAAGAATTTAATTATTGAACAGCTAAGCTTACTTTCATGCTTTTCTAATGCTTGCACTTGGTGGGCGGGATAGAGGGTGGGGGGAAGTGTTAATTACTAAGTATTGCTTTTATCAGACTAAAATGAACCTATAGAAGATCTTCATAGCTTCATTACAAATTTCTTCTGTCCTATAATGAAAGAGGTAATGTGTGTGTTATATGAAAGTATTTTCAAGATTATAAGAGAATAGACACATGATGCCTTTTGTAATTTACCTGAAGAAGGAAAGATCAAAACCAGAGATTTTTCATGCTTTAGCAGCTGAGTGGAAAAATTTTTATTTGGATGATCTTCAGTTCCTATATATTTCTTTAGTCTACTATGACAAAATCCTTATAAATATAGAATTTTAATAGGATATGTTTAGTAGGGCTCACCATAAATGAATATCTAACTCTCAGCTGATCAGCCTGTAACTTAAGGTGATTACAAAAGAGGGAAGAGTATCCAGTGTCATCAGTTTCATCCGTTTGATGTGTATCACTTTTTTAATGCAAGAGTCCAGATGAGTTCTGGGACAGAATTGACATAGGGCCTTCCGTTAACGTTGGAGCTATTTGCTACATAGATGAACAGAGAAAGATTCAAGGTCTGGACTCCTATCACATATGTATGAATTTATTAAAGATTTTTTATACATTGTCTAATGATGAATAATTTTCCTGAAAATATAGAATAAAGGTTCTGACTAGTCCACTGTGCCTGCCTTAACTGTCAGATAACTTCCAGTGTCTGACTTTGGATACACAGTCATGAGTATTGCATTCTTACCTCTGGAATTTGCTTTCATGTTATATTCTGCTTCTTACAGGCTGATACTTGTCAGTCAATTTAATTGAAATGTCATGCTAACCTTTATGTGAAGTACGCTAAACTTACTGGAGTTTTTGGAAGTTCTTTTTGTCATAGTTGAAATTAAATTACCAATTTTTAAAAAGTCCATGCTAATGAAGCTCATGAAACTGCTTGCTCATTGATCTTATAAACAATATATTTTTTGCAGATGTAGTTCAGCTGAACCTTCCTGAAGATCAAAAAATAAGCACCACTGCAGCAACAGTGGGACAGAGTGCTGTCTTAAGTTGTGCCATCCAGGGAACCCTGAGACCTCCCATCATCTGGAAGAGGAACAATGTCATTCTGAACAGCTTAGATTTGGAAGATATCAGTGTAAGTAACAGAAAGTTCTATTTAACAGCTTTTTATAAAAACCTCTAATAAATAACAGAAAAGTGGTGCATAACAAGCTACATATTTCTGATGTTCCAAAGAAATGGAAATTATATGCAACAAACTCTGTCTGTCTTGATTTGCTGTGTATTTGAACCCCTGTTAAATATAGAGAAAATATGTTTCATAGACCAATCATTTAAAAATAAATATAGCAATAAAACCACATGGGGGCTAAATTGCAGCGCAAAATACAGTCAGCATTATACATTCAGGACTGTACAGTCTTTCTTCACATATTTAACAGAAAAGAGAAATCTGTGACATGAACATTTTCATGTACAAACAGATCATAATTGTTTTCTTTTATAATAGTTCAATAAAAACATATTTTTTTTCCCAAACTAAGTATTTCATAATAAAATTAGTTATTTTGTCATTCCTCCAAATATTCAGTAGTGTATATGGTACCTCTCAATGAATGAAAAATGGAATATTAGTATAATTTAGAAATCTTTTTTTTCAGGAAGGCAAGTATTTGCCACCTAACTTTGCCATGACCTAGAAATACAGAGGAAAATAGAAAATGAGTATTAGAATTACATCCTCTTGCAAGCCTAAAAGTAGGCTTTCATCTGTATTTTGTGTGCTTCTGGGTATGCTTTCTTTGTTGTGGCCATTTTATATTGGCAAAGTTCTAAATGTGGACACATTGTTATACTGGGAGTTGTGCTGCCTGTGTAGCCTGAGTCTGAAATCACCTAACTGTTATGTGTGTGGAATATTGCTGCAATCAAATATCTAGTTTGTCTATTTTTATTTTTTTAAATGAATGTTTTATTTTTAAGGTGGAAATTGATCCCGCTCATCATCTCTCTTTTATTTCTGGTTTCATTAGTTCTGATGGTAAACTGAGCTTCCTCACAGTGGTGCTTTGTAAAATAAAGGACAATTTCAAAGCTCAAAAGCTCATCTTGATTGAGCAATGGTTTTAAGTCCCTTGAGAGGCCTAGGATAATCTGAAAAGTTCTCTGTTAAATAATAATTGCTTTTGTTAGTTTGATATTAATCACATGACTTACATTGAAAAGTGTCTTGTCCATATCCACAAGATCTACCTTTCTGTAAATATTCATGATTCTGAAAACCATTATTTGGAGTTCTTACTAATCAATTCTAAGTGTAATAGCTGGCATGAGCTGTTGATAGAAAAAGGAAGATGCATCTGTACACACAGAAATAAAAGGGAAATGATGAATTGAAATGATGAAGCTAACAGCTCAGCTTCAGACTGAAAGATTCAGTTGGCTTTTTTTGCAGACATGAAAAGAGCAAGTGATTTCTAAGCTGGCTACATACATTTTAGTGTATGAAAAAGCCAAACAAAAAAACAATTAAAAAAAACCCAAAAAACAAACCATAAAAAATAAGCTAAGGAGAGAAAGTCTTTTTACTGGGTGCAAGTGCCGAGGAATTGACATCAGGGGCCACAGGTGAGGCCTCTCAGGGAAAAGAAAAGGACAGTGGGTGTTGCAAGCTGTTTGAAGCCAGTCCCAAGGGACCATTGGCAGGGCAGCAGCTCAGACAAACCCATGGCACCTCTGAAAGAACATTCAAAAAAAAGCATAAAGAAATAGGGAGAGAGAGAAAGATGAGAGAACTAAAAGAGTAAGAAACAGCAGAGGTAAGCCTAAAGCTGGAAGAACAGAAGGTACTCCTTGGTGAAGGAGAAATCCAAAACATCTGCATTGGAGCAGGTCTACCTTGAAGGGGTTGACCAATTACCTGACCCATCTGGTGACTTTCTATGGTCTGATGATGGCAACGGTTGACAAGGCAGGGCCGACAGATGTCACCTGCCTAGACTTCTGCAGGGCCTTCATTATGGTTCCACACAGTCCTTATGGATGGAGGGAGTGATGCATGGAGCCAGAGGTTATGGTCGACAACTCTGTATGATTGTATCCAAGTGGAGGCCAGTGATGAGAGTTGTCCCTCAGGGATTTGCCTTTGCTCTTCTTCTTCTGGTGCTCTTCAACATCTCTGTCAGTGACACAGACAGTGGGATCGAGCACACCCTCGACAAGTTCACAGATCACGTGAAACTGAGTGGTGCAGTTGACACATCTGAGAGACGGGATGCCACCCAGGGGCACCTGGACAAATCTGAGCAATGGAGCCTCAGGAACCTCGTTGCTCATAAGCAAAAATTATGTTATAGTTTAGTCTCTTAATACTAAGAGTTTAGTTACAATTCAAATACAGAAAGAGAAGGTCAGATTCTGTATCCACAGAGTGAGGCACTAAAATTAATAGAGCTCAAATATATGTATGTGGGATATTAATCTGTCTTTCCAGTTAAAGCAAAATAGGGAGAAAGAAATAATTAATGGTGTCTGGATTAAAAGAAAAAATAACAAAAGAATGTAGATAACACTGAGTTAGATTAGTCCCCAGGTCTTCTTTTCTTCAAAATATATTTTACTTTTCATTGTTTTCAGAGATTTGATCTCTCTCTATTTATTTCTAGATTCTATATTCCTTGTATGATATAAGATGTCCACAGAGGCGGTGTACTCTAAGTTTTACTATGGCTATGTTATAAACTATAATGATGTTTGCCTTACTCTGGGAATTCTTAATTTACTCAGTTACACAAGAACCACATCTGTGCATCTCAAGACTAATAATATTGTGTAAAGAGCAGTACATTTTGTGAAAATGACAGGGCAAAAATGACCTGGGAAGATAGATAGATAGTTAGAGTTTTGGGGTTTTTTTTTCAGTAAAATGGACCAATGATCAATATAACTGGAAGTCAACACGTATATAGAAAACCAGTCAGACTAAGCAGTAGTGACAATGTGATTTTGCAAATCATAGAAAGTGCTTTTACTTAGAAATTAAGCTTCTGCATTATCCAGTTCTCAGTATGAATTAAGCTACTTGCTTTGAGGAGAGACAAACTCAGAAAGAACAGCATAATGTCTTAGTATTTTGTCAAATGGAGAGATGCAACAAGAAGGAAAGGAATCCAGGTGTAAACTGAAATTGATAGCTCAGTTTATTTATATGTTTTAAAAATATTCTACTCCTCTCCTAAAAGTGTACTATAAATATCTCTAAAACTGTCAACTGTGGAGTGGCTAAAAATGAATCTTGATAATGACTAATGTCTTGTTATTCTAAGACATTTTAAAGAAATATTTAAAAATTCTGTTTGACTTTCAAAGGATGATAATAGAAATTTGTGTTTAAATAGTATATTTTAAAATGTTCTATGAAGTGTGTGTTAATAACATTGCTGATAATACCCAGCTGATAATTTTAAAAGCTCTTAGTAGTCTTCAACTCTCATGGTACTTATAACTACTATTTGTAGAAGTACTGCATCTTGCTACTAATCCTTTTCTTACTAAAACCGATGGGAGGCAAGGATAATTAGCACCCATCTGAGTGAAATTATGAAAAATTATATGCCTCTGCAAATTTTACTTATATTGTATTATAATTGTGCTGTGACTCACTACAGAACTGATATCACAGGGCATTTTGATGATATTTCAGTACACATATAGAAAGGCTTTTTTTTTCCTGAGTCTTAAATTTAATACTTGCCTTTCCACTTCCCTCTTGTTTTTATCTAACCTACTATTCATTAGAGATAATAATTCCCATGAATGAAAAATACCAGATGTGTTACCCAAATGCAATACATATTACGTTTTTAGTTTTAATTAATTCACTTTTAAAAATATTTGTGACTTACTTTACTTTATTGTTTTTCTGATATTTTATTCCAGCTTTGCCTTCAGGTTCTTTCCTATGAGCAATCATACTTTTCTTACAAGATCTTGGCCCTTTTTCTTATATGTATTAAAGATCTACTAAGATGGTTTGTCCACATACAAAGTTTAACAGGAACTTTTCAAAATAGTGTAGTTCAGCTTTTTCCTTGTGGAAAAAGCTCTTAATATATTTCTTTAGGTTGTGTTCATGGGAAATCATGTGATATTGCCATTTTGGGGTTTTGAAGTTGTGTGTAGGTTACCTTTTTCTCAAAACTTCTCATTTGTTTATCTTGTTTAAAATTTGTGCATTAAAACTGACCCTTTTTTAGTGGCAGTCATCATTTTCTTCTTGACATATTTGCTCTTCACCCACCAAGAAAAAACACAAACTAAAAGACCGTAATGGGGAATGCCAGTAAAAACTAAAATTCTCTAAAGAACATGATAGCTTCCATGTTGTAGAGTTCTGATCAGAAACTGATGACAGAAAGATTTCCAGATTGTCCAAAACACTAAGCACCTTTCCTAGAAAGGACTCCAGACATTTGACCTCTTCTTTTTTTTCCAGCTTCTCATTCTGTGTTCCCCCTTTTATTATTCTTAAGAAAAAAATCTCAGGACAACCTCATGAATTATTTCTTTGCACATTGTTTTCTCCCATGGGATAGTATGGACCTACATACAAGTTTCTCTTTATGCATTGTTGAGTTGTTCTTAATACAGCACAGTTATGACTTTAATACAATGTCTAGAAATACGATGCCTTATCTGAGAAAAATGTGTGTGTGTGTGTTTGTGCTTTTAACAGAATAGCAGGTGAACCATAAGTGTCAGGGAGATATTCTTCAATCTTTTTCCCAAATCACTTAAAGCAACTCTTAAAAGTAATTTATTTTTAAGTTAGGATATGAACTAGAGTACTTAAATTTAAAGAAAGCAAAAATTAATAGTCAGAATTGAATAGTGTCCTGGTTCTGGCTAGACATGTTAAACTTTTGCAGTAGCCAGGAGGGAGCATGTCTAGGACCCAGACAGTATTCTACCACCTCATATCACTTTTTGGGAATGGGGGATGGGATCCCTTCCACATGGAGTAGCATGGCAAAGGGAGCAGTCAGGTGTTTTGGGGGGTTTCTGTCGGGGCAGGTGAGCAATCATGTATGAATTGTTCATTTCTTTTCTTCTTGTGTAATCTGTCATTAGTATTGTTGTTGTTACTGTTCGTTGTCTTATTTCATTGTTATTTCCAGTGAACTGTACTTATCTCAATCCATGGTCTTTCCCTCTTGCTCCTCCAATTGTCCTTTACAACCTGCTTCAGGGTGAGGGGGCGTGATTGAACTCCATAGGGTTTGGTGAGTTTCAGTAGGAACATTACATTGGGGAATACCATTCCTGAACCTTGATGAAAAGATATTAAAAGTTTATGTACATTTCTTTATTCTCAAATGTCCTAAAAGAGGGAATACCTGCTTGAAGTCAATGCTCTGCAAGCTCTGCATGCTCATGTTTTGTTCCTGAGGAGGCTTTCCTCCTCCCTGAAGTTTTGCCATGGGCCATCTTATTCCATGTGTGAAAGTGTAGCAGTCCTGTGATGTAAAGGGAGCTCCAGAACCACTTCCCTTCAGAGGCGATGCTCCTAACCTTGTCCTTCTTGGAAAACAGTAACTCATAGTCCAACAATGAACAAATACAGTGCCATAGGCAAAAAGGCAAAAAGCTGACAGTCTTGTTCAATACAAAATCTAGATCCTGATCAGTTTATTTTGAGCTTTAATTAGTAAATTGCAGTGCAGCAATTTCAGTGTGTGATCTTCTATGGGATATTTTGTGTGTTACAACCATGATATGTATATGAAATCGTATATGTATAACTTCATTGTATATGAGGTTCACTTTAATAGCTTAATTCCAGGTTTTCCTTGTACATTATGCTTATGACACTTCTTAAACATGTTATATCTTGCTCAGATATTTTCTACTGATTTTTCTGATGAGGTGGTTGGGTTTGATTAACAGTGACTCATCAAAGTCAGCATGTTTCTATTTTTATCTATATTGAATTGCCCTTTATCAATTACACAGTTTTTCTTTTAAGTAGGATGCATTATTACCTTTTCTTTTGTATTTCATGAGTTGAATAACAGTTTTGTTTTGTTCTATTCTACTCCACTTGTTATGATCCAGTTGTTGAGAGATTCCTCTGCCTGAATTGAGGTGCAAATGAGACCATATGCCAAAAACAGTGGTATGGATTTGATTTAACAGTAAATGGTGAGTGAGGTACAGAGATACAAAGAAATAGAGATGAGTGGGGAGGAGTGAAGGAGAGAGATCAAGAAGAAAAATAATCACTATGCTGTGGATTCAGTGGCATCCCATTGGTCCTTCACCCTGATCTTCTTTGTAGTGGGGTCCCAGAGTCATTCTGGAGGTGCCACTTTTATACAGTCTAATTTGTGGGTATCCATGGTGGTCACAGATGTTCCCATAACTTAGGGTGGCATGTGTATAAGCAGCTTTTTCCTTTCCCACAGATTGCCATAGTGGGAATTTTTGTCTGAATGTATTAAGCAGGATGTGTTAACCAAACTTCAGCTCCTCTAGGCCTGGAATAAGCACCTTCCTTTTGCAAATTCCTGTCTTCTGAGCTTATCTCAAGTTCACATGGTATTAACTTATCTTATGGCAAGTCACTTCTGTGTCCTTGACAATGTTTGAGGTAATTGTGTTCATTAAGTCTCTTACATCTCCCTGTGGCTCAAACATTGTGTTCCCAGGACCATTTTTTCATTTCACAAGTCGTCAGTGGGGGTGATGTGTTTGTAGAAAAGTCAGAGGAGAAAGGACAGAAACAGCAGGAAAAGCAATTTCACAAAAACACAAACAATTATACAGTGTACAATGGGTATCCTAAGCATTGCAAATGTAACTCCAGTTGCAATCATCAACCCAATTTTCATTATAGCCATTGCCCCCACCCACGAGTCACAAGGATTAGAAGATGGACATAATCCAGGAAGCTAGCCTTGGGTTTGGAGTGATCAGAAAAGCTCTGGTATTTGATTGGTGTTTTCTTTCATTTTGTCTTGGGCTTCTTCAATTGATGTTGCATTGCGAATGGTATTACAACACTCAGTTCCAGTAAGATTTAACATTCCACACATCCCTCGTTCCTTTAATAACAACATATCTAATGCCAACTGATTTTGTGAAGCCATTTTTGACACTTGTAGGTCTTGCAAATTAAGCTCTAGGAATGGATACTTGGCTCAGTTACTTGAGGACATGCACCTGCCACATAATATTTTCTAAGTCTCATTGGTGTTGTGTAATAACTATGGAAAGTTTAAAAAATATTTTAAGTCCCAAAGCTATATTTTTCCCCACTGTATAATAATCACATCTCTTACTGATCAATTTCTGTCTTTTTTTCAGGGGAATTTATTTTCTGCCATGTTATTCCCAATAATTAATAATGAAAGATGAAATTTGGGCAAATGGATGGGAGTACTATCCTGCATTTTAAAGCAGCATGCTCTGTTAGGAACATCCCAATGCTAATCCAGGTGGTGCAGGATAGATGCACTTCCAGGTGTCTACCAAGTACATTTGGGGCTTGAATTTAGGAGTAACTGCTACTCCTTTTTTTTTTTTAGGCACCAGAACTTTTATCATACTTTTTGTTTCACTCTTGCCCCTCTTCCCTGTACTTTAAACTTAGTGGAAAACTGGTTTATATTTTGCGTTATAAAATGACTTCTAAAGCTTTTAAAGCATCTTTTCTTCGCTCATGTAATATCTTTCTTCCTTAAGCTTTTCTTTCAGTTCAAATTCACTTTTGTCTGTTCTTTTCTGTATATCTGTATAAATATGCAGATTATGTCTGCATTCAATATTGCTGTTGCTAGAAAATTCATTTTGTGCTATTAATTTCTGATTACTTCATCAAAAAATTGCAGTTTGATTTTTAGGTATAGTTATAGACTTACTGTTCTCACTTCTGCTGTATACATCCATCAACTGGGGAAAACAGCATAATTTCTGAATAATTTTATTACTAGTTACATATGTATTTCTCCAACTTTTCCAGGTCATTTTGCAGTAGTTTTGTTCTCCTAGTAGACTTAATGCTTTTCACAAGAATTGCTTGCTTTCAGAAGAATTATGTGAAAGGGTTTTATAGTACACAAAAAGAATACTGAGCTTTTCAGGTTATTATTTTAGAAAAGAAGTCTTGAAAGAGCAATCCAGACTACGCTACAGCTAGCAGTAAAGGTCACTCCTTCTTAAGAGTATGAGAAAGATGCTTTGTTAATAATGTGGCCTCCTATGGCTCACCGTCCTGACTTTCCAATCATTGCTAATAGTACATTAAATAGGTGGGCCATATCACCAGCAATAAAAACGCTTTGATATCCAGGAGTCTGTTTCATTGAACAGAGGCACAATTGCTTAAATTATATATATATATATATATAAATGAGAAACCCTCTCTGGACCACCATCACAAGCAGCCCAGGAGGAAAAATTAGCATAGGTAGGATGTAAGTACCTATTGGGAACTTGGATCAACTGGAACTTATATATTTTCAAAAATAATATTTTTTTAAAGTACTGCAGAAGTGCACAGGGGCATTTACTTAGTACTTACTCATGAAGAGAATTGCTATCCACCTGAAAAATAATTGGTTCCACTACTTGGAAAAGTGAACATGAAGCAAATTTTTTATCTATACCGAGTCTGATCACTTTGTGAACTCTGACTGGATAATAACAGAAGAGGCTATATCTGCCATGATTTTCAAATGATGATATTTAAGATTTCTCTGAATCAAACTGGTCAGTGATCCATCTACTCATATAAGTGACACCATGTATGCATTCATATCTAAATTTAATTAGATCTACTTCAGCTCAGGCTGATTTCTTTCACCTGTTAAATTTTAGCACCTTCATGTGTATTCTTCCTTTCTTTTTAATTTTTGTGCTGTTCTTGCATAACTATAATCTACAGCTGCCTTTTCAAAAGCATACATTCGGAAGTTTTTCTATTTGGATATATACAAGAGCCTTTCTATCCATGGCAGAGTGTTTTCATTGATCTGTTCAAACGGGGATGTAAAATAAACTAAAGGGTTTCCTAATTTAATACGATTTAGGAAACAGATCTATCAATTATGTCCATCTGGTTTTCCTTTCATGTATGCTTGGCTTAAAACTACAACCAGAAGTAGGGAATTTGAAACAGTGCTTGTAAATAATAGCTAGTTTGGTTTGGTTTAAAAAGTTTTCCTTGAGTAAGGAAAATTCAGGTGAGTTTACAGAGGAACACTGAATCTGCATTCTTTATTATACTTTTATGGGTAAAGTGGGAAAGAAGTGACTGGATTTTTGAAAGTTACTCAAAAGTACCTGCTAAATATATTTTAGTTTTGCTGGTGAACATTTTTCATGTAGAACTTTCTAAGGGAAATATAGTAATGGTTTCAAATGATAAGTATTTGCATATAAATAGTTAATTGAAGTCTTGAAGGACAAAATTTTTTTTTTTGCATAGAAAATGTACTTCAGAGTACCTTAATAAAAGCAAAGTTTTATCACTCTCCTCTGAAGTATGTTATCTTGTCTGTTTAAAAGCATATTTGTGTGTCCATTTTTTTAAACATTTTATTTCAAATAGTTCTATTACTTAACTGGGAGAAGACTGTCTTCCTTTATAGAATTTGTGCTCCTTCTAGGCAGAAGTCTGTCTTTACAGACCTGTTTGTGTTAATGAGAAATAAAGTAGAATTGCCATACTCTGGCACTGTAAAGTATCAATGCCATACAACTTTTGTCTACAAGATATTTAAAATTTTATGCAGCAGTTTGGCACGTGGGGAGAATTCTGTGAAGTTCCTACTATTGTAACCTGTAGTCAATGAAAGATGACTGAAATCCTGTTTTGCCTTCACGTTTTTTAACATCATATACATTAGTTTTAATATCATACAACAAATTCATTCATGAAAAAGGTTTTGAAATTTGACCTGTGATTACCGAACAATTAACATGTAAAAAGGAAGGCAAGGAAGAAAAATCTGCCTTTTCTCCCACCCCTCTGTATTAGTAGAGACCTTATTTCTGATATGGATTCTATGCTTAGTTTGCAACAGCTAATAAAAGAGTTATAATTGGGGTAAAATATAATTGAAATCAAGGGTTAGATAATAATAAGAAGAACTTTTGTGTATTTCAGTCTTCCAAAGACTGTACTGTATATAAGAAAAAGATCTTATTCTGGCATTTCAGTAATACAATTTTGTATGGTGACAGTAGCATAGAAATTTTTAATGAATAGTGCTGTCTTATTGTTTAAAATAAAAGCAAAGAATAAGGGTGAAAAAAGAAAATATAGTGGATATAGCTTCATGTTTTGCGAAGGACTTGCACTTCTAAAAAAATTTTGGGCCCGAAAAGCAAAAATTAATTACAGGAGACAAATCATGGTGTAGTAAGAAGTAAAATTATTTCGGTACATCTTGTGGAAACGTGAAGTGTGTTAACAAACAGTTAGCTATTGTTGCAGCAGTAGAAAACTGCTTATTGTGATTGGCAGAGCAGTAGTAAAATTAAAGTAATGGATATCTCACAGAAGTGGGAACCTGTTAATTTAAAGAGAGCACAGGCATGTGGTCATGACTCAGTGTGATGTTCTCATTTGCATATAAATTTATATAGAAGAGTTTCATATAACTGGAGTTTGTGGTCTTATGCAATTGAAAGTACTTGTGTTCAGGTTTTTTTTAGAACTATTGTAATGCATGGGAAACACATGTACCTCAATTAGGTACTTTGCTTTCAAATAACACACAGTATGCCTGCAAGTAACAGGATATAGTAAACTTTTTAAGTATAACAAATATCAGTATTTAATAATATCAAAGTGTCTAAATATCAGCAGGATTTATTTGTTAATGGCATCCAGAAAATGTTTATTATGACTATTTACAATCCCTTTCAAAATGGGAAATTTTTAACCTCATTTTATGACTTGAACACAGACTACATGTGACAGAAAAATATGTAACAGAAAAAAGAAACAGAAATATCTTATTGATAATAATGTATAAAGTAATGAGATTTTGCTACTTCAGCATTATGCTATTGTCTTTGTGTATGAACAGCTATCAATATGTGATACCTAGAGGCTTTTTTTAACATCTTGGCTTCATGTCAGTAAAAGAACAGAGGTCATACTTGGTACAGCTCTAGAAAATGTGTTTGTCAGTGCCACTATATGCTGAAAAATTTTTTTTTTACTGAAAACTTTTGTACACTGTAGTTTTTCTTATTCAATACCAAGATTTTCTTCCAGTGGCTTACAGTTAACCTGACCATAAACCAGAACCAGATGATACAAAGATGATACTAAAAAGTATCACAATTCATTTCTCTAGAGACAAAAACAAAACAAACAAACCTAACTCCAAAACAAAACCCAAAGAATTTTTCCTGTGTAAATAGTTTCTGTGCTTACAGTAAAAGGTTGTGCCAGTGACCTTGAAGTGCCTTTTCTTTCATTGATACCAAGGAATCAATCTTGCCAGTAAAGATTCCTTGTGATAAAGAATTAGACTCATGGACATGGATTGTTGTATTAGTGGTTTGAGCAAAGTCAGTGTGTGTGTGATTCTCAGATAACCAAGATTAGTATCAGCTTCAATATTTTATTAGTGTAAATTCAGCATCTATTTGCAGTACTCCATTTCATACTCAGTGCTTAGTTAAGTGACTGGAATTTGCTGTTTTTCAAAAGGCTCTAAGAGATATTTCAGAATTATTGAGTATGTCAATCTTGGCTAAACCCTTAAGTGAAGTTGCTGTGCTTGCATTCAAACTGCCAATATTTTGATTTTAGAAGAAAAGAGAAGACAATGGCAAGGAATGAATGTCATTCACTTCTTCTATGTAATCCACTGTATAGTTGAAAAAAATGTTTTGGGTGGGAATTACATCCATAGTCTTTCTAAGCATGCATGTGCCCATTTCTTATATGATATACTTGGTAACAAGTGGGGTTGTATTGATAATCCAAGTAATGTGTGACTGGCCCCGTTTTCTTTCTACTGTTGTCTTTTGATCATACATTAATGCTGCATTTAAAATGAGATATCAGCTTGAGAAGAACTATGTGAGTTATGTTTCTTTCCCTCTTGTAGGCTAAGAATGGGCCAAAGTGAATCATTCTGATTTGTAAATAATTTTAAGGCACTAGGGGTTATTTTTGGGGGTGGCATTCCCGCCACCTCCCCTGATATATCCTCTTCAGCTGCCACATAGTAGGGGATTCCCAACCAATTGCTGTCTTTTTTGGTTCAGGTAGTTTTGTCTGCAAGATATTTGAAAGTTGTTTGAAAAGATAATTTGTTGTCTGTTTATTGATTTATCACCTGTACATACAGGAGTTTGTGACAACCCAAAATTTATCCCACAGGGCTTTAGTAGATTGCAAAAACCTTGAAGACACTACCCACTTGTCTGTCTCACTCCTGGATAATTCATAAATACAGGGCATGTACTAGATAATAAATGGATGAAAATTTGAGTAATACAAAAATTTAAGGTTTTTATTTCCTTTTTTCTTTTTTTAGATTCTCTTGAGTTTCTAAAGAAACATCTGGAGAAATTTGTTTCTAGAAAATAAAACTAATTCTTTTATTTTAAGATGAGTGCAGTTCAGGAACCAAAGATATAATTATTTTCAATATAATAAAAGGGGTTTAGACTCATGCAACTAAAACTGAAATTCAATGTTTTATGTGATAGGAAGATCAAAAACTCCAATAAACTTTATAAATTTTAACAAAATGGTTTATAATATAAGTATTTAAAAACAGATTAAATCTTAGCACAGCATTATATTTTTAGAAACAGAAAAATTTAGGGAATATTCAGTGAGTTCTTTGCACTCTTTCTACAAATAAAATGTCTTTAAAGAAGGAAAGTAGAAACAGGGAAGCACTTGCTGAAAGCTCATTCAACAAATCTAACTAAACTGAGTTACATTAGAGGGTGAGTTACATCAGTACTTCTCTGGGCCCTCCTAACCCTTAGATACACTTTAGAATGTGATCCAAGTAAAAGTGCAAAGCTGGCTTCTCTTTGCAGAACTGGCTTGGAGTATAATAATAAGTACATCTACAGTTAAAGCTGAGTAAAAAAAAAAATAGATTTTGGGGGAATTATATTAAACTGTGGTAATTGGGTAATTATTATACATTCATCTCATTGGTTATGAGTTTAACTTGAAAAATACAGGAGAAATTAATGTCAAATAGATTTATCTGATTAAATCTGATTTTATAACAATTTATTTTGTTAAAAAGGAGTAAAAGTTAAATGGTATATGAGTCATTCTGAAGATCTCTATGTAACATGAAGCAATAAAAAAGACAGCTGTATCAGAGCATGCTGGATTTTCCATTTAAAATGTACTGCATCTACTCAGTTGGAGATTTTGAATGTCTAAATGAATTAGAAGTCCTTATTGCCAATTCATCACAAGATAGCGTAAAATTACAGAGTTTTTGGGGAAGTAAAAGGTTAGTGATATTTTATGGCTAGCCTCAAGAGCTCTAGTACTTTGGCAAAACTCTCATTTATGTCTAGCGTCTGCCATAAACAAGAAAAAAAATCCAAATTCTCTTTGCACATCTATGTATCAAATTAAGTCATTATTCTTACTGGTGATCTAGCACTGAGGCATTTTGCATCATTCTTCTGTGTCATCCCTCTTCAGGTTCATAGGAAGTTTGAACATTATTGGATTTTAAAACAGGAAAACCAATTTTTAATCAATTGACATTTTTGAAAAGCACAAAGTAGTTGCATGTTTTCTGTAGATTAATGGATATTACCACTTACTGGCTATTACTATTTCCTCATGAAGTGAAATTGCTGTCCTTACTGTATCCAAGAAAATAAAGGGAAAATCATGCATATCTAATTAATTATGTAAATAGAAACAGTGTTACTATATTCATTTATAGGCAGAGAAGTCTTTTTTTCAGATTTGCTGAATACAGCTAAATCCTGCTCAATTCAACTACTGCCCTGGGTTCATGCATTACAAAGTCTTATTTTAGGAAGTGAGAACAGAGGGTGACCTCTGCATTGACCATTTGTAATACAAGCTAAGGAAGATATGCATGAAGACTTTGAAGACAATCAGCATTGGAGATTTAGTTAGATGTTCTGAATTACTCACCGAATGAACACTGCTTTACCCAGTCATCAGTAGAGTAAGGCTAGTAAAGCTATTTTGCTGTAATGAGATACAGCCTTTGTAAAATTCAGTCATTATTTGCTTTTTTCTTTCTATTCTCCCCAGTGTCAATAAAAGAGGACCCAATGAAATGCTTGGAATGTCTAATTGTAGATAGGAAGTTTGTTTTCCTGGTCATCAGAGAGGTGGGTGGTAGCTAAAACACTGAGCAGTGACAGATCCACTGAACAATCCCATAAAAGGATTTTGCAGCCCTGAGCTTTCTCAGATGACTGTGAAAGAAGCTTAGGAAGATGAATTTCCTTTGGCTAAAACTAGCCTGCATTAATAGTCCCAAATTAGTGTCTGTTGTATTCTTGAGAACAGAGTTTCTTTTAAGATTTTGTCACTTTCTACTGCATATACTGTACTAGTGTTTATGTTAGACTGTGTACTTTCCTTCTTTAAGCTTTGGCATGATTTGCAATTTCCTGTCAGGCTGATTCTTCAACCAGAGGACTTACACTGGATTCATGATTTGTTCTTATTGCAGCTGTAAAATTTGAGACTGAGAGAAGGTATGCAAAATTTGTGCTTTGAAATGTAGGTTTTATTTTCCCTCTTAATCTAGAGGGAAAACTTGGAAAAAATCCTGGATTTCTGCCAAATGCATTTTTTTCAGATTTCTTTGAGAATATAATTTCTTTGTGAATGTCAGTAGCAAAGAGCAGAGGTGCATTGCTTTGCCAATATGAATAGAGAAACTGATTACTTGGCAAATAGGAGTTATAACACTGATACTAGCACGAAAACTCTCAGCTGAGTCTATCTGGCAAACGAGCTATACATAAATAATTATTTTAAAAAATGTTTTCAGTTAACTCTCAAAAGGTTATCTACTCTCTGTGTCCTTGTAATAAAGGAAGCTAGAGATGCTGAAAAAAATTTAAAATAGGAGCAGGAACATGACATTAGTATTACTGGTACTTCCTTGAGTTGACTGAAATAAAATGCGGAAAGCTTGGAAGGATGTAGAGGAAATAAAGGGGAATATGTATACTGGTTGTGTTTTACAAGCAAACAGCTGTTGTTTTGAAAATATGTTTGGTTATAATTATTGATACAGCCTTCCCCTAGCAAACCAAGACAAAATTTTAATTCTTATCTTCACATTTTCTACCTCATCAGCTCAGAGACAGATGATCTGGGGGGTTTTGCCTTTCCCCATTAAAAAAGTCGAGATTTTCGTTTAAAAAGAAGGGAAAAGCCTCCACCCAAAGTGTGTTATAATTATAATTAAACTATTATAACTCTGATAGCCATTAATAAAAAAGAGTCCAAACAATTTAATTTTTTTCCTTTGTTGTGAATTTGTTAAAGACTGCAAATAGAAATAAAGATAATATGAAAATCTATGAATTCATAATATTTGGTGTTCACTAATTACATTTATTAAGGACACAATATGCTGTTCTTCTTCTGTTTGAGGATAATGTAAATAAGAATTCACATCTTCATTTCACATAGCCTATGTACTTTTTTTTTTTTTTTTTTGAATTATTTGTACAAAGCTAAAAAAACCCAAAAGTTATTTAGGAATGCAATATATGGGCAAAAAAATGCTGGGGGAAAAAAAAAACCAAACTAAATGCCACAAACCAAACCAAAACCACCCCTAGCTTCTGTGATTATGAACAAATTCAAGCAGTCTGTTTCGTTATATGTTCTCCTGTGGGGACAAAGCTAGGAACAGTCTTCTCGGAGCTGTTAATGAAGAAGTGTTCGAAAATGGTCATAAATTCTTTCATATGCAAAGTGTTAACATATGAAAGCAGGTTATAAACTCCAAGGAAATAATTGCTGATTCAAAACCAAAAATCACCTTTAGTTTCTGTTTTATAAACAGTAAGAGAGCAAAGCAAAGATTCACTATCAAATTAAAGTCTTTTTCCATATTATTTTATTCATTATTCATAACATATATCATGATTTATAAAATGTCAGGTTCTTCAGGAGAATAGAATTGCAGTGGAATCATTGTTAAGATAATTGTTCAGTTCTCATTTCATGTATGACAAAAACAATTAGTTTCTCAATGTAATTTTAGAAATGCTTTGCCATTTCTATGTGAACAGTAGGAGAACAAAAATTGAGCTTGTAGCAATGTTTTTTACTGCCATCGAATATATTTTCCAAAACATAAAAAACACTTTTCTGTATTTTTTTGCTTTTGTTGTTTGAAGCCTGTCTCAAAGATGTTTGTGTGTTAGTATAGATACAGGGTTTTTTAATTAATTAGCTTGTGAGTTAGTGAATAAAACACTAAATGCTTGTCAACATACAGTGTCAAGTAGCTCTGTACTTCCCCATCCCTATTCAAATGCTGCGTACAACATTAAGTTCACTTTGTATTGAATCATTTGCTTTAATTAACAAAACAAACATTGAACTCAGTGTAACAATAAGGTAGGGACGTTTATTTTGTAGTTGTAAAAAAGCCCATACCAAACAACCAGACAATGCTCACCACTACCAACAAAACATGCTATCCATAAAATTCTAACTCTCTGAAGGTCATCCTGTGTTAATTCTATTGAAACACTAATGTAAAATACCATAGGAGTGTTTCATCCATGGTTTCAGTGAAAAAGGGAGAAACCATAACACGGGCACCCATTTACTTTGAAAATAGCTATGGTACCTAAACATATCATATGCCACAATGAATCAGTTAAAGAACTGAAACAGGTAAGTGTGCTTCAAAGCAATATCTAATAGTTTATCATAAAGAATATTGAAGTAAACTAGTCTCCGGACTACATTGTAGCAACTGAATTTTTATACACTCCATCCTATGCCCTATTTTGTTCACAAATACCTTTGGCAGAGATTAGGCAAAAAATTCTAGATGGCAGTACCAATATCCATTTTCCAGATAAAATAAATTTAAGTACCTCTAGCGTGGCTCTTCTGGATAGCTGTTCTTTAATCTTCCACTAATAATGCTGTTAAAGAGGAACATTTTAAAAATGTGTGTTCAGCTAGTAAGGGGGGAAAAAGTAAATTGATTTTCTGCTTCATACATTTTATAAAGAGACAAAGATCAAAACAACCAATAAGGATGTTTTTTTGATTTTAGTCAGGTGGGTTATTATGACTGGAAATCCAGTGGTATTGGTTCGCATCATCAAAGTTAAAAATGAAGTCTTAAAGCAGGTCCCCTTTTTGATCTTTGCAGTGGTAACATGTAACAGTTTATTGAAGATTTGGTAGAAATATTTTCTGTGCAACCAAAGTGCGAATATATAAACACGTTATCTTGAGAAGGTCAAGTTTTTGACAGTATTACCAGGGAGGTTAATTTTTAGGTGAGTTGTTTTCTTCTCCCAAGGAACAATTAGCAGAATCATTGGATGCACAGTTGTGCAATGTGAAATTTAGTTGCCCACACATTTTTGGATGAAGAAATACAGTGAGACATATGTTTTTTGTATAATATTTTGAGTGTATTTAAAGAAAGAAAACTGAGAAATTAAAAGGAATTTCATAGAGATTTCAGTTTTCATGTTTAAATTTCAGTCTACAAAAAGACTCAAGAAGTTAAAGTCACTGTGAATTGAATATGTACATAAAAGCATTGAGATTATGTACTCTGAGTAAGAACAAAAGCTGGAAAGTGAGAGCTGAAAAGGTAAATCCCAAGAAGTTGGGAAAGTTGCGAGTGAGATCATGGAAGAATGCAAGAATAGTCATAATGAAACAGAGGTTAGTTAATGTAGCCCAGTATTTTATAATTTTTAAGATCCAAAGAATAAGGCAGCACATAGTAATATTTTCTATCAAAGTTCTTTTAGTATGCAATTTACAGGCTTTGTGACTGAGGTATTGTTGCTGAAGTTTTTGGTTTTGCAAACTTTTGATAAAGTCTTCATGGGTTTGAGAGAAGGTTACCAAGTTTGTGAAGAAAAAAATATGGAAGAACAGGCTGGGGATATAAAGGTGAGGACAATCTTGGCTACAGTGACTGTGAGATGGCAGAGTCAAGGAACCTAAGAGGAGAGAGCAGGGCAAAAAGCAATATAACCAAGGATTTCAGGAAAGGAGACTTCAGCCAGTTCAAGGATGCGCTTGGAAGAATCCCATAGGAGATCATGCTGGAAATAAATGTGGTCTAAAAGAGATGGTTATTTGCAAGGATGGCCTCCTCTATGCTCAAGAACAAGCTTTCACAATCACAGTAAATCAGAAGCAGCCAGAAGTCTGTATTGAAGCTCTCAACAGAATTCAAATAAAAAAGGGAAAGGTGTAAGGAATGACAGAAGACCCAGTAAGAATCTGGAGACTATTTGAACGTGCAGAAAGATGCACCCATGCCAGAATTGGATCTGGTCAGAGATATGAAGGTCTACAGACTTTCAGGAGTTTATCAGCAGCAAAAGAAAGTCATGGGAAAAAAATGGACCTTGCTGAGCAGGCATGGGACCCAGTGCCAAAAGAAGTAGAAGACGATGATGTACTAAAAGCCTCCTTTGCCTCGGTCTTGATCACAAACACTCACTTTCAGGAATCCCAGTTCCCTGAAATCAGTTTACAGCAATAATGCTTCTGTAATGCATCACTTAATCTAATGACAAGTATTGAAGAAAAAAACGAGGCCTTGTTTTTTCCTATCTGCTCATTACAAAGGATGGCAACACTTCCACAGGGTGCCATTTAACTTGTTAATTTTTGCATAGATTTAATTTTTCTCACTGCAGTTCTCAACAGCTTTTCTTCTGCAAGTAACTGTCATAGCTAAATAAACATATTGCTTCTGCTGAGTTTAACTAGTTGTTGAAACTAAAAATTGCATTTTCTTTTACAGTCAGAATACATGTAGCAAGATTGAACACCATTCACAAGTATAATATTTGAATTCCAGATTACTGTCAGATATTCTGGTTTAATATTTGTGATGTGTGATGTTGGATTTTTGCATCACAGCTTTTTTGCCGAGATGATGAGCATAATTACTGTTGACATGTGGGCTTAATTATGATAACCTTGTTTTTAATCTTTCCTGGTAGGATTTTGGAGATGATGGGTCCTTGTACATCACTAAGGTTACCACAACTCATATGGGAAATTACACCTGCTATGCTGATGGGTATGATAAGGTCTATCAAACTCATATTCTCCAAGTGACTGGTAAGGAAAAGTGTTCTAATTATTAAGTCATAAGGATCTTGAATTTTGTTAAGCAGATCTGTTGTTTCTGCTCTACTTTTTTTTGTATTGTGTTATATCTTAGTAGAAAAAAATAATTTTTTCTTCATTGTTCTCTTTCAAATAACCTTAAAAATAGTGAAACACAATAATTTTAATTTATTGCTTCCATAGAATAATAGCTATTAAAAGGTGTAAAGGTAGTCCAGAGGATTTGCTTTGCACCTGTGATGTTATGGAGAACAGTAAGTGGTTTATATAAACATACACAGTTAAAGGTTTTAGTATCAGTTCAGTAACCTGGACAACATGTGGGAAAAGTACATGTGTAAGTTTCTTGTGTTAAGAATGTTTTGTTGAATATAAGATTAATAGAAGTCACTTGCCTGAAGATTTTTTAAAATATTTAGATTTCTAAGTTCACATTTATGATATTGAAATCTAACCATGATTTTAGTAGATTAACTTGAGGCACCTGGATTTGAAAACTTGGTCTTTACATTTCCCTACATCTGTTCAAGTTCCAGGTAACACTTCATTGAATTCTGTACTCAGGCAAAACTTAACTTCTTTGTTACTGGTGCCCTGAAGACAGGCCTTTACCTTTTCTAGAGCTGGTGTACACTCTCCTTTTTCTTATATGCAATTTATTTCCTAAATTATTTTAAGGAATTCTTTTCCTTAAGACTGATGAAGGGTCTACTTTATCATTGAGGTTTAATGTCTTTTTTTTTTTCTTAGAGTGCTTTCATGTTATTTAAATTCATATTTATCTTTGACTCTTAAGCCTGCCTTTCTGCTGTAAACTACCAGTGTTTGTCATTTCATGTTGTTGTTTAATCCTATCCAGAATCATGTTTGACCTCAATCTTCTCCAAATTTACTTTGCATTAAGAGGCTCTATTTCTCTCCTGAGGTATACACTAACCCTAGTTTCCAGGCCACTGCTATTAACATCATTCTTTGTTTTGTTAGCTATTAATCAGTTGCATAATGCCATATTAGGCTGACTTTTTTTAGCATCTCATCCAAGAATGCTGAAATACTTTCTTTTATTCTTACCTTTCATGTATATACATATGAAATAGAGCTTCCAAGGTTGTTTTGGCTTTTAATGATTCCTTTGTCTTTTAATAGCCTTTTCCCCTTTTTCTGTTGTAAATATTGTTGTAAACATTTTAAATTACTTTGACACTTAGTACTTGTTTGCAGTTTTATAAACATTTTGTCTCTGCTGTTACGTTTCTCCAGGAAGCTAGCTTGTAATATTTCTCTATTCATGTATTTCAACTTTCTTCCCCAGCTTCTTCCCCTTCTGAGCCACAGCACATTGTACATAGAGTGTTATCCCTGAGCTAATGGAGACATGGCATCAGCATCTTTTCCTACAAATTTTTCTTCTGGGATTATTTTCTGTCATTTAAAAAGCCGGGTAGCAACTACTGGCTAAACTAGTGAGAAGACTGAAATGCAGTTTATTAATATTTTAATTCCTACAGATATAGCAGAGTTATTGACAAGCTGAACATGTTGGTAGGTTATTTACCAACATTGTCCTCTGTTTTATGGAGTTCAGTTTACCCTAAATTATTAACAAAATTATATTCTTATCAACACATTCCTTACCGATCCCAATGTGTAAATAATTCCTGGAGGTGGATAGCAAGAGTTAAAATACTAGAATTCTTCATGTTTGGCTCAGTTCAGTGCATAAGGAGGCAAAACTCCACTCAAGTTGAAGGTTTTCTGCAAGACTAGAAAATCAAGAAACATAATTTGAGAGAGGTGAAGGGGGACAAATGTACGTTTTTCTGGTGATAAAGTATCTGTCAGGAAATCTGTTTTCATCTGGAAACTACTGTAAACCTCAGCTACTATTCGAAAAGCTGGCACTGGAATGGTGCCTTCCTAAATGATTTTGGGTGTTGATATTTTGGGGAGGAAGAAACAAGAAAAGGAGGCCTTTCGAGCAATAGGATTATTTGCTGTGCATGTTGTGAATAAATGGAGTTAAATCCACTGAGATTAAAGGTCAAATGAACAGCTCTTCCACTGTTTAGATCTGCACTTATAAGGAATAATCTTCTTAAGCACAGGCATGATGGTCAGTACTTGTAGCTGTGATAATGACTAATTAATATAATGATACTTGTATTAACTGGAGAGTCAGTCAAAAGGTTAATGGGATAATGAGACACAAAGATTTAATGTGAAGGTTCAATGAAAACAATGTAATTAGATTTTAAGTTCTTTCTTGGTTTCCATTTATGTAGAACTATATATATTTAGAAAAAAATCATATATTTTAGGCTAGTATGCAATTATTATATACATAAATCTGATTTAAGATTAAAATCTAAGATTTTTTAAAGTTTTGAATTATCTGGCATAGTAGTAAAGAGTAATGAGCTTCCTTTGGAGTCTTAAAATATATTAATGAGCACTGTAAAAACTTATTTTATGGTGAAATAATCTATTCTTATACAAATAAAACAAAGTAAAGTAAATATTGTAAACAACCCTATAAGTTGATATTTTGAACTTTTTCATATAAACTGCAAAAAAAAACCCCTCAAAATAAAAAAGTTATGATCAGGAAGAAGTAACTCTTTCATGACATAGTCTTAATTACTAGTATTGCCATAATACCTAAAACTTTCAATGTATACAATTTTGAGATGATATGACTCTGAGACTATATAATTAAATAAATTCGAGTCTGTCAGTATATCAGTGATACCTAAATAAGAGCAGCTCTGGTACCTTAAGGTAAAGAAAGGAGAGCGCCCAGTCCCTTGACCAGATGTAAACTGGGAATGTATGGTGTCTGAAGAATTGTTTGCCAGCTTTGTTTTTTCAAAGTGTCTAAGTTTAAACAAGAGTTATTATATACATCAATAGAAGAACCTAGTTCACTAGAGATATCACCTGTTTCTTTTTCAAATGCATGCATTCTCACTGGATTCATGACAGCTTGAATAGACTATTTTCTCCCTTCCCCTCCCCCATGAGACCCAAATGAGATAATACTCAAGAGGTTTTATAGCAAATGTTAGAGCTATTGAATAGTTTCATATCCACCATATTTGGAAGCAATTGCTTTTTGAATTGAAAGATAAGGGATATAGAATTCACTCAATTATGTGTTATACATCACTCTGCTACATACAAACATGCAGTGCCTCCCCTCCTTTTTTAATGATCTATGTCATGATCTCTCCCTTGTAAAGTAAGCTTCTCTAGGTTAAGATGCTAGAACATAACTCTTTGAAAATCAGTGTGAACAGTCACATTAATTGTGTACTTAAAATTTAAATTCTGCTGATTATTTATTTATTTATTTATTTATTTATTATTTTTTTGGTCAGTTACACCAAAAAAAACCCAAACAAATAAACCCACAAAACAAAAGAAACAAACTGACAAACAAAAATCTGATTAAAACAAACTCCAAAGACTTTACATTGAACTTGTCACATTAAATTAACTTTTTAGACACAACTGCACTAAATAATTCAGTTGTCTGCAGCATACCTCAGTGGCACAGTTCCTTCCTAGTGGAATATTACAAGTAGGCTTCAGGGTAATATGAAATAAAACTTACAAGGTAAAAAAAGGTTTGAAGAACATTTCTAGTTGTATAGATAACCTATTAGACACAGAGTTGCTGAGGAAAGAGGAAAATGGGAGCAAATAGAGGAAAGATCTGGCAAGAAATAAGCCCTACTGTCATGCAAGAACCATTGTTCCTGGGAAAACAGTGATAAAAAGAACAGGATCTACTTGAGAAATAGGAGGTAGTAGAAGAAAACTGAGACATACTTTCACTTGAGCAGGTCCTCTCCTTTCTTTCACATCTCCTAATAACCCTTACGTAGTTAATTTAGCAACAAGAACATTTTTTCATGTAGGGTGAAATTTTATTTGTTGATTTAGGAAGAATTCCATTTCAGTTATAATATTTTCTAAAACTTTTTTAACAATAATATTGCATCAGAAATATTGTATGCCTTTTGCCCAAATAAGGCTAATTAATTCCTCTTTCTCTTCAATGAAAATTCTTTGAAAGTGGGCTGTAAAAATAATTCCTTTTGCATGTGCTCAATAGAAATCTGTGAAGGTGAGGTAGTTAAATACCCATAAGGTTTTATATTCCATGAGAACATTTCACTGACACAAAAAGAGACAAGAAATATTCTGGCATAATTAGTCAGAACACAACTAATTGCAATGCCTTCCTATTGGTCATAAATGTTGTTTCTCTTGCTGAGATGCTTGAGAGTGTTTAGAGATGGCAATCCTGTCTCTAAGGAAGTGGAGGTCCTTGTTTTTCCAAAGAAAAGGTGAAAGAATAAGCCATTTGGCTTTGCTGCAGTGGGAAATCTGTAACATGAGGTAGGCTACCTAAAGGACCTTGTGTCTGAAAACACTGAACAGGAAGAGATGAAAATTCGACTTTAGGAAGAGAGGCAGAGTGAGACTGGGATCTGAGGTGCCAAAAAAATGTTCAGACCACTGTATGTTCAGTCAGGCAGGGCCCAGTCTGAAGAACACAGTGGGGAAGGCGGGGTCTCAGTGTGGAGCACACAAATGCTATGCAAGAGGACATAAAAGAGGAGAGAAATGGAGGGGAAATAGGAGTGGGTATGTCAGGCTTGAGATGAAAAATAAAGATCCACTTCCATGAAAGCAAAGTCCTTTCCAGAAAATCAATAGAAACCTTAAATCTTTGATTTTTATGTTCTTTTCCTCTCAGCTGGGAGTCTAAGAAACTAAAAGCCATATTATCTATTTTTTAATCTTATTCCGTGTTATTATATTACATTTTTGCAATTTGCGTATTGGGCATATGTTGAAAAGACTGTCCTCTCTAACTGAGTTTAAAATATCCCTGAAACCTACTGATTTTTGCATCCTATCTGAGATAAAGTAAATTTGTGTATTTCTTTCAATGTAGAAATATTGGGCATTTCTGTGATCTAATGGGACAGCATGCTGAGACATCTCTTGTAAATAGTTGAATAGGATTTGAAAATACTTAATATCATGCCAAAATAGACACAGTTAATTTTTGATCTTGTTATCTTCTTTCATAATCAAGTAATACTTCATCATCTACCCAGCTGTGTTTTGTGACACAACCTAAGTATTCCACAGTTTAAAAGCTGCATTAAACAAAACTTTGGTGAATAGGAAATGCACTTCCTTAATCTTACTACTGTTAATATTTTTTTATTGTTAGAAACAACTTCATGCAAATTGTCTGTGTGAAAAATTAAAGATAGGATAAATAGTTATTCATCTACAAAATTTACATAGCAAGATTTTTAAATCTTGTTTAGCATTGATTACTAGTGGGAATATGTCCCCTCTGATGTCCTATGTCTTTTCTCTGACACTACTGATGTATGTAGAAGATTCTTAATTGGTAAGCATATACTTAAGCAAGTTTTCAATCCTTGAAAAATTGATGCCAACAATTCTTATGTTTTGTTAATAAAGAAACTCATAAGACTAGTCATATGTAGGAGCACAGAATTATCTGCGTTGGAAGGGACCCATCAGGGTCATTGAGTCCAACTCCTGGCCATACACAGGACAGCCCAAGAGTCACACCATGTGACAGAGAGCATTGTCCAAACACTTAATGAACTCTGTCAGGGTGCAGCTGTGACCACTTCTGTGGGAGCCTGTTCCAGTGCCCAGCCACCCTCTGGGTGAAGAACTTTTTCCTGATATCCTGCTTAAACCTTCCCTGACACAGTTTCATGCCACTCGCTCAGGTCCTGTCATTGGTCACCCCACAGAGATCAGAGCCTGCTCCTCCTCTTCACAAGGAAGCTGTAGACTGCAATGAAGTCTCCTCTAGGGTGAACAGGCCAAGTACCCTCAGCCACTCCTCATATGGCTTCACCTCAAAACCCTTAATGATCCTTGTGGCCCTGCTTTGGACATTCTCTAACAGCTCAATGTCATTTTTCTATTGTGCTGCCCCAAACTGCCCCCAGCACTGGAGGTGAGGCTGCCCCAGTGCAGAGCAGAGCAGGACAATCCCCACCCTTGCCTTGCCATGTTGTGCCTGATGCCCCCAGGACACTCCTGGCCCTCCTGGCTGCCAGGGCACTGCTGACTCATATTCAACTTGCCATCAAAAAGGGCCCCCAGGTCTCTTTTTGCAGCACTGCTCTCCAGCACCTCATTCCCCACTTTGTACACCCAGCTGGGGTTGCCCCATCTCGGGTGCAGAATCTGACATTTTCCCTTGTCAAACTTCATATGATTTGTGAATGCCCATCTCTCCAATTTGTTGAGGTGTCTCTGCAGGACCTTTCTGTCCTTGAGGGATTCAGCAGCTTCTCCCAGTTTGGTGTTGTATGCAAACTTACTTAGCATTTCTCAAGTCCTGTGTCCAAGTCTTTAATGAAGATGTTGAAGAGAGCTGGGCTGAGGATTGAGCCCTGTGGACCCCCACTACTGACTGGATCCCAGCCAGATGTTACCCCATTCATTGTAACTTTGTTCCTGACCTGTGAGCTTGTTGTTCAGCCATCACGTAACAGTTATCCAGCTGTGTGCAAATTTTGTTCCGAGAGATACATGTCTTGTTTGACATATTAATTAATGATCTGAATAGTGGGGCAGAGTTCTACCTTCAACAGTTTTGTAGATATACCATACTGGGAGGAGTGGCTGATAGACTATGGGGTCATGCTGCTATTTGTAGGGACTTTGACAGGATGGAGAAATGAACCAGCAGGTATTTAGGACATTGAACAAAAGTAAAAGGGTCCTGCACCCAGGGAAGAAAACCCCTGGTGCACCAGTATGTTCTGAAGATCACCTAGTGGAAAGCATCTTGGCAGGTAAGGACTTTGGAGGGAAATCAGGTTGAACATAAGCTAGTGATGTGTCTGTACAGTAAAGAAGGAAAGTGGTATCATGGCTCCAGAAGGTCCTCTCTGAACAGGTATAAAGAAGCATAAACCTGAATAGGTTTTATGCAGGTAGAATGGATTGTTGATGGGTATTTTGGAAAGAGGAAAAAGGTGGAGATAAAATCTTAAGATTTGTGAAACAGGACAATTAAAATCTCTGTACAGTATAGTGTGACTTGCTAATTGTACATTACTCATATTTTATAAGTAAATCTAAGGAAAAATAAAAATCTTATTACTCAGCCACAAACTGTTGAACTAGAACTGAGGTTTTTTCTTTGATACCACAGTGAAGAGAGATTTTTCTCACACATTTTTTTTTCTGCTTCATCTGTTTTCTGAGAAGGAATTCTGCATTGAATGTAACTGAATATCTGATGAATACAACATCTGTATGTTGTTATATATAGCTTCAGGGTTCTTCTGAATTGCTTTTAGTTATTTTTCTTAAAAGGAAGATAATGTTCTCCACTAAATTATAATTGTTTTCTGTATTCAGTTCCACCAGTTATCCGAGTCTATCCAGAGAGCCAGGCAAGGGAGCCAGGTGTGACAGCTAGCCTTCGGTGCCATGCTGAAGGTATTCCCAACCCACAACTTGGTTGGCTGAAGAATGGAATTGATATCACTCCAAAGTTGTCCAAACAGCTAACACTTCAAGGTAAAGGGTTTTATTTATTGTTTTCTACAGATTGCTAATGTTTTAACTGTGCATCATTTCTATATTAGCTGCTCTTCCATGGTTTTAACAATGGCTTGAAGACTAAGCTAAAACATTTCAAAAGATGTGATGTCTTCCAGTTACTCCCCAAGACACATATTTTTCTGCTTTCTCTTTGTTAGAATAATGATTGTACTTACTGGTAGGATTAGCAGTAAATTCCAATATGCTCTTCTCTATTTGAAAATGTGCAGTATCTGAGTGGAACAGGCAGTCTAATCAGAGCTGATAAGAATCTTTGAGCTTTGGGGACCTGCTTGTAGAAAGGACTGGAAGAGAAATACCTGAAATGGATGGCTGTTTTCTAAAGGGTATCAGCAGACCTCTGTGGAGTGCAAAGACATTGCATGCAAAGACATTGCATACACACACACAAAAGCCCTACGTCCCCCCCAAAAAAAACCCCAAACCCCTCAACTCCCCAAAACCTGCAAAAAAACCCCAAACCCCTCAACCCCCCAAAACCTGCAAAAAAAACTCAAACCAAAAAACCCCAAGCCAAAACTAAAGTCTTACTTTTAGCAGCAGTTAATTTCTATGAATCTTCAGGGCTCAACAAAATCAGTGGACCTGTCTAGCATAAAATCTCCATGCTTCTTCAGTCTTTCTGGTAATTTTTGGTCTGCCATAGGAAAAAAAAGAATCCTGCTGCTAATGTTCCCTTCAAAACTTTCTCTCACTCATCAACAAAACCAGGATGTGTAGTTAGGACAGGACAGCACTCAGCCTGCACTGTAAGAAGCAGTGGGACAGACTTGGCAAATGCTTCTCTGAAGCGTTACTTTCCCTGCAGGTGTCATAGTCCCCTGTTCTTTCATGTGCAGCTCTCCTGGATATTTTTGAACAACTGCCTTGCAGAAACACTTTCCACTATGAGTAGAAAGTGATAAACTTCTCTTCCATAGCAACATTCTCTTAATTTCTCCTCTAGGGATTTGAGGATTTTTTTTTCACCTTCCTCTCTATTCCATGTATTTATGACAAATAAATTTAAAGGGTTCTTGTTTAAGAAAATTATATTTAATTCAATTTTCTAGCATGGAATTATTTGAAATAAAATTTTTAAAATCTCATTATATTTTCCCAGAGATTTTTCTGAGTTAAACTATCTGCACTTCATGCTAGAAGGGTACTCCACCTTAAGACAGTGTCCCTTTAGTCCATACTTTAGAATACTTACAAAGCTGATATTTGTATAGTTCCTACAACTGAACAAGTATACTATGCTTAAAATTCAATAAATCATTTTTCACACCATTATTCACATCACATTATTTAAAAGACATTTGCCCATAAAACCTGGAGTGTTTTTTGACATTCCTACACAGTCTGACATTGAGTTCCTGAGGTTTCCATAAACTTCTACGTTGATGTGGGTGAAAATTTCAATACACTTGTTTTCTCTATTGTTACACTGCAGTCACACAAACCCAAAAGTAAATATGTGCCTCTGGTTAGGAGTAACAAATAATTTTATTAAAATTTTTATTTATGTTGGAAGTTTGGCCTGTTATATTCCATGGTTATATTGTGTAAAGAAAATGATGGTGTCAAGTGACCAAATGCAACATAATAAAAACCTAATATTTACCTAATTTAAAAAAAAAAATTAATTTAAATATATATAAAACCTCAGACTGATATTTGGCTCTGATGTGCAAAATCAACTGAGGCACTTTGGATATCTGTGAGATGAAGTAGTGCATGAAATCCACTAGCCCGTTGAATAACTTTGGACTAATTTGGCATGGCTCCAAGTTATGAACTCAGGAATGAAAATGGTTTAATTAGTGTAAGCAGAGAAACCCTCCTGAATTTATAATCTGAAAGCACTAGCATGTCTGCATGTTGATTTTTCCTCTCCTTTCAGCAAATGGTAGTGAGGTTCACATTAGCAATGTGCGCTATGAAGATACAGGAGCATACACTTGCATTGCAAAGAATGAAGCAGGGGTGGACGAAGATATTTCTTCTCTCTTTGTGGAAGATTCTGCTCGAAAGACTCGTAAGTATTGTGAGACGTATAAAAATACATGTCTCCCACTCTCAAATATTTAATCAGTATTAAAAGTATGAAACTTTAAATAAATTAAAATGTTTGTGTAGATAGCTGATTTAAAAAAATAAAATTAAAGTTAATTAATCCAAGAGTCACTGAAGGCAGAGTGCACAATCTGCAGTATATTAGGACTAAAATGAAATCTCTAATTCGCTCTGTGAACCAATGTATTTTTTACATTGCTGGTAAATTTTTGATAGTTTCCTCATGATAGATGTGTTGCATGTGAAGAGAAAAAGCTACTGGGTATCTACACATGGCAGCTTTAGTGTGTTTTCCAGTGGTTGATGGGGGAGGAAGACCTTTGCATCTTGTCTGTCCTTGAGATGTACCAAGAGTCAAAATCGGCCCTCCTGTCATGACAGTAACCATATGACTTGATCTCACCTGCTGAAGTGCCCTGCAGGTCCACATCAGTTCTAGCTTGCCCATGCTGCCTTGTGCCTGGAATGCAGAGGAACAATGAGCGCATTCACTTCTATGTTGGGAAGTTGAATGTGCCAAAGAAATCAATATCACTACTAGCAAGCAGTGTTCTTTATCCTCTGTTAAATGGTAGTGGGATTTATAAACCCTGTTTTAATGTTGTCTAACTTGGTATTTTTTCCTCTTACCTCACTTTGCTTAGAAAAATTATTCCTGAGTTTATACTTCACCCATTTTTTGTTTGGTTTGATTAGTTGGGTTTACCTGTTTGTTTGTTTTTGCTTTTCACTCTCTTACTTCAGTAAATCTTACATATTTTTTAGAAATACATCCAGTGAAATGATAGTTATCTTACGAGTGAGTGTGATTGCATTAACTTCAGACTTTCCTGTTTATTTAAAAGCTTATTCAGCAGTGCCAAGCACTCGGCAGGATACCAGAGACAGAATTAGTAGCTCTGCAAGTGCTGGAAGTGCCTGACGCTTCCAAGCTACAGGACATTGAGTTCAGTTACATGTAGATTTACTATGCTTTAAATGTTTCAGAGGAAATCTTCCGTGCAGGAAAGTTATATAATCTAAATGTTGATATCTTTACTCAGCTGCTTTATGTAACACTAATTATAATTGTAATTTTTCAAAAGCCTTAACATGGGTTTTTTAAAGTGTCATGAAAATTAGTGCTCAGATATTTCTAGGAAGACACCTGAGGATAAATAAGTTGCTTGATCATGCAGAATTTCTGGTAAACTGGTAATGTGAAGTAGCTTGGCCACTTCCATTTGACTTCTGCATTGAAAAAAGTTGTGAATGTGTCCAAATTTCAAGACTCTGATGAACTCCAGTTTGTATATGTTTGGTTAAAACTTGTTTGGCCTTAACAACAAAATATTTGTAGCTAGCCATCCAGTTTGCAAATGTTTTAGTTAAGTAATTTTAATTCTGTAGACCTGACCTGCTGTGAATATGTGTGGATATCCATCACGGTGCAGAACACTTTTTTTCAGGACTTGTAATGTGATGCAATAATTTTAGATCTGCTACCTTAGCGGATTTGTAAAATCACATGCCATGCAGTGCACTTAGCTTGTAAAAAATGCTTTAATATCTACTAGAAGTAATTTGTTGGAATGACCATTGGTGTCATGAAAGATGTAAATGAAGGAAGACAGAATAGAAACCAAATTATTTCTGAGATAGTTTATCCAAAAGATAGAGTCATCTTCCTTCCTATGAAAGTAATTTAGCTCAAGTTCTGTGTTGTATGTTGAAGGGAAGCATTTTGCCATTATGTTCCTTGGCATTTGAACATGGTTTCCTAAGAATTGATCCATGTGTAAATGCTCATAAAACCTAAAGATGCATAATTATAACATTCAAATTTAGGTGTAGCAGATATTTTATATGTTAAATTCCAATCTGCTTAGAATCCCATTTTGGTACATGCAAGAAGACTAAGGTACATACTAATGAAAACACCACTGACTCTCAATTTCATTATCACAACTACATGAACAGATTACCTTAACAGGTACACATTTTTATAGATGCAGTTTAAAAAGCTGCTGTTGTTTTTTAAAAAGTCCCTGTGCAGGGAGGAGTTGATAGCATTAGAGAATGTATCAGAAGTGGAAAGGCCTCATTATTAACTCTATTCTGCTTGGTTTTATATTTCCCTCAAAACTCTTGTTCATCCATTAAATTACGAAGTATTAGAAATTAAAATTACATAAGTAAAACCATTTGGATTTGGGGTTTTTTTTTACCCCACCCACCCATATTAAGCACAATGCTATAGCTACTTTAATTTCAAGTGTTCTGATTAGGTCACAAGCTACATTCTAAAGATAGTCTCTGGTGAATGTAAATGTGATTCCATATGAGCTGATATAAACCGTTTCTGTCATTGATGACATTTCTTTAAATTATTTTGGTTTTATCCTCCTTTAAGAGAGTAAAGCAGACTTGCTTTTTAATTTTTTTTTGATTCCTTATTAGAGGGCTCCCTTTTGGAAATCATAGGATAGTGTTTTGAATAAAATAAGATCAAATTCTCACTAGCTTGTCAGTTAGTCTAGGTTTTCTCCTTTGTGATGTCGCATAAAATAAAAATCAAAGCAAAATAGAAGTATTTCTGAACATAGAGTTGATTTTCTGTTGAGAGTTTAGTGAGAACTTTAGAGTTGAGTTCTAAAATATAAAGTACAATTACACTGCCTTGAGCATGACAGTAATTTCAAAAGCCACATAAGAAATGCAGAGCATTATTACATTACCAGTGCATGTGTTTTATTTCCTAGAAAGTTGAACAGTCAAAGTAAATGTTCACTTTTGTAGTTATCTGACCCATTGTTTGTGTGCATGGGAAAACTGGAGGTTTAATGTTACTTCGCACAAAAACTAAATTTTTATTATTTTTCTGTGGAATCTCGCTTTCAATACATCCCAAATTTATGGAAAACTCACTTCAGTGCTTTTAGAAAAAAATAATATCTGTGGCAGAAAAGGCCACAGGGCTAGTTGATTTTTCTGTAAATAGGTAATTTAAATTTAAATAGACAGCTCCTAAGAGAAAATACTATGTTTTCTGGTATCTCAGACTAAATAAAAATCAGTGTCATTATGGGTAATTAGATTGTTAATTAATAAAGCCTTTAACTCATCTGTCTGACTAAAAGTACTGTCAGATTGCTAGGTTTTCATAATTCATAGGTTTGTTACAGATGCATATAATGCATGTGTCTGTATTATAAAGAGAAAAGAAATGAAGAAAAAGCTATACTGAATTGTGGGAAATGTGATGCTAGTAGGAAAAATAAAGTTTTACAATGTGAAGTATCAAACAAGGGCTAGGCACTTGTTTATTTCAAAGTTTACAGTTTCAGAAATTTGAAGTCCAGTTACCAAGAAAAGTCAATATACTTTGATGATAATGGTTCATCATCAGGATGGTAGTCTAGATGGAAGTGAATAAAAAATAATCTGAAAATTCTTTGTCATCCACATCAATTCAGTAAATGCCAGCACTGAACAGGGAAGTGTTGTGTTGTTCTGTCTCACATATGTAAAATTTTGAATAGTGGATGATTGTCTCAAAGATAGTTTGACCTTCTCTTAGCATATCAGCCTTTTTCAGTGTGCACTAAAAATAAGACTTCTGAAAACATGCTTTCAATTTAACATTATCATAGGTGAGAGAAGTTAAATTATTTTTTAAACACTTTAACTTTAGCCATGCCATTTACCAATTAACTCATTTTCTAGCTGAAATTTTATTTATTTATTTTAAAACTGTGTCCCAGCACATGAATTCATTTTGCTAGATTTGCGAAGTTATAATGGAAAGTGTTAGTTTATATTATCTACATAAATGTCTCTTCAAGTACTGGTGATAAATTTTTATTGCTCTCTATTATCAGATCCTGTTTAATTCCTCTGATGTCGAAAATAGGAGTAGCATCTAAAATACTTCTGAATGTGAGAACTGTGCTGTTTTGATTCTCTAGAGACTGCAAATTCTCTTTTTGCAGTGAATTCCATTTTCCCTCAAGCTTGCACTTAAAGCCATTGAGAATGAGATAGCTGGTCTGGTTGATAGCTGAATAACCCCTGTGGCGACTGGTAAAAACATTCTGGGGATTAATGACCTGGTCTAAATCTCATTGAAGACACAAGAGTCTCCCCTACTGTCATGATCCTCTAATAATACCTGAAATAGCTCCGCTGTGTTGGAAGGACTCTTTGGTGTAATCGCGTTTGTAAATACAAATAGCAGTTTAAAATCTGGTATTATTTTCATTCCAATGTATTTTTATTTTTCAGAACAGGTATTGCATGGATTCATGCATTTAAGCATGATGGAAACATTTTTATCTAACGCTGTTCTATCTTCTACATTTCACGAGACACTAAATTGTATTCTGTTCTGCCTGAATACAGAGCTAATGTTTTGTTTGCCTGAAGCGTGTCCTTACAGAGATGCATATACCTGAGTCAGACATGCAGAGAGTCAAAAAACTCCCTCATTTCTCTTGGTATTTTGCTTTACTTCTATATCAATTACACTAATTCAGAATAATGTTCAGTTTCCATTTTGAAGTCAGTTTTTCCTTCAGTTGCCTCTTTTGAGTCTCTCTCTTTTTTTCCCCCTCCAATAAATTGACCTTTTAAGAATTCTTGTCCTATGAATATATGAATATTGATTGCAAATTCTCACATACGTTATATAAGTTTCTCATAATAAGACAGTTACCATAGTACTCAGTCTTTTTGTCTTGAGAATTCTAATTGTTTTAGTACAGTTCGTTTTCTTAAAAATGAGAACTGCTTTTTGCAGAAGTAAATTATTCATGTCTTTAATGTTCTAGAAAGAGAAATATATATTTGGTAATTTTTTTCTTGTACATCCACCAATCCTTTGTCACTATTTCCCACTGATACTAACAGTGGAAGTTTGTTTATATGTTTATCTCCTATATGCTAGCAGACCTCACTTTCCAAATCCTGTTCCTTCTCACCTTTCTCAGTTAGGCATAGTGTGTTCTTTGTTTTCCAAGACATCTACATTTCCATTTGGATAAAACAAAATGTAGTTTATTGTAGAGATGAACTTGACAAATTCATTCAAAGAATGTATTAAAGCTGTTGTTTATCATTACAGGTAATTCTTAGGAAATGATTTTGTATTTGTTTACAGATCACTGATGAAAATGGTTAAGACAGATTCAAATACCTGTTGCTCTGGACATGATCCAGAACTTTCTTCTTTATCTTTTACTAATGATTTAACTACATTTTCAGATTAATTACTTTGACAGTTTTTAATTCAATTAACATATATTTTATATAAATAACTCATATTTATTCTGAATATTCAGTATTAACAAATCAGATGTTTAGCAAAATTATGGATTACAAATACATGAATTTTTACATTACCAAACTCCTATTTACATTAAAAAAAAAAATTAATCAGCTTTGTCTGTGAGGACCTGGTCTCTGTTAGAACATATTAGCTGACTTATTATTGTATTCTTGTTTTTTGGTTTCTTACATAATTTAATTCTATACAAGTGTTGTCTGTTCTTTTGTCTGGGTCATATACCCCAGTCTAACTAGCCTACAGCTACTTGAGTTTTTAAGTTGTAGGTAGTGGGGCAACTACTAGCAGCAGATATAGTAGTACTTTATGGCACCCTAAAATTTATTACATATTCTGAAATGTATTCAAAACTAATAACACCAGACTAAACATTTGAAACTTTCAGCAAATATTCTATGTGCTTCATTTGGACCTGGATATTTTAAATATTTGTCTTGACTACAGATTGTTTACCCTCCTTTTTAGTCCTTTGTAAGGTAGAAGGTATTCAGTCAGGCTCTGTTTTCAGTTATTATCCTGCTCCTGTACAAATGAAGGACAAAAATATTTATAGAAGTATATTATCAACATAACATTAAAAAACCCAAACTGGTTCATAGCAACACAATTTAAACCTTGAATAGCTCTGATGTAACAATATTTTTCTTCTACCTTTGTAGCAATCTGTGCTGATTTCCATGGTTTTTGCTGCTTCAATGCTATAAAGGAATGTCAGACTGCTGGGACTTCTGCTAGCAGAAAAATGGGATTTCATCATAACTAAGACTGCTTCTTTTCTTAAGGACTCCAATTTCTCTCTTTTTGTAAACAGGTTCTGTATTCTATTACCCAGCATCCCTGCAGCAACTGATAAAAGATGGCTTTTCATTTTGTAGCATGTAGTACGTGCAGGTACATTTTAAAGAGACTCTCAAATCCTTTATTAACAGATAGCTCTCTCCTCCATACTACTGAATTTAGCATCATTTAAAGCATGAACACACAAATGGACAACTGTAGATTTCTGTTCATGACTACATTCGATAATCACAAACACAGATGGGGTCATCCCAACTCCTTTGGGCAAACCAAAGTCATCATCTCGCTGCTATTGGAACACTGTTTGGAAGCTGAAGAATTTAAATATAGGACAAAGATAATTTGGCAGTGTATCTTGACAATACATTTTATGCAAAAGGGGGAGTGGGCAACATGTTACTGCCTTTTTTGTTGATACATAGCAGAATAATAATTTCAAAGAGAGGAGGAAGAATTGCAACTTCCATCTGTGGAATCTATTTATTTAGTTAGATTCCATTGAAATAGTAGTAGGACCAATAGAATTGGTCCAAATTTCAATTTTTAATCGAAGTAACATTACCTGAATATGGAATATGATGCATAACTAAATATACAAAATAAATAATTTTGTTAACTTGGAAAAAAGATAGCAAGGAAGACTTAAACTAATAGTTTAAGGAATATTTAATATAAATAATGGAGTAGAATATATCACCGTAATTTGATACACATATGGAATATCAGATTACACTGAATATAGATTTTTTTTCCTAAGAAAGAAAATCTGGCAGTGTAGAAAACAGGAAAATAAAAAAATAGTTATCACCAAAGACAAGTGAATATTTTCAGGAGAAATTTTCATGTACTTAAATTTTTTTTCTTAGCTCTTAGTAAAATATTTTGAAGTAAAGTAACTTTAAAAATCCATTTTTTTGTTGTTTATTCCTTGATAACTTTGACGGTTACTTTGGTTGTGCTTTAGTTACTTTTCTGTTTCAGTTTAGAATAATTCTATACAAGAGCTATAGATCATAAAAACTCATGCTGTTCCCTTTGATGTGAAATAGTTCTGTGGGTTCGTTATTTGTTATTTTTTAAAAATATTTTAATTTCTCCTAAATACTTCCAAAAAATCTTGTTAAAAAGTTCAGTTCCGTGCGCGATTGATTAATATCACTTCTTAGGTGTTTCTCTAAATACTTTAGAGACATATATATACACTTTGGGGAGAAAACTGTCATGATAGAGACATTACCTTTATCAAGCTATTAAGACATTTCCAAGACCAATCAGAAAGTACTTGATCAACTTTTAATATTTAGTAGCTTTTCTTTTGGTTATCAACCATAGGCTCTTGTATTACTGAATTCACCCACTATGACATTATCATATACAGCAAAGTAATTTATCCTATAGTTTCTTTCACTTAGTCACAAAAAGCAGAACAAAAGGTCGCTACCTCATGCACTGTATCTACCTCGTGGACTGCATTTTAAAAAAGTAATATAACTGTTCCATGCCATTAAGTAGCTCCGTTTCTAACTGTGCCTTTTTAGGTAATGTCATAGTCTCATCACCTAACAAGATTATGTGATCTGAATGCTGCTGACTTGACAGGTTTATGGCCATCATAAGCAACAACGCATCTCCACTGTCTAGAACTAGGAATAAAACTAAAAGCCTTTTGACTGTGATATATGGCCTAAATTCTCTCTGAAAAGCTTTATGCGATTTTAATAGAATCTTCCTGTCACATCTGATACTGAATGGTACCTATTTACCTAATTTCCTGAGATAATTTATACTGGCGTTTTATTTTATGGCAGAGCTAAACAAGTTTTTACTTGTTGACAGCATTGTAGGCAAAGACTTTATTTCAGACTTCCAAGTAATTCAGCCCATGAACCGTTTTTTCTTCCTGCTAGTGTACACTGGATTGAGTTAATGTACTGTGAGAAAGGATTTACGCATGATTAATTATAAAGAGATATACAAAACGCAGGAAAATAAGGCAATGTTCATATTTGAACAAAATTAGTGTCAACTGTTGACTTTTAACTGGTAAATAATAGTCTAATATACATAAACCAGATCTTTGGTTATTATATTAAACAAAAATGAAATTGAAGTGCTTGTCACATAAGAACAGACTGGAATTTGGATAGAATTTGTAATGACAATTATTTTTAAAATACTTGAAGCAAGCAATAGATAAAAATTATTTGCTTTACAAATAAATTAGGTTTTATATATTTGCATTTGTATATAAACAAAAAAAAAATTAATTTCTTATAGAAAAAGAATGCAATTAAAAGCAAGTATGTGCATAACATGTTTCATTCTTTTGATTGTAGAAGCTGAGCTAAAAGTAATTCATGTCAACCTCATCTTCACTTTTACCACAATTATTTTTAATACACAAATAATAAGTAAAAACTTACATGATTCAGCAAAAAGATAGTAATTATTTTATAGATATACCCTGTGACATAAGGGAAGTTGTTTATACATTAGAGTTGTGAGAAAAGAGAGTAAGTAACAGATACTTATTCTGTGTGTAGGATTAATCAAAACAGTTGACAGTGGTGGTGGCTATGAGTGAAGTAAGGAGACAACATCCCTTTAAAGATCCTGAAATTACTTTTTTAATGCAATTGAAAGTACGGTAGATTATGATAGGACAATTCTGAAAAATTATGTTGAAATACACATTTTTTTCATATGACCTTACTGCATTTTCCTCATTGTCTTATTTTCTATTACATCTCCTTGTGATTTCTTGCCATCATGAAATTGAAGGCATTGAAAGGGACAGTGGCTTCCTATCTAATGGCACAAAGTTTAGAACAATCAGCTGATATGAAACTGTTAATGTTTTTAATCAGCTGTTAATTTCTGATAGAAATTTGGAAAAAATATGTACAAAATATTGAATACAAAACTTGTGTTTTGATGAGACAAAACTTGGAATTAACAGTGGTTCTATATTCATGGAAAAGCATTATTTGCAATTTTTCCCCACATTTTTTTTTTTTATTATTTTGCATGTTATATAATGCAGAAAAGTGTCTTTGCTGTTTTCCCCTATTTTTAAAGCCATCTTTAACTGCATTTTTCTCTTAGTGGAGAAGACAGGGACATTTTTCAGGCATTAATGTTTTAATTGATATCCATTTTATTTGAGTATGTCTGGATATATAGTATTGCCTGCTGATTACTGAAAATTTGAACAGCTAATTATAATGCCGAAAGGAAGTAGAAGAGCTACATTTAGTCTTCAGACTCACTCAATGTCAATTTTGCCTACACACGCACACACACACACACTTTGTTTCCAAAATGCCTTGAATGTTTCAATAAAAGAAAAGTAGGGAGGAAGAACTAGTTGACATAGTTGAAATCTTTGAAATTGTCTATTGAGACAGAAAAGTGAATCTAATGGCATTTATTACCAATGCAATAAGAAAGAGAAGGATACAGAATTTACTTGGGAAGTGATATTGCAGTACCGTCATTCGTTTAGTACTAAAACTACCATGGATTTTGGCAGTTGTTGTTTCCATCCAAAGTGGGTAAGAATTTACACTGCTATTAAGCTGCTGCAGAATTTCATGAATTACTAAGGACAGAGTTTAGTGAAATATGTGCAACCTATTACCCTTCAACCAACACAATGTATAACAAAGATGAAGAGCAGGCATTCAGATGTTGTGTTAGCTGCTCCTAATCAAAGGCTGGGCTGTACAGAAAATCATAGAATAGCTGTGTAAGTGATTTTTATGAACTGATTTTTATGGTGCTGTAAGTGTGCTTAAAAAAAGAAAAAGAAATGAAATCTCTTTCAAGAAAACTTGGATTCTCCCTTGTTTTGCATTAATGGGGGACAAGGGAGAAGAAGGAACAATGCAGACTCCTTTTTGATGACAATATAAAAGGCCCAGCAACAAATGGTGTAATAAAATAGCTGCTTTAATAGGATATAATAAAAAGAGGAATATAGATAGTGAGTATATCTTGCAACCCTTCACATGCTGGGCATCGTGGATTTATGCAGCATGGGATCAATTGTGGATGGATTTTCCCACAGCAAGTTGTGCAGATCCTGTCCATGGAGAGGTTCCTGCTCCCTCCCTGCTGTGGTGCTTTTATCTGGTGCAACAAAGAAACCCATGAAAAAAACATAAAAACATAAAATTCAACAAAGAAACCCAGGCGGATTGTAATGCTAAATTTGTCATAAGACCCATGAGTATGCCGCAAAGATTTTTATGGGCATTCCAGCACTTCCCCTTGCAGCAGGTACCCATGTGACATGCAGGCTTCTGTGTGACAAGGTCCCATGTAGCAGACAGAGTCTGCTCAAGGTCACAAACTTTTGGAATACAATGTCTTCTGCAAGGCTCCCAGTGCATCTGCTAATATTATTAAATAACTCTGCGGAATCAGGGCAAAAGAGAAGATGGTATTCTGTCTTGAACTCAGAACATTTTGGTGAGATCTGTCAATAATTCTGTATTCTTGCACTGTGAAGTTTATGAATGTTTGAGAATTTAGTATGAAGAGTGGCTGAAAATGTTAATTTTTGCTTAACCAAAAACGAAGGCAAAAGATAAGTTCCTTAGCATACTTTATACCTATACATGATGTACTTGTTCCAGCATTGAACTCTTTATTTCAAGACTTGACATCTTTCCTGAACAGAAGTTATAGGTCAGATTCAAAAATAAGTGAGGTTTCTTGATCTGTTAGGTGAGATGGTGGCTGTTGTTTATGATATTATATCGCATTCTTAAATTACATCTCAATTTTCTTCCAGCTGATTTGGTAATTTTAAAATTAATGTGTGAAGCTTTTAAAGCACTTTTATTATCATTCCCTTTTTCTTGAGCAAAGCTCAGAATCATACATATCATTTTGTATTAACACAAATTAATGTGTTCTGTACTTAGCATCTTAAATCATTTTGTTTGATCCTGTACAGTTCCACACAGTTGTGTAATTATAATTACGTTTTATTTTCTGTCCTTTGTCACCCCTAGAAAAACACTGATAAACAGTAGAACATTATGGCTGAATTTATGGGACCTCGAGTGCCATGTATTACATGGTTATTTCCTCATGATGTGAAGAGAAAAGTAATTTTAAAGGAAATCCTCCAGATTGCCCTGGGGAAATTAATTTACTTTATTACATAAGAAGGACTGTGTAAGATAACATAGGCGAATACAGAATTGTCATCTGCATCTGGAGCCACTGTCTGGGCATGTAGGGATAAATTTTAAAGTACCAGAACCCATTTGGAGCTGAGTCTGGTGAATGACATAACAGGCAAAAAGATGGACTTCTACAGAGACATCAGCATGGAAAAGGAGGTTAAGGGTGAATGTGGCCTCCTACATGGGATGGGGACCTGGTGGCAAAGGATATGGAAGGGGACAAGTTATACTGAAGGTTTCTTCACATCAGTCCTTCCTAGCAAAACTGTTCCTAGGAATGTGACACCAGTGGGAAAGTTTGGGAAGGAAGTCATCCTCTGGTAAGGAAGCTTTCTTTATCTGTGGTCTGTAGGAGCTGATTGGGACCATGTAGATGAGGTGACTTTCACAGGGAAGGGCCTGGATAGAATACACCCACAAGCACTGGGCAAACTGGCCCATGGCATTGTGAGGCAGCTCTTGACAATCTGTGAAGGATAATGGTGATCAAGGAGGCTCCTGCAGACTGTAAGAAAGCCAGCACCACTTTTCAAGGACAAGAGAGAGAACCCAAGACATGATAGGTGCATCAGCCTCATGTTGATTTCTGGAATAGAGATGAAGGCTTTCACCCTGGAAACCATTCCCAAAACTAGAAGGTTTAAGAGAAGTCATCACAGATTTACAGAGGAAAAAAGTCCTGGTCAGCCTGAGAGGCTTCTGCAGTGAGGTGACTGGCAGGGTGGATGTAGGGGTTGTTTAGCATGTCCTTAGAAATCTTCTGGATACCCTCAAGGCAAATCCGTCAAGTTCAGGCTAGATGCACGGACAGGAGCATGAATCCCAAACTGGCTGCATTACCAGACCCGAAGGCCTGCATCATATTACATTGTAATATGTAATTACATACATACATGTAATATATGTAATTACATTTGTGCAAAGTAAAATTGTACATTTTTACAAAGTATAAAACATTACCAGGGCTGGTTTTTTCCTCTCTTGCATGTTGAAGTGCAAATGATGTTTGGGAAAATCTTAGTATCCAGCCCTTTTCTGGAGCAATAGTGCCTGTTTTCACTTGCAACCTTCAGTTGTCAGCAGCTGAGGAACTTCTGTTTACCAACATAATTTTTAATATTATGTCTTTCATTGTTTTTCCAAAGTTTTTTTTTGAAAGCATACTAATATTTTTAGGTTTTGTAGCACTGTGTTTCAATGAACCTCCCAATTTCATTATGTGTGTGTGTGATATATGTGTTTTCTGTGTTGTATTCCTTTCTTTAAGTTGTTTGGGATTTTTTAATTTCTTAAGTTCATTACTTTGAAGTATGCATTGGTTTTCAGTGGTGGTGTTTTAAAAATTTTATTCTGTTGCGTGCTGAGTTCTAAATACTTAAAATTTGCAAGACTATATTTGCTTTCTTTTGTTTTTCCTCTGCAGGCAGAAAGAGCAATATTAGGATAATATAATTTCATGGGTCACAAGGGTCTAAAATCCAGTTGTAAACAAGATGGCCAAATAAAATTTATGTTTTCAGGGAAAAAAAATCAATGTAAACATTTAGTTGGCTACCATGCCATCTTATACTTTCAAAGAGAATGCAAGCATTATACAACATGACAATTTTAGTAGCATGGTTGAGCTACAGCCATATAGAAAAATATTTTGTGTATATTTTAATTTTGCATCTCTCTCTCTTAACTTTGTTCTGAAATCAGTCTCTTCAAAAGGTTTAAAGGAAATCATGAAAATTGCATCATCTGTCATTAATATGCATCTTTTATGTGCATGAAAACTGCACATGCTTTTTGTAAGGGATTATGAAACACGCTGTTGATAATGTCTAACAGAGTTAGCTTGGAGAGATTTAGTGGGAGTAATGGGGTTTACCCTATCCCAAATAACCACTGTGGCTAATCACATTTTTGTCACGTGACACAAAGAACTATTGTTAATTTACTGTTTCCATTGGTTTACCTGTAGGAGTGTTTTAGTGAATCAGAGATTAAAGCATCATAATTATTTCAGAACCGATGTATCATTTCTTGGTTTCCCTTGTTCATTTGTATTTTCTGTTCTTTCTTTCTCTTACATGCTGCAGTTGCAAACATATTGTGGCGAGAGCAAGGTACCAATAGAGATTATTTTTGTTCATATTTTCTGTAGTAGGATGAAATGTTCATCTGTTGTTTCTTGTGTATGTGTGCCTCTATGTTTGTTCATACTCTACAGTTACGGTAATTACCAATCCCTGCAACACTGAGGGATTTGACTTAAAAAAATTAAAGCGGAAATTAATCTTATAAATGCTCATACTTTTGTAAACTGCTTTTCCTTTTTGGGAGAGAAAAGGAAATAAGCTGTTCACAGTTTTCAGTCATTTGATCAAAGAACTCAGATTTAAAATGTAGACTTTTAACTTGAGATTGTTGTCATGATAGAACTTCCAACCAGTGAGCCTATATACTGTTGAGATTGGTTTTCTTATATGATTCTCTCTTATTTGACAAAATTATAATCTTAAACAGTTTAAAATTGAGATACCTGTTGTTGCTTAATGAAACAAAGCATTTTATTCTTATACTCAGGAAAAGTTTGTAAATAAATATTGGGGTAGGGAATGGATGTTTGGGATGAACTGAAGGATGAATATAAGTAAAGACACAATCAAGTGTTATTAACATAAAAATCATGGAAATTTTATTTTACAAGCAAAAGATATGTATTAATTTTCATATATATGATATAATCTCAAAAATTTTCCTCATACTCCAGAAAAATCCCATAATCTAAGAGTTTTCATGAGTTCCCATTCTAAGTAGCCTGTTCATCTAAAGTTGCAATTCAGGAATTAATATATTTCAGGAGTTAAAAAATTGTTTCACTTATTTCCATTGGAAGATCCCTAATACAAGATAACAAGTGGATCAGGCTTTGGTGTGAATTCATGCTAGAAATGGTATTTCTGTAGACTTTTAAAAAATTTGTTTTTATTTAATTGAAAGATTTAAAAATCTCATATTTCATTTGCCTCTATGTAGCATTCCTACCTTTAGCATTCCCAGTGTATTTATAAATATGAACTAATTTTATTTTTTTATTCCTGTTTTACCAGTTGCTCAGCTCATACAAACAATCATTTCTGAGATTGTAGTGGAGCTCAGCTGTGATCCTCCTGCTCTGTTAGCCTTGCAGAGTACAAATGATGTGTTTAGAGTTTCATACGATTCCACTGTTAATGATTTAACTGATATGCAATGAGGTTGCACCAAATTCTCAAAACTATGCTGTTCTCACCTCTTGTGAGAAAGTATCAAGTATGGTTTATCTCAAAACTGAAAACCTGGTTGGTATCTTCTTGATCTTTTAGATGATTGTCTTTTCAAGTCAATTTGTTGCTTTCAGTCATTAGAATGCACCTAGGAAAATTTAACTTTTGTGACAAAAAAGACCAATTAAAAAAAATAGCTTCCCAGAGTGCTTATGGTAAAGACATTCAAATTTCTCTGTGACTAATTTGAAACTAATCAAAAAGCAATTAATAGTAGCAGATTTTGTGTCTCCTAGAGCAAATATTCTCAGTCCCTCCTGCATTTCGCAGTGGCCAATCCTTTTGTTTCCAACAAATACTGTTACTAATTACATTGGAAATATTTTACAAGAGACCAATTCCCTGAAGATGCCAATAAATATCAGCACCAACTTCTCTGGGCCATGCACATACTCTGTCATTTCCTGTTATGAAAGTATTAGCAGGTGGGAAGGGAGGGATGGGTGATTAGTAGGACAATCAAGATCACAAGAGCATACATAGGCCTTATTCCTAGAGTTATTTCTATATCAAGTGCACAAAATATTTATCACAAACACTTGCATCAGAAAATCTGAATGGATTTGAAGGTATTGCAGTAATAATACAATATATAAACAAATATAAATATTTTCATATATATGCAATAGAACCCCAACCACTACCATTTTTTTAAAAATTTGTGTTAGCCAGTTTTAAGTATCAATTTAGTTTAAGTAAAGCAAATCTATTTATTGATTGCTTCTGGCACTGCATTAAAAATGCTCAGGATTGTATTTAGTGGCGGGAAGGTTGCAAAATTAGATCTTCAAAGGAATAGCCCCTATAATTCTGAAAAAGTGGCTTGCCAAGATGATTAATATTAAGATATTAATTCAGATTAGATATTTGTACAGGTATCTGTAGCCACTCACTCAAAGGAAGAGTTTTGGGTCATAATAAGTTAGAAAGGGGAATTAACTAATTGGATCCAGAGGTAAAGGTTCATTATATAGAAGAAGGACATTTCATACTGTATGTCCTTCACTGATTTTGTAGAACAGTTTGGTGAACATTATTATCCAGACTTTGGAACTAAAGCCTTAAACTTTGGGGTTTTTTATTAGACATAATATCTGTACATTGGAAATCTTGCTTTGGTGTATTGGCACCTGAGGTGGAGGTTTTAGGAGCCCAATTATCAAATGTCTGGGTCACCTGCGGCTATCATTTGAGCTACCTCCTCACATTCTGGCATTGCTTATCCTGCTAATAACTACAGTATACTTCATCCACTGAGAGGAAGGAGAAGGGAAAACCCTCTTTTGTCCCCAGTCATGTTCATATGTTCAACCCAAGGCACAATATGCCAGTTGCTCAGCTATAGATCTCTACACTGTGTTCACCGGTACCGGCAGCCTAACATCAGTCAGGCTTATCTGCAAATAAGGCTTTTCAGCTGTTCTTACATGATACAATGTCAGGCATTCTCTAAAGAGAGCCATTAACGTGCTGTCTTTATATATATTAAATATATATATAAATATATTATTTATATATATATATATAATATAATATATATATATATATATATATATATTATTATATATATATATATTGCTGTGTGGTTTATCTGCCAAGGCATACAAAAATGCCCACTGTCCGGAGTGGGCATATTGCCGTGAGTGTACCCTGTGCTCTCAATACCCATGACTGGGAGTTCTCCATGAACCTAAGCCTGCTTCTATGTTACACCAAGTGCAGCATAGACAAATTTCTCTCCCACTCTTTGCTAGTCCACTAATGGATTTGATATAAAGTGAGGAAAACCCTGCTTGGAGATTGCCCCTCCTTTCTTTCTGAGAAAATTTGGCCAGAAATGGGAAATGATTCCACAAGATTTCTCAAAGATAATTGAATGCGTTTGTTCTGGGCATAGCCTGACAACCTTCTATGTATTGCAACCTTTAAATAACTGTATTAGCTATGTGATTCCTAATGGGGACTGGAAACTTCTATGTATGTGTGTACATATACACATACATACATACACAAACATGGATTCTCCCTACTGCCTCTTGATTTCCTCATTATTTTATTTTGTATTAAGATCTGTTCTCTCTATATTAACATTGGTTTTCCCTCAGAATTTGGGATAAGCAGAATTTCAGATTCAAATTTCTTTCTCATGGGTTTCACTCCTTTCTGTTCCTATACCAAATATTGTTATGTCAAGTGAAAGCTTAGGTCCTGTGTCTATACGTGCACATTTTTACCATTGAGGCCAACAGTTTAGTTGTCAGAATGGTTTTAGTTACGATTTTATGAGCGCTATGGTTTTCTTCAAAGAATTTTATAAATACATGAATCAAATATCAAATCAAATATCAAATCATCTACATATCAAATCAACAACTGTTGTCTTAGTTGCCACACAGAAAATGTAACGAAACTGTCCTTTTCTGTGGTCATGACCATGATCACAGATATTCTGAGGCTTCATGCTGCAGATCTGCTTCCCACCCTCTCCACAAAACTTAGCATAATGTCTTTCAGCAACACTGTGGAAGAAAGATTGAATAGTTCTGTAAACACCTGTGGCTCCTCAACATTAGAGTCAATATCTGCCCAACTCGTTCTTTCTAATAAAATTAAACAAAGAATATTTCCTTTTCTGACTGAAATATCAAGAAAGGGTTTATAACAAAGTCTCAGGTCTTCTCTTCAAATGTTATACAGAAATTATGTTAAATCCTTCATCCCTAAGCAAAACAAAATAGTATACATAGAGAATTTATATTAATTTGATTTCAGTGTAGATGATTTCTCAAGATCACTTTTATTGCTACAGCTGTCAAACTGTATATTTCTAGATCTGTATTCGTAAAGACAATGTCTTGCCAATGGAGAAAACTATGTAAAATTCTGAATAATGTAAAAGTTTTGGTTTAGTTTTACAACAAAAGATTCCATAGGTTTAGCTGTATTACCATTATATGCATTAACAAACTGATCTCATACCAATCTGTGATTAGGTTTTTAGTTCAAGACAAGGATTTTCTTTTTTGTCATTATTTAATTTTATACATTTCAATGTGTTTTTGTCCCTAAGGTTTGGGAATTGGGAACATGTTTTATGTTTTTTATGAAGATGGCATCAAAGTCATACAACCAGTGGAATGTGAATTTCAGAGACATATTAAGCCTAGTGAAAAAGTCCTCGGTTTTCAGGCAAGTTGTTTTTAAAAATCTCTTTGTAGTGTTTTCTCTATTATAATTTTCTTTACATAAGAATTTATTATTGCTAGTTTAATGTTTTCTGCTTGATAAATTCAGCGATGTCTTCTGAATTAATAAATATCTTGTAATGGTGGTCTCAAAATTTCTATTAAATTTAAGCTTTCAGTCCCTCTTTTCAATTGAATATTCCCTGAATACTTTTGGAAACCTTTTCTTTCTTTGTCTGTCTTTCTCCTTTCCCAGTTTTTTAACAGCTCTCTATTTCTGTATTTGTTGTTGGGTTTTTTTAGTCCCCACCTCCAAACCACCAGTTAAGTTCATCTTAGTGGATCAGGGATTGATTCTCTCTATATGAAATATAGGATCTTTTGAGAGGGTGGGGAGGTGTTAACAGTTTCTTTTTCTCCATTGGATGTTTGTCTGTATTAAACTCTCAGCTATCGTGAAGCAAATCCCTGTCCTGGTAAACACTCTCACAGCTTTCACTGAAGTTACTAGATATGATTGATGCCTTGGTTCCAAATTAAAATTCATATAAGTGGTTTCAATAACTTTACTGTTAACATATTTATAGCTGATTTCTCCAAATCCTGAGAATTTATGATACAGTTTCCCTGAGTAGGAAGCATAAAAACACTAGTATATTCTTCACTTCCATTTATTCTTGTGATGTTGTTCCTTTACTGCTAATCAAATTGCTGGCTGATATGATGTATGTTCCCACAGGAACACTTGGTGCTAGTCACTACATTAAGACTTACTCTATATGATATATCAACTTTCAAAAATAGTAACTTTTTCTTATTTGGATTTGAATGAGTGACCTTGAAATATATACTAAGCATTGAGCTGTGCACTTTGGGTTTGTTTTTTTCCTCTCTAATGCCTCAATGACAGTGGAGCTAGAGCTGTCGCAATGGATTTGCCTCTTCAGTTATCATTATTGATGTCAAAGGCTGCTGTACTCAGCAACGAGATTTATTTTAGTGGAATAATTATGCATTGAACAGCTAATCATACCTTGATTTGTGCTGCTTAAGTGAAATTAGGTTGACATAGCCAAAAATAAGCCAAAAAGCTTTTTTTTATGGCTGTTTAATTAAAAAGCTAATTGTTTAAGAAGTCTGTTAAAATTTTATTGGTCTAAAGTGCAGCCTGTATTTTAAGAGTAATTTTATTGAAATGTGGCAATAATCAGGATGAGTAAGTAAAATTCCTTTCCTTTTGGAACCTTTCAAACCTGGAGTAGCATAATAACTAAATATCCTTGGGGGGAAGAAAAAAGAAAAAGAAAATAAAAGCTCAGGAAAGTAGTCTACATGATAACTTTAAAATTAAAGTTTTTTTTAAAAAAGAAACTATTCTCCTCTGAAGAATAGGATATATTCCTCAAGCTCCTTTGGAAAGTCTGTTTCCTCTGAACAAAAATAAAAAAACTAACCCAGTTCTTTTCCCAGGATAAGATTTTTATCAAGTTCATTGTGTGATTGTTTAGTGATGACAGTTCATGTCATAAATTGCTGGTTAGTAATTATCTTTGGCTGTGTCATATACTTTTACTAATCAGAGATGTTGGTAAGTATACCAAGCATATTTGAGGTAGCTTTACATAGCTTTTCCCATTAAGGAATCTTCATGACTTATCTATTAACATAATAGTGAAAGAAATACATGCTTGCTTAAACCTCTACCAGTTTTTACACTTCTCTGAATTAGCTGTTCAAGTAAGTAAAGCCACATGAATTGTTTATTGCCAAACAATTGCTAAAGCACTGGAACATTTCTGAATTCAGCAGTGCAGTGTAGATAATAGAAAATGTCTGGATATTACATGACACTGCAGTGTTCCTCCACAGGTTTCCTGTTTGTCAACAAACTTGAACTGAGTTTCTGTACAAGAACGAGCTCAGGTGTTTATTCTATATAGCATTGCACTGTACTGTGAAGAGCACTGCAGTACTTATACATGTCCATATTTAGGTATACTAATTTTGCTAAAGGTAAATATATTTTCTCACTTGCTGTATACTTGAGAACCCTTATCTAAATATTTAATTACCTCTTATGCAACTCAGTGTCAATACAGCAAAACGCTTTGGTGTATTTTTAACATGGGAATCAATTAGACTCACTGTGTTTACAGTGAAGCAAAAGATTTAGTGCTTTATTGGCCTGTCATAGGTCACAGAAATTGTAAAGACCTCCTTCCTCTCCTTCACAGAATCTCCTAAATTACTTGAGTCTTCTTAATGTCAAGTGTGAGTAGAAATTTATTAGTCTGATAGTGAAGATTCTAAATGCATAGGGACAGATTTCTATTTTCTGATAGAGGTTGTTGCTTAGTTAGACCAGCTTTGACAGCTGTTTGTTTAACCTGTTGTCAAATAGATTCTTAACCGTGGTTCAAGTAGAGTCTCTCACCTGTTAAAATATCTCATCATTGTGAATTGCTTGGGACATTTTCCTCACTAACATTCAACCTCTGTTTTTTCCTCTGCAAATTAATGTTATCCAAAGACTTAAATTCTAATTCTTATGCAAAAATGTTTTTATTTTCCTTTCACAATGAATCCAAATTAGAATAATTATTTTCAGAGACTGGGAAAAAAGCAGTTGAAACAGATGTCTTTTTTGAGACTAATGAAAAAATCCTTTTGGCTTCAACATAAAACCGATTTTCTGTTTATTACAAGAAGTAGCACATAATGGCCAAATTTCAGTGAAATATGCCGTCTCAAATTTGAATGTATGCTGGAGGTCAGAGAAAAATACTTCATTTCAAAATGATTAATGTGATTACACGGCGGACCAAAATTTCCACAGGAAATTAGATTGAAACATACTTTGTAGTCCACAGAAACTGCCTTGGTTTGCATTCTTACAGTACAGAAAGTGTAGTTAATACTAACCCTTGTTTGTAAAAGAAAAGTTGAAAAGAATCCAGCCTTAAAAAAATCCAGTCTGATTTTTAGTAAAGGATGTCAAGAAAACAATGATTTAATGTAGAAGAGGTGATACATAAATTCATGTCTTAAAATATGCACTCTTATAACACACATATTGGTGTCATCTTGCTCTTAGGCAGCCATAACATAGCTAGACATTTCACTACACTGTCTGAAGAGTTTGACTCACATCCTGTTAAAATACTGAGGACCCTTGCAGTAAGTGTAAGTTAATAAACATAGAATTTGCACATATAAATCTTCAAGTACATATTTCCTCTTGAGATTTTGTTGCCCCAGACTATCTTGAAAAACTTTCTCTAAGGATTTATTTTCCTCCATCTGCTGACTTGTTAGAGAGCAAGTTACTTTTTGATTAAAAAGTCTGGGAGGAATAGAACAATGAAGTAAATTATGTTTTATCAGATGTTAACTATTTTTTTTAGAGAGAATAAATTAGGAAAAAGTAAATTGCTCACATTTTAATTAGAACAAGAAAATGGTGGGTTTATGCTTATATTTTAAGGAGAAATTATTTTAACCAGTTACTCAACCACTGGGGAAATTAATATGAAGCCTCAGAATAACCGCCTGTAGTGTAAAAGAAGTCCAAACTGTCTGATTAGATAAATGTTATATTTTCAAAAGCAAGATTTCAGTTCTGTTGAAACAGATTCAGATAAATCTAGATTTGAATAACTAGAAAAACAACCATATAAACCAGTTTATACTGGGAAAAACACTCTGGATGTGAGAATGTTGGTGCATAATTTTTACTGTTACATTGGAAAAAATATTTTTTGGTTTTGTTTTATGTTTTAGTTCTTTTTAGGCAAGGTGAGAATAGGCATTGGATTATAGAAATCTATGAAAATGTGAAAATTATTTTAGAACCTTTAAAGTACATTTATGTATAGAGATCTGTATACATATGGTTGTGTATATATATATAAAATATAATACTAGTGCCATATTTGTACTGGTATTACAGTGAAAAAAACCTTTAAAAATGCAGTTCTGAGTATTTTAGACTCAGATTCAGGAAAATTTATAAGGCAGTAGCTCATCTCTGGTTATAGTTATAAGTGTTTAAGTAAGAGAATTTTGCTATTCTGCTGTACATCCCACAAGGAGAGGTGGTATCAGAAAAATCATTTACACTAATCTATATGATGCCATGTGGGAGAAACACAGATTCCTTCAGCAGAAATCAGCGTTATTTTTGAATAATATATTGACTACGTCCTTGTAGAATTCAGTCCCAGAAACTCATGTAAATTAATGTGAGTCCCTGAGACATGACTGAAAATAATGTCTTTGTGTAGATTTTTCACAAACATTTGTGGATTCATTGTTTGAAGGTGCTCTCTCTAAGGAATAAAATGGATGGTGTAGAAAAATCTAAATGTAGTTATCTGTTTAGGCAAAACATGGAACTAAGACAAAGAATATTTAGAATAAATGCAAAAAATAATGAGATCAGTGTAACAAGCTTCCCCTTGAAGTGACAATTACCCAGAAGGCAAATGCCATTAGATCACTGATATGATGATTGCACATCATATTAGAGACATACTTGCATATGTCGACTTTATGCAACAATAAAAAGCATTTAGCTACTTTTAAGAATGGAAGTCCCATTTGTCCCATGCCTGTCATTCCTTAAAAAGAACAGATTTTTAAATTCTCTCTTTGATCTTCATGGCTTTACCAGCACAAACTAAATCTTACTTGTTACTTATGTCTCAGTTCTCCTGAAGTTCCTGTTGATGTGCTGTAGCACGGTACCTGAGTTTAGTAACCTTTCCTTACCATATGATTCCTGAAAGAACTTCTCTTTGTTGAGGTTTAAGAGCCATGTAAAAGCAAACAGTGCCTTTCAGCCTTCTGTAAAGAAAATCCCTCTTTTAAAGCTGGAAATTGATTTGTTTCTTCTTTTAACATATAAAGACTGAGTGTATTTTCAAAACTGTATAGGCACAGCAGGCAAAGCATATTGATGATACAGAAAAGTAAGTGTTAAAATGCATCATTTTCTTGAAGAGCATTCCTTGGTGCTGGAGATAGTGTTCTGCCACCTAATGTTTCCTGTGCCTTTTAAAAGGCGTTTGAGGCTTAGAAACAGAATTCTTGTTTAAGAGCTCATCATCTCTTGCTGCTCATTCTACACTGAGTCATTATCTGCTGACATATCATAATTATTTTCACAGCGGCCAGTTATGATGTATCAGGCAGAGCATTCTAAATTAGGAATAAGCAGCAGATAAGTGGCAAAAAGAGATAATACTGATGATTTGGTAAAATTGTCCCTTGTGATGCAAGGAATTTAAAATAAGATGCAAAAAAGGAAAAGGTCAGGAAAACAAAAACACTTGATGCATCCTGTACTTTTCCAAGTAAAGTGTTTTTCAGGTCCATGTTTTTAAGTAATTATAATGTCCATTTTAGGAAAGAAATTATGCTATTTCATGAATGAATTTCTACATATACTAATATATTTGACCAAGTAACTTTCAGTTTTGATAAAACCAAGCTTTTACTGGGTGAAAATGTCCACAAATGGGTAGTTAAATACATGATGATTTGCCACATGTTTCTAGAAATTAGGAATAGTGAGTGTGTAAACTAGTTAGCTATTTTGACTGAGAGTATATAGTTATATGTATTATGAAACATCAGTTCACTGAAGTGAACCAAATTTTTTTTTTTTTTTTTTTTTAAATCCATCCTTGTGCTGGAATGGAAGGGCAGAGAGGAAAGGAATGGTAGTAAGAAGACATTTGGTATTTATTTGGCTTAACACTAGTAAGATAGGCCCTGAGAATATCTTATGGCAGAAGTAGCCAAACTCCTTGATCTTTAAAGCAGGCTATTAGTATACCCCAAGTGAATCAAAACAGCTGATCTCTCTGACTGCTGCTTTGCCCCTATGCCATGTGAGAATTTGCACCACACCACGCCCACTTTCTCCTCATTTGTACGTTATCACCTCCCCAGTTACACATTTGCCTGGCTTACTGCTGTGTTCTCAGCTGCAGAGTAAGCCGTGCCTGCACTGCCTCCCTTTGCAGTGATGCTGCTCTGCTGGGGGCTGCCAGCTTCTGCAGTGACAAAGCATTGTCTGGTTTTTAGGTCTCCTGCCCCTTGCTCACTTTATTTCTACATGTGTGGTTATTTCAAATTGGTTTCTTTCTCAGGTCAACAGTACTAACTTCTTGAATTTCTAGAAAACATCCCAAAATTTAGTGTATGAATTATTTTATAGTGCTGGATTTCATGCATTTATGTCCTAGTGTCAACTGTCCTTTTTCTTTCCCTGGATTTTCTGAGGGTTTATTTTACGGTTAAAAAAGAAGAAAATTAGTATAATTTGTCTTTCTATTGCATTGCTAACTGTTTTGATTCTTACACTTTCCTGTTTCTGTTGAATTATAGGATGAAGTGTGTCCCAAAGCAGATGGTGATCCTGTTCAGCGGTGTGTTTGGGCAACTGCTGTAAATGTAAAAGACAAGTTTATATACGTGACTCAGCCCACACTTGACAGAATTCTCATTGTAGATGTACAGTCTCAGAAAGTTGTACAGGTATTTATTCATCATTTTTCAGTTATTATTTAATTTATACAAAATAAGACATTCCTTCATATTTCAGAAATACAAATACAGTTCTCTTGGGAATAAACACATTTGGAAAAAAGCTCACCTACTTTCAACATTTAGCAGCAGCTTCTGTTTGGCAGCTGTTCTTCTCAATAGACAATTGTGAGGAAGATAACATAAAATAGCTCTTATAAATATTATTCAAGTAGTTGAGGAAATGAATTCTTTAGGAAGTTTCTGACTTGAGGTACCTTTCACTCTGAAACGAGCATTGGCTAAAATAGGGTCTTATCACAAGCATGTGTCTATCAGTTTTGACAGAAAGGTCAGGTTTGGCTACAGAAGGTGGAGGGCTGTTAGTCTGTTACACTTTTTTAGACAGAGAAATTATGGAAACAGTAAAAATAAAGACCACCCTGAGCCAAGACTGGAGACTTTGAATTCAAACTTCTTCTCTGCTCCTGTTTCTTGGTTTCTGGGATGCTGGAGATACTGTGCTTGGTGAAAATAATTCATTTGAGTAAAAGAGAGAAATCAGTGCTATGCTACAGCAATTAATATAGTCACAGAGTTTGAGCAAAGAAAGGTGTGGTGTGTTGACCCTAACTGGAGGCCAGATGCCCACCAAAGCCACTCTTATCACTCCTCTCCCCAACTGGATGGGGAAAGAAAAGGTTTGTGGGTTGAGATAAGGGAAGGGAAAGATCACTCACCAATTACTATCGCGGGCAAAACAGACTTGACTTTGATAATAAATTCAGCTCATTTCTCTACCAATATCTGAGTAGGATAATGGATAGTGTAACAAATCCTAGACACCTGTCCCCCTGTGCTCCCTCCTTCCCGGGCTTAGTTTTATTCCTGACTCTCTGCCTACTCCTTCACCAGCAGTGAGGGAGATGAGGAGTGGAGGATCAGTTCATCAGTTTGTTACGTGTTGTTTCTGCTGCTTCTTCCTCAGAGAGTATCTTCTTTTCCCTCCTCCCTCATCGGGCCTTTCCCATGGGAGACAGTCCTCCCTGAAATTCTCCAGTGGGAGTCTACCCCATGGGCTTCAGTTCTTCACAAACTGCTCTAGTGTGGGTCTCTTTCCAAGGGATGCAGTCTTTCAGGAACAGATTGCTCCACGCTGGGTGCTCTATGAGTTCACAAATCCTGCCAGTAAACCTGTGGTATTGCTCAGTGTGGGTGCCTCTTCACAATTTCATGGGCCCTGCTAGGAGAATGCTTCAGTATGGGCTTCCCATGGATTCAGAGCCTCCTTCAGGCATTCACCTGCTCCAGTGTGGGGTCCTCCAGGGGCTGCAGGTGGATCTCTGCTCCACCCCAGACCTCCATGAGCTGCAGAGGAGCACTTGCTTCACTGTGGACTTCACCACAGGCTGCAAGGGAATCTCTGCTGGCTCACCTCAAGCAACTCCTGCCCCTCCTTCTCCACTGACCTGGGCATCTGCAGAGCTGTTCCTTTGACATGTTCTTTCTCCTCTCTCATCTGGTTGCAAGCTCTTCTCCACAGTAACACTTCTGTGCATTTCAGCTGTGGTATCCCAGAGGTTCTTCCCCACCACTGATATTGGCCAGCAGTGGGTCTGTGTTGGCAGCAGCTGGCATAGGCTCTGTCAGACATGGGGGAAGTGTCTGGCAACTTCTTTCAGGAGCCGCCTGTACAGCTCCCCCCTGCTACCAAAAGCTTGTCATGCAAACCCAGTGCACCAAGGTACAAGGCAGTGCTTATAGTATCATCATATTTATAAGAAACAGGTGTTCTTTAGCTAAATAAAATATGGATTTTTTTTAAATTAGAAACCTAACTAAATTGTTAATATAAACTCACTTAAATAGAGCTTTTATTCATGCCTTTTGCTTTTTTCACTGGTAAGTGAATGAAAATCTTTAAAGTATAGATTATATATTAGGCTCCAGGGAGACAGTATTGTGTCCTTTCAATACTTAAAGGGGATTTATAAGGAAGGTGGAGACAGATTTATTAATAGGGACAATAGTAATAGAACAAGGGGTAATGGTAGATGCAGACCAGATATAATGAAGACATTTTTTACAAAGAGGTGGCAAAACACTGTCAGAGAGGTGGTTGAAGCTCCATCCCTGGAAACCTTCAGTCAGGGACTTATAAAATGTTTTATTCAAGAAGTTAATAATAAAAAAGTGGGGTTTTTTTAACTTAAATTTACCTTTGCATATTAAAATAAGCCGAGTGGGTAAAGAATCTTTTTTTTTTTAAACAATACTTTTTTTTACAATCGGTTTGATATGTTACTCCAGGAAGACAGACTAAAAACCCACAGTCTTAACGGTCCACAAATTTGAAGGACTGGAATGTCTGGCAATTTTTTCCATGGTCGCTGACATTCAGGTGTCAGGTTCCTTTTCTCCACAGGAGGGATGAAATATCAATGTAATTGCATTTATTAGCATTTCAACTTCAGTGTCAAAAGCACATGATTCCTCTTGAGCTCACTGAAAATAGGTTTTAATTTATGTTTTATGAAGTATGTTCATTGGTGGGCTCTTTTAATTTGACTTCAGTTACATTAGTTATTTTTTTAAATATGTAAAAATATATATCACTTTACCATTACAAAATGTGCAGAGATACTTACTGCAAAGATGTATGTTAATTAAAAAGTAAAATTCAGTAAATTAGCCACTAATTAAAAGTTCTGCCCTTCCCCAGAAATATGTAAAGCAATTGTGCAGTTTTTTGAATGCATTTTTGAATCTAATGCCATTTTTGAATGGCATTAGATTGTTCTGTCACAAAAATATTCAAGTTTCTGTAATGAGCTGAAAAGCAGACATACAGGATGCCTAAGTGTAGCAAAGAGCTTTGTGCACTAAGTCTGTGCTACTTAGCAAATACATTGAGCTAAACCCAGGATACTCTAGAAGCTTTCATGTTATTCTGGGGGAAAAAAAATCACTTTCAAAGGAATTTTATTTTGAGGGCTAGAATAGCATTGCTTTTCCTCTAATTTATTAATATCTACATTATGAACTAAGAAAAGTATAGAATTAAATTTACCCCAACTGTGGAAACTTTTGCAGGAATGGAAGTCTTGGTTTTGATGGTTCCAGGTGTTTAAGTAATCATAGTAAATTATTTTTCCGTTTCACAGTACTTAACAAAGATTTTTGGTGAGGCAATATAACCAAGGAATAACAGTTTAACCAGATGAATTAGACTGGATGTGTTACTCTCACTTTTGTACACCTAAGTAGAATTTTTACTGTTTGTTACTGATCTGAATGTTATTTTCTAGGATACACTTAGCTGAATACATGGCAAAAGTACAAGAGGACTTGCTCTGTGTCCAACTTTCCCATGCCATTATTCAAAATAGACTTAAAAACCAAGCAAAATCAAACCAACCAAGCAAACAAAAAAGATAAAAATAACAGTAGTTGCAAACAGAATAAATAAATAAATAATGAAAGCATAAAACCTATACAATCTCTTTACATATAGAATAAAACTGTAAAAAGTAAACACACTGTTGATTCACAGATGGGTTTTGGAATTGAAGTGAGGCTAATTTGGGATTTAGTGACAAGTGAAGAGGTAATTTGTTTAGCATTTATTATAACATGCATGGCTGTGTCTTATTGTCTTTTAAAAATAAGCATTTATTTTCTAGCTTAATTTTTTGCAAGTAGGAAGAATGTTCTAACCATTAAATGTTGTTCTATTCATATGATGTACACTTAGAAAAACACTTTTACCAACAGGAGGCACAGAAGGGAATTTAGTTTTCCAGATCAATCTATGTTCATTACTTAGAGTATTGCCTAGCACAGAGTAAAATAAAGATTTAATTCATTTTTGGAAAATAGAAACTCAGCTGCTCAGAAATTAGAGCATTTTTCTTGTTAGACTGCCTTTTTCCTAAAGATCAGAGTAATATAGAGGATACCATTTCCATACATGTACATATTCATGCAACTATTTTCAATCTACGTCTTAAATAAGAAACCACCTTGCAAAACAACCACATAGGCTAGTGGGAGCAAATGTGGAGATAATTTCATATTTTGAAAGCAATAGCACTCTGATGAAACTTCCATCACTGTGCAAAAACCCTAAAGAAAATTAAAAATTTATTTGAAAGGGCTTTAAGTAATATAGTGATGCTGTTTTCTGTGTAAAAATAATGTTTTTTTGGTTTTGCTTATTAGTATGTTTTCTCTGAAGTACTACAATACATGTTATTCCTTTCTACTCTGAAACTTAATGTAAAAGGTGTGCACATATGTGACAACTAGACTTGAGGATGATTTGTTTTTATGACAGGTATATTTATCAAAATAAGTACTTTAGAGAATTCTGTAGCATACCAAATTGAAATCTGTTGGAAACATGGAAGCTGTATCTTTAGAGAGGTATATAGAGGGAGACTTTTTGACTTATCCAGGTAATTCTCATTCTAAAGTCAAGAGAAGCATTTGCTTTGATTTTTAAATTCTTGAAAGCAAGAATTGTGCAGTATTATATAGCAGCACACCACTAAGTGGGATGACTTAGAGGCTGAAGTAAACAGAGTCATCATCCTTCAGTCCTCAGTGTGCTGCTGGCAGATCAGCCTGGTCAGCTAGAAGCAGCTGTGAAAGTCTGCTTTCTGAGATGCTCAATTCCTTTCTGCTGCTGGCTTCCCTCTAGGGATCTGTACTGCCTGTGCCTGGCCCTGCAGGCAATTTCTTCTGCTCCTCCTGGCCGTGCCATGACCCCAGCTCTGAACACAGCTGGCAGTCCTTTGGCAGAGCATGCATGGGTCACACCTTTGTCTGGGGAAGCCAAAAGGAAATTTGACATGCCTTGACAAATTAGCTATACAACAGTTCAAGTATGATTTTAAACAACTTGTTTTCTAGCCTGTAGCAGAAAGAAGTTATCAAACACAAATGACCTTTTTCAAGGGGTAACTTGGGATTTTAAATGAGCCGATGAGCAACCTGGCTTCATTTTCCATTTTCAAAAGGAAAAACAAATTCTGCTTAGATGAAGTGGTCGCTTGCAACACCTCAGGAGTACAGTTAAGTATCATCAGCAGTCTCAGCCAGCCATTAGTGCATTATCTTGAGGATCTACATCATTAGTTTAAATTAAGTTCACTTAATTAGCCAGCTGGTACTCTCCTTGACACGCTGATAAACAAGCTGTGCTTTACAGTTCCATAATGATAAGACTAAAACCCAATTTTCACCTATTTTTTCTTCTTTAATGATGAAAATAAAAAAGTAATCCCCCTACTTGTTTAGCCTGTGCAAAACATCTCTTAATCAAATACATTGTCCTCCTATTTCATACCTCTGAATCCTTCAGTTTTCTTGACAAAGGAAGTTTAGAGTTCAGCTGACTAAAAGGTTCATGGTCTCAAGAGACAGTGCTTAAAGTTGTAGGGAAAACACTTTGGGTATAGCACCTGTAACTTGAAAACATATGAAAATAATCCTTCCTACTTCAACAAAATACAGACATTTTAAGAGATAGGAAGCTTTGGGTGCAGCAACATCATGTTGATTTTTTGCAGTAACATCATCCATTTATTCCAGTATGTGGTTTGAGAATACCCTTCCCTTTTTAACTTTTTAACTAATACTTTTCCCTTTTTCATTTTTTGGTAATTGGTGTAGTTTTTCAAGCAATCAATACATGCAAAGTGAGAGTGATGGCAAGGAAGGAAGATAAGTGGTTTTGCACTTGATTTAAAACCTGTGTTTTCAACTTCATAAAGGCTTCAGTGTAAAGTAGTTTTGATACCAAGTGTTAGAGTACATTATGAATAAAAAACACATTTTCAGCAATTCAGTAACTCTGAATTAATCAAAAGACTGTTTCAACGATTGACAACATAATTTTTAAATACAGTCTGAAAATACCTGAAAATGCATATCTACTCATCATTTTCATTCAAGCATATATATTATGTTTCCTTTGAAAATGCGATGGAACCAAAGGATTTATCTTTTTATTCTATTTCAGGCAGTGAGTACAGATCCTGTTCCAGTGAAACTACACTACGATAAATCACACGATCAGGTTTGGGTGCTGAGCTGGGGAAACATGGAAAAGAATTCACCAACTTTGCAGGTGAGGTGATTACAATGATTATATGTAAGGAAATACAGACAAATTGAACCTTTGTGTAATTGCAATGTGTTGCATATTTTTCTTTAAACGTTATTGTCATGACCCCAGCAGGGGAAGAGAAATGATTTTAGGTAACCAGAAAACAAGTCAGACAACTGACCTCACCAAAAACATTAATGATTATTTTCAACATCCTTAGTCAGAACTGACAATGGCAAATTGATAGAAGGATAAGGAATACAGCTGGAAACAGGAGCGTGTTCTGTACTGCCGGTCTTTTGAGAGTAAACTGTTGCTGTTCATTATATTTTTTGTCCCTAATTAGAGGACAAACCAGACTTTACACATACTTCCATTTCATTAAAGTTATATTGACAATCTGGTGGTATCAAACTCTGTCTTTATTGTTTTTTTTCTCAGATGAAAAATTTCTCAAATATTAAAAATCCTGATTTTTTCCATACCTTGGACAGTAGACTTGGGGATAGTCACTAAAGAAACATCTCAAGAAGCTGTAATTACTTACCTATCTTTTATTAATTTCTTTTCCTTATTTATAGCAATCCCCTGGGACTAAGATGATCAGCCTTATGTAATAATTTAAAAAATCATTTTTCTTTTAATTTGTTTTCCTTTTTCTTCAGAAATTCATTAAATCCTTATGTATTTAATATGTACTTAAATATAAGAAAAAGAGTAAGAGAAATTTGAAAAGAAAGATTAGTAACATTTGAAATCACGTTTTCAGCATCTACAGACTCTTAGTAACTGAGCATTCAAGGTAATTTGTGGAAGTTTAGTTGCCATTCCTACCCAAAATTGAAAATTGAGTCAGTCTTACCATATTTTAAAGTGACTGATCATCCTCACCCTCTTTTTTAATTACAGTATAGATAATAGATTGTCTTCTTTTTTTAGAAAAACCCCTCAACTTTTAAATGCATATATGTGAAAAGCATAGTGGCTATTTAATGGAATTGTCTTGTATTCACCCATAAACATTTGTTTCATAGAAGGTCCAAGATTTTGGAATTTGAATAAAATTTGTTCATAAAAATTTAAGGTATATGTAAACTCATTTCAGCTTGCTCTTCTGAAATATGGCTGTGCTATGTTGAATTATCTCATGATGGATAAGAATTGGGAGTCTGCTTAGCAGTATATTCAAGTGGATTTGTTGGCATCTTTTCAGTCTGTCTGAAGTGCTTAAAAAATTTAATCTCACTCTAAGCTCACTCTAAGAGCTATTCTAAAAAAAAAAAAAAAAAAAAAAAAAAAGATATACGAAAACTTAGCTTAAGCTAAGAACTGTTAAGGGGTTTAGAAATGTAAATGAATGGATATGGATTCAGGGTTGATAAAAAAGATGGAAGGGAAAAATAAGTATGGAGACTAAGTGGTCAGATATGTAATAGTTCTCTGAAATCTTTAATGTTGATCAGCTTTATTCACTTGCATTCCTTTTCTTGTTAATTTGGAAACGACAATACAAGAGCATACAGAGGCAGTCCTTTATTCATTCATTTGGATTGAGATTTGATTTTTAAAGATTCCTTCTCTGGTTTCTAATGATGTTACTTTATGCAGGTGATCACGCAAGCTAGTGGGAGTGTTTCTCATCACATAATCCATACTCAGCCAGTGGGAAAGCAGTTTGACAGAGTGGATGACTTTTTCATTCCAGCTACAACCCTTATCATTACCCATGTACGGTAAGTTATCTGGGTGTAGTCAACATTGGATTGTCTGTGTGTTCATCCCAAGGACAGCTTCTGGCAGTGACAGAACTGAACTGTTTGATCAGCTGGATTTTAAAAAAACATATGGAACAGAGAAAGAGAGCCTGAGGAAAACAGGACAATACTTAACACAGGCTTAAAGCAGACTCCCCCAAGACCTCTTAGAGGAAAATCTATTTTTCTTCCTCAAATTACACTAGTAAGAATATGATACATAATTTTCTTTTCATATTTTCTTCACAAACATTTCTACCTCTAGGTATTGAATAATTTTGTGGTCTAGGATTTTTTCATCTGAGTATTGCGCTAATGCGTATTCGTAGTTTGTATGTTTACAACTTCTGAGTTTTCTTGCAAGCTGACACAGATCCATTTTGTCTCAAAACAGCTCTGCCAACAATTATCCATTGTTTATTCTGATATTCCAAGTTCAAGTTCCTATAGGAATACATTAATTAGATAATTTTAACTGTCATCATTCTGATATAGCAAAATTCTCAAATTTAGGCTGATTTTACAATTTATTTTAGAATTTGCTCTTTATGTGCCTGGAAAGAATCTAGTCTGCTGTATCAAAGAATATTTGGCATCTTCTAAAGACTTTGTTGATGAAAGATATTTTTATTATTTCCTACAAAACTCTTAACTAACAAGTAAGTTAGCAATCAGCCATATGCAATTTAAAAAGAAATGTATAAATTAATACAGCTGAATAATAAATTTACTCTAAATACCATTATTACCCTATTTCTTGAACTGACTAAACAAATTCCTGTTGTGTCCCTGAAGTAATCTATAGTCCTTACATTCAGCCTTAGAAAAACATTAAATATTTCTACAGTATTTGGAACAGATAGGTGTTTTGAGAGCAGAAGTTCTGTTTCATAAACTAGGAAGTACTAAAGGTACTGTCCAAACAGAACTGACATTTAGATACTTTAATGTTCAAGTAAATATGAAAATAAAACCATGGATAGTGATAAACATTATACTAGGAGAGGAATCAGGACTGGGAAAAGAAATATAGGCCTGTTCAAAGCTACTGTTGTATTTGCCTTTTCTAACTCAAACTATTTCGAGTTGATATCAGTTTTGTGCAATTAGGTCAAGTAGGCACTTCCTGCTTTGCCTATGACCTTCAGCTGCTGAGTAATTTCACGTGTCCTGTGTGCAACTCAAGAGAAAATAGAATCAAAGAATAGAAGGAAACATGCAGGAATAAAAAAAGGGTATGAAATTAGTTGGACCTGAAAGAATAAGACCTGATAAATGCCAGCAGATATATAATAAACGTATGCATCAATTCAGGCCTAGTAAAGTAAGTAAGTTAGTTAGTTTGTTTGTTTGTTTGTTTAATATCCACATGCCAGATAAAATTTCCAAGATTGCCAAAATGCCAAAAGAAAATTGCTGGTCTGGCAAAAAAAAACTGCAGTAGTTTGTCCACTGCTAAACTCATAGATTTGGGGAGTTTAATGAACAAAATCAATTTGGTTTTTCTAAATAATGAGCTTAAGGGACATGCTATTAATTCTGAGTGCCTTTCTAAAAAGAAAAGAAAAAACCCACTAGGTAGACAAATAAGGTGCTTTTTTTTCAATGTATTCTTCAAGAGCTATTTATGTTAATCAGGTGTTGAAGAATTTGTCTTCCATAAAACGTCTGGTCTGCAATTACCTGCCTTTTTTTGTTTAATTAGGAATGCGATATGTGAACAATGTTACAGGAAAGATGTAAAATTAACTGTATTCATCAAATTAGTAGTGATGTAGAAAACCCCAGTCTATTAAATTTAATATCACCAGTCAACAAGAAACCCCCACTCACTCACAGCATGTGTTCCTTAAGGCTGTTAGGCAAGAAACATAAAGCTTATTATTTCTGGGAGTGTATACCAACCAGGGGAGCAATTTATGAGCGTGAATTGAAAAAATAGCTAAAAGGGAAATAACCCCACTGGCTAAGTTGGCTGGCATAGTTAATTGCCCAAGGGCCCTATTTACTCTTTGTCAGAAATCAGCTCCCTTTGACCATGCAACGCCCACCCCTTTCAGAAAAATGAAAACTGTCTGTAGCTAGGTGCATTTGTCACCTGTAAACTAAAATTTTGAGTGATGGAGCAGAATACAGTCTGCATGGCTTACCAAATTAGCATCCAGAACTAAAAACCCTGTCCAAATAAAGGTAGTTCTAAGCAAAAAAAGGCATATCACTGGAAAGAATTAGTTAAGTTTTCTAGCAGCTAGCACAAACCATCTGATACCGTCTGCAGGGTATTACTATCTGCAGCATATTCTGTCCAATAGGTTGGCTGGTTGACACATAGGAACAGACGTAAAGGCAAATAATTCAAAGCTAGAGTGAGTCATTATTTTTTTTACTTTTTAATAATAGCTAAAGTGATAATTGCTGGCAGTATGTATATAAGTATTTAAAACTTACTGCAAACTAATTTTATGTTAATTTTAATTTTTATTTACCTAGGTGAGGTATTTTTATTTATGAAAACCCAAATGGACTGCTCTTTATTAGAAATGAAAATTCCACACATTTTAATGCTCTTTTGGACAGCAGATAATTTAGGACACACTTCCTCCAGATCAGATATTTGAAGAGATACTATAAATTTTGGTCTCAGGTAAACAGTAATTCATTTCAAGGAGAAAAATTTTTTCCTATATTTTTCCTACCACTGACTAAGTTAATGTTTGCTTGTACTTATCACACATCAGGAATCAGGGCAAATAACCTTTTGGTTTGATAACCAGCAGGCATACCATACATACTCTGAACAGCTGTGGTGTACCATCAAAGCATCAGCTAACCAAACTAATTAGGCATGAGCCAAAAGAAGTAGAGGAAGAATAGACAACTTTATTATCTCTAAACTTTCTTTTATGGCTGCTGGCTAGTTAATGTGTGTACAGAAGAGGACAAGAAGATAAACTATCATTTTGGGTAGAAAAATGTGGTAGGTTTGGTAGCACCAGTTAGTTTGGGGTCGTTAGGAAGGTGTCTCCCTTTCTTTTATGTTCCAACAATACTATTTCCTTCCACTCGAAGACCATTAGGAATCAAACAATATTTTGTCTGTAATCCTTTTGTACCTGCATTTATAAAGATACCACATACATGTATATATTTATAAAGAAAAGAAAATATCTCTGTTTCAGTGAAAATATAGTAATTGTCATCCTAACAGTGTCTAGAGCAGCCCCACTGATGTTTCCAGATAGCAAGTCCATGGTTGTACAGAGCCTCAGTTTCAGATAGACATAGCTGGCATCCTATTATAGAGGTGACTTAATTCTGGATTTTCCTGTCTGGTTTTTTTTTGACAAGACTAGTTCAACTGCTGACTCTAAGGGAGGACTTGCATCATGCCTTTAAACATTCCTTCATGACGGAAATAAATTTCCTTCTGTTTGTCACTAAGCAAGCTCAGAGTTTAGAGAAAGTCAGCTTCCCATGAGTTTTCATGAGTTTCTTGTGCCAGCTAGTTGTAGTGTAATGCACAACAGATCTTAATCTTAGAAAAAGAGGCTGTGACACAAAACAGTAGTAATTATTGTTAGAAAGAGCATTGACAGACCTTCACTCAGTCTTGCTGTTGGAAATCTGAAGATTTCAGAAGCAAAAAATTTTATATCCATCTTGCCTACCTTGAAAAACAGCCCATCATGCTATTATCCTTGGCTGTGCACTCCCTGTCTAATATACTTTGAATTATACCAAGAGAATGAATGAATGAATGAATGTAAAGCACTGTTTTTCATGCACAGTCTCATGACCATATTTTTAGCATACACAGATTGAAAAAAGTCTCTCCCTCCCCCTAGTTCTGTTGAAAAATTATCAAACACCAGGGCTACAAAAGTAGGTAGGATGAGATCTATTTCACTGTAAAAAAATAGTACAAATCTCAAGGTGTTTTTCTTCAGCTCTTTCTGACGATTTTTCCTTCTGTAGATGCACCTTATAAGAATTGGATATATGTTTTCAATATTTGTCCTTATACATCTACTAAGAAGAAAATTTTATTAACTGAGCTATTTCTGTTCCAAAGCAATTCAGGACAACCAATGATTTCCTTAATTGTCTGTTAATACCACTCCTTATCATAAAAATAGACTTTTGCAATTAGTATGTGGGGTGGCTGCAGAAAGATGACTTGTACAATGCTCACAAAATTATATTCTTGGAAGCCTAAGGAGCAAAAGGGCTGATTATTTGAGCTCCAGTGTTCATAAATTGAACAAAAGATAATTGGAATAAATTAAGGTCTTTCACTACACTGTAAAATGTTTCAAAAGCAGTATTAAATGAACTCACTGTAATGGAGTAACTCTAAGTTTTTAGATGTTTTAATCTTTGAGCACTGTTTTAAATGTCATACAGTTACCTGACCTAACAAGTGGAACAATGAGCAATCAACTCACTGGTGAGATGGCTCGGGATCTGAATAGAGTTGACATACTCTGTTTGAGTTTTTTCTCTCTTTTATGCCTCTGTTGTGTACGGTAATAGGGGAAGCAGTCTTTCTAAAATTACACTTACTCATTTGCACAAAACAATCCAAAAACTAAGCTTTTCTTTAAGAGGTAATTGGAATGTGCTGCCAATGCATTCCTGTGAACCTTCTTAAATGAAACCCATGTGGAGCAGTGAGTCGGTACATTCACATTTCATTCCAGAGTTTAAGCCCCTACAGAGGTGTGAAGTAGCTGACAGGGTGTGAGAGCATTTTCAGTGTTTCTATGCAAATAATAAAACAGAAGATATTCTTTTTGTTGCAAAAATCCTACATAATTAGAAAAAGCTTTCTGTTCAGTAGTTTCTGAGTGAAACAATGGAAGTGGCAAATGCTAAGTCAGCTGTAGATGAAACATTAACAAAAGAAATTGAATTAATTTAGGGGTTGAATTTTTCACATAGTATGATTTATTGCGAAGATAAGGGCCAATTTAATATTTTACAAATTCAGTTAACAATGCACATTAGGAGAGCAGAATTTTTGTGACAGTTCTTAGTCATCAAAGTATAAGCCTGTAATGATGCAGGAAAAATAGGAAACAGCTTGAAAGCTTGAGGAATCTGAGACAGCTCAGTAGTACCAGGGCAAGAGAAGATCTAGAAAGTATTCTGCAATTTCTAATAAGGATTGTGGAATAAGGATTGTGGAATCAGTGAGTCCTACACGGTGGTGCAGCACACAAAGGAGGGATAGGGCTGCACTCTGCAGCCTCTACTCTGTGTCTTAGTGAGAAACTCGAGCTAAATGGAAACCTTGTGGTAATTCTTCCCCCTCTCCTCATATTTGCCCCCTAAAAGTAGGGAACCCTTCTGGTCCATAAATATGTTGCTTTTGAAAAATCATGTTCTCTGGGAAAGGTAGAGAGGAGACAACAAAAAGTCTTTTTCTGCATCTTTTTTTTTTTGCTTTAAATAGTGGATTTTAAAGCATCTTTGTTCGAGAGGGAATCTAAAGAATGAAGGATTGAGATTCAGCTCAGGCAGTTTTATAACTTTGAAACTTACTTTGTCCAGCTACCACCATTGGCAACAGCAACAACTATTAAAAAAAGTGACTTTTTAGAAATGTGAAGTCCTCTTTAGTGCATCAAACCTCTATTCTCTACTTCAGTCCTTCTCTGTTCACATTTCCACCCAAAAATTTCATGTAGTCACTACATATCTCTAAACTAAGAAACTCTCAGTCCTTTAGCTAATTGCAAGATATACCGTGTGCCCAAATTTGCATCCTATTTCAGCTCCACTCCTATGCTCTAACTGACAAAGACCTGTGTTGGCAGGCTTTAAAATGTGATAGGCAGTACAGATTCCCAACTGTGTCTGTGGGAAAGCACCTGCAGAAATCATGAAGACAATTGCCATCATTCCACAAGCCCAGTTAAGATTTGCTGTCACTTAAATGATGTTCAGAGGTGTACGTAATGTTTTTGAAGCCAGGGTGTTTTGGAATTCAAGAAGAAATTATTTTCAATTTCAAAGTTTATTTTCATCTCAGTGATATGAAATTTAATAAATAATTAATTTCACATTCAAATGTAGTCAGTATAAAACTATTTAAATATTTTTATTCAGTGTCACTGCTTCTAACCTTGCAAAATAAATATATGCACATGTAGACACAGGGATATATAATGAATCAGTCTGGAAAACTATCTTGTTCATGGAATCAGGTATGCTGCATGCCTTTTCCCACATCAGCTGACAATTCAATACTGCTTGGCCAATTTATTTAACTTGGTTTGGTCCAAATCTTTTCCTCTTAGGTACCCTGAGTAAAACTTCACAGATTTCTTGGAAAACAAATCCCAGCTGTCAGCAGAAAAAAAGATTTTACAAAAAACCATTTCCATTTCAGTGTGACTATCTAGAAATGAGAATTCCCTTCAAATGTTACCTGAAACATGAGCTTGCAGCCAGCCTTTGTAGCACTGTAAAACAACAGCATCAGTCAAAAAGAAATCCTTTTGTTCTACTTGACCTTCCTCATTATCCATTAGCTCAGAAAGTGCCTGGAACCTGACTTAAGTAAATCTAGTCAGCTGTAATACAGCAAAAGGTTCTGCTAAATTGTAATTTTTTTAAATATTGTTTTCCACACTGTGAGATTTCTTCTCTTTTGCATGTGCAGAAGTCATTACAGGAATATTTACCTTTGGAAAAATATAATATTCCATCTGAAGTGGAGAAACCATTGGTAAAAATAAATGTTCCTTTCTCCTAGAACCTACATGCTTTTAAAAATTCAGCATCTACCAGTACCAGTATGTAGAAATACATGACACAATGTAATGGAACATAATCATATGTTTTATAACATATAAGAAGTTTATAAGAAGAAACTAATCCCTGCAATTATGGCACATAATTTGTTGTGTCCAGTGAATAGAAGTTATTTTAGTGCTGCCTTAACTACTCATCAGTCTTCAAAAAATGCACCAAATTTTAAAGATTCATTTATTAGCTTGGAGGCAATCTTAAAGTGTTAAAGTGATGCAATGAATTTTTTTTTTTTTTTCTTTATGTTTTTTAAGAAACAACCAGAACACAATGATTTTTACAAAATTTTGCTGAGTCTGGTTTGGATGGATAGTTTTCTTGATAGCAAGAAGAATGGTGCTGTAGTCTAGGTCTGTGACAACAACCTAGTAAAAATGTGATTGGAAATTTTCATTTGTTCAGTTCTATTTTTCAACTTTTAGAATAGACTTTTGCTAATTATGTTTAAGCTGTCCTATTTGTTGTTCTCCAAACCCATTTTAAATGGGTTTAAAACATATGAATCAAAGACTTAAAGGACACTTCCGAATCTACACAAATAGACTATTTTTGTGTTCCTTCCGTGGATCCTGAGCTGTCAGCATGTAACACCTCATGGTGAATAAAACATCCAACTTCCTTCTTAGCAGAGCCACTCAAACCAACTCTCACCTCCCATATAACCTACAAATTACAACACAGAAATTTGCCATGATGTGCCTGGTCTTTTTTCCCATGATAATCTTTCATCTTTAAATCCCATGTCATCTCTGATGCTTCTATATGAAAAAAAAAATAATATTTCATCATGTTTTTAAAAACAAAAATTATGGGCTTTTTTGTTGTGGTTTTTGGGTTTTTTTTTTGTTTTGTTTTGTTTTTTTGTTTTTAATTCTGTTACAAATTTTCTGAATTTATGTCCCTAGTGAAAACTTAAAAAAAAGGAGAGAGAGGAATTGTGGTAAAGTTCACTATTTGTTCTTCATGTTTAAAATGAACAAAAAGATCTGTTGAGACTGTTTTGATGTATGTAATTTACCTTTGTAGTCCTTATCTCTGCCTCATTATTCATTCTGCACTGGTGCTGACTATTTCTTTTGACATATAAATTTCACTGTTCAGTCCTTATGGTATCTGCCCACCTTGATTTAACCACATTTTCTGAAGCGCCAGATTTTCTTAATACTATCCCACCTTGTACTGACATTTAAGAGCATCTTTAGAATGTCTTTTGTTCACTGTGTCTGTATATCTAGCTATTTCTTTGACTTTTATTGCTTTAAAAATGATTGTGGGTTTTTTATTAAATTTCTAACTCTCCTTCCCTAGAAAGTATGAGACAGAAAAATGCATTTGCTGCTAACACTAAAAATAGATTTTTGCTGTGTGGGTTCCTTTATGATATAACATGAACAGTTTAAGATATTCCTGGATACTAAAAATGTAGAAATTGTTGCTTCCCTTTGTCCTAAAATTTCTTGGATTATTTCTTGTCAGCATTGGACAAGAATTTGCAATAATTTAAAAGTGTATTGTAATACACATCTTGCAACTGCTCCCCAAGGAGACCTCAAACAATTCATAAACACCTGCATCACTAGTACCCTAAAAATTCAGAATTTATCCCTAAGCTGCACAAATGTGCACTAGAGTCAGAAGTCCTGGGCTTTGTGCAGAGTATTAAAAGAAATCATCTCTCTCATAAGAAGTGCTTGCAATCCAGTGTTTTATCCAATTGAGTTACAGGAGACAACTTGCATAGTCTTTCCCCAAATAAATGCTTAACAGATTGTATCACTTTTGGTTTTTCTACCCAAGTGAAAACTATCCCAATAAGAGTGAGGATTTTGTTCATGACACATACAATGTCATTTACTTCGCCTCAGCAGCATTAAATTTGTGGTGTTCATTTTTTAATCCAGACCCAGTCTTGTAGGATAAACTCAGAAGCTGAAAGCTTAGTAATGCATGAAACTATCTATTTTATAATATTATCTTCTATCTCTGTTATGTATTGTCTAGTAATGGATTTTTTCTATTCAGTCTCAGAGCACAAAGCTTAATTTGAGATGTTTTTATTATAAAAACATAACACTTGTCAGGATTCCTTCAAGCCCTTGCTGAAATCTTTTTTCCCTTCTGTCTTGCGTGGCTGTCTTGAAGTCCTTGATATCCTTATTTTTCAAAATAATGGTCAGTATGTGCTGAGAGAGTAAAAGAAAGAGAGAAGAAAATGATAATTTTAGTATGTTTGACCATCATTGACTGTGGAGTCTTTGACATCCAATTTAATCCTCTGTACACTGAGCTCCCTCACTGAGAATGGAAATAGAGAAACTACATTCAATTCTATGAAATATATAAAAAGCAGTATCAGAAAAGAATAAAATCTTCAGAACCAATCTGTAAATATCAATTTCTGAAATCTTGGAATACTTACTATAAAGATCACTTCATTCATATCTCTCAGGTGACATTCAGCACTTGTTATCCCCTTTGTGTGGGACAGCAGGTCTCTCTCTTTTTTTTTTTTTTCTTTTGCCCCTAGCCTTTGCAGTGTCCTTTTCTATTATATTTCAATACATTTTAAGATCTAATCAGGAATTTTTTCATTACTGAGACTGTCTGCTCCCATAGATCTAAAAATGTTCATTTCATACTACTTCCAATTGAATATTAAGTTCCTTTCTGAATTAAGCTATGAAGAACTACATTTATTTTTGTCAGTATTATTAAGCAAACTTACGGTTTCTGATGGATTATATCTCTGCTGACATCTATTTTTATCATAAAAAGGTATTGCTTAATCCACATAATAATAATTATTATTTTAATGAAAGCAAGTTATATATGTCTATATATTAATTTTCTTCTTTCATCCCACATATGCTGTAAATTTCAAAGATTGCCTGTTATTGGACAGATTTTTTTTTATTTCTAATTGGAGAACTACAGATGAGATGTTTAATGTGCAAATCTCTAAGAACAGAGAAACCTGAAGTTTTCAAAACCCAGAACTTCCTCCCAAGCAGGAGTAAAATAAGAGTCAGTATTTTTAGAAAATTAGACCTGCCATCGAACTCTGTTCTTCATATAACATAAATTATAGTGATGGTCTTGTTTTACTCTAAAATTACTCATTTTCCATAAGAGTGGCCCCACAGCCTTACATTCTGGGGATTTTAGGGTTTTTTTCCCCTTTCTCAAGGACTGCTAGGTTATTACTTCCCAGGTATATTATCACAGCCACACAATACTACTATAAATGTTATTTCTCTTTTTTTTCAAGGCACTTTTAAATATTTCGTTTACAATAATAGCAACAACTAAACCAATAAGGTGATAAAGAGGGCAAAAATATTTTACAGATGTGTGCGTTCATGCACATAAACACTTACAAAAATAGAGAATTACTAAGATATTCTAGGAGATGGAAATACTTTCTCAGATAAGAAGATGGTTTGTATTTAATGCTGTTACATGCAAATACCAAAAAAGGAGAAAAAAGTGCCTTTTCTAAAACAAGAGAAAAATATGAAGCAAGTGTTCTTAATGTTGCACAGAGCATCAGGAACAAAATTATGAAAGCAAACTTAGATGGTCAAAAACTCTTATAGTACCCAAAAGAAAGGCACCATTTGTGCTGATGAGCAGTTGTTAGTGGGAAAAATCTACTTGGCCTTTTCTTATCATCAAACAGCCATTTCTGGACTGCAGAAATTAAAGAAAGGCCTTTTCTGAGCAACCTGCCAGAATTGAGCTATTCCAGGCAACAATAATGTTGTATGTCCTGTGCAGTAAGCTGTTATGCTCTTGCACTGCTGACTTTTTGAAACTATAAGTACTCCCACAATTAAAAATATTTTTTGTCTAGAGGTAAATATTTTTTTTTCTGCATTATACTACAGTAGGTATAATAGAATGTGACAATGAAAATTGTGTACTTTAAAAACACTTTACATAAGAGAACTTAATTGTGTGATGATTTGAATGAAATGAATACAAGGTATTTGAAAAATAATATACCAGCATGAGCAGTCTTCTTTACAGTTATCTGTGTATGGATATAAACTGAAAAGTAATTTTAACAAAGTAAATAATGTTTGCAGTGTTGTATATAAACTTCTTAGAATATTCTTTGTTGCACTGCTGGCAAGAATTCCAAGCACCAGTAAAGGAAATTGAGCTGTACAGCTAAGAAAAAACTTCTTACACCAATTTTCCCTTTTCTTTTATTATTAATATTTCCTTCTCCAGAGCTACTGTGGATAACTTCATCTCAACAGAAAAAAATGTTTGGTATATAACAAACTTCTATTTCAGGATCTTGTTTAAATGGTAATAGTTTTCCATGTTGGCAGATTAGCAGTTTTTTATAAGATCGGTGTAGATCCTCCTCTAACACACTGATTTTCCATAGTTAACGGCATTTTCTTTTGAGACCCAGAAAACTCTTGGTCAGCAAATTTATTAAATTTTTTTAATAATAGGACTTTATCTTCCTGGGTTGATTTTTGCCTAAATTTTTGAAAAAAGAAAAAAAGTCTAAGGCATAGAATATTGGGAGGCTTTAAACAAAATTTTTATTCACTCAGGATAAACTAGATAATAGTTTGGGGTTTTTTCTTGGTTTTTTTTATATTTCCAAATAAAATTATTTGGGGTTTAAAATTTCTCTTTTGTACAAAAATACTGCTCTTTGCTTCTTGTACAGATAATTTTGACTGTCGCTCATTTAATTCTCTCCTGTTATATTTGCTTTCTATTTTGGGAACATAATTTTCCTGAAGTGACTGACAGGTCCTGTCCACAGAAACACTTTAAGAATCATCCTTTATAAACCAGGAAATTTCCTAATTTTTTAAAATCAGTACATATATCGTGATTACTAGACACATTCTATTAGATTTAGTATTTTTGAAAAATATTAGTCTTTCGTAACTTCATTGTCTGAAGTGGATTCCATCTCAATATTTTGCAGTAACCATGGTATTAGTTCTATCAGAGTATACTGAGTACTTTAATAGTGTCATGAAAACATAGTTCAGGAACAAGATATTGTGATAAACAAAGTCACTTTTGGAAAATTCATACATAAGATCTGCATGCAGTTCATAGATCTCCACAAAACCCTGAGACAAAAATACAAGGCAGACTCTGAAGAGTTTCTCTTTGTCTGTTTGATGACTCTCTAGCCTTGAAAAGATACTGAAGTTGATTGTTATGGCTGGAAAATTACTTTTGTGGAAAGAAAAGCGATGGGTTTCTGTTAAAGCTATGCTTTGGGAGAGGTGAAAATCATCTTTAGAGATTCCTGAAAATTCTGGGAAACGTCTCTGTTTTTAGGGCGGTTTTGCATGGAGGATTATATAACATTCTTCACTCTGTGCAGGCACTTTCAGCAGTACAAGCTGTTTCTCTAATCAGTAGTTATAATTTCTGACCACAAAAGGCAACTTTACTAGCCCCTACTGCTGTATGATACCTGAACTTACTGTAACGGCTTGGAGAAACAGACAATCACATTTCAAACATAATTGTAGCTCTTAGACACATTGTGATATCATGTCAGTCATGTAAGCTTCAATTGTCCAAATCTGTTCAAAGTTTTATAAGGCTATACTTGGGTCTTACGTTTTCATGCCGAGAGTATGCTTATGGTGAGTATGAGGTTCAGATTGTAGGCACCTAGATTTAGATGTGAAAAAACTGTGTATCTGTGGGTGTAAGCTGTCTGTCTTCTGCATTGGTTACTGGAGTGTACTAGTCTAAACACACAGTGGAGTGTATAAACAGTTTTTCTCACCCTCTACAGGCCTCTAGTACTGGTTATTTTAAAAAATTCTTTGGACTCTGTTGACCCTCTATGGTTGGATTTCTGCTGGCAAAAATAGCAGCTTAGATTTTCAGCTCGTATTTAGACATACATAGTTGTGCATAGAAATGTAGGTGTCCACAGAAGAGGAACACTATCAGTAGAGAATGATTTTTGCACTAGGGAGTTGTGGTGCTGCTGTACATTTTTAATGGCAATTCTTGAACCTCCTTATTGACCACTGATATGATCGAAGAGGAGGGAAGCAGCTGTGCTTGATTAGGGCTGCAGAAATAGGTTTTTTTCTGTATAAATATAAACAAATTGTATATAAAATATAAACAAATATAAACAAAGAGTATAAATATAAACAAATTGATATGTTTATGTGCTCTGGAAGAGATACAGTTAAGACAATTTTTGGGTTTTTCTATTTTCTGGTGCATATATCAATTTTTAATAATATTATGAAAAGAACAGGTAATAAAAAATACATTGGTCATTGTGGCAGTGCACTCGTTTTGCACCTGTGCTTAATCTAAATTGCGCTTTTTCTTTAAACTTCAAAGTGTATTATTTGAAATTCTTATCAGAACTGCCCAGAACTCAACTCTGTGGGGCTTGAGGTCTAGCACTGTTGTCCTGGATGATATATGATACTGATATGTAGGCATTCAACTGTCCAGTTCATCAGCTGAAAATGAAAACATCTATGTTTGATCCTAAGAAGAGATGATTATCCCTTGAGAGGACAAGGAAAAGTCCATTGCTTTTAAGGATACTATCACTTGTCAAACAGCATCAGCGGGGTCATTCTAGGCAAATTTTGAAGGTACAGAATTGTGCAGAGAGGAGCAGTGAAAGTATTTGGAAACTTAGCACAGGGGCTCAGAATATGTGTGGCTAAAACTATTTTTGTTTTTCCACTTCTTATCTTAGAAGAAAAAAAAAGTGAAAGGAGGGATGCTCTAGTATGTGATTTTATTCCTATAATTCAACTGCAAGATGATATTATACCTGTTCTATATACTCATAAGCCCATATGTATATTTATGTTTTGTAACATGCTCTTTTTTTATATCAAATAATGCATATCTCCATTAAAACTCTGCAGACTGGCAGTAAGTAAACTGCAGGTATATGAGAGTGATATTTCATGCAATTTCAGCACTGAATTGGTGTGGGGTTTTTCTCCTGTTATCCCTCCCTCTGTCCTGTAGGATTTAGATGATAGGAGAAGGGTCCAAAGGGGAATCCAGACATGCTTAAGGATCTCTTGCTACAGTCATAAAAAATGGTAGCAGAATCCTTGCCAGCATGAAATACACCAACTCATAGGATGAGTGTTTGCCCTGTGACTGTATCAGCTGAATTCAGAGAAGGCTTGGCAGTAAACAGCTTCCTTGTGCAATGGCTATGTATTTTAGTTTGTACACAATGTCAACCCTTTCCAGATATGAAAAGAGATATTAAAATGCGGCAGTGCTGAAGTTCAGGCAATAAGTACTGATCTTCTGGAATAAGCTTCTTATTAAGCCTTTTCTCAGTACTAGAAAATAGGAAAAAAAATTTACTTAGGTACCACGGTGATGAAGATGGAGAGTTAAGCACATAAACGTGACATCCTGTAACCAGGAAACCTCCCACAGAACGGGGTGAGTCACTGAAGATTTCAGCCAGATTTCTGTTTTCCAGGTTCATTTACAACTCTATGTATCAATACATAGAACATTCTACCAATGATACTTCCACAGTTCATTTTCTAATTAATTTATTGAAATCTACTTTTTTTGTTATGGAACAAACCCACAAAATCCAGAGCTGGAAGCTGTACACATTTTTAAATTGATTTAATGACATTCAAAGCACTTTTGGTATAGCTATAAAGAGCAATGACATAACAGATATATAAGAACAGAGATATTTGAGAGGACAAAGATGTTCTGTTCATTCTTCAAAAGAAAAATACTCTTCTTGAACTCTGCCAGAGTCAATGCTACTTAGACTGAACAAGCTTGATAAAGAGCTTGAGAGAAATTTTATGTAAAACCAACATTACTTGTTCTAAACCATAATAAAACATTTTTCTACATTAACAAAGGGTTTTGTTTTTTTTCTGGTGTGAAAGCCCCAACCTTAAAGGACAGTAATTGAATAATTTATTTTTGGCAGTGAAAGGGAGCCAGCTATATAAGTCCTGTGATATGATAATCTGCACTTTCACATTTTCTTATAAGTGAAAGTTGTATACCATGTAAAGAAAAGAAATTTTTTTTTTACCTTTTCTACCTGTTACAAACGATACATCACTTATGGTGATGGGAATTTTGCAGGTAGAAAGCTGCAAATTATGTATGAAAAGAGAGAGGATGTGAAAATAGTTGTAAAAACGGACAATATTTATGAGTAATAATAATACCTAGTAAGGTTTCCAAAATTGATACCTTTTAAAATATAAATTTAATGTTAGTGCCTCATGTCATAAGTTACTTCTCAGTGATGGGCGAGTTCCTGTGAGCACGTTATTCCAAAGAAAGATTTGTTAAAAGATTTCCCTCACTCTTAGACATTTGATAATCTGATGAGAGCAAGAGAGAGGAGTAATTTTGGTAGAGCAATAATCTGATTTGCTCTAGGGATTTCTTTGACGGGTTGGCAATGAGAGTCTTCAGGTTGATTTTCAGGAAATAAGATAGTGGTATTTATGATAATTATGTTGGGAAAAGAGTGAAGGGGTTCCTGGGTTTACTGTTGTTTTTTCCTCCATGTTTTACAGACATGCTTGTAAGTCCATAAAACTTGGAGCGAAATCCCATATTTTAAATACCTTTAAAATGCTTTAAAAATACTTCTAAAATATTTTAAAAATTGTGAGATGAAAACAGAACTAATAATTTACAGTGTTATTAACTTTGTAGCTATAATTATGTAACTTTCAATATGTTGGCATGTTTTTTTCATTTTAAAAAAATAAGACAATCATCCATATGATCTGCATTTTTTTTTTTTAATTGAATTTTGCAGTTACCACATTTTAGGATACTCTTCCTCTCTCTTTGAAGTTGGTTTGGACAAGTAAATTTTAGTTAGCTCAGATTCCCTTTGTCTGGGTTCTGTAAAGCTCTTTATGGAAAGCAAATGACTCCCTGTGGAGAGCTGTCCCCAGCCAGCAGCTGAGCTCCCACTTAGCAGGAGCAACAGTGACTTTGGAAGAAGTTTTATTGTTGAACGTAGTGTTACACGTCATGGAATATCCCTGGGGTTAGCCCTCTGTGTCACCTCCCAGCCTCTTCCAAACCTGCAGACAACTCATGGGAAAGGCAGAGTAAAAAACAGAGAAGGCCTTGATGCTATGCCAGCAGTGCTCAACAATAACTAAAATATTGGTGAGTTATTAACACTTCTGTTCACAAATTTAAAACACAGCACCATGCAGGTTGGTATGATAAAAATTAACTCCATCTCAGCCAAATTGAGTATATGGTCCTACAGAAACTACTATAGAGTTGCTAAGTAAATTTCTGTCACAAGATGTGGTCAAAAATCTTGAAAATCTAGGATTAAAATCTTTATTGTTTATTCATTTGGAGTAAGTGACAGAAGAAACAATGACAAATTTCACAGTTACAGCATTTGCTCCAATTGGAGTTATATGCCCACAGGCCACATTTCCCATTTGCATTAACTTTACAATAAATTATTGGAAATGTAAAGATTTACTCTCATGTCTGGCAGGTTTAAGTTACACGTGATTCCAATATGCACTGTGAGAAACACCTTTATGTGCTGATATTGTGCATGCTTTCATTGCATAGAAGAGACACAACAGTTGAAATTATCATAAATATTAATCAGAGATTAATGAGCAGTGGGAGGCTTCTACATACTAAGCTACATAAGAAGAAATTTTGAATTGAATATTCCGTCAACTATATAGAAAAACTTCTGGAAAAGTGAAGGTATTCTCCACTATTGTTTGCTGTTTTCCAGCAGCCTAATCATAAAACCCAGAATAAATGTTCAGATGTGACAGACACAATTTCAGGACATAATTATAAATGGCTGTATATTTTAATCCTTTTAGGTAGCCAAGTGCTTTGGAAAGTTACAATGTTATGGCTGCTTTGGGGGTTGGGTTCTATCTTTGTAGAACACAGAGCAGTAAGGCAGACTTCTTTACTCAGAGTCAGTAGCTTTCATTTACTCAGAATGGAAAAAGAAATCTTGGGATAGTCAAAGCTCAGCACATGCACTTACAGGTCTGTTTTGTGGAGACCTCATATAGAAGTCTCACTAAGATAAATTTTGTGAAACGTCCCTATTTTGTTGGTTCTGTAGATACCACTGGAGGACATTTTCTAACCCCGTTTTATTACATACAGCTTTTTTGCATCCCCCAAGCTACTTGCCTGTGCAATCCAAAACTTTACATTTTAGTGACTTGAAATACTTTTTCTTACAGATTTGGTAAGTACTATATATATAGTTGTACTTGTGTCCTCTCCAGAAAGATGAGACCAAATCTGGCAGTGGAAGCAGATTAATAATCGACACTGGTATGATGAGAAGGTTCATAATGCTTTAGAGAAGGGAAGACAGATTCTCTGTTAGTTATAAGGCAGCAATTAGGTTATTGGACAGTGGACTATAATTTGCAACTGACCATTACTGTGTGTAAACAGGTAACTGTTATGAAGCAGATCTCCATGATCTAACACCATTCCCCAACCTATCCACCATGATCTTGTACAGTTAGATCAATAAACCTCAAAAGAATGACCATTTAGCCATAAAACATTTTTTACCCCATTATATAGCTTTTATAGTTGGCTAGTTGTAATATTACAAGCAATTCATGAGCCTTCTGAATTTGGAGATCAATGTGTTGTCAAGGAGGATGCTTATATTCAAATTATATGTGCTCTATGAAAGATCAGTAACTGTAAATTATTTGTCACTTGTGTGTGAAATTCACAATTACTTAAGATCAGAAACACTGTAAGACAAGTTTTAAAACTTTAAAGGCTGTTTTCTATATAGTGGATGGAAAAGTGGCATCACAACATTAGGCCTGCAGAAAGGCAGATTTCTTTGCATTCTACTTGTGTGTGTGTCTGTGAGCTAAGGGATTGTGTCAAATCACAGTCATTTCATGAGGTCTGAAACACTTGGTTGCTTCTTTTCAGGCATTGGAGCGGGCTGCCTTGGGAGGTAGTGGGGTCACCACCCCTGGAGGTGTTCAAGAGGTGTCTGGTTGATATGGTGGTATGCTTTAGTGGTTCAGGGTTTACAGTGTAATGCTGGGGAACTGGTTGGGACAGTATGATCTCAAAGGTTTTTTCCAACCTTGATGGTTCTACAATTTTGATTATATGAACAAAGCCAAAAAAATGGTGTTTCATATATCCATCAGCTAGAAGAGTCCATGAGAACCTTCTCTCTGACTTCTGCATATACTTTAGGTTTTAAACATTTCAAATAGTCATTGATTCAGATAATGTATCTGATATTTTTGAAGCTATATCTACTTATCCAAGTAGATAGTAGTATAATCTTTACCTGGAGATTCCCACCACAGAAAATTCATCATGTCTCTAGTAGTTGGTTGCAATGGTATATTGTCCCCATTACCTATTCCTAATTACCTATTCCTAATTTAAAGTTGTCTGGTTTCAGTATGAAACCATTGTTATACTGGACTTAGACTCTTGCATAAAAGCATTGTCTACATTCCTCAAATAATTTTCAGGGTTTTCTTTGCCCTTATTTTTTTTTATTCTCTTTTAGAAGGGCAGAAATGAGAAAAAAAAAACAAACAATAAAGCGTTCTTAGTTTAGTCTCCCCAGTGTAGAACACAAACATGACTGTGCTGTATTCGTATTCACCTCTCTTTTGATATACCATTAAGGACTTTATGGGGGATTTTGGGTCTTGTTTTTATTTTTAACTCTTAGGACTCAGATTTCATATTGACTTGCATGTCTGCTATGATCATTAAAGCCTTTTATAGCTGCTACTTTTTAGGATACTGTTCTATGTTCATGTCCTACATTCCTCATTCCCACGCGAAGTTGCTCAACATTACACTTGGCTACCTTTGAATACATTTTGCTTGAATGAGCAACCGACTATAATGATTTTGCTGTCACTGTCTACTACTTTAGTGTCATGGACATTCATAGACATTTACATCCAAATCATCTGTGAAAATGTTGTGAAGTATCAGCTTTTGCATCAAGTTTCTATAAAATGATGATTCTGCATTGAAAACGACATTTTATTACAGATAATTTTTTTTTTCCCTTCAGGTATAAGTTTTTTCTCCAAGAAAGCTATGCCCTCCTGATACCCAGTTACCTTTAGAAAGTTTTCTAATAAAACAATTAAATTCGGTTTGTCTGCCAAAGTTCATTTTTTAATAAACCCATGTTGACTGCATTATATTAACGATTACCTGTAGTTCATTCTCATCTATTTTATTATTTCCCTTGGATGTGCATCAAGCTGTTCAGCTTAACTGAGACACCTGACTTTGTCTTACGAATATTTAAACTTTTTTTCAGACTTGCCAAATTTTCCTGTTATTCTGAGATTTATTTAAATGCTAAGAGCTAGTCAACTCTTTCAAAATTATTAGGAACAGATTATTTACACTGACAGATATATGTCCCTATAAAAAACCTGTTTATCACCTTCCTCAGTTGCCAGTGACTTGGAAAGTACTTTCTCATCTTAGGTAACAAAAGTATATTTTCTGATTCTTGGGGTTTTTTTTTGTTTTGTTTTTTGGGGTTTTTGTTTGTTTGTTTGTTTGGTGGTGGTTTTTTTGTTTGTTTTTTGTTTTGTTTGTTTTGTTTTTTGTTTTGTTTTGGTTTGGTTTTTTTTTGGGGGGGAGGGTTGGGTTTGTTTGGTTTTTTAGCTATACCAGACATGGAATTCTTAGCTTTTCTTATCAGTTTTCTTCAAGTCCCTTTTTCCCTTCTGTATCTTCCCTCCAGAACTTCATTACTTTTTCCATCCTTACACCTCTGCCTAGCAATTCTCAGAAACTAAGAATAAGCCTCACAAACCTCTCAGGCACAGGAACAGACCTCTCTTGATTTGTTCAGCTTCTCAAAACTCCAGCCACACAGCTCTCACTGAGACAGGCAGACAAACATATCAAACAGACAGCTTGTCAAATCCTTTTACACCCAAGAAGACTGGCAGCTTTAAATGATTTTCTCCCCCCTTCTTTTTATCTGTATTGTTCGGCTGTTAGGGTATTTACGTCCCTGTCCAGCTTTACTGAATTTTAATTGGAGCACTGAAGTGTTGCAGGCAGTATGACAGCCAAGAAAGAATTGTTTAAACAGTAGTATTGATAAAATCCCATTACTTCTAATAAGTTTTGGCAGCTATACCCCCTGTTTTGGGAAGGGTAGATTCTTCATGAAATTTTACTAACTTCTCTCCTGGCCAGGTCCAAAATTTTGTCTCTTTTTAGTTATCAAAAACAGTATTTTGATGGAGTGATTCTGTATCCTCTTACTCAATTACATGTTTTTGTTGTATGTACTTTTGCACATCTGTCTCTTTAGTATCTCAGTTGCAATGGTAGCCTGTAGCATGATAGGTTAGAAACCGTGCTGGGCCTTAGATAACCTGTATTTTCACCTAGTCTCTGCCAATGGATTATTATATAGCCTTAGGCCAGATATTCAGCTTTCTTTACACTCTGTAATATCTGTACAGTACTTGGAAATCAGTAACTAAAAACTGCAAAGTACTGAACCGTTCTTTGAAATCAGTAGCTAAAAACTGCTACATGCTTTGAAATCAGTAACTAAAAACTGCTACATATATTATTCTGCTCACATCTCTCAGTGTATTCAGGTCCAGGAACATTACACTGTGGGCTAACTTTACATCTGTGTCCAAAGCAGTGACTTTTTAAAATGTGAACTAGAAAACATTATAAAGCAAAAAGTCTTTTGTGTGTTAATGTTACAAGAAAATAGAATTATATTTTATCAGGGCTAGAGAAGTCAATACTTTAAGCAAGAGAAGAGGGCATTTCTCACAAACCATTGTTTCCAATTCAGAAGTAAATAGAATGCAATGAATAGCACAGATAGCTGTAAATAAGTATAAGTTGAAAATAAATAATCACTGAAAAAATGCATTAAACTGCTCTTTGCACACTTTAAAAGTAAGATACGTTATAAACAGTCATTCGGGTATAACTGATTATCAGAATACATATGGTTAGCTACTGTAGCATATAAAATCAAGTTCCTTAATAGCTCCAGAGCAAGGAACAGTAGATCTTCCACGTGTAAGTAAAAAAAACAAGACCAGACAAAGTGGGTAAAATGTTGAAGCCAGTTTCTATAGTTTTCAGTTAAATTCAATTACCGAAGCTGAAGGCAGTGTTTACATTGCAGGAACAATCTGTCCAAGATACTGTAAGCTTTTTACTTGTGGCTTTTTGAACTGTCAACTAAATATTACAAAATGATAGATAAAGCTATAAAAGAAACTAGTATCCTTGTGCTATCAGCTGATTTGTTTTAAAATGTGTTTGCTGACTAACTCTGGAGATCTGGAGTCCCTTGCTGTGGACAAACACAATTTTTATTAAATCTGTCTGTGCTAGTGTGAAGGTTTATGACAACATGCTTCAGTGGCTCCTAAGATATTTCACTCACACTAACCAGGTTAGTCAACAAAAAACATTTAAAGGATCTTAATTACTCCACAGTAGCTAGATTTATCTAAATGACGTGCATTGGGGAATGCTTAAGCAAGCCCGTTAACTGGCAGAGTTTAGAGGGTTTGTCTGAGAGAAGGTGCCCCCAGGTAATGGGAAGCTGGAGTACAAACCAATGGCAGTGTCCTTTGTGGGGAAAGCCAGGTGTCAGATGTGAGTCCTTCCACAGCTTCAGCCGATGTTAGCCCTAGAGAAGGTAGACAAGACCTCTCCTTTAACCTCAGACAACACATTCGGATTTGGTAATCAAAGATTATGTAACCAAAGTAAACAAAGGTTACGTCTACCTGGGGTTCAAAAACATGTATTCTAGGAATAATATTTGAGAAGCAAAGATTAGTGCTCATATATTCCTCTTGAAATCAGTAACATTTGAATGCAAAAATATTGCATAAATTGATCATTAACTCTACTTAATCAAAGAATTATAAGCAAGGCAGATTTCCTTGAATCAAATTGATTTAAATCCTTCATTTTAATCACAATTTAAATCAGCAAGTAAGTTTTGCTGATTTAGATAATTGATGCTAATCTTGTTTTGCATTTGTATTTTACTTTAGAATAAGGTCATTTTTATGACCTGGAATAATCTTTAGGAAAAAAATTGTCAAGAAGCGCAAAGATTTCTTCTTTATTTATCATATATCTTCTCTTGATATACAGTAAATGGAATAAAATTGCTTTAGCTTTCAACCAGTTTAAAATATATCTATTTATATTTTTAAATTTGTTTAGGTTTTGACCAGTTTAAGATATGTGTTTAAATTTTAAAATTTGTTTTGTGGTGGAAAATGGTAAAGAATTAATTTGATTTTTTTAAAGGTTATCTTTTATTTTAAGATTGTTTGTATTTTTCTCTCATGCAGGATAGAAACTGAAGTGCAACTTATACAGTCAAATTTTAAGTATTTTTCCTGAATTAAGGTACCATGAAATATGATGGACACATATATAGAATAAAATGTATTAAATATATTAAAATTTTAAATTACTGATTTTTTTTTTCTAGAAGAGAATTTATTGCTATGTTTAATACCGTTTTTGAAAACAACAGGCCAAATGTAAAAATCATTTATATATTTATTCATGTAGATAATGACTGCTGTTTTTTCAAAATCATTGTAAGGATTTGGTGTATGTTTATGCATATTGGAAAATTTCACTTGGTTATAAGTCTGTGGTTTAGTACCTATGTAAGCTAAAAACAACTCAGTGAGAACCTTTTCTTTCACTTTAAAAAAAAAAATTCTGATTTTTCCCATGGCTATATATTGGTATGCTGAAAGAGAAAAATAATGTTTTCAAACACAAGGTCAGCTTGCCAGTCTCAAACACAAAAAATTACTGAGTGTTTGCAACTGAAATTGAGATCAAAAGTAGTTAAAGCAAAAATTCTCTGCACTGTGTACTTTTATTGAAATAGATTAAATTATTTTATAATTGCTTAAAATAAAGTTATTCAGTGCCTGTCATCACATTGACCTTAAAATTAGGTATTTTCCATTTATCTTCTTGTGAACTCTCTTGGATTCAGTGACTGTTGCTTTACATTGTTATGTAAAAAAGCAATCACAAGCCAATTCTACTGTCCTTTTGTAACCACTGCTCATGTGTCTAACCTTGGTTATTAAACTCGGAGACATGTGAAATGTCAGTGTTATTACCTTTTTAACCTATTTATCCTTAACAGGATGATTCTGTACGTAATACAGCATAGTTCTCTTTCTTATAGCTGAAAAACTCTTACTAATTAATAATGGAACCAGGAATCAGTGACTTTATAGCTACCCAAAAAGATTAAGAAACAGATGTTATGTGGACAAAAAAAAACTAAAGCTCAAATTCTGCCTGATGATCCTAATCTTTTTCTATGACAAAACAGCACACCTCATGAATAGAAAAGTAATGTTATCTGAAGTTTTCCAGACATAATAAATATTTTTTTTCCAAAAAAGGCTCACTCATACTTTTCTAACCAAGATGATTGAATTATTGTATTTATAACTGACTGAATAGTCCAAGACAAAAATGATCTCATAATCAGCTCAAATTATAATCATGGGCAGTCTGATTCACACTGGCCCTTCATTGGGCAAGATTTGGAACAAATGAAATCCTAAGGTCCCTAACAATTGAAATAATTATTTAGTTCTGTCCTTTTATGATACTGAGGAAGTAAGCAAAGATTTTGGAAGGTGGGGCTAAAATTAAAATTGTTCTTACCTCAATTTAGTACAAAATGCAAGTGTAATTCACCCTATCTTGTACTCTGAGGAACTGACTGAACAGTGTCCTGAAACACTTTTTGCCTGTGTACTTTGGTGGCTCACTGATATTATGTACACTGGGGTTACAAGAGTAGTGTGAAAATTTTGTGTTATTGTCAACTCAGTTTTTGTAACATTCTGGCTGTCATATGGCTTTATATCAAAAGGATATGAAAGGTATTTTTAGATTATATATATCATCATGCAGCCTCATTCTTAGGATCAAAGATTCAGAGGAAAATGCCAAGAAATGTGCCAAAAAACCCCAGCCGTTAGGGAAAAGTGCTGTGAGAGCTACTAAGATAAGTAAAGCTAATATACTTTCACATGACTCCATTATATTTAGAAGTATTTTTTTTGCATATATATATATAGTCAATTGATTGTACAGTCAGAACATAGACATTATCATTAAAGAATAGTGATATAGTTTATATTAAAAGGTTACAATCAATCAACTCTAGGATTTTAAAATGTAGCCATATTATTCATATTCAATGAAAGTTCCTTGATGTACAGAAGAGCATAAAGGGTCATTTGAATTGTAAGAAATATGGTGTTTAGATACTTAGGAGGCATAAACCAAAATCCTTTTATAATATTCATTTCTATTGAATTAAAATAAGGAAGATTCAGATAATGATATGAATAACAATGAGCGTTGGGTTAAGCTGATGTTCCCAAGTAAGTTGAAGAGCTGTATGAACTGAATTCAAATACGTGGGATGTGCTATTTATTGATATTTAATCTTTCTCTCCTTCCTGGCTTTTGTAAAATTTGAAGCGAATATTCTGAAAGTAATGATTTACCTTTTCCCTCATGTCAGTTGGAAAAAAGAACTTTCCCATCAATCAGATAAATGGGGTTTAGGCATTTTTTTAATATATATTCTAAATTGCAACAACACTAAAAATAAAATACTATAAACTGCTTAATATCTGAAACATCTGAAGCTGAGATATATAGCAATACACCCTGCACATATTAGCTCATCTCCTTTGCTCATAATGTCTTTTCCCATTCATATATAATGCACACAGTAGCTCTGACTTTGGTTTTCTGCTTTTCCTTTCAGGTTTGGATATATTCTTCATAAGGACGATCCCATGCTCCAGAAAATTGATCTAGAAACGATGTCGTACATCAAGACGATTAGTTTAAAGGATTATAATTGCATTCCTGAGTCGCTGGCTTACACACATCTTGGAGGATACCTTTTTATAAGCTGTAAGCCTGACACCACTGGGGCTGTCCTGCCGCAGCTCATAGTGGATAGCGTCACTGACTCCGTGATTGGATACAATGGCGATGTGACGGGCACGCCACATATCTCTCCAGATGGACACTACCTTCTCAGCATTGATGATGCAAAAGGCCTCATGAGGATCCAGTCCATAACAGTGAGAGGAGAAATACAGGATGCGTTTGACATTCACACTAATTTGCACATATCTGATGTAGCTTTTCAGCCATCCTTCACTGAAGCTCATCAATACAATGTCTACTGCAGCTCCAGCACGCAAACTGATGTTCTCTTCATGGAGCTCTCCTCTGGCAAGGTGAAGATGGTCAAGAGTCTGAAGGAGCCCATCAAGGCAGGCGAATGGCCTTGGAGCAGTAAGAACCGTCTTATAAAAGACAGTGGCCTTTTTGGTCAGTATCTCATGACCCCTTCCAAGGAATCTCTGTTTATCCTGGATGGACGGCTCAATAAGTTAAATTGTGAAATCACCGAAGTTGAGAGAGGCAACACAGTAATTTGGGTTGGAGAAGCATAAGAATCTGAGTTAATAGTTTTACAGTCCACTGCACTTAAATTACACCATTCTTCAAATTTACACAATTTTAATTTTAAATTGTTAGGCCCTTCTATACCTGTTATTTCTTTGACATGTACAGAATTCAAATCAACTCCCACAAAAGTAGCTGAAATTATGGCTATTTGACAGTGGTACTCCTTATTAATTATCAACTGAGATTGTGCTGTTTGAAAAAAAAAACATTGAAATTGATGATAAGCGTAATAAATTACTGTAAAAAAAGAACAAAAAAAGAAAACCAAAAAAGCTTCAGGAAATTCAATATGATACTTTGGTTTTTTTAAATGGAAGACTTAAATACAATTAAATTTTTTTTTTGTTTTGCTTCAGACACAAATCAAGAGCTGTTGTACAACAACCTTTGACTCCTTAAGCTGAAATGTTATGTCCTGTCCAGTCCACTGTTAAATCTTTTGTGCCTTGAAGCGAAAGTCTCACAAGAAAGACAAACATATAAAATATAAAATTTATTCCCACTGTGGCTACAGGATTGCTTATTATTGGAAAGTTTTGCTATCAAATTCCAGGTGTCAAGATGTGCAACATACATGGACAGGATTAAAAAAAAAAAAAAAAAAAAAAAAGAAAAATTATATTTGCAGTGTTTTCTGATCACTGCATTTTGGAGTTTATTTTTATGGTGTCTTAGTTGAGAAAGCTGCTTGCAGAAGCTTAAACTTTTTTTAGAAAAAAAATAGATGTTAGGTTTTTCAGCTATCACAGGGTGGCATCAGCAAAGTTTCAAGTCTATTGAAAAGAAATATTGAACATCCTTTCAGAATATACCACATTTTAAAAACCTGGCATCACAAATCTTTACTTATATCATTGAGGAAACTGTTAATTAAACATAAAGAAAATCCATTTTAAGAAAATGAGAATGCAAAGAACTGAAGTCTACGATCAGTAGATAACATTTTTGCTTATTCATTGTACCAACCATTGATTCCTTCCTGTTTGTTAAGCCATTTATTTAGCTCAACAGGTTTTCTAGTCCTTGCATCCAACTGGATTAGTGCAAAAAAACAAAAATGAAAAACAAACAACAAAAACTTTGTATTTTTTATAGTTTGTTTACTTAGTATTCTAATATAACACTGGTTAAACATGTAAATGGGAAAAATAAGATTCCCAGAAGTAGAATAACAAGTCAATAGAAAGCCAGCAGTGACCATCTATCCAGACTCAGAGCAATGACTTAGAAGTTTGAAAGTATTTTTATTTTTATTATGTTTTTGCTAAAGGATGCTTATAAGCTTTTAAACTGACCTCCATTTACTGAAGGCAATCAGAAAAAAATATCTTTTTTAAATAAAGTTTTACTGCAGTTTAGGTTGTGTAAAATTGCTTTGAAATCTGGAATTTTCTAGCATTGTAATCTTGTGTGCATTAAGCATTCTGCCCTGTGTGGTACAGTAGATCTCTCTTTAGCTTTGAGCAAACCTCCTGGTAAGTAGCTTTAACTGACACAAAAATTTGCTTACATTTCTAGCTACTGAATCTATTTTCCTTTTTAAGAGCTCCTCTCCATTGTGAGAAAACAATATTCATGTAAACTGTTACTCAATTGCAGTAGTCTGTCTCATGCAGTTTTTGTTCTGTAATTTATACCATGTGAATGTTCTGTATGTAGAAAATGCTTGATAAAAGGAGAATAAACCCCATAAATTTTAAACAGTTCTGACTTTGGTGAATCATCCAATCAGCCACACTGAGCTGGCAAGCAAAACTAACTATTCAAAAGCACCTATTATTTTAAATAGATGTATGAAAATAGATGTATTTATATATATGCAAAATAATATGCAGTGTAGAAAGAAAATTTTTTAGAGCAGCTTAAGTAAGTGAAAAAGTTCCTGTTGGCTGCTACAAAGGAGAGCTCATCTTATAGCACATCTAAAGCACAACTCTAGGCTGAGTGGAGAATGGTTTGAGGCAGGCCTTGGGGAGAAAGACTTGGAAGTGTTAGTGGATAAAAAACTCAATATGACTCAGCTGTGTGCACTTGCAGCCCAGAAATCTTGGTCTGCATCAAGAGAGACATGACCAGCAGGTTGAGTGATGTGGTTATTATTTGCCTTCAGTAATTCTGCTTCTTTCTTGAAAATATTGTCCAGACTTTGTGTAAACAATGGTCACAACTTCTCACCATTGTTTTTTCAGTGAAGTTAAACAAATATTGGATCACCATGGTGTCTTTCATAGCTCTTATAGTTTAAGTTCAGCTTTTTCAAACACAGATGGCCTCACTGAAAGCTTTAATCTGACTGAGGGGAAGAGCTGGAACCTGTTTCTATTTTTTGCTAGCAGCTCTATGAGGAAAGCTGGTGTAAAGGGGCTTTTTCAACCCAGAGAAGCAACATCTCCAGGGAGGCCTAATAGCAGCCTGCCAGTACCCATGAGAGGTTATAAAAGAGACAGGGTTAGATTCTTCACAGCTGTGCATAGCTGGAGGACAAGAAAGCAGCATAAATTAAATCCAGATTTTCAGGCTGGATATATGGAAAAGCTGTGATGACAGTCAAGCTGGGAGCAGGGTGCTTAGAGACACTATGCAGTTTCCATTCTGGGAGTTTTTTAACCCTTGTCTGGATTATGTCCATTGGCCTTTAGTGGAACTAGCTGTGACTAGCAGAGTGTCAGACTAGAGAATTGCCAAGAGCCCTTCAAACCTCAGTTGTCTTGTGATTCTATCATTACAACTTAGGGTTGGAGACTTAATTTGTTTTAGTTGTTTAAGTTTCTGATTGAGTTAAATGTAAAACCTTCAAGTGTTACAGTTAGCTAAAGTATGGTCTAAGCAAAACTCAAAAAACTATGTTTTGTCACTTGAAATCCTTAGCTCAGAACAACTCACTTTAAACCAAGGATATGCTCATTTAAAATCTGGAACACATTTCTTGGATTCCAGGAAATCCTAAGCTGATTGTAGAACTTGCACAGGATGAAGGACGCAGAGGTAAGTTCTCCTTTTGATGTATCTGAAAAATAGCTCTGGCAGAGGGAAGGAGGACTTGAGAAAAAATTATAGATAAGATCTGTGTCCAAATGCGAACATAACCACTCAAGTGTATCCTTAGTGTTAGATTTTCTAGTAAATCTTTTCTAGGCATTTCTAGTACAGTTCAGTAGTGGAATAAAATTGTCTAACTTACTAATTATTTTGAGATAGGAGAGCTCATGTCGTAACTATGGTTGTGTCCTCAAAAGAAACACTATAACACAGACAAAGTCCTGTTCACCTCTCATCAGTTTGTCCTTTGCATTTTGGTCTTCATCTTAAGCAGTTCCTCAAGAAACCTACTGAAAACTTTGTTTTGATGTTAGCAACTAAAATGTCAAACACATAAGAATTTTAATATATACATATTTAAGCATTATTTAGCTGTAATGACCCATAAGTATGAATTAAATTTTTTGTGAATACTGCTGTTAAATGAGGGAAAACACAGTAACACCTTTGTATCTAAAAATCTTAATTTCAGCCAATTTCAGAAAGTGATAAGATAGAGCATGTGAGGTGAGAGAGAGGAAAATGCCATTCTGTACCTACATACACTAATTAGAGGGATGTGAGATGGAGCCCACAGTTGAGAACCTTTGCACTTGCACCACACTGACACTGTTTCCCTGTGACCAATCTCCCCACAATGAACGAAGACTTGGAGAAGGACAAAAATAATAAGAATTGGGGAAGAATGTCAAGAATGACCAATTAATGTAAAGAAAGCTGCATTTTTTAGGGGGACCGAAAGGTAATCTTTGGCTTAGATACACAACTGTGCTGATGAGTCATCAGGTTGTATTAACAGCTTTTCCTGATATAATTAGTGGAGACTACAGTTCTGAGCTAGCCAGAGCAGCATGGGGGGAAAACGTGTATGTGTGGCTCAACCTCAACCTAAGGTTAAGTTTGGAAACTGGCCAGCTACTAAAATAAACTTTGAAGAGAGTAATGGGCTTGACCTCATTCATCCCTTACACTCTTTTCTGGTGGCTTGACGCACCCAGCACCATGATGATGAGAATACAGGGACTGGTAGTGGGAACTGCGTTTGCATGGTGATTCAACTGCATATTGCAAAAGCTGCATTGTGCTTCTGCTATGGTTTCAGTGTGCTGTTGTGATAGTCTATGAAGTAAAAATACCATGAAACAATTATATAAAGTAAATTTGGTATTAAACTTCAAGTCCTCCTAATGTGGAACCTCTAAAAGAACCTTGTCAGAGGGTGTTGAATTCCTGCCTTCACACACTATCAGTCCATTTTATTTACTGGAATTTAGAAAAAATTAAAATCAGCACTTAGGGTGCTTCATGGTATCACAATAATAACTAAATTTGGAAGAAATGGGTGAAATCCTCCGTATGCAGATGTTAGGAGCATTTCATTTTATAGTCAGTATCACATTATTATCACACAGTAATGGCAGCAAAGACAGTGTGCTGAACTATTTCCTTGTTATATTGAGGAAGGAAGAGATTCTGACAGGTCCGTAATCAGAGAGATCATCATCTAAGATATGTTTACATTCCTTCGCACAGGTAATTCTACTTCCAGATTGCTCAAGTGGTTTTATGTTGGGGTGTTTTTGTTTGGATTTGAAGGGTTGTTGATTGGGGGTTTTGTTGGGTTTTTTGGGGGAGAGGGGGACAGAGGGTTTTGGGGGTTTTTTAAATAATAAATTTTCTGAGAAATACTAACAAGACTACGTGTCAAAAATCTATTGACGCTACTGATAAAAATTCATAAACAGGAGTTAAATACATATTTCACTTGAATCTATCCTGTCACCTTTTACTGGGTTAAATGCTCTGTTGGTGCGCCACTACTTTAAAATGATTTAAAACTGTCTTCAGTGAGCTATCTTTCACAAAGTATGACAAATTCAGTTACTGATAAAAGACTGAAAGATACTGAAATTGCTTTTTTCTATTTAGAACTAATGCATGAAATATTGCTTCTTCTAGCTTATGAATATTAAACTTGTTCTTATTTTAATCTAATAGATGAAAAAACTAGCTTCCTATTATTAGTCATGATATTAATGTTCTTATTTTTAATCTTCTCAAGGTATGTGTCCTTTACACAAGGATGGACAATAGTTCTCTCATTTTGCAATGCTTCTTTATAATTTTTATCTCTAGTAATGAAAACTTAGGTATATGCTTTCCTTTTAATTGTCATTATAACTATGGCAAAATATGGATTTTCCTGGTAATATTTTTCAGTACTCTCCTTGTATAAGATTCAAGAAAAAAGCAAACCACAATTCACCATACCCATTCCATAACTTCCTGGAATCATCCAGAAGAAGATTCCTTTCCCCCCTCTGACCCCCCATCTCCATAGAGATTTAACTGTGCTAAGTCATTGCTAATGCAGCAGCCAATACCGTGAAGAGGTAAAAGCAACAGCATAAACAAAAATTATTGCATAAATGAGAATGAAAGGGGAGCTAAGTCTCCAAGTTATGGCAAAATTAGTTTTTAAGTGTCCTAATTAAAATTGTAAATAAATATCCATTTTCTCTATGTTGACTAAAGGTTAAGTAAGGAGATACACTTGTACACTGTGTTTGGATGCTCTTTCCAAACCAACTTTCTCCCTATACTTTGAGAGCAGATGACATAATTTATTGCTGTTCAGGCTGGACCTCCATATCCTCTCCTCCACCATTGGTGTCTCCTGGGTCCTTTGAATTTCCAGTTAAGTAGACATCTGGGGCGGCATTCATGCTGTCTTAGAACCATAGAATCATAGAATCAGTAGGGTTGGAAAAGACCTTCAAGATCGAGTCCATATTTTGACTGAACACTACCATGTCAGCAAGACCATAGGACTGAGTGCCATGTTCATTTGTTTCTTGAACACTTCAGGAATGGTGACTCCAAACACTCCCATGAGCAGCCCATTCCCAGGTTTAACTTTTTTCAGTGAAGTAATCCTAATGTCCAGCCTGAATCCCACTGGTGCAGTTTGAAGCTGTTTCCTCTGTCCTGTCACTGGTTGGGAAAAGAGGCTGACCCCCCCACCTGGCTACACTCTCCAGCAGTTGAGGAGTTACAAGGTCATCCCTAAGCATTCTTTTTCTCCAGATTTAACAACCTCAGCTCCCTCAACTGGTCCTTGTAGGATTTAGTCTCTAGACCCTCCGTTAGCTCCAATGCTTGACATGTTCCAGCACCTCAGTGTCATTCTTGAAGTGAGTGGCCAAACACTATTCAAGTCTTCACTCAAAATACAATATTTAGCTATGGAAGTGAGATTCTTTCCCACAAGATCAGCATGACCTTTGGAGCTATATTTGATGCTCAGATGAATTTTGGCTAAAATGATTAATCATTTTCATCTTAAATCATATTACATTTTCACAAAATATTGTTTTACTTTACCTGTTTTGCTTAACTGTTTAACCTTGGATGATCTCAGTCTTGGGATAAAGAGAGGTTTTCCTCCTTCTGACTGTGTTTAAAACCCAAATAGAACACCTTTCATTCACTTTACTGAAGAGAGGTGTTTGCCTAATTTTTCTGCATCTCTTTGTTACCATGTAGGAGAATAGGTATCACTGTAGAGCTAGTCTTTTGTACACCCTAGCAGCAGCACTTTGTGTGTACTAAGGAGGAAAGCCATGAAACAGAGATATCACCACATCATTCAAGACCTATCTAGGACACAAAAGCCAGAAGCTCTATAGTACTTTCATCTTATGTTTACCTCCTGCTATTTTACATGCCAGTTGTGCTGACAAGTACAGGGAGATAGAATGCTGGAAGTTGGTCAGTGCACTTTATGGCTGGGACCAAGCAAGTGGAACATTATCTTCAGTTTAGTACAGGAATCTTCAGTGGTTTTGGGCTCAGAATGTGAAGACAAGCCTTGGTTCCAGATTTCAAACCAAACTTTACACACAGCTCTCTAAAACATGGGGTCTAGCAGAATTCCAGTCAATGCCATGGCACTGCCATCTTGGGCTGTCAGAGATTTTATAATGTTGCTTGAGTTTTTCAATTTTATTTTATTTTTCATCATCACTTTTAATACTGGGTTTAGGATCCATAACCTGTTGTTCTGAGACAGAAATCTTCTGTAACAGAAGTCTTGCTATTTGTGCCATCTTCCTTTGTGCTGATAGCAGAAATGATTGCATGTCCCCATTTTTCATGCTTGTCCTCATTTTGTTTACTGATGTAAATAAGTGTGCATGAGACAAAGTAAATACATGATGTTCTTAGGTTAGAGACCTCCTAGGAGGGGATGAACTGCTAGTTAACTACTTGCCATGATGGAGAAAAAAACAGAAATATTTGTACAGAAATGAAGCCCTTTGAGAAAAACACCTAAATATCTGATGAGCATTTATCTTATAAAATGGAGGGCTTATTTGACCATCACACATACATGAGAATGTCTAATACACTACTGTTGCTGTGGGCAAGTGACAAACGACATGAACTTTGTTTATGAAAACTTCATCTGACTCTGTTTTATTGAAACAATTGCTTTCTTTATGTACTTTCTAGAACAGGCTACTTTCATTGGTCAGAAGAGTGCCAGAACTCTTCATCCAATTGGTTCAAACCAAAAGACAGAGAGAACATCCATCCCACAGATAGGAATTCAAAACATCGCTCTTGTTACAGTAACATTTGCAATGTTTATGTCAAGCCTGTGAGAGCCAGGTCTTCCTGAACCAAAACATCATGAAGAAACTGAGTTCAGAAACGCAGAAACCTCAGGCCTAGAAAACTAAACTACACACTACCTGGTGTTCCACAGAGTATTCTTCTGATCTCCTAAACATTTTAAATGTGCCAAGGTCTAAATAGACTCAGTTCAACAAATGTGATTTTTCTTTAAGGCTTTTGTTAATATTATAATACTGCTATGGGGGTTTTTTAAAATTTTTTTTACTGGAAAAATTATTTTAAGATCTACTAGACCCTATTTTATTTAGAGATTCAATTACTTATTATAAGTTTTTATGCACTGAGATTCATCATGATTTACACACCTTACAGAGAGATGATAATTTAGTAATATGAAAATAAGAGAATTAAATTTCTCCATTGCTTCTCCAAATATACTTCCATTTGAATGACAAACTTCTGGGGAATCAAGGGCACTGTAATCCCACTCTAATATTTTCATATCAACATAATTCCAAATCATTCTTCCATTCTTCAAAAACTTCTTTTTTCCTGACACATAGGCATGTAATAGAAAGCAGGAAAATAGAAAACTCTTTTCCTCTTTTTATTCTAAGCTTCAGTAATTCTTAAGTATTTTTCTAAGTACTAGTTTATGCAAGTGAACTACATAGTTAAAATTCAACAACTCTGATGTTCAGATAGTGTTGTATTGCCAGTCATATCTTCTCTTGTTCAAGGCAATCTTTGTTTTAATTGTGTCCCTGACATCTGTCTAAGTGTTTGAACACCATTCTATGTACCTGAGAACCATTTAGCTTGTAGAATGAGCATAATCTTGTAATATTCCTTTTCACATTGACCAGAACAAGTATGAAGTGTTTCCTTTAAATTTAAAATAAAAAAAAAAACAAAAACAAAAAAAAAAAAAAAAAAAAAAAAAAACAAAACAAAAAAACAAAAAAAAAAAAAAAAAAAAAAAAAAAAACCAGCAAAGATTTTTAGTATCTATAGTCAGGATTTCACACAGTCCAATTACACTTTACCTGTAACATCACTTTCCCTTTCACTGTCCATTGAGTAAAAAAGTACATTTACATCAAAATACTCTAGTAGCAGACAGTGAATAGGAAGGTGATATTAATGTTGAGATTAGTGACCACAAAAAAAATTTTAAAGAATCTAAACTCAGAAAGTAGTGAAGTATTTTAAAATTTCAACTATGCTCAAATCCTTAATTAAGAGTACCCATAGTATAGGAGGAAGTCAAAAGAAGAAAATATGCTTTTCTATGGACACTTTGCATTCTAATTCAAAATGGTACCAGGTATTACTGATTTTAAATACTGTAATTCTTCTGACTTTTTCATATACACACAGTGTTAAGGATACTATAGATGACTAGATAATTTCCATAAAGTGCTGTTAATTAATTGCATTTAATTTTCCTTTATAATTTTAAACTGTAGTTAAAATTTCTCAGTGATACTTATTCCATCACTTTACTTTGTGCATGTAGTTAATTCTCTGTCTTCTCATAAATAATGATTCCATCTAGAATATTTGTTTTATTCTGTTTTAAATATTAAGTAATACCTTTTGGCTGGGCAGAAATAATGCACTGGATAATTGTTCCTGGAAGTTTAAAGAAGTCATTTAGTTCAAAGTTCTATGAACTCCCTTTCTCTTGAGTGACATGCTGATAGTCTTCATTTCAAAAAAAGGCCATCCCTCTGTCAGGAAATTTTTGTCAGAAATTCTCAAAGGAATTGCTTTGGCAATTGAAGCAAAGTATTTGATAGACAAAATAGGATTTTTTTTCCTTTCTGGCTGTTTGAAAGATATTGTTATATCAGTAGATAAGCCGAAGCAACATTACTTCGAAGGGAAGAGCAAAACCCTTAAACCATCTTTCTTTCCTTACTGGTGTTCATAAGGCCATGTTGAGAGGGGGAGTGGGGACGTGCAGTTTAAATCTGTAAAGATGTCTGAGCATTTTGGATTGCAGAAAATATTTTTATTTAATCTGTTTTTCAAGTGCATTTAAACCAAGATAGACTTTTCACTCCCTTAGGTGTTTGGTATCTAGGACAGGGAAACATCCTTTGCACACTCCACTGGCAAATTCAGATCCTGAACAGACCTGAGGAAAAAAACATAAAAACACAGAAAAATACAAGAACATAAAAATGTATTTTGCTATTACAGTACTTAGTCTGCTTTAATAATCACAAAGGAAGTGTGAGCTTTTTCCTATTACGAAATATTATGCAGTATTCTGCTTGGATTTCACCTGCTTTTTAGTGTGATTTCATTGATTTTAGTGAAGTTGTTCCTGTCTTCTAGTAGGAAACATTAGACTCATTTTCAACTTACTGTTTCTGAAATTGCTGAAAGTCCAAGATTTGTGGAGAATGAAGCAAGTCTCTTGTATTTTGAGAAGAGTGCCACAGAGCCACACACTACAGAGCAGAAACACAGTGGTTTTATCCAAAGTAGACACAACGTGAGGCTATCTAGGGTTTCTCCAATGAATTGAAACATGCAATTGTATGTCCAAGACTTCTGAAGGGTAAAATCATCAGGCTTAGCTGTCATCTTGGGGTTTACATATGCTTAATATTGTTTGAGCATTTCTATAAAGAAGCAAAAATGATGGAGGACTTGACTGAAAGAGAACTTGGCCTGAACTTTGGAGCTGGGAGTGGCATCCACATCCACAGATGAAAGCCCTGGATTTTCTAATGCAGCATGGGGAGAGTTGGTGTCTCAGGAAAAGAAACTTGATAGAACCCTTTAGCTGAATGGGCTTTCTTGTTTTACTCAACACAACATAAATAAATTAGGTGGCAATTTCTAGACTTTTAGATTTATATTGAATATTGCAGATGTATTTTTATTAATTTGATCAGATTATGTTAGAATGATATCAAGGACAGGGTAAGAATACCCTACAGGATTAGGTATTTATTTGAAGAGCCTACTCTCTGCTGACATGGATCTGAAAAAATTCCTCAAATTGCTCAGCATTGTGGGATTATAGTCAGATCTTAATATGCTCCAGAAACAGACACTTTATCTTCCGGAAATAATGTTGGAAGAAGCTGACCTGCACAGAAGAATTTAGAGGCCCAAATTTTGGAGGCAGGTAAGTGCAGTTTCTATGGATCTAAGTTTTGTACTCAAGCATTTTATGTTTCATAGGTCTAAAACTTAATCAGGAACACAGTGTAATTCACAGCATGTGAATGGAATTTTTGTTAGAAAAGATAAGTGTATTAAGCATCATAATATCTTGTGCCTCAGCAACCCTATCACAAACTAAGTTTACAAATAAAACGTGTACAAATTCTAACCAAAATAGTCCACATGTTACTATTATAAGCATAAACTAAGCAAATAGTTTCTTCTGTTTATAAGATATTGGTACTATACCTGATCTCAAGGCAGGTCAAGCAAGCCCTGACCAGTTCTGATCCATGAGGTTTAAAACACCAAATTAAAAAGTACTGGGAGAAACAATGACATACCAGGAAACTAGTTGTTCGTTTTCCCCTTTTAAGCAATATAAGTGGCAATACGAAAAAAAAAAGAAAAAACTGAGCAAACTTTGTGCTACGTCGCAGCAATAGCTGTAATTTGGTTTCCACACTCTTGCAGATAAAAAGCAAATGCCAGAATTTCTAATTGTTCCTCTGCTGCACAAAGTAACTATTGTGGCTTTTCTCTTAGCTCTGGAAAAACATGGAAACAAGACCCTGCAAGCAGCAAATAATGGGCCTTCTTAGACTCCACTTAAAAATTCTGTATGACTGGGACAAACAATCTTTAATCAGCTTACTGAAAGCCTTAGAATAGTGCCACTGTTCTCATTGCTAACATTCCTTTGTTCTAGAAAGTCTGAAAGGTTTTCATTTTCTCCATAATATTCTCTCTTGCTAATACCTGAATTGGAGCAGTATGTTCCATATCTCATTTTTATGCTGAGCATACACATTGTGTGACATTCAGAGGCAAACATCTTTATCCTGGAACCCCACAAGTACTCAGTGGGATCTGCTGGCTTACTCGACATACAATGCCAAATAGTGTTTGGATTTTTCAGCAACTTTTGTCACAGTCTCAGGCAAGATGTTACCAGCAGGATCTTTTCAATTTCTCCTCTTTAGTGTTCCTTCTTAACATACCCTGAAAAAAACAGTAAGGGCAATTTTTTTTCTGGGAAGGAAAGATCTCACAAACATTTAGATTTCATTAGCCTGCTTACAGTTGGACTCAAAGCTTTTAAAGATCTTTTCCAACCTAAATGATTATTCCAGCAGTTTTGAACTTTTCCATATTGGATATAGATATTGGAAATAAATGGAGGTTTTGACGTGACATTTCATTAATACCTTGTCCAATGGCATTAGCATTTCCATATATTGCTTGGAAATACCAAAACTGCTATATTCTAGGACACCTTTTCTATAGCTCTCTCCCCATCAATGAACTGGGGCTGTTAAAATGCTTGGGAGTTTTTAGGTCTTAAAGAATAAAATCCCATTTTTCCTCTGTGAGGTTTTATGAGTTAATTAGCTGTAGCAAGGTGAGCAACACTGCAGTCAGTCTAAGTCTGGGTCGACTCTGTCTTGGCATCTTCTCTACTGTCTGGGGAGTTTTACTGAAGGAATTGAATGCTGGATTGACTTCTTTCCATCTTTATATTCATGTGGCACTCCTTTGTGTTTTCATATTTGTTAAACTTTAGTAACTGTCATAATTGAAAGGAATTTCAATGAAATATATTCAAAGGGGCTTTTCCTGAAACTGACATTTTACTTTTTTGCATTAGTCTACAAACTTTTACGAGAGTTTGCTTAAATGACTGATGCCTGTACAATTGAAATTTTTTTAGAACAGCAAGTTGTGTTTCTTGAAATAATGTTTTACCCTTTCCTTTTTCCCCAGTCTTCACCCATCCGTTTTGCCTGGAATGTGTTATATCCATCGAAAACATGTTCTAAGAATGTGAATTCATAGCAACGTATCAAGGACAATGAAGCTCTGAGCAACCTGGTCAAGTACGAATTGTCCCTGGCCAAGGCAGGGGGGTTAGAAGTAGATGATCTTTAAGGTCCCTTTAACCTAAAACATTCTATGATAAGAAACGTGTTCTTCTATGTACTAAATGTTAGAATATTTCCTCTAGGTCTGTATGTAGAATTAAAACACTTTCTGCAGTTCACCACGAACTCGCATACAATTCTACCTGTGATCAGAATGCAATTTTCTAATACAATTTGCTTTTTCATTGGACATATCAAGCATGAAATGCACTCAACACCTGAGCTTCCAAATTCATATGCAGTCTACATAGAAATTCCTCACTTACCATAAAGTCCAGTATTTTTATATATTTTTTCCCCCAGATGTGCATTATTTCATTGTAGTGATCAACAGAGTGGCAAGTTGGCACTTAGCAGGAATCAGAAGTATCCCAGAGAAGCTGTTCCCACGCTAGGGCTTGGAGGCTGAGTGAATAATGCCACCATCCTGTGTGACAGCAGCGCCCGTCCCTCCCGCGCAGGCAGGCGTGAAACCTCCAGCGCTTGCAGCTCCATCCATCCCTTGGGGTGGGCTCTTGGACATGGCAATTTCCAAAACAAGCCCCACACCTAAGTTTCTTGTACAGTGATCCCATATGTTCAGAGAAAATTCATCTTGATACTTTTCAAGCACAAAAATTTGACATTCAGCTCATGGTAATTTTTAAATGTGTGAGCTTGTGTGGGCTTTTGTTTGGGTTTGTGGGTATTTTTGCCAATATTACTTTTCTTTTACGTCCCCACACCTACAGTGTGCTTTAACTGCCATATTACATTTTTTACCTAACTTTCTGACCTAACAATTTTAATCTCTTATTCTGATCCCTCCATTTTTGGCTGCATCTTAGGCCTTGTTCAACAATCTTTCTCCTTTCAAACTATAATGAGTCAAAGTCTATCATTGCAAAATCCACTAAAGTGGATTTCTTTCAGTGGGTTTTACCTGATCATTACTGCCGTATTTTCCCTGCCAGATAGATGGTAAAGATGACCTTTTCCATGACTAGTGAAAGGCTACAGGTTTTGTGTTGACCTGATTTTGCAGCTCTCAGGACTTGTCTTGGCCTGAGCTACTTTTATCACTTTTTTATAATTCTGTTTGTCTAATTCCTAGCTTTATTTAACAGACTTGACTGTAAAGGTCTGACAGACCAGGTTATTCACTCTTTGCCTAAAGAGCAGCAGCCCCGTATGGCAAATAAATTGGAGGGAAGCCATGGGTGTAGCCTTCAAACTTCAGCTGGGAATCAGTGAAAAAAGCAGACCATGATAAGAAAGCATGTAAAGATAGTCCCAGCTGAATGCCAGAAGTGAGGCAGAAGGGATCCTGTACGCACACCTAAACCGAAGCCCTGTTTGGAAACAATTCAGAATGCTGACAGGCTGCCACCACTTCCATGCTTGATGCAGATAACTAAAACTGACCTTGTGACGTAACAGATGTGAACAGTGAACACACACCAAAGAAAAAAGTAGTTGTTAGTTAAGTGCTGAATAACAATCTTAGTGACATCAATAGTGGGGGGTTTCAGTATGAAATTGGACTATAACTTAATATACAAGCTCTGTATGTACCTGTATGTACCTTTATGATTTTGTGGGTGTTTTCCATAATATTTCTTTGAGTATGACATACACAAGACATTATCAACTCTCCTCAGAACTGAAAAGATCTATTTCATCTTTCATCTAATTTGTTTACATTTCATCTTTTTACAATTAGTCTGCAAGACCTGTCTATAGTAACTTCCTCCTATTGAATAGCTGAAATTGATTATATAGTACATCAATACTAAAGGAGAAAAACTGGAAGAACATTTTGGACTGTGAAGCACTTATTAGTTTTGGTTTATGAAAGCCCTGGAATAGAAACTAGGTTTTCTGTGAGATCTATAGTGACAATTCTATCTCATTTGATCAAATTTGTCATAATAGCATCATTTGCATCTTCTATTAGTTAAGACATAAGTGACAGCACTAAAAATCAAGTGCTGATCTGCCTGAATTATATCTTCCCCAACTACCATTTGGGCTTTTAAAAAATGTTAAAAAATCTGTTTTGGTTTTTTTTTTAATTTAATTCAAATGTTTGTTGTAAATCCTACACATGTATACAAATGGGTTATTTTAATTCCAGTTCTTTAATTATCACAACACTTGAAAGTAAATAAATATAGAAATTAAAACAATCTTTTAAACAATGAAAGTCTATGCAGTTTTCACAAGGACAAAAGTTTAGGGGATAATTATTTTCAAGAACGAACAAAGAATTTCAGGTATGAAGCACAGTTCTATCCCTTTGTCGTACACAAGCCAAAAAGACAGCATGCGTAGCTCTTGAGAATAATAAGATGTTTTCTCAGAACTTTCTTAATGTCTTCTTAACATCTCCTAGATGCTTGAAAATATCAGCTGTTGGGTTCCTAAAGCTCTTGAGTAGCATGAGTTCAGTCACATACTTCAAGAAGGAGCCATTAACAAGCAGTTTGTCATACACTGGAGACTCTTTCTTCTGGAAGCACTTTGCAAGAACTTTGCTTGGCATTTGTAATTACTGTCATGATGAATGATGTGTTATCTTCCTTTCTCCACTTTGTTGGTGAAATAGCCTAAAATTCTCAGCACTGTACCACAACTAGAAACCTTGTAGTAATTCTCAAGAATTTTCAATGCAATAGTAGTTTACCTATATACCTACCTACCTTTTGTCCCTGCCTCTGAAATTAAAGATGGGCAGAGGATAGGGATGGGGGATACAAAGAGGGGTGGACTGTTTAGGATCTTTTTATGCTGTTGAAGGTGAAATTGAAATTCTGGATTGTTGGTGAATTGAATTTGAGGTGATTTTTCTTCTTACTGATACAGTAGTATTCAAACTTTATTTGGACAAGTGGGAAACTGTTGTGGCTCATAATTTTTTTATTCTATTGGTTTTATTATTAATGGTTTTAAATGTAGTTTGGTTTTTTTTTCTGGTGTTCCTCCATGTGTACCCCCAAATTGATTTATCCCTGAAAGCTGTATCCTCCCCAAAGCTACCCTTTATGGTAATCCCCTCCCTTTATTCTTGTCCCTTCCCTATCAATCAGTTACCCTGCCCCTTGTTCTGGTCCCTTCCATGTCACTCCTCCCTTCAGCCAATCCTTCGAGTGTTCCCTGCCCCCGGTGTTCCTGGGGGCTCCCTATCCTCGCCACCCCACTGGGACATGTGACCTGTTCTGTCCCCACCTTCTGAAATTTGCCTCAGGCCAGTGCCATGACCCTCCTCACCCTGCCCTGATGCTTCCCCACTGGTTTATGATTTGTACCACCCCATAATTGCCGCAGTTTTTAAACCTGCACACAGCAGTGCTCGGGGCTCTCCTGTTGTGACCCCTTCAGCTCCAATAAACCTCTCCTGCTGGAACCTCCTACAGAGAGCCTCCTCCTTCTCCTTTACCTGACCCCTGACGTGGCTGGCAGACCCTGCCCTGTAGAGCAAGGGGCACTAAAGGTTCAGCCTTTGGTAAAACCCCAAACCACGGCTGATCCCACACCTGGCACAGCGCTGGTGTCCTCTGAGGTAGCCCAGGCTATGGTGGACCACATCAGGAAACCTGTTTAACAGAAGGTGCCTGAATTCTCAGAAACCCTTTGGGATTTGTGGAGTATTAAAGAGAAGGGATAAATCAGAACATTCAGATTAAAACATGCTGAAGGTGATAGCTGTAATGACATCCTGCAAACCTGTCTCTCAGGTTATTCATTTAGATAAAAGTAAATATATATATATATATATTTGTAATATATAAATTTATTTTTGAGTGACATTTATAATAACCTCTTTCTTGTTCACAATCACATATTTTATTCTGTATGATCCTAACTTTTTTCTTTCTCCAGCTGTCTCAGAGACTTCTGTTTCACCAGCAATTTTCCAGAGTACTGTCTTTAAAGAAAATTCCAAAAATGTCACAAACCGTGACTTGCCTAACACATTCTTGATATTTTGAAAATATGTTTAATCCTAATTTCATGAAACTCATTTGGAATCAGAAGACCTTTTGTGATAAATGCAAGGTTTTCCTTTCTGATCTGATCCATTTGGATCAAAACTTCAGACCTGTTTTTTCACCAGGTATTAAAAATATTATAGATCAGGTCTCCAGTTCAGAAAATCCTTATATTCTAATCAGAAGATGGAAAAGATTTCTCTACTTTCCTATTTCTTAACAATGACTACAGTCTGCTATTAAAGCAGTACATGATACTAGATTAATCTTTGCTATGAGTCTGTAAGAGTTCTTACAACTACTAGAAAACAAGATAAACTGACTTCAGCCTTCTCCCATTAGTGTGGACAGCCTAAACTATGACACCACATATGAACTTCATGACATCAAAAATAAGAATATCATATCTTTATGTTACCAAAGTCATGTATTACATACTTTCAAATCTGAATATTCACTAAGAAGTTGGGCTTTTTTAGCAAAGTACTTGCTAATCTTTGCTTAGTGTATTTGAATAGTGCAGTAGGGACATACTTTCTCACAAAATCTTTATATTTCTCTGAAATTATTTCAGACATGTTGAAGCCTTATTCAGTATGACCAAAATATCAAAAGAACCTTTTTCATTGACAAAAAAAAACCAAAAAAAAACCCAAAAAAAAAAACCAAAACAAAAAAAAAAAAACACACGAAGAAAATTCTTACTCTGTCTTTTTATTTATAAAATGCTTTATTGTTCTCTTGGGGTACCAATGAGATGCTTCACGAATGATCATTTACATAATGATTCCCCTACCCATCGTTATGATTAGCAGTAGCAGTTGTTAAGGGTATTTTCTTTTAAGGCTAATGCAAATGCTTTGCTCCTTAGGAGAAATTGTTGACAACATTCCTAAAGCAGAGCAAAGCTAAACATTATTTTTCCCCTTAGACATTTTTCAAGATTTTATCTTTTTTTTTTTTTTTTTTAGAAGTACATGCAAGGAAATATTTTATAAAAGCACTTCAGAATTCTCTCTAGTCTAGCCTCATATTTGCACTTGCAGTTTGCGAGCAGGCATTGTTATCCTTCACTCAGGTGTGCAAGATGCCCACCAAGTGAGGGAATCCTTTCCTTTTGGCAGCTGAACATGGAATGGAGCAGCTGCAAGGCAGTAAATGAGCAATTGCAATGGGAAACTGCTTGAGACAACAGCTCCTAGCTTTACTCAGATCTAAGAAAAAGCAAATATTTGGATAAGATCCTCTGTAGCTACGTGGAAATTCTTTCCTATTTCTTTTATCTTTGTTGAGTTTTCAACTACTATTTAGAACCAAGAAACATTTGTTCTGCTGAAACTAATGCATGTTCATTGAATGTTTGAGTTTGAAAAGATAAGGGTTTATTTTACAAATTCACATTTTTCTTAATTAAAGACATTTTCTAGCAGATATGGTATCTTTGTGTGTCTAAATAGTTCACTTGTTACTGACAAGTAAAATTGAATTTGTGTCCATTGTTTCTATTACACAAAGAATGTGGATTTGAAAATTAATCTGTTTAGGTTTTTATTTCTTGGTAAATTGAATAACTTTTGAAGAAAATAAAGATATAAGATATGCTGAGACTGCAAACTAGACAGAATTTTCAGACTGATCTACTTGAAGCTTAAAGTTCATTAAAGCTAAACTAGTATTTATTTAAACATTGGTGGCAATGAATTTCTTTCAACAAAAAGCATTAATCAAGGTACAGGAAAAAAAAAAAAAAAAACAAAAATTATTTTCCTCCCAAAACTCCCCTTTGATCTTCCTTTCCCCACTCTTTATTAGTTCTGGTTCCTATTCTGAGCTCTTCTTTCCAAATCTCCTTATCCACACCTGTGATGTGTTTGTTTCCTGGGGGTGTGCCTGCCCAGCTGAAGTTCTTCGGGTACTTTCTCCTTTCTCTCCTGGAGAAAAGCTTGTTCCACAGATTTGGTTTAATCTCCAAGAACAGGCTATACCAGCCTCAGTCTGACTGCTCTTTTCCTGCACTGCTGTCATACAAGAAGCAAGTATACGGCTACAGATGAGTTACAAAGACCCTTTCTGTCGCAGCAGGATGTTAAGGTAAGTGCATGATGTCTTTCCTTTAGAGCAAAAACTAATCTTTTAGCTAAACTAGAAACTTCAAGTGTGTTTAAAATGTGCAGTGAGGTCTGTAGTGATGGATGGACATTTATATGGGCTGCTGACTTTGATGACATGCAGGGCTCCTATTAGTTCTGAAAATATGTTTAAGACAAGATATTGTGAAATGGAATTAGGCAGTTTTTGCATTAACCTTGTACCTTAAACTTTGTGCATCTCCCGGATGATCCCAGATTGTTTATCTTGCTTTACATAACTTAAACTGGAAACTGGCAGTGATGAAATATGAACAGGTTGTTCTTAGAACTCTCTGTTTCCAAGTGCTTTCAAAGGGTGTGGCAGACTTGTCACATTATTGGCAGCTCGGTGTTTTAGAACAGAATCTGTGAGCGTAATTGGCAATTTCTCTTCAAGCAATGGGAGATTTAAAAAAAAAAAAAAAAGAAAAGAAAAGACAGAAAAGTAGCAGTAATGAAATTATTTGGTGTATTGCTGATCCAAACTTGTCAAAAAATGGATACTTTGATGGTACTAGAAGTTTTTTTTGTGTAGGAGTAGAGTCAGATAAATGCTTCAGTGTGGATGAGAGAACAGGGTTATCTGACTTGCAATAGCCAAAGAGATATCTGAGAAATCAAAAACACTGAAAAAGGTTTTCTTCTCTTGTTCTTTGAATGTTTATGTCAGTTTGGTGATAAATTTTTTGTCTTGGTCGAATTCAGCTGTGATGAGGTGCTTTCTATTAGAAAACTAATTCTAATTTGTTTGTTTATTTGATATGCAATGTTTTATCAGACTGTTTGGTGTAGCAGTAGTCCACTCAAAAGTACCATGTAGGTGTGAAAGGATGATATGTAAAATGTTATTTTTCAACTGACAGTTATTTTTTATGCATCTGGACATAATGTCCTATCTATTGCTCCCCAGAAAGATTTTTTTTTTTTTTTTTTTTTTTTTTGTGGTCTGGGAATACTTTGCCTTGGGTGAGCATATCCTAGCTGGGAGCTTGCTGAAGATCCAGCCATAGCTGTGGGCAAATTAGAGGCACAAATAAGATGTAAAAGAGTGAAATCTGCAAACATGATGATTGGCCTGCTCACCCCTGAAGTGGCACATGGGATCATAGAGGGAGTCTTTGCAGGAAACTCTGGAACTCTGCACATTTCTGAAAATATCTGCAATTAAATAAAAAATATTAAAAATGTATAGTGGAAAGAATAAGCACAATGCCTATGAATATATTCTTTGAAAAATGGAAGGAGAAAAAATGGTTTTGTTAGTTTCTGTCTTAAAAGGATATAAATAAAGGAATAAAAAAATTTGACAAAAATGCATTAGATAAGTTGTGAAAATCAAAATAAAGCATATAAACCTTGACAAATATAATGAAAATGAGGAAAAACATAAAGCTGTTATGTAGTGGGGTCAAGAGCACAAGTAATCTGGATCCAATCCAAACAATTGTTGCTTTTACATTAACACACGGATGTGAAGAAAAGGGGCTTACTGGCAAACAAATTAGAAATTTTGCTGAATAATTAGGAAAAATGTTTCCCTTAGGAAAAATGCAGTCATAAGACTGTTTTATAAAAGCTGATGAGATCTCTTTTGTGTACAGCTTGAGAATCAAACTCCAAGTTGAACCCTGAAGGAAGACAGTCAGCATAATAATAAAATTGAATGCTTATATTTCGGTTTGAGAGAAAAATAACTTCTTTGGTTTTCTTAGTTTGATGTAATAACAGTTGAAAGGAGTTGCGTATTCTCCTAAGTTTCAAAAGAGGAAAGTTCATGGTGATTAGGGTAAAGAACAGTGATAGAAAAGCTAGCAGTTACATAGTCTGCTCAAGCACATTTAGGCTGAACACTGGAAGTCTGTGGAGAAGGTGGTGAAGTGCCTTTGTGGCTGGAGTTATGGGGGAACACAGGTTAAATATTTTAAATTGGATGGAACTTTTATTTAATTAATTATGAAATTTGTTTGCCACATCTGATGGACTGGGTTGAAGGATTAGTAATGTAACACTGGATAAATGCAAATGTTTCTCGGTAGTGCTTTGGAGGCTAATCAGACTCCTTAAAATGTAAAGATACAAGTTTCATAAGAATTGTGCTAATAGTATACATTTTTCCACCAGTTTCCACAGGTTTTGAATTTGTTTGTGGCATTATTATCATCATATTTGTAGATTTGGTCCATTCTTAAAGAAAGTGTCCTTTTCCTCCTTTATTCCTTTTCCACACTTTTTTATCTGGAGTCATCTGTGTCAAGGAATAAATGAACGGAATTCCTTTGAAATAAATAAACTACTTCTTCCTTTGAAAGTCTCTAAATAGGTCACATATTTAAATGTATTCTACTGAAAACACCTAGGCTTTTGTACTGGGAGTGGCCTCTCCTTGCATAATATCGATATTCTTCCCTTCCTGAGTAGAGTTTGCAACATTTCTTGTTGCTAAAGAAAGTGTTTCAATTTCACAGACAAAATGCATAATTCAAAGAGAATATATTCTGAGAAGTCTTTAAAATTCCACTTAAAGATATGCCCTTTAACCATAGCAAGCCAAAAACAGTAACAAAGCTGCTTTTAAATTAAAAGTAGAAAAAAATCAAATTGAAAGTAAATTCCAGGACCATTATATACACAGAGTGTATTCTTTGCAGAAAAGTGTTCTAGCTCCTATGGAAGAAAAAGAGAGAGTCTCAGATGGTAATATCACTTATGTAAAACATGCAGCTTAATCTTTCATTAAAAAACTTGAGGCAATGTCATGATAATGTTTCCAAGCACTCCATGTCTCTTCCTTGTATTTGAAATATTTTTCAAGCATATATAGTCAAGACTTGAATAAGATTGTGTTTGTTTACAGTTACTTAACATAAAATGCATATAAAATATTTTCAGAATAAAAGAAGGGAAGAGCTTGAAGTTTCTATGCTCTTTCTTTTTCTTTTTAAAATAAATGCTCTCATGGATAAGAATGTAGATTACAATAGTAGGACAAAATAAAATAATAATGCATTCACTGACAAAAAGTGAAACGGAAAACAAGTCAGATAATTGTGTTTTTTGTCAGAGATTCCAGTCTACAAGTGTGTATGAGGTGGTTTGTTTGAGTTTGTTTTACCTTTGCAATATCAAATAATCATGGTAAAGATCTGCCCGGTAGGACCTAGAATGAGCTGAGTTATTTTCCATAGTGGTGATTAGTCAGCCTCATAGCTCTGCCTGTTTAAACTCTATGATGGAAGTTCAGAAACCTGGTTCCAATGAAAATACCTAAGTTTGAGTGCCACAATCTCCAGATAGATCTTGTCCCAACTAAGAGTGCTGGAAGGATTTGCAATCATTTAAACTGTTATATAAAGCTGATATTATGGCACAGGTGGATCTTTGTTAAGAATGAGGTTTTTGTTTGCTTTTATGGTACTGATATGTTTAAATGTTTTTGAATGCTTAAGAATTTGAAACAAGAAAATTATGGATTTTATTCTGATCTTTCTGCACCTCACAGTTGCATTTCAATAGTACGGTGGACAAAAAATCAAAACACACAAAAAAGTCCCACAAAAGACCAAATTGCCACAGAAAAGGAGATGGATGGAACCTTCCTGGCAAGACTGGAAGGTTCAGGAGTATTTGTGCACGTTTTTTGAAATGATGAAAACTTAATTATTTGCACTTACATTTTAAATATAAACAGATTAGGATATGAGTTCTTGGAAATGAGGTCTTTGTTTCTCCTGTGTGCATGAAGAACATGTTGAATATCAGAGAAGCCCATAGTCACATTGTATGGTGTCCATTTACTGCTGCCTTACAGTAGAGACTGCTGCTGTTTAATATGCAGATGCTATACATTAAAACAGCAGTTTCTGGATGATTCTACAGTAAGAGCTAATCTTCTCGTTTTTCAAACCACAGAATAGCCACAGAATAATTCAACGAGCTATCATCAGCAGAACAGGACAGAACTTTTACTTCTTCAGCAGTGAGCAGGTAGCTACAACAAAAGCCTTTATCTGCCAGAAAAAAATGCTAATTTGAGTAAACCATCTCTTTTTTTCAGAACACATTAGGTTATGCAAAAAATATTGTTATTTGGGGAGGCCAAATGTGCAAAGAACGGGGCATGATAAAGTCAGACTGTTCAAGCATTTATTTGGAAACAAGAATACGGTTCTGATTTTTTTTTTTTTATTTTTGGCCATCATGTGGTTTTGAACCCTCAGGGAATCAAATGGGTGCTCGAACTGCGCTATAGCTTTTTCATTTTTTATGTCTTTTCCTGAGAAGTTCAAAGTTATCATATTTGTTCTAATGTTAGATGAATACTTTGCTATTTTCTCATGAAACTCCAAGGCTGCCTGGAGGACAGTGAAAGATTGGTATCTCAAAACTTTCAAAATAATCCACATTATTGCTGGCAGCTCTGACAAAAAGAATGCTATTAGTTGAGCCCCACAGGACATGTTAGTAGACCAACCAGTCCCATACTGTGAACATATTTATTATCTTCATTGGTTTTGAGATTATGAAATGGACAATTCCATAGGGCATTGGTTGTGTTTCTGCAAATAGAAGCTCCAACATTAAGGCCTTTCCCAGTGCACAAAGGTAAACATCTCTGTAATTTCTGAACAGTTAAGAAATGTGTTAAAGAAATGTGAAGTATGTTAAAGAAATGTGTTAAACGGTTAAAGAAACTTGGTTTAAAATAAATTAAGATAATTCTTCCAAATACTCAACTCTTTGGACCTAGTTTTATGTTGATCACTTTTCAAAAAAATAACAGAGCTCTCAGTTAATTAAAAAACATTAGAATTATAATAATTTTATTAATTCCAAATTATTTTAGTTGTTGTTAGTTATTTCTTTGCTTGCTTTGATTACAGGGTCAAATTCTGCTTGGCTATATTTTGCTTGATCAGAGTAAAGAACATACTAATGACATAAGGAAATAGCACCCTTTAATTCTGATTATAACAGGAAGGAAAAAAAAAAAATATGAGTACCCAAAATATTTATTCCATAATCTTAGCTGGAAATGCCACAAGAACTCATTAGATTAATGGATTAGAAGAGCTTAAAATGTTATTTGCAAAATCTTATCACTTCTGATCTAGTGTTGAAACAAGGAATGGAAATTCAAGTCTATAAGGACTTACCATGGGTAAAAACCCCCAAACCAAACATAAACACTCAAAACACACCCCCTCTACAAGAAAACAAACAGTAAAGCAAACAAACCACCATGAGTTATTCAAGTCTGTTATGTTTAAACAGAACATCACATATGCACAGAAATTTACTAAGGATTTGTGATAACATTTGGCTTTTCAATCTTACCTAGCTCTTCGAGCTCTAAAATATTGACAGATATTTTGCTTTTTGCACTGTACCTGAAGCTCTGTCACATTTTTAGTCCTAAAGTATCACTTAGTTGGAAAAGAGGGCCATGTACTGGCATTGCAGAAATTATCACAAATGCCATTCTTGGGCTATTTATAAACATTTTTCTCTGGAACTGTAGATTTTTTCTTTTGACTTGCCTCTATTTTATATGCCTAATTGATACATCGGAGATGTTTGTGCATATTTAATGCTTCCTAGCCCCTGGGGAGTTAGGCAATCTTTTCTTTTGCACAAAAACACTTCTGTAATACAGAAGATTTTTGAAGTTTGTTGTTTGTACAAATGCCATTTAGGAAAGGAGCGTATGCAATTTCCTAATAGCCTTTTTTAAGTTTTTCCAATATATTTGTGAAATAATTGCACCCTGATTGCAGTTACTGAGCATATGTCATAGTAAAATGTCATACTATAATGGTACTGAATCATTTTAATGAACAAAACTCATAATGTTGTAGGTACAAATGAAATTTGAAGTTTAGCAAAGGAGACATCCACTAGGGGACCACAGGGTCATTCAGTGTAAAAATGCTCCTCCACTCTGCTGTATTTTCATTATTTTTCCTTTGAATCCTGTCATCAGAACCACCTTCCTTTCAGCTGAGTGAGAACTGATGCCTCTCCCATTGGAGTCTGTCTCTTATCCAGCTGGAAGGATCGCTTTTAAGTTTCATGAGGTAAGAGGTAGTCTCTCTCTCTATGAAGTTAAGTGAGCTGTCAGTTTTAGCCCCTGCTGACTGAGGAGCAGAGAACTGAGATCACAATAGTACTTCTGATATGCTTGGATGTTAGAAAGAGATTCATTAGAACTAAAATGCCATTTTTAAAAGCACAGCTTTCAGTGCAGCAGTTGCTTTTGTTCTCTGTTAGCCCTGTGCTTTCACTCCTTGGGATAGCTAGACCACATTTCCAACAGCAAAAAGGCTTTAGCTTTCTTAGGTAGACCAGGCAGACATTGTGAGAATAAGTTATGAAAATTGGTGGAACAATAAATCTGTATAATTTGCTGTATCTAAGTGAGGTTAGAATTAATGCACTGATGCCCTTCGTACTTTTGTCTTGGTGACTTTTAATAAGTTTGATTGAGCACAAGGGTTTCTGGCAGCTTTCAGAGTTTGCTGACAAAATTAGGCACAATGAAGACTTTTTCCTGCATTTGATTTTTTTTTTTTTGAACTGTTCATATATCTCACTAAAATCATAATATTTTAATTAAAAGAACCTAACAGATTAGAGTGTATCTGATGTAGCTAAGGAGAACTTATAGATGTCATGTGAACTTCATTTTTACTATATTTTAATTTCTAGAGGATTTATAGAAGGATAGATTTTTATTCTGAGACTTAATAAAACTGTCTCTTACTAAATGCTAAAATAATGCAGCAACAACCCGGAAAAAAACATCTTAGTTTTGTACCCATATGTTATTATGAAGTATTTTAGGCTGTTCTGGTTTTAACAATGGAGTTTCGAGGTGCTTTCTAATCCTCTTAAAAATTGCTAATTCTTCCTGTATTTAAGGAATTGCCATTTAAGTCAGTTATGTTATGTGGTCTAAGAACTCTAGTTTTCCATGCCTTACCTTGTAAAATCAGGCTAACAGTTTCAAAAATATGACATGAAAAGAAATCCATTTTTGATCATAAATCTGTGCCACCTTTGAAGTGGGCATTTATTAATATCTAAAATGGACTTATAAGTTTTGTGGCAGGTTCCAGTAGTTACAAGAAAGGAAAAAGGAAAAAAAAATAAATAAAAAAAGCAAAGCAGGAGCAGGAACAAAAGCAGAAGCCAGAGCTAGAGCCAAGCAAAAGAGCACAGCAAAAACCAAAAGCCACGCTATGTACTGCCCTGTCTCTGTGTCCCGCCAGTCGTGGGGGGAGCAGGCTGATAACAGAACCAAAACAAAACATTTGTCCTTCAGAGACAGTCTCACAGGCACAGAACATAACATCCAACATAGCAGAACACACAAATGGGGATACAGACATCACCCTAGGACAGTGGCAAACACCAAACTTTTCCCTGGAGTTTTGCATGGCTTTTAATGAGGAAAGTTTGAAGTGTGCAAACAGTAACCTTGCTGCTGTACACTAGGGAATTGCCGATTATGCTGTATATGTAGTTGAAAAACAGCAGTACATCAAATAACCATATGAGTCTGCCTAAGCAAAAAATGTTTCATTTCTCTATAGTGAAGGAGTGAAACAAGTTTGCAGCAGTTTTGGGGGCAGAGCATCTTGGGAAAAGCAGGAGTACGAGAAATTATTGGCAGGCTGAAATTGTTCAACCACAGCTGTCTTTTCTGGAGTTCTGAAAGGCAAGTCACACCTGTGAATTGTAAAATTCGCTGCTGATGTTGCTATCAAGACACCTTGCAGGCATACAAATAATTTTGAATAAATCAACCATGGGAATTAAGTATTCTCTACTGTAATCCACTTATTTCTTTCACAATGAATTAATTACAGCACCTGGAGTCAGTTCTTCTTCAGTCAATAGGAAGATACAGCAATATTTTCTTCCCCAGAGTTTTTGTACTATTATATTATATCTTGTTCAACATATTTTTATATTTATGCTTTTTGAATGTTTATTATTATGATTTGCCTTTTAATATATGTGAAATTCTCCTAAAAAAGGGGAGAAACTGCCATGTACTCCTTGTTACAAAAAGTCTATTCAACTTCTTGCAGCCTGAAGGAATGTGGTAAGAACCCTAGGAAGGAGGAGCACCAGTTTAACACTTTGAGAGCTTTTTGCTAGTTAATGTCAAACACTAAAAGATTCTCTTCCTGTACCTATGTTTCACTCTCAGCTTTTTCTATTTCAGACAATTTAAAATGCTCTACAGATACAACTGTCTGACTTTATCACAGTAATCCTTTACTTTAGGGCTTACAATCAGGATAGACATTTTAATGCTTTTTTTATCTGGAAGACCCTGATGTCATAGTACTATGAGAACAAATTATTGTAGAAATCAGAGTTCTTCTCTTAGGCTGGTACAACTTGGGATATTTGTGAATATTGGCAGGTTTTATTTACATTCTGATTTCATGTAGATATTTCTGGAAAACTTCTAAAATTTTCTGTAAGCATGATAAAAGTTAGCTTCATATGATTTCTTTTAATTTGCACTTATTCTTACTCCAGTGTTCATTTGAAACATGGACCATATTCAGGTGGCATTTTAAGACTGATAACTTTTCATGTTATCAATTCAGACCTACAACGATGTAAGCAAACAAAGTTAAATTACACCTCAGTAAGGCAGGGCCTTTTGTGCTCTTGAACAAAAGGCTGTTAAATTCAGGAGCTAGTACTCTTGGAGCTTTTTTTCTAACCTGTTGATTCCCGTTTGCTTAAACTAAAGTAACTACATCTTTGCACTGAGAATTGCCTCTGAGTGGAGTGAAGATTCTGAAAGTGATTTTTTAATCCAAGATGTTGTTAGGTGAACAGTACTTTCAGATAATGATATGTACCTGCCAGATGTCATGCTCAGAATTGGAATCCAAAATCACTGGTAGTGAAACTGTAGGCAGGTTAAAATTATATTTACTTTCATTTGGGTCTGAATGCTATCAGGAACTAGTCAGTAATGTTCACTTGCTGTTGTTTTCCACAGTGCTGATAACGGCTGTCATTGAATAAATTTCTAAAGGCTTTTATCTAAAGAGGTGCAATTGGCCTGATTTAAAGGTCTTATGCATAGCACAGGACCTTATTGATGTCCTGTGTCATTGCTGCAGAAAATGATATTGTATTAGCCCTCTAATAAAACAATTAATTTCTATTTTTAGATGTCTCTGGAAGGCTCTCCAGTGTCCTTTGTAGCTAAATAATTCCTATCCTAGATCTATGAAATTGTGGTGGGTTAACCTTGGCTAACTCTCAGACCCCCAACCAGCTGGTTTCTTGCTCACTCTCCTCAGCAAGAAAGGATCAGAAAATAAGGTCAAAAGGCTCAGGGGTCAGGATAAAGACAAGGGAATCACCTGCTAATTACCATCACGGGCAAAATAAACTTGACTAGGGAAGTTTAATTGCCAATTAAAAATAAAATAGGAGAGTGAGAAACAAAGACAAAAGTAAACTCACTTTGCCCTCATCCCTCCCTTCTTCTCAGGATCAAACTCACTCGTGGCTTTTTTACATCCTCTCCACCAAGCGTCAGTGTGGATGTCTGCTCTTGTTCCTGTCCATGGGTTACACTTGATTAAGCCCCTCCATACTGTCTACATGATCTCTGTTTTGGTGCATGGAGAGCCCCTGCCCAGTCCTACACTGACATTGGTGTCTTCAGGGCTTTTTTCTCGCATTTTTCTTTGCTCTCCACCTCATAACTGGCAGGCAGCACTTTTTGCCCTTTCTGAAATACATTATCACAAGGGGACCAGTGTTGTTGATGGGCTCAGCTTTTAACAGCAGTGAAGCTGGCTGGGACTGATCCTGTCTATGGGGGTGGCTCCTGTTCTATTGTCACACAAGGCACCCGTCAGGTCCCCACAATCATAAACTTGTCACCTAATCCATTAATAATTTCTATGGAGTTAGGAGGCTTTTCTTTATCTGCTTTCTGTTGTGACACTTTCCCTGTGGAGCGGTAAAAATGAATTGACAAATACCTGTGTCACCTAACATTTGATATCAACACTTAAACCAGAAAAATTTTCAAAGGATATTTTTCTTTCATTTTCCCAGTTCATGAAGGAGCTGTTTAGTACTTTCTATAAATTAGTTTTAAGTATCACTGAAGAATATGTGAAGAAAGAGTACTGTAGGGATTAAACACCATATCTCCTGTAACCTTCCTTAGATATACCTAGGTAAACTAACAAGTTTTCCCTTGGCTATAATAAGACACTTTTAAAAATGTGACTATGCTTAACTTAGATTTGACTGAAGAACTTGTAATTATACACACACACACACACACATCCACACACACACACACATCCACACACATATATATATATATGTAACAGTTTCTTGCATCATGAGTTTTCTTCCAATATACAGATTTCATTGAAGAAATTAATTTTTCAGTTAAGGGAAAAATGGTTAAAATTATCTGGTATTTATTAAAAATATTCCATAGCAGTGGGAGAATTTACTTGCAGTTTATAAATGTTATTAAAGTAAGCCAACTCTGAAATTTAGAATATTACTCTACCACTTCCTGTTAAAAACAAAGTACTTTAAATAAAAGACCGTGTTCTTAACATTACAATCACACAAGAGCACCCATTAGAACAACCACACATTATTACTAATTGTCAGGAGTAATGGAAGATTTGCAAAGCTTTTAGGTATGGTAGTAGAAAGTTTCATCAACTATGACAGTTATGGATTGCTAAAAATACTTGCACATTGAAAACTGAAGGTCATACCAGCTATTCCAGTGGTAGTTTTAAACCATTAAATAGACCTGCTTCTATAAAAAAAAAATGTTTTTATAGGATATGCCTCAGTTCTTGCTCCATTTAGGAATGATTACCTTTATTTGAATAGTAGAGTCTGCTAGAGTAGATATGCTCTTTCACTGAATATTGGCATTGAATGCCCATGCAGCTGCACTACTGCATGAAGCAGTCCTTAGCAGCACTGCAGAAAACTCATACCATGCTACTCTGCATGTACTTCCTTTTGCTGATTAGTCCTATTTCATGGTATTTGCTTCACCACTCCAATGAGTTTGCCGAGTGGATATTTATAAATCTGTCAAGCGTGCCCCACCAGAAGGGAATTGAAGAAAGAAGTGAACTGAGGACAATATCATAGAGTATCCTGATTTGGAAGGGTCTGACTAGGATCATAGATTCCAAATCCTGGCCCTGCACAGAACACCCCAAGTGCCACACAATGCCTGAGGGCATTGTCCAAATGGCTTTTAAACTCTCTCAGGCATGACACTGTAACCACTTCCCTAGGGAGCCTGTTGCAGTGCTCAACCATCCTCTGTGCTAAAGGCTTTCCTTATATCTAACCTAAACCTCCCCTGACACGGCTTTGTGCTTTTCCCTTGGATATGGCATCATCTCTTATACTTACCAGAGATTTTCAGCATCTCTTATAGTAACATCTTATTCCTCTATGAAACCACTTGTTTATTTTCACTTTATCATGCAAAAACTTGAATTCTCCTTTGTATATATCACCACAGGATCTCTATGATACAAAGCTTCATGTTTTTCTATGTTGCTTTGAAACCCTGATGTGAGGAACAACTTTGAGCCAAGGAGCAAAAGAAATGCTTCCTTTTTTTATTTCATCCTTTTTTTTGTATAAATATTTCAGGGAATGTTTTTGCACTTTATGCACTGATTTACAGATCATGCAATTTCTGTTTGACCAAGGGATGAACAACAGGAATGGCTTTTACACTGTGGTCTCCTCTTTGTCACCAAGTGAGCGTTACAAGTAACAGCACATAAGTTCTTACAAAGAAAGCCAGTCATCCATTTATAATTTTGAACTTTAACTAAGAATGTGTTAATGAAGTGTTTCATTTGGCTTTACAGACAAAACAAGCATTTAAACCAAAAGCTCTTTATTGCCAAAAATTCTGATTTTCTGGAAATGTGTAAAGGACCCTAAAAGAGATGTTTGTTTGCGCATGTTTTAGATGTGACTGACAAACAAAACATTTTCAGGCCCCTGAGTGGTTCCACTCTACAGGCTATATCCTCTTCTGGTGACAGCATTGAGTAAACAACCACATTTAATTGCTGTTATGGGATCTCTATAAATCTCAGTGATGAATGTCAGTAAACATATTCTCCACAGAAATTCTAAGCATACCATAGCTTACCATCAATGATGACAGCAACAACAAAAGATTCAAGACTAATTGAAAATCAGATTTCCCAGAACTCAACAGCACTTACTTTATACCAGCTTTCCATGAGAAAGAAAATGTAATACTTATTTTTCTTTTTAATCGAAATTCTCCCCTTATTTTAAGTGAAAAGTCCACTATTTCTTTTAGTCTTCTGATGGGCTAAAGAGACAATATTCTTGGAGTTTTAACCTGTCCTGGAGATGAACAGGCAGAACAAAGTTTGCATTTAAAAATTAAGTTAGGAGCTTGAGAAATAAATACAGAATAGCTAAGCCAGATGTACTAATTAGTCATCTTACATCACTGGATTAAGGTACCACACCTCATTGATTCCTTACTTATTGATTGTTTTGCTAATGCTGGGCAGGACAGCATCAGGAATGGGCACATACCTCTGCCTTCAGGTGGCATTAGCAATTATCCATGGAATTTGCCAGTTACTAAGATAAGAAGTTCATGAAAGACATGCATATACAGAAATATATTTTTTTACTGTACAAAGACAATACCTCCAGATATTTTTCACACCTTCACAAAGACAGTATAATTGAAATGAAAATGTATTCTTCCTTAATATAAAGAAAATTCAACGTGAGAAAAATGTCAGTTTTTGAAGCTCTGAGATTCTTTATGGAGCTCTGTCTTTAATGACTAACACATACTAAAATGTAGTTTTCAAGAAGTAGCTATATAAAATAATCCTCCCCATTAGATGTCCCAATGAAATAAGAGCTTTGGAAAACTGCTTTTACTAGTTATAAAGTGTGACTGATCAAATAAGTTTGCAGGTTTGCACATTTTGTAGGTTTGCTTGCAGTTGGTGCTGTGTAATCCAAGTTCTCCTCGGATGGTTGCAGAGGTTAGTGTACCTAAATGGCAGAAGAAATTGTCTTATAGTTCCCACACTGCATAATACTTTATTCTAGTAAGCTTTGCCTTTTTTGCATACTTCCTTTATGTTCAACAAAACATCTTGCAGATTTTCTTCTGTTTGAAAAGTCCTTATAGTTGTCAACACTTTGTAAATTCTGAGATGTACGCATGACTTGTGCTCTAACTGCAGGTCGTATTCTAGGATTGTTTGTTTGATACAACAAATGTGTATCATGACTTGTTACTTTACCAGAAGAGATAATAAAACTGTAATATATACCTGGTGGAAAGCCAAATAGTTTCTATTTTTCTCCAAGCTACTCTCCAAACTGGTCAGTACATATCTCAGTGTAAGATGGTGGACACCATGTGCCTGACTCCTTATTAGTGATCATTCCTTTAGCCCACAGCACTCTACCTCTACATTTTAAAGGATCTGCCTAAAGTTAAGTGTTTCTCCTCAAATATTCAAAGGGTTCTATTACTTTTGAATTCCTAGAGTAATTTCAGAGATCAAGAAACATTCCATTCCTTTTAACTATTTCTGCAACATCAAAGTAGGACTCACACTTGGGCAACAAGTGAGATCTGCTGGGTAAATGACTTTGACTAGTAAAGTAGCAAAAATTATTAAAATACAAATAATTCTGTCCTAATTTGAAATAAATTCAGAAGAACAGGGCCATGATTTTTTAAAAAAAACTTAATTAGAATTATTTTTGAGAATATTTAGGAACGTGACAAATTTAATACCAGAAATAAAGCTTTTTCTTAGCATTACCTCAAAAGAAAAGCTCTTGCAAGACTGTCAGACTCTTTTAATTACTTAAGAGCAAATCTTCCTGTCAATTAAAGGCACAAATGTAGCCAGTACCAGGTACAATACAGAAAATGCCTCTTTTAAACTCTTGTGAAGAGATAAAATTCATATGGGGTTTTCTGCTGACCTCTGTGTAAGCAGAGCTCAGGGGGTACAAGTAAACTTCGGGACTGATAGAAAGATTTTTTTATTGCACTATATTAGTTGAAAGATACTTTTTTTACCAACCTATTTCTTTCGGTGCTGATGTTAATACTGAGAAATCATTCCACACGATTGGCTTCTGTTATGTTCTGGAAAAAGCTGACATCTGACCATGGATTTTTCTGACCCTCTAATTTACACTTCTTTACTTTCTAAGATTTTTAAGAGTTGTATTTGGATCTAAAGAGTTTCACTATGTGCTTTGTCAAGCACAACCATTTTCCTAACAATTACCAAGTGTATTTTAACTGCTATTACACTTCAAAATTTTTATGTTGTTGTTGTTTTCTTTTCTTTCCTTTTTTTGTTTGTTTGTTTGTTTGTTTTTTCTTAGAATCATCTATTGTAGCCCCAAATTTTGCCTTCTTTTAATACAGGTAGTCTCCTTACTATGTGTAGGTGATGGAATTATTTTAGGTTGTTGTTACTTTCATCACTTCATGTTAAAGTTCTTGTGAAATAAGTGAATAAAAAATTGGCTTTGTACTTATTGCACAGACTAAAGATCTTTCTAAGGTGTGCTGCATGTTACCTGTGGGATTTGATCCATCAAGTCTTTTGGGACTGGAAATTCAAACATGTCTTTACCTTAGGAGAGAGTTACAAGGCTAAAATTGTACAATCAGGTTTTGGCTGTTACTTTTAAATAGAGTTAGTGAAGTTCAAGTGTCTTTAGCAAACCTCCTGCTGTTTAATGCACAATGTGAGCATCAGAGCTAGTAGAGTCATGATCTCCCTTGCTCTTCACTTTTGACCCAAAATGGACAGTATGAGGAGTTATCTGTGTAGTTTGAATGTTTTCAAGTCGAGAAAAGAAAAATAAATAGCATCTTGGCTTTATTTATGTTTCTGTTCATTAGCTGAAAAATCTGTCTCACTTCTTTATTTCCTGGGAGCTTTTTTGAAAAGAAAACTTTTTGAAATAGGTATTTAGACACTAAAGTCCAAAAAAAGATTCAGAGATGTAATCCCCAACTAAGCAACCAACATTAAGAAGCCTAGGCACTAGAGCAAAATGAAATTTAAGACTCATCTTTCCTGAAGAGCTGTTTCAGCCTTTTCAATAATGTAAGCCATATCTGAAACTCGCTGGCCTAAGGATAAAGAGAAAATAACTCATTTACTTCGGGGACCTTGAGGGAGAAAAATTTCTGCAGAAGTGATTTTGGGGTTGCTAATACATATGGTTCTGAGATGAGTCAGAGGAAGTTGGAAAGGAGCTTCAAAATGACTCTAAGGTGTTTGAGGAGACTGCAATTCTTTAATGCACTGTTGAGGGTATTAGATCCCTCTGTATTCCACCACCTCCCCAGCTCTGCCAAAGCCTTCACTCACCACAACAGTTTCCCTCCCACAAACCTACCAAGTTCATCCTTCTATAAGATCTTCTGCCACAGAAAAGCAGAAAGTGTTTTGGGAGGAGGCTCTGAAGTTTGCTGTTACAGCCAGAAGGGCTGAATCACTAATGTCACTTGCAGAGCCACAAGGATATGTGGCTTGAACCACAAACTAATTTTAGACATATCACTGCCCCTACACTTCCTGAAGAAAACTGGTAAATAAATTTTAAATTTAAAACAACTGTGTTTTTTTGCAACTACATAGGGGAAGTAAGGTATCTACATTCATCAATTCTCTGTCTTCTGTAATTGGGCTGTGTTCTTTGGGTTTTGTTTTTGTGTAGTTTTTCACTAAGTGAAAAATCTATATTTCACTTTATGCTGGGAGCCAATATAAAAAGTATTCAGCTGATGAGCAGGCTGACTTGTTGAAAATGCCTTTCTAAGTGCCAAGTACTTGGTGGATGATGATTTCATTGGTGACACATCACAAACACCATAAAGCACAGGAAGTCTTCAACAGCAGAATCCTGAGCACAGGGTTTAACTGCAGTATTAGGCAACAGCTGAATGATGTACCACTGTGTTGGAATTTATATAGATTCAGTCCTTTATTCTTATGCCATGATTTACTGCATTGATTTTTTTTTTTTTTTAATTATCATGAGAAATAAAGATGTAAGAATTGACAGAGAAGGACTTGTAAAACAGCAGGAATCCATCATAAAATCACTATATAGAACTGATTATAGGACTACCTTCCTTAAAACCACATCCCTGGCTGGCTGGAGTTGTATGTGTGTGGTGTGTTAGCCCTTCAGAGCTGTTGAAGAGAATCCAAAACAAGTGTCTGCTTTGAACAAGTCTGTGCTCCCTTTGATTTATCAGCTCCATGCAGTAGAACTTGTCTGCTCTGAAAGTTCAAGACCTGAGGTGATCTCCAAGTAAATTAATTAATTATGAGGTTAAGGCAGGCAGTGACACAAAAAAGAACTGTAAAGAAAAGGAAACAAAGAAAACGATGCAAGTAGAATCTTCTCAGTAACATCTAACTCAGTTTTGGTCCTTTGGTTAAAATATTTTTTTGCATTGTCACTTGAGCTAAGAAACTTTTAAGCTTTTTGTGAATCACCTCTGATCTTGCATCCAAGGAGATAAAAGGTACACTATGAATAATCTCTGCAGCTTCTGCATTGGTTAAAACCAAGATATGAATTAAAGACACAGCAGCCTTGATTTCAGTTTTCTGGTTTACAAAACTACAAATATGTATCAGCTGTTGGGTTATAGAAATAGTGGAGAAGTAAAGAATTTTTCATGCTAAGAGCTTATTCACTTAGAATAAAGATATGAAAATGCATCGAGGTGGAAAAAAGTGCTAAAAATTGAAGCTCATAGAAGAACAAGCCTTACCTAACCAACTTTCCTTCTTTTTGATTCAAGTGAGAGTATTGAGGAAGAGGTATAGTCACACTGCTATGGAGTAAGTATACTTCTGTATTTAGAACAGGTCAGTATCTCCACTGGGAAGAAAATGCAGCTTTAAGATGGTAAAGTGAAAGTTTTAGGCCAAATATTTTAATATTAGCAATATGGATAGGGATTTTTCTTAACTTCTGGTTGTTAATATTGTACTTCTTTTTACTGCTTTCTGCAGCTCTGCTCTTGTACCTTTCTTTGTCAACGATTTTCAGTCATTTTCAACTTGTAATATGCCTTTCTTATATCTTATTACTCACTTTACTACCCACTGATCTCAGGCAGCAATTCAAGTACAGCAGCAAATACCAAAGCTACACTCAGGAAATTTGGGATTCAGATTTGATTTAAGCTATAATTCAATCTAGTGAAGCATAGTTATTCATTCTATTTTTATATACACTTTGCATGAGATAAAAATAGACTCACAATAACACTTTTTGTGGATATACTGGTACAATTTCATAAATTTGAGGAAAAACGTAGAGGGAACGGTTTGCAGCTTTAAGAATCTGCTCTTTGAGCAGAGCCTTGAAAAACTTGGTGCAAATACTAATATTGTAGGGAAATGAGATATAAATGGACTGGAGTTTTTATTTTCAACAGGATTATTTCTAGTTCTAGTAGAGAATATTCTATTACAATATGCTTTTTCTTGAGAGAATTGTCATTAGTGAGTCATATATCCCATTCTGCTTCCTTCCAAAAATAATGTACATAAGTGGCTGGAGTGGAGTGTTTCAGGGGAAGACACTCAAGGTTTTTCTTCTTTATATTTTCATTAGTTGTCAAGCAAAAAAGTATTTAAAGTTATGTTCAATAACTTTAAACAGATTGTAAACTTGATGGTGTTTGAAGTGCAAATGAATTTGTTAAATTAAATTATTTCTTACATTTTTTTAAGAATGTTTTTTAAACATTAGTTAATTCAACAGTTATACTGGAAGTTGTCTGTAAGATATTGAAATATTTGACCCCTTGATGATCTTGTAGACAGACCTTATCCAAACCATTTGAACATATACACATCCAGAATTTTGGTCACACATATTTTAATTTCTCTAGAAGCTGACTTAATTTTATTGTATTTTTATATGCATTTGCAACTCCAGTTGATTAGATTATTGTGGTTTTGACTATTTGTTTGTTTGTTTTAAACTATGGTCATGGACGAGTGATATTAACAAGTTGAAAAATCTGGAATGAAAGTTTTTGTCTCTCTGCATCCATTAGGACTTGAAATGCCTCCTTAGATCATTAAATGTAATTCCATACTGACAAAAAGCATGGTCTCTTTTTTTTATCTCTAAATTATCATTTTGCCCTCTGTGAGGTAAGATTTCTCTTATATGTAATAAAAAAGAACGTTCTGGATCTCTATCATCTTCCAGTGTTTGACAGATTTCCATTCTCTGAAGAGTCTTTATGTACTGTTGTAGGTGATCATATGGAGATACTCAGTAAAAACAGGGATTGAGTGATGTTGCTTTGTTCAGCCTGTGATGCAAACACCAAGCTATTAAGGATAAGATATCTCCAAAGAGTTTTATCACTAAAATGTTGAAGTATGCTTGGAAGATCAAAACACAGTATACACTTTCCAATTAAACAGTTCCACTTAAGTTATGCAATAGGTAGTGTGTGCACTCTTGAGTATTTCTGCTCAATGGTGCTTTGAGAATCCTGTTCTTTTTTCCTATTGAGACACTTTATTATATCACATTAACCACTTGGGGAAATTCAAGACCAAGACTAGAATTGTAATGGAGCTTTGGTTTGGCATTGTACTTAATTAAAATACTCAGATGCAGCCCAAGAGTTGTTCTATATGAAAGCATTTCCATGCTTCAGTGTAATAAGTCTTCCTTAGAAATGTGTTCTGTGGTGTAGCTACTTATGTGCTCTGGGGGTTGTAAGGCTGCTCTACTATTCTGCAAAATGCTTGGAGGTCAAAGAAAATGCCTACATCATAATAGCTTCAGGCAACACTAACAATATCTCTCTTGAAAAGGCACCTTGCATCCAAAGGACTTCAGCTACAAAGATTATAGGAGCAATCATATGCAAGTTGTAGGGAAGAAAGCTGGGAGGATGGAAACCTTTATCTTTTTCTGTAATTTAAAAAGCACTTTTTTAGCAGAGAACAAAGGCTGAAGAAATTTGAGGGAGGTTACAGAACTGATTAAAAGACCATTTTGTATTTTGATTTATAAAAAACTGCTGAAGTATCAATCTCAAGTATAACAACTTGAGTACAGCACTTTGTCCTTCAATGTTTTAATTTTCTCACCTGATGAATTCAGTAAATGAAATTTCTTTTAATTTCGAAGCATGCTATATTTTACTGCTGGAAAGTACTTGTATTAAGCATATTAGTTACAGGAAAAAAATTCAATTTTAAAAGAACATCAAGCTAAAAACTGATACTAGATGTGTTCCAACACTTTTTTAAACAATTTCAAAAAATTATATGTCAAACAAAAAATTCAAACTAAGAAGAAGATGTTAATCCATCAAACATCTGGAGGAAGAAAGGGAGAAAGAATGAAGGAACAAAGGTAGAATTTAAAGAAACTGAGAAAAATCTCATTAAGACATCTTTTAGACAAATCTGTCAGAAAGGGCCCAAAAGGTTTAGAAGCATAGGATCATGTTTCATTTTACAGCTGGTAGCCTCCTCTCTTTATTTAATCTCTTGCTTCAGTTGCCCAAAAATTTTGGCTGGTTATAAAGTTGCTTGAGTCCACTCTAAGGCTTTACCTTCCAAGAAAACTTTTGGGTAAATATCTTATTCTACTTAATTTTGAAAGCGATGTGTTTAAAAAATAAAAAAATCACCCTGAAACAATGTTTCATGGGGAAAATAATTTACTAACAAAAGCAGTCTAGAACTACAGATTATATCTTGTCACTTGATAGAACACAAAAAACACATTGTATCCAATGGGTCTCCTGACAGTCCTCCTTGTATATAAAAAATGTCTCTGTATAACCTGAAAATTGAAAGTCATCAAATACTTCCTAACATCACATAAAAGACTTCAAGGGCTTTTGTTTTGTCCTACTGATAGCCTTAAGTCACAAATAAAGAGGAAGATAAGGTTTTGATATTGTATTTGCAACTAAAGCTTGTGTGTGCTTGCTTTTATGTTTTTACATAATGTTTATAATTTTTCTTTTATATCACTTGACAACATCAGCTTGCTGTCTAACAATTTTAAGTGATTTTTAAAAAAAACTATAGAAGCAACTTATATTTTAACACTTTTATTTATATTAATGAAATATGGAGATATTATCACGTTCTTTACTATGTGTTGCTGTGATGTTTTCAGACGGGTCCTGTGATTCACATTTGGTGAAGATTTGTGTTTGAATTCTTTTTTTATTTATTTTTACATTTTTAATTGTACCTGGCTCCGTAGGATTATTTCTCCCTCCCTTTTCAGTTGCTGGTCTATATACAAAAACCTGTGAAGGCTTTATTTATTTTCAGAATCCAGTGATTAGTTCTTTAGTAAGCAAATCTCATGTGTAGATGAATCCTTATATCTTTACTTCAAAATAGTGTGTAATGATTTTTTTTAATTTGATTTTTCTTATGTAATCTCATTGTAATGAGTGAACTAGTAGGAAAATGACTTAACAATTATTTTCAATGTTTAATGGAAATGTTAATGAGGTCACTATTAACATATGTTAAAAGGGACAGGGACTATATATGGAAACTAAAAGAAATGCCCTGTAAAGTAATGCCAAATTAAGTTTTTATCTGCTCTTACTGGTGACAAAAGAAATACAAAATTTTAACTACAGAACATTAAACTACAGAACGAAACCAGATTATCTTTGAATAGCTTTAAGTTTGTTAAAATTTTTATACAAAATAGTTGTAAATTCTAGTTATGATAATTTGATGTATTCATAGAAACCATACCTTATGCACATAATGCGAAGCTAGTAAGATAGATGTGATACAGCTTGTATGAAATTTAAAATACACTATAAAGTTCAATTCTGCTTTTAATTACTCCATTAAGCAGACAGAAGTTTTTTTTTACCTGTACCTGTTGATGGCAAGTAAGAAAGTTTTATTAACTCAGTTTATATTTTTTGCCTTAAACACAAAAGAAACACCCCATTTTTAAGCATTGCATTAGAATCCATGCTAAAGTTTATAATTTCCACAGTTTTCATCACATCACATATAAATTCAAAATTGTCTTGCAAGAAGTTAGACTCTTATGTTGCTGAAGAGATCAGGATTGTGAAGAAGGTAAAACATAACATGCTATATATAACATATGTGCTACCTTTAAATCAATACACAAGAATGTGTAAAAATCTTCGAGTTACCTTCTGAAAGTCAAAAACATATCCAAAAATATCTGTAATAAAGTAACCTTTACAATGTAAAGTATAGATGATGTATTTCTGAATTGCTGAATATGTTTCCTGGAGGTGGTCTTGAAGGTCTGTGCCAGACAAGTGAACTGTAAACCTCTGGCTCAGCTGACTTCTGTGAAATTCCCTTTAGTCAGTGCTTCAAGGAACAGGCTACTGAGGTGAAGAAGTACTCATAATGCGTAAGAGTGTTTCAGAAAATAGAATGAAGTTTGGAGATTTAAGGAGGGGTACTTGTTTCATTTCACCTATATCATAGCAAAGTAAAAAGCAGCACAATCACCTTTAGCAAAGCTTGAGAAATACCCTGAGCAGGGACTTATTATCATCATTATTTATTTTTCATCTAGTACCTTACCTTTTTAAAGTGTAAAAGACTAGTTTATCTAATGCGTTTTGTACACCTTTAATTATTATCTGGATTTCATCTTAGAAGCTCAGTTTGTTACTAGCAATCAGCCAACATCTTTGGATAAACACAGTATTACGAGCTTTTCAGGTTGCTTTATATCTTGTCCATGTAAAGAAAAAATAATTTTGCTTAGATATTGTATAGTTTTTTACACCTACATCATCTTGACTAATGCCAGCGCACCGTTTCAGTTGTTGCTAAAATTTCGATGTAAGTGCTTTACCCATCAATATCTATAAAAAATATTGTGAGTGTGGGGAGGGAGAATAAAACTTTTAAATACAATGAAATCAGTTGAAACTGAAGGATTTTGGACAGGCAAGAGCAAAATGTAGTAATTTGGTTTGAGAACAGAAACTGTCCCTATTTTACAGAAATTATTACCATGTGTTTGATGGTTTGATACTATTACTTTAAAGAGTTATTTAAATTTAAAAAAGATAATCATAACATAACAAACTTAGTTACATAAAATATGAGCAATATGAAAAATAAAGAGTAACATTAGAAGCTTTTACCCAAGTGTCCTCAAATATTCAGAGCAACACAATCTCATGCTGTTGTCTGCTGTGTTCCCTGGGTGTAACCATGGGTGTTTTATTTCTGAATACAGGTCTCATTGTTTGACATACCACATGCTGTTATTACTCCAAAGAGATTGCCACTGACACACAAATAAAAATTGCTGTTGATAACCAGATCTCAGGGGAGTGCTGACCTACCTTATTAAATATCATAATTACTGCTCTGTGTGTATGAACAACCAATTAGTGTGCATTCAGCCACACTGATATTATTTCAGTATTATAGAGTATTTCAATAAAAAAAGAGGTCTTAAAATTCTTCTTTAAAGTCCTGTGATGTATAAGGCAAGTCCATCCCTATAATGTCCTCCAGAACCAAACAGTCCTCTTAGAATCATCTAGATGTAATTCATATCTTTTACCAGTAAGATTTAAAACCAGAAATGATCATGCTTTGTGAAACTTGCTATGAAAAGAACTGATTGAAAAAAAGAATGAAGTTAGCATTGCATGGGTTTTTCTCTGAAAACTAGGAAGTGTTACTTGGAAAAAATGATGCTGTTTGTCACTGACATGTTCTTTACTGAAGTTATTTTGGGTGGGTGGGCACAAAACCCCTTCTGCAGTTGCATAGATGTTATCCTGCATACATCCATAAGAAGTACAAGGATATAACTTTCTATGCTCAAAAGCATTGATTCTAAAATCTTTCCTGATGTTAAACATGTGTGTGTGGTGGGAAGCTTTTCTTCTGAGAAAAGGGAAATGGCATGCTGCCATTAACACTGGTATTAGCATTGCATTGCATATAGTTCTGAATTCAGTGAGAATGCATTTCTAAAGGAAGTAAAGATTCAATTTTCCTTAAAAGGAGAGCAAACTGTTGTGATATCTTTCAGAAAGAAAATATATGCTGAAATAAAATCTTTCTGTATCTCTGGTGAGAAATGAAGAGATGCACTTAAGCAGTGTTCCTATAACATGTCAGCTATGGAAAGAAAATTTATGATTCCTCTGGAAGCTTCAACAGGATATCACTACTATTAAATAACAAATAGAAAAATACAGGCTTATATCTACTTGATTCTGTTGCAGTACAGCATATTTAAAGGAAAGAAATACAGGATAGTTGAACTCCTTTGTGCAGCTGGGTGTTAACACTCGAATACCATGAAATTGCAAGCTCCATGGAAATGACAAATTTCTAAAAATTGACCCCATAAAATATAAAATACTTCAGAAAATCTGAGATGAGCAGCAAGTTTTATTGCCACTATATATTACTTTTGGTAATCCAGGGCTATTCCACAGATGAGACCAAAAAAGAATACTTTAACAACACTAATCTGAGATGATGCTTAATAATGAAATCTTGGTAGATTTTACACATAAAATATTTATTTGTTCCTATATTATTTTCTAACAGCACCCAAAATGTGGGTGTCTGTAGCCAGCAGTACAAAAAGACAAACATACATTCTGGATCTTTATTTTTTCCAGCTAAAGAAATTAGTATTTCCATTCAGCAGTAATAAAGGTATACAGTTTGAATTGCAAGAGAAAATTATAAATAAAGGTTCAATAACCCCTTTCATCTTATAAGGGAAGTTAACGAAGTTGAGAACTGTTGGAATATATATCTTGACGTCCCTTTAACTTTTCAAGGTAGTGTGGAAAGGATGCAGCTGAGATCTTATGACCTATATGTTGCAGCATGATCTAATTAACATTTTTAAATTACAATTAGTTTGAACTTAAATCATCTCGACCATATGAAAGTGAATTGCCTTTTTGGACTATATTGTATGAACAGAACATTTCAATTTTGAGTAAAATATTGTTTCCTTCATTCTTGCATATTTATTTGTCAGTCAGCTTACACACTCAATGCATGTAGTATTTTTCTTGTGCAAGCCATAATATAAAGTTATATAATATTTCCTGGACAATAAAGCATATAGGGGAACTGCTTAATCTTCACTTTAAGACTGTGTGTGGATTTCAGTGTTTGGTTTTCTATTTTCAATATGATGCATTTAGTGATGAAAAAGTTGCCAAATGCATTCAGAGGATCTTTAGTGCATTGATAATAAAATTCACTGCAGTTTTAAACAAAAAAAATCAAGTTCCCTTGTTCTTTGAGGAATATGATCAAGGGACAATGGAAGAGTTATGTGAAAATTTAAAAGGTAATGGATTTTGTTTTTCTGAGGAAGAAAACGTTATAGAAGCCTTTTCTTTCTACATTTAGGATCTTGAAAAGTGGAAATAATTTAGAAGTGACATACTGGAACTACATAAAAAGTGCCAATAGAAAGGACTTGATTGCAAAGATTTAAAAAAGATTGGAAGAAAGAAATATCTATAGCAAATCCTGTTAAGAGCTTTGAGTTTTTAATTGTCATTCTCTGTGCTATCAAAATCCTTTCTCAAAATCATTGAAAATGTGTAGTAGATAACTTCCTTTTGATCTCCCATATCATCATTTTCTAATTATGTATGCACATTTCAGTACTAGTGGTTGAAATAACAAAAAAGATACCACAACAATTGACAATATATTTTGATATTGAGGATTACAGACATTTAAGGGTTACCTAAGCTTCCATAACTTTCTTGTGGCAATCTATTTTCTTGGGACTTGTTTGAGAGGAGAAAGTTTTTCAGATAGCAGTTGAAAATGTGGAAACAAATGTGTTGGTTTTGGAACATGTAGTGGGGAATTATCGGTAGCGGTTGTAATTTTTTTTGTGGTGTTTTGTTTTAGAAAAATTGTTTGTATGTTGCTTGTATGATCCTGTATTTGAAGAAAAAAACCCAACTTATTAATGGTGTAAAATAGAAGGATGGTTTTAAAAGAAGGGACAGCACAAAAAGGATACAGTGGTCACAGTTCTGAGAGAACATAGTATTAACTAATATTTCTATGAGTTGCTGGAGTTATTTCCTGTTCCATCATTGGTGGTTTATAACCTTATCTTTTTTTAATACTATGCTGGGAAACTGTTGGGAATCAAAAATCTTCCATCTTCCTGACGAGCAGTTCGTTGATGCTTGAAGAATGTTAATGGTGCAAATTCTCCATGTAGTCCATGACAAAGTCCATGACTCATTGTGGGGAGATGCAAAATTGCTTCCTGGGGCAAAGCTTGATGCCATTTCAATGTCAGTGGCTGAGATTTCACTGCTAATTTGAAGTGGAGTTACTGGCACGATCTCCTTCACTTTCATTTTGCAGTGGAAATGGTTTTCTTTGCTCCTTCAAAGGATGGCTCCAATATCATGGTATTGCTTTCCCCAGTAACTATCTTTATAAAATACTCACATTCCTGTCTTGGTTGATGGAAAGGATGTTTATAACTGGTGATTCCATAGGAGCAAGGTAGTTCTGATTTTTTTCCTGCAAGCTTTCCTGGTGCTGTGCCTGCTTCCCCTTCATCCCGTTTGTTCCATGGAATATCCACAGCAGCACAGGATTCAGCTTCTGAAATGTGGTACTCTTGGACAAGGAGATAACCAGAATTCCAATTATGGGAGGTTTTACACTACTTAATTATACCAGAAAAAGCAATTAGATCAAAAGGAGCAAGTAAGGCCCCTTTAGTAAATCTGTTCCAGGAGTTAAAACCCAACCACTATGTAAATTAATCCCTCCACAAAAGATCTTTATGTCTGGAGGGCCAAATTTTTGCTGTGAATAGGATTCAGCAGTTTTAAGTTTGTTCTTTAGTTACAGCTGCAAAAATAATCTGTAAAAGTCTAAATTAAAACTTTGGCTAAGAGCTTGGTAAACACTCTTGGGAGAGGGGAAAAAAAGGAGTTTTGTTTTCCTTTCAGGTGACATGTAAATGCCCAAAATGCATTACTAACATGCAGAAATGTTTTAGTTACTAGGCATTACCTTTGAATTTTAAATCAACATGTTCAGTGTTTTGGGTTTTTTTAAAGAAAGATACCTGAGCAGCATGTTTATAGTTCTCTATGTGGATATTTTGAGTGTCAAAAATTACTTTTTAAAAAAAATTAATTATTAATTGTTACTGTATTTCTTTTTTCAACCATTTTTAGTAATGTTTTTTAATTTATCTACTAAAATTTATTTAATTTTATAGTTTTTACTTTAATCATGAAATTAGCTTGTTTATCTGAAAATGGCCTTTTAAGCATATTAATATAACTGGATAAACTATATAAGTTGTTAAGAAAAAGTAGGTTTTTTAATCAAAAATAACAATATTTTTTTTCTCTCTGCTGGAGTTAGTGATTATATCTCATTGCTCTTGTGAAGAAAAAAATCTATCTCAGATTGCACAGAATTCTGGAGAGGACCCTGGTGTGATGCAAATTGACCAAAAAATCTTCTGAATGTTGAATGCTGACAATAGTTTAAAAAGCTCCTTTATTCTGGGAGATTAATATTAAAAACTGCAAGTAGATTAGGACTTCACAGGACTTGACTACTAAAAATTTTAGGCAATTGAGATTACTTAGAGTAGCTAGCAATATTTTAAAGGCATATACTCAAAAGTTTAAACAGTTCTCAGAATAATGCAAGATTTTTGTGACATTTGTCATTAGGGAACACATAAAGAAAAAAAAAAAGCCTAAATAATACGGGGGTTTTCCTCATATTTTCTCAGAAACAGCAAAAGTTGACAATTTTATCATCAAGATTAATTTAGCCTATTAATGTATTGACACTGATGCTGGTATATGGAGATTAAACTAATACTAAATGCTTAAAAATATGTAGAGCTTGCAAAGTTGAGTGATCTAGCATGTAGTTCCCAATACTGGTTACTGAAAAGTCTTTCCTGCCTTAATCAGTCATCCAAGGTGGCAGTAAGGGGATGGGTTCTGTAAAGATATCATATTTATAGAGTATAATATAAAGCATTGAACATTCACGTTTTCAGTGAGTGAAAATGAACTCTATGTAGCCTTAAGAGTTAAAATGCTGTCCTAATAACATGGTCCACATATTGCAAGTACTAACTCTGAGATATAATGAATATTGTTTCACCGTAGCTGTCAACTTATGACAAAGTAAAATGACACTTTAAATTTAAAATAATATAAAATTTTTCAACTAAAAATATTCTCAAGACTGAAAATTATGCAGTAACTCAAAAAGACCCAGGAGTGCTATGATAGATTTTCCGATAAGTTGGCTTTGAAAGCTTCTACAATTTTGTTTGTACATTTTAAATCCAGCTGTTTCATTGCAAATATATCATATTGAAAGAAAGATTCTGAAACACTTGGTTTAAACAATTAAATTTAGGAAAAAATTCAGTTTTTCATAACAGGGAGAAATCTAATTTAAATTTATTTTCTGACACACACCACTTGTAAATTTCTGTATGCAATGATTGAGCTGGAAAACATCTGTCAAATATTAAACATCATTAAGAATTGAATGAAGTATACTCTAAAGTGATCATAAACCCTCTTCTTTCAATGAATTCCCTAAACAGTAATGAATAGGGAGTTAATAAGAGTGTCTGCTAGCTCTTGATGTCAATTCTTTGTGAACTGATTTTTATAAATGATTCCAAACAAAATTGAGGGGTGAAACAAAGGTGTTTATAAGGAACTTTTCCTGGGTTAAATTACAAATCATCAATGTATTTGCTACAGTCCTCAGTGGCAGGAAAAATGTTGCTTGTCTAATGGAAAAACAGTGATGCAGAAATTTATGAAACCTAATACTTGGACATTTAAAACTGCTTTTTAAAAGTCATATCTAATCAATTCTTTCATTTTTGTGTTCACCCTCCAGCTATTCATGTTCCTAGTTGTTTGAAATTAAATATAGATGATTTTAATTGACATCTTCTTGGTAAAGAAGAATAAAATTATACCTGGCTATTAAGGAAATTCTCTATTCCTGTATTGGATTTGCATGGTCAAGATTGGGTAGCAGGAGGGATGCATGGGTGGCTTCTGTGAGAAGCTGCCAGGAACCTTTCTTATCTCCAACAATGTCAATGCCAGCTGGCCCAAGATAGACCTGCCACAGACCAAGGCCAAGCCAGCCAGAGGAGATGGTAGCAGGGAAAAAAGCTACTGCAGAATAGCAACTGGAGAGAGTAGAGAGAAACAGCCCTGCAGACACAAAAGTCAGTGCAGAAGCAGGTGGTCCAGGCACTGGAGCTGAGAATCCCCTGTGGACTGTGGTGAAGACCGTGGTGAGGCAGGACGTGCCCCTGCAGCCCAAGGAGGACCACTGAGGAGCAAATATCCTCCTCCAGCTCGTGGAGGACCTCACACTAGAGCAGGTAGATGTGCACAGGTGGTTGTGTCCCTTTGGGAAGCCCATGCTGGAGCAGGATTCTGGTGGGGACTGCATGGAGACTGGAGCTTGCCCTGGAGCTAGTTTGCTGAAAAGACTTGTGACCCCATGGGAACAGTCTGTTCCTGAAAGACTTTACCTTTTAGAAGAGACTCGTGCTGAAGCAGTTTGTGAAGGACAAAAGCTCATAGGAAGGATGCGCATTGGAGAAGTTCATGGACTACTGTCTCAAATCTAGGGAAGAGTGTAAAGAGTCCTCTCCTTGAGGAGAAAAGAGCAGCAGAAGCAATGTTTTATGAACTGACCATAACCTCCATCCTCCTTCACCGTTAATGGGAGGAGGGAGAGAAAACAGCATGAAGTTAAGTCTGGAAAGAACAGTGTGGTGCAGGGAAGGTGATCTAAAATTTAGTTTTATTTCTCGCTATCCTACCCTGATTAAACTAATTTCCCTTAAGTCTGTTTTGCCTATGATGGAAATTGCTGTGTGATCTCTCCTTGTCCTTATCCCAACCCACAAGCCTTGAATTTAATTTTCTCTCCTGTGTCCAATTCAAGAGGGGAGGGACAGAGAAGCTTTTGTAGGCACCTGGTGTCCTGGCAGGGTCAACTCTCCAGAGCTCCCAAGGGCAGTGTGGACATTTTAAATGTCTGTTTTCATTAGAAGAAATTTGTGCTCTAATTATTTGAAATTCATATCCGGATAAAACTTTGAGTAAATGCTCTTTGATATAGATAACTTAGCTACACTTGAAGATTGAAATCCCCTATTAAGATCAAAAATATATTCTTTCTAGTTATGTACACCTAAATTAGTTTAATTATCTGGAAAGAATATAAGCAACCATCTAGATGCTGAGAAATTTTTTTCAGAAATGGGCAGTGATATGAGTCTTCAGAGGGTTTCTCAGCATTTTCCCACGTGTTCTAGTAGGTAGAACATATCTTTCGTGACTTGCAGTTTCCTGAACATAAATCCTCCTGCCACAATATTTTGTCATAGAATAGTGTCTGGTGTTATTTGTTTCTTGCAAGGTATTTGTTTTTCTTCTTGCAAACTAGGAAAGGAAAGAGGCAGATGCTTTCCTTTGAGTGACAAATCCCGCAGTGCCCAGTATTATTCTATTCAAGTAAACCTGAAGTTTTCTTAAGCTTACATTAGATGTCTGTAGTGGGTGGATGCAAGATACTCACAAAAGGCATTCTATTATCTCCCCCTCAGCTGAACAGGGAGAGAAAATAAAACAAACATTACAAGTCAAGAAGAAATCACTCAGCAAATACTGTCATGGGCAAAAGAGGTTCAGATTGGTGATATTAATTGAATTTATTACAAGCAAAATCAGGATAATGAGAAGTAAAATAAGACCTTAAAAACACCTTGCCCTTACCCTTCCCATGTTCCCAGCTCTACCTCCTTCCCCCAGTGATGCAGGGAGGAAGAGGTGATGAGGGTTATGGTCAGTTCATCACATGCTGTTTCTCCCACTGCTCAGGGAAAGTCCTCCCCCTGCTCCAGCACAGGGTCCTTCCCATGGAAAGAGCTCTCCATGAACTGCTCCATTGTGAGTCCATGACACAGACAGCAGTCCTACATAAGCCACTGTAACACAGGTCACTCTTCCACAGGGTGCAATCCTTCAGGATGTGCCTGAAGGGTCCCCCATGGGGTCACAAGTCCCACCAGGAAACCAGCTTCAACATGGACTCCTCTCTCTCCAGGGGTCTGCAGGTCCCTGCCCAGAGCCTGCCCCAGCACGGGCCTCCCAAGGTGGAACAGCCTCCTCTCAGACATCCACCTGCTGCAGTGTGGGTCTCCCCCACAGGCTGTGGGTGGATCTCTGCATCTCTGTGGCCCTCACTGGGCTGCAGGACAGCTGCCTCGGTCACAGTCTGCACCACGGTGTGCAGGAGAATATAAATTCTGGCATCTGGAGCACATCTGGCCCCTCCTTCTCTAGCAACCTTGGTGTCTGCAGAGTTCTTCCTCTCACATATTCTCACTCTGCTCTTTCTTGGCCTCAATCACATCTGTGCAATAACTTATTTTTCTCTTTTTCTAAAATATGTAATCACTGAGGCATTATCACTGTTTCTAATTGGCCAGTGGCACTGGCTCTGCCAGACATGAGGTAAGTTTCTGGCAGCTTCTCACAGAAGCCACCCCTCTAGCTCCCACATCTACCAAAGCCTGACCATGCAAATCCAATACATCTTTCACAGAAAAATTGTTTGGTTTTTTTGGTTTACTGATTATATCTTTTAAGGTAATATATTTAAGAACAGCACTATCTGTTTTGGTTTTTTGGGTTTTTTTTTTGTTTTTTTGTTTTTTTTTTCAAATGGTCTGAGTTTCTTTGCTTTCAATTCTGCTGATCTCCTGCCTCATTCCTCTCTCATGCATCAGACTTGTGCATGCACAAAGCCAGTCAGAAAAATGACTGTAAAACTCAGTCAAACACAACATTAACAAAAATACAATAATAATTCCAAACAAAGCAAGAGAGATGTGGATGTTATGAATTACAATGAATTGGAAATTTTAATTCATGAACAGTTTATACCTCAAGGTACTGTTTAATTCCATTTTAATTCTTTGTAATTATGGGTAGAAGTTTCCATTTTAAGCTTACATTCTGCATAATTTGCTTTGCTGGTGACATGTAAATACTTGAAATTCATGACTATGTTTCTGTCTCTCATGCAAGCACATAGAAGCTGGTCTATAACACAGCGAAAACACTTTGCTGACCTCACAGGAATTCGAATGAATGTCTATAGACCTTGAGATAGATTTCAGCATATTCAAACTAAAAATTATTTTTCCATTAGCTATTTTTAATTGACTTTGGAAAGAGATAAAAAGAAAACCTTGAAATTTCTACTTTGCCTTGCCTGGCTTCACACAGCTTTGCAAGGTCCTTTACACAAGGACCAAGTGGATTACAAAAGTTGTTTTTTTTTGTTTTGGGTTTGGCTTTTTTTTTTTTTTTTTTGTTTAGGTTGGTTGTTGTTTCAGGGCAAAGGGGGGCTTGTAGCTCTTATGAACAACAATCTCAAGAAACAATAAGCATCATTTTGTAACCTAGTTCATCAGCAGAAAAACAAATTAAAGGACAGAGAAAGATTTTTCTTACTCTGTACAGACCATAGGTTAAGCAGAATGACAACTAGAGCTTCATACATGTATTTCAGTGCTTCGTAAAATGAAAGTGCTTAAAAGAAAAAAGTTCTTCTGTATGAAAAGAATAGTTATAATCATTACTTGACTGCAAATTCTTTTTCTCTGCCTGGAGCATTCTAGTGTCCACTAGCAGAGCTTTTTAATCTTCCAGCTTGCTGACTTTCAAATTCCCAGAGCTAGAAACTATTTTTGTATTAGATTATCTGAGGATTCTTCATTTTCTACATATATCCTGGTTAGTGAAGTACCTGTAATGCCCTTCAGCTATTTAGTTCACATTGTGACATACAAAAATACCTACCACCCTTCCTTTTTTGTACCCCGTTTGAAAGCCAGTCTCTGAATCACTAGTGAGTCAAAACCATTCTGAACTTCTTTTTTGATATTGCTGTTTCTTCTTCAGTAAATGCAGTTTTCTGTCAGAACAGCATGTTTTTTCTTTCACTTGTGTATTTAAACACCTGAACATTACCCATAGCCAGAAGAACAGTATTATGCAAACTAAAGTATGAAAAGAGGCCTGAGTGACAGGAAGGGCCACATTGTTTGTTTCCTATCCCTCACCACAGGCAGCATATTGTGAAGTTATGTAGGGAGAAAATTAGAACAGTTAAAGCCCTATTAGAATTTAGACTGGCTATTGCCATAAAAGATGATAAAACATCTTTCTATAAATACATCAGAAATAAAAGGAGATGTAAGTAGACTCTTCATTTTGTATCAGCCATCCTGTCTAACCTGGGAGGACCAGGGGACTGAAAGTCATCAAATATGACTCTACACGAGAAACTGGAAGGAAGATCTGGTGAACCACAGGCCTGTCAGTCTGACCTCTGTACTAGGGAAGGTCATGGAAGAGATCATGTCAAGGGCCATCACCAACAGGGGATCAGGCTCAGACAGGGGTTTATGAAAGGGAGGTCCTTCTTCACCCAATCTCCTATGACAAGGTCACCTGCTCAGTGAATGAGAGAAAAACAGTGGATATTGTCTACTTGGACTTTATTAAAGCCTCTGATACTGTTATGATCTTCTGGAGGGAAGGAAGGCTCTACAGAGGGATCTGGATAGGCTGGAGCAAGGGTTTGAGCCCCATTGTATGAGGCTCAATAGAGCCACATTCTGGATCCTTCCCTTGGGTCACAACAGCCCCATGCACTGCTACAGAATAGGGGAAGATTGGCTGGAAAGCTGCCTGGTGAAAAGGGTTCTAGGACTGCTGTTTGACAGCTGGCTGAACATGAGCCAGCCTGTGCCCAGGTGGCTGAGAAGGCCGGTGGCATCCTGGCCAGCAGGACAAGGGCAGCTATAGTCCCCCTGTACTCAGCACTGGTGAGGCTGCACTTTTAATCCTGTGTTCAGTTTTGGGTCCCTCACTACAAGATGGACGTTGAGGTGCTGGAGAGGGTCCAGAGAAAGGCAGCGGAGCTGGTGGAAGGTCTGGAGCTCAGGTCCTGTGAGGAGCATCTAAGGGGGTTGGGGTTTGTTTAGGCTGGAGAAAAGGAGGCTCAGAGTGACCTTGTTGATCTCTACAACTGCTTGAAAGGAGGGTGTAGCCAGGTGGGGAGCAGACTCTTCTCCCAAATATCAAGTGACCATAAAAGGAATGGATTAACTGAGCACTGGAAGGGAGGGTCACACAGACATTTCACTTGCAGCTTTTGTGGGGGGATGGAGAGGAAGAAGCAGATGAAGATTTTCTGCTATTTCATAATGTTTGCAGAAGCATGAGGTTCAGTAGTGTTTGCGTGGAGACGTAATGATTGAAATCAAATGAACATATCTTTCTGCTATTTCTATCTCAGAAAAAAATAGGAACAACATTTCCCAATTTTGCTAAATGATGAGATAACGCAGACGGTAAAGGCAACAAATGCTGAAGCAGGAACAGAAAGAAAAAAGAAGTATTTGTTCAAATGTACATATGGATACAACTGTTGGTAAACTCACATGCAATGCATTGGTATGAGTAACTTAACATCGGGGTCAGTAAGCAGAATTCAAAGACACATTTGAGTATGGAGTAAAGACAAGGGAGACAAAGAAACTAACATTGTAATTTTTGGTGTGTAAGAAAACAAAGAGGTTTAAACAGATGAAATTTAGATAGCAAAAGTATTAACTCAGTATAGAAGTGTTCTGAAGACAATGGACAGAAATGGAACAAAGATCTGGTAAAAGTGAGACTGTATAAGGATTAGCGACCTATTATATAGAAAAAATAGCTTTGTTTCTCCATATTTCTCTGTTAGAAAAATTCTGATACTTCTTGATTTAAGTATATGGGTCTGTTGATGAAAGAAATAGGCTGATTTCCTTTGACTGAAAAAATATATAAATGTCTGGATCAAGCTTTAAAAGCTTAATAAATAAGGTGATTTTCTCTGTTTTCCACCAATTTAAGTAATTACCCTTTGTCAGTCTCTGCTGCCCAATTCTCTTTCTTAATGTCGCAATATCTCTCTATGGTACGAATCACAGGACCGTGATATTGTCTGGTTAGCTCACATGTGGCTAAAAGGGCACAGCAATTCTTTCCACTATAGAGGAGGACACAATTTTTTCAAATAGATGTTAAAATGTGCTTCCACTTGTTATCAGGAAACGAAGTAGGGTGTCAAGATATCTCAGAAGAAATGTTAGCACTTGTCATGGATGATTTTCCTTTTAGTCATGGAACTGTTGTAGGCCACTTGGACCAGTGGCACATATTTAGGGCTACACACAGGGTGTCCAGAAGTGGTGTCTGATGTTACCATGGCAGAACATACTGATAACTTCTTCACCCAGAAAATCACACAAAAATAAACACATGACATAGCAAACTTTCACAAAGAAGGCTTTTCATGAACGTTAGGAGAGCACCTTCAAGTAAGTTTCTATGTATTGTCATCTGTATCATGGAAATTTCTCTCTTTGTTGATTGAATTACCCTGATATTTCTTCTAAGTTCCCCAGTATTAAGACCAACTGCCCAAAAATTATAATGGTAAGAAATGGAAAATGTCCAACAGCAGTAAACACACTGCAGGATTTGGCATTGGGCAATGGATGCTCTGTATGGAAGAGGAATTCTGAACATAAGCATTTAAATAAAAGTCTTTATAATGATTAATGTTATTGGAGGGTTTATCTAAAAGGCAGCAGCACCAGTAATCTATTTGCCATTCATTTTTCTACAATTTATAAAATTATTACCTTCTTGGACTATTACCTACTTCTCCATGTAATCATAAAAATTTATGATGTAAATCATAAATTTCAATTGCTTATGTAGGAAAAAATACTGAGTGACAATAAAATATAATAAAAATATGGTTTGTGAAGAGAGTAGAAGCTATATCCTTGTTTTTAAAGGTCTTTATTTTCAATGAAGGTTATGTGGTACTGAGGTAAATTGTTGCCTCAATTTAACAATATGAAGTCTTGTCATGTAGCTCGATTCTTATCTGCTAATGAATGAAGCACAACAACAGTATCATCTAAATGTATACTGTATACTAAGAAGGCATTTCAAGCACTATGAATTCCATAGAGGTGAATTTTGTAACTTCAGTAAAAAAAAAAATCTACTTGGTGTTGTCCTTAAAAATAAGCCTTCTGATTTGTTTTAATATAATAGTCAGTTGTCATGAATTGTAAGATAAACAAGAATCATGTTTGCATTCCTTTGTAAAAGATATCACCTGATGGACTTCTCAAGTGACCAGTGAAGATGGAGAGGTGGCAACTTCTCTGTGCAATCTCTGATCACTGTCCAGAAACTTATATATAAGAGGTCAACAATAAGCTAGAATCTTCCTCCTTTCTTCTTCTCTGCCTGAACACCTGTTGTGTGTGTTGCTGTGTGTTTCTATCTACGTCACAGTAACAACTTGGTTTTAGGGTGTGGGGTTTTTATTGTTCTTGGGGGGGTGGTTTTTGTGTATGGTTGCTGGTGAGATATTTTTGGGTTTGGTTTTGTCTGGGTTTTTTTGGAGGGAGGTGGGAGGGAGTGTTTAGGTTTGCTTGTTTGGTTTGTCTTTTGTGGAAATACTGTAGCTACATGTTTGTTGGCAATCTATACAAAGCTAGTATTGTGTAAGAAGAAATTAAGTGGTATCTTTCTCATGTTAGTTTGTCCTTTAAGTATTCTGGTCTGGGGAGGAAGACAAATGAAAGTAAGAATATATGGATGGTATTAATGGACCTTTAGTGAATACAGGTACATAATATAATAGAAGCACTTAACATGTTTTTGAGCTAACTTGCCTAAAGGTACTCTTGGAAAGAACTTGTCAGCAACTTTTGTATCCCATGAAACTATTTTAGTTTCAAAATCAGAGAAATGGATAAACATTCAAGTGTTAAGATAATTCTCTCTGTTTCTCAGTTTAGTTTTTATATCCCAGTCTTACGTAGCCAAATTTTCTTCAGCCTTTAAAAGGTAAATTAATTAAAACTATTTCTTTCTTTATTGCATGAATTTCCAGAGTGATAGTATACAAATAAAATTTTTCAATGCAATTGCTGGTTCTACTGCGCATTGGAAAATATATTCTTATTTTCTATTTTATTCTTATTTAATTTTTCTTATGTTCTTATGCTTTTTTCTATATTACTATATTGTGATACTTCCTTTAAAACCAAGAAAAATACTGAAATAAATTATCTAATAAAGATGATAGAATATTATTTTAGCAATAAAACTTATTCATACAATCCTTTAGAACAATATGGGAGTGGAGAATAGTCCTGCACATAACTTTGCTCCCCAGCCTCTTGTGTAGATGTTTCATATAATCACTAGTGTATGATCCTGAATTACTTCTTCAAATAAGGTTACAAAAACACAACTATGTTTGTAGTGAAATACTTTTAACATAATTTCTTGAAAAATCAAGGTAAGAAACAAACTTTAAATTTCACATAGTAGGATTAAGAAAGAATCAGTATGTGGTTCAAATTGAGATTATGACTTGTAGACATTCTGTGCATATTTTTATTCTCTTGCACAAATAAGTATATAAGAAAGGGACAATGTGTAAAAATAAGGGGGAACTCAGCTTTTGTATTTGTGGCTCCTTTGTATAAGGAGAGCTTAAAAAAAAAATCTATCTGGCAAAGCCCTTACAACGAACAAAAAGAAAACCAAACCAAAAATGTCAGAATGGGAGTTATTCTGGAGTCGGATACCTGGTATCTGAAACAACTAAGATTTATCATTTCTGGCTAATGTACAAACTGTGGTTCAGAAATTTTATGCACTTTCAGTGCTTTAGCAGTCTCAAACTGGACTTGCATTGATGTAAAAACTTAAATAAATCTTAGTGTTCAAGAATAACTTTGCACAAGAATGGTTTTCTTCCCTCAGGATGCTTTGTGCAGCCTGCAAAGAGCTGGGATGGAATCATTGGTGATGGTATAAAGGACACAGGGCTCCCACAAACTGTGTGACCTGGTGTGTTGCTGCTATGAGAAGATCCAAACCCAGAAGTTTTCAAAACTAAAAAGACCTCCATAAAGCAAAGCATGTGACAACTTCATATCTTCTATACAGATCATTTAGTAGACTTCACTGATATACCAATAGCTTCCAATCTCAGCAATCATCGACCATGAGTTATAAAATAAATGAATATTTTTCATGAGGGACCTGTGTGAATAGATTGATATCTCTGGAAAGTATTGGTTTATCTTTTCCAGTAAGTAAGTAAAATAAAATGAAAAATTCAAAGTCATAGTCTCTCTTAGTATCCAGTACTGTGTAGAACTCCTTCACTTTTTTTTTTTAATGAACCCTACCTTTTTTCATTACACATAATGGACTACTTCCATTCAGATAAATTAGATAGATACACAAGTGGTAGCTGAAACTGCCATTTGGGATGCGAGAAATGTTCATTACTAACTTCAAAATCATGTTTATTTAATTCATCTTTGCAGAAGCAATTAAATATCAAGTATTTCATTAAAAAAAATTAAAAGTATTGCCATCAGAGATTTTAATTTTTCTAGAACAAGATTTTTTAAAAAATTTTTCAGATTTTGGTTTCTGAAGAGAGTTGAAGGCCATGGGATTTGTTGGTATTTCTCATTTCTTTGTCTAACTGATGATAGCTCTAATTTGTGAGTTTTGTGGGGATTGTATTGTTAAGAACTGAAAAACCAACTATAAAAATGTTAAGCTTTTAACCTCAAAGATAAAATGGAGTTTTGAATTTCATGTTGTTACTAGAAATGCTTTTAATTTTTCTTAAGATTTCTATTTCATCACCCATACTTTCTTGAAAAGAAGGTTGTATAGATGGTTGACAAAATCTGAAATCTCTTTTAACCTGTGTTGCCAGACCTTGGTACTTAGAAACAACATAATCATGTAGTGTGTTGAAAGCTCTTTATAAATTAATTCTGTGTGCTTTCTGTAGTAGTGAAAAAAAAGTACCTGAATTTATGTGTCTCTGAGATCATAAATACAGAAGTCTCAGTAGCTACAGGAACTTTGGCTTTCTCCTTAAATCTGACTTGTGCAGTGTCCTCCACCATCAGCCCATGGATGGGCTCCTACAGCTACAGGCTCTCCTACCTATTCCCCAGAAATTGCCAGCCCCTCTCTCTGTAGCCTTTATGAACGAAGAAAAAATGTCATTTCCTACATATTTGCACCTCCCTACCTAATACCCACTATATCTTGAAGGCTGTCTTCCTCACAGCTCCAGGCCACTGGAGGTTATATTGTAGCATTGTCAAAAAACAAAAACGAGCCGCTGAGGTGAAGGGTCGAGTTCGATTTTTAATATAGGCATCTATGAGCTATTACAGAAAAGTAAACAAATTATTGTAAGAGTTCAGTGTGACTTTCAACTGCAGAATTAAATCTAGGAGGAAAATGGGAAAAGCATGGAAAAACTAATTTGCTGTAAATCACCAGGTGCTGAAAAACTATAGGCAACTAATTTGCCTTTTCAAAGTCATTGTGAGACAAAATAATAGACAGCTTAAAGCAGCTTCCCACCCTTGCCATTTAAATTAAGTAATTTTATTTCAACTTTTCACATCTATTTAAATCACAAATGGTAAAAGGAAACATGTCTGGAACAGAGGAATATGGTAAGGAACTATCCATACAGGTGCTGCAGCACTGGAAAGTAAAGCACTGTGATTTCCTACCTGTGGAAGGGTTAGTTGAATTTTAGTAAATAATTTGGGACTTGGTTCCCTTTCATGTAACACAGGGAAGGGAAGGATAAAGAACTACCAGAAACTGCTTTCAGTCAATCATTCAAGTGGTTCCTGTATTTTAAAATATTCAGAATTTCACTTACTTAAACTGTAAAATAATTGTAGAACTTTGACTGCCACAATCTTCATAATTTTGTTTCCTATTAACTTCGTTGCATCAGCTAGTTTTTTATGTTTCTTTTCATTTATTTCTATTGTAATTTTGAATTGAATTTAATTTGGAGCAACCTCTTGAGGAACACTCTTCCTTAAATGGAAATAATGTTTTTTTGTTAATGGTTACAGTCAGATCGGTATGTCTGTAAAGAATTTGCGAAAGATTAGTTTACCTATATGCTGAATATTAGCCTTGCTCGAGTCAACAGTCATCACTCTATTTTCCCATGCAAGGAGTGCAGTCAATAAATTGTTCTTGTAGCCAAGTCTTGTTCACATGAGAACTACAGGTCTTTGTTTGATTTTTGCCTTGAATGTTTTGTTTTTTATAAATCTGATTTCTGAAGTCAGCATTGTAACAAAACAAGCATTTATTCAAGTGGGGATAGGAGTGTTATAATTCACTGTGAAGATTATTCTGAACAATGAATAACAACTTTAATACACTTTGAATCACCAACAAAGAATTTCACTGAATTACTGAAAATGTAAGTTAACGGTGTACCTTGACCACTTTTATTACATACTTTCCAAATGCCTTAACCAGAGAAAATTTAAGAATTTTCTTTTAATAATTTCTGCCAAATGACAAGCAACAGTTTCTAATTGAGCTCTGCTTAGTTAATAAAATAAATGAAAACTTTGGGATTACCATCAGTTTTTCTTCACTGAGGATGCAGACCCAGTTACTCTTATCTCTAGACAAGACTGCTTTTATAGGTCGGTATTGAATTGCAGTGGTGCAGCACAAGGCACTAACAGAATAATAAAAGGTTTTGGTCTCTGGAATTTCATTAGAAAGAGAAGGATTATTGTGGAATTCCTGAAGTCTCAGCATCAAATATAAAGGTAAATGTAGAAATAAGGAATTAAAGCAAAATGTTTTCTAGCAAAAACTTAGTATGTAGGGAACTAATTTTTGTAGGCTTTTCCTGATTATGAGTCAAAACTGCAGGCACTGGTTCAGCCAGAGGCTTCAATGTCTCATATGATTATCACATTTCAGCTGAAAGTCTGAACATTTTTGGTGTGGTTTCTTATTTTTTATTATTAGCCTTTTATTAGGGGAAAAAATATTATTTTTTTATATATATTCTGTTTGATTTTTATCGTGCGTTTAATCATGAAACTCATTTTTAGATAATGTTAAAGCTAAGTTATGGTCATAATGATAGCACAATGATAAAATTCCCAGGCTATTTATTCTGGTGATATTTGTACTTACCTTTTGTTCACTGAACTGTTTGAAAATGATGCATTATTGCTTCAGGCTACAGTTAGTAAAGTAAAAGGTCTCAGTTAAATGAACAGTGATGGGCAAAGGTTGAAGAGTTTTGGCCGAGAGGAAATTTCAGTTTTACCCCAGTAAACTTGACTTCTATAGACAAAAATATTTCTTCAACTGTGAGTGAAAGGAGAGAGAGACATAGATAATAGTAAGTGAAATACTGGAAATACTTGGTGGAAACAGATCTAGGGCTTGGTTGCATCCAAGCTGAAATCTGGGTGTTCTTCCTCCTCATTTCACTCAGATAGTAAACAAAAATGATACATTTCTCAAAGCAAAAATTAACTCCCTGTAACTAGAGCATAATCTACAGCAGAAAAGTTACTCTTTGTACACCTGCTTTTTTTGCTGGAAACTGCTATTTGCAGAGCACAAGGGAAAGGGAATACAAAAAGTGAAGTAAATGAAAACATCATGGCTAATACCATCAAATAGTATAATGGACTATATTCAGGAAACAGAAGGGATTTTCTGAGGCTTCATACTTCAAAAAGGTTGTCGCTCCCAGGCAGATACTGGCTTCTTCAGGATGTCTTCTTATGGTTGAAATTTCCTAGTACTGCTGGGGTCTGGGGCTTTGCTTGCTGATGTGATTCAAGAAAAAAAAATTCCCACTATGGTATGGCTGTAAACTATCAAAACTGAGCGAATATATAACACAAAATACAGAAAAAGATCTTTGACTTCAAATAGTAAGGGTAAAATTTAAAAAAGGCTTAAGGGTTTTGTAGTTGCAGAGTTGAAAACATATGCAATTATTTAGTATAATTGAAAGTTGCTAGTTCCAATTAGGTTACTCCAGAAGTTTTCCATTTCTGCTGGCCCCATGAGCAAATAGTTTCAGATTACTTAAGGCTTTGATTCCACCTTATCAAGAGAAGAGAGGTTTATAGAGGATCTGGATGATTTGCCTAGAGAATCTAGAGGCAATTAATAAAAGATGAGACACCTAACCGAAACTTTTATATTTTTTGCATTTCCTAAAACTTCTATGATTAAAATGAATAAATGAAATCTAATTCCTTTTACCTAATCTTGGCATGTGAAGTTCAGGTACCTAGATTGGATTTGTCATGTAAATCTCTATAAGCAGTTGTGAGAGTGAGGTCCAAGCCAGGAGCAATCCATCCCATCTGAGTAAGATCAGTGACAGTAATTTTCCTCTGAAAGTAAGGTTTAGGCTTCTCCAGTCTGATACAGTTATCTTTTAATCAGCTGAATCCCTCCTAAGTGACTATTTTGCAGCAGAAAACTGCTGACTGTTTAAGAGGATTATAATGTATTTGTGGATAGTTTTCATTTAAGTGTTCTTATACTTGATTTTTCTGAAGTGATTTAGAATAAATTACTTCTGATGAATTGTAAAATATGCTGACAGGTTTACAAAGACTCGCATATTGAAAATTGATATGTAATCAAGAACTTTACTACAATTGATTAAAAATTCGTCACTTTGAAAAATTGATAATGGAGTACATTTTTTTTTGAAAATAGGAAAGTCATGAATAGGGTGTAAGTAGATTAAAAAAATCAAACCTCCTTTTTTCCCTGATTATTACACTAAAGAATATCTAAATGCACCATCAGCAAATTTAGGTTATGAATTCCTTATACATATAAATTAGAAAGAGTTCTTAGTGTTCAGTGCTGTGTCTTGGAATAAAATGTCGGAGATAAAATGCCTGGTTGTATTTCTTAAAATCTTAGCTGCAATGTAAGCTCACCAAATCAGTCTTCACTATGCTACATAGTCCGTAAAATTCTGGGTTTGGAATTTATCTGTTTTCTGCTACCCAGGTTTGAGACTGAAGGCAGTTGCAATCAACAAAATTAAATTACTGTTATGTTCAAATTTGGACGTGTTAATATTTTTTTTCTTTTTCATTTATAAACTAATTTGCAGAAGTGTCACAGCTATGATCCCAGAATAATAATTTGCCATTGACAAAGGTTCTTTAAATACTAGCCTTATTGAAAACATACAGTACTACCTTTCTAATTTTTTCTTTAATTTAGAATGGGAAAAACATTTTATACATGGTTTCTTTTTCTCTAGTTTTTGTTTAAAAAAGAGATGTACTTGTGTTGTTTTTACTCAGTTTCAAGCTGGATACATTTAATCAGTTGAGTCTAAGTACATTAAAAAAGGGAGAGAAGAGTGCCATCACATTTTTATTGTATTCTTTAATATGGTACTTGAAACTAATGCCTGATCATTTAGTCTATGAAGATTATGTTCTAACTTGAGTTTGTTGCACAGAATTTTGCACTAAAACAGAGCACAGAAACTCATTGTGCTCTGCCTGATCTTTTCTTTTGAGGGATGTGGGAGCAGGGTGCACAGAAAAAACCCAACGAACTAAAGAAACCGATGAAATTGGAATTCTCAATAGTGATAGCCTCTGAGACCCTTCCCTTCTGTCTTAAGAATGGAAGAAACAGCAGCTTGGACTTATGTCCTTCTGTGCTGTAGAATTTTAAAGTTTTCACTTGCTGACACCCTAAAAAAGAACAGAAAGCAACGCAGACATATATTTAAAATGTTTAAAATGTAGAAATTGTTTCTTGTTTTCAAACTTCCTTAGTTTTCCTGAACTTGCATTCTTCCACCTTGTATTTGGGGCAGAAATCACAGCTCATATCTCAATAGACATTATGGTCATTCCCAAGACCTCAGTTTTGCTATACATTATCATTTTATGGATGTCACAGAAACTTTACCAGTAACAAAGAACAAACACATTGAAATAGTAGGCAAAGGTGATTTAGATTTGGGGTTTTTTTTCCTAGTTTACTTTTAGATTGAAATGGATGACTTGTATTTCTTTTTGTGACAAGCTAGATGATATACTCTAATAGCTCTTTCTGAGAGCTCTGCTAGGCATGAATAGAATTAAATAAATCCAGGAACTGTAACGAAGCCTGATGGGAACAATATATTATTACATTACTAGTATGCTGCTTCTAGGTTTAGCCTTTGGCTTATATTTGTCTGCTTTAAGTGACACTTTATTAGTTCTTTTGATGTTATAGGAGTCAGTTTGGTTATTATGAAATAACACCAATGTCCACAGGTATCTTATTAATTCTCTTATTTATTATCAGTTTTGACAAAAAGTCAATGAAAAATAGGTGGCTAAAGAATGCAAACTGTGAAGTAAGCTTTTTTCCTTCAACAAAAGTTCTTCATATTCAGATACTGTAATATTTTTTATGCATTTCATATCATTAGAGAAGAAGAAAGCTAATAAAGTACTTTTTAAGCCAACCATGAATTCAGAAGGCACTGAATTTAAGAAACACTAAAGTTGCTTATAGCATGAAGATGGGAAAATGTTTTGAAATGGTATCAGATAAAAAAAATAAGTATCAACGCTGGGTCAAAATAATTAAAAGTTAATTTTAAGAGTCTAATACAAAATATAAAGTAAGGTCTGCATATACGTAGTATTGGTTTTAGCCAATCTATATATTAATACACCATTTTTTTGGTGAAAATTCTTAAAATTGGGAAGGGGAATCTGATGATACAGATGATAATTTGTGAGGCTACGCTGATGTTAACATAGCTTTGAAAAATTTGAGGTAGGAGATAATCTGACAATCAGACTGCTGATATATAGGGGTTCTTTTCTTGTGTGGGTTGGTGGCATTTTTTTCTCGTGTGAAGAGCCTAAGAAATGTGAATATCTAATCATCAAAAATGCAGTGTAGTTTAACTAGAAATACACTTAATTAGAAAAGAATCAAAATGTGTAGTTAACAGACATTTTATTGATCAAACCGTACCTTGATATAATATTTGACTTTTTATGCATTTATTTGGGTAGCGTTGTAATTGGTGTAACATAACTCGGAACTTGGATTCTGCATTACTGACTACAGGAAATTACTTCCTTCCCTGAAACTGTCTTGTATTTTCACTCGGATTCCAGATGTAGAAAGAAAGAGCATGACTTAAAAGAGTGAAACTCAGAAGAAGTACCTCAGTTGAGATTTTTGGGTTTTATTTGGTTTGGGGTTTTTTTAAGTGAAAAAGATGATTTTATCCTCTCAGTTGTCCAATGCATTTTACTCCCTGACCACTTTTTATGCATTACAACCATACTTGAATCCCTGTTGATCATTGTACACGTATTTCCTCCCCTGCCATCGTTCCAGGTCTTGCCTTGTCACATGTCTCTTGTTACATGTCTTTACTTTAAGTTGAGGCTGTGATATCTGTTGCCTTGAGTTAGACATGCACATATGCAGAGGTCGCTCTTTGAAATTCTGCAATTTCAGAAGTCATATATAAAATATAGGATGAAAGAAATCAAAAAGTAGCATTCTTTTTTTACTGAAGAGGAGATGTCTCCATGTGGATGTTGAAGTATTGGCACTAGTCAGGTCTTGCAACCTGACTTCAGAGAATAATGCTGAAATAATTTTTGGTTCTCAATGTCATAAGGATTGTGAGTCTCTTGCATGTTTTCTTGTTATCACTTTTTAATGACCTTTGTACCTGACTGTTTCAAATTTATTGGATATGTTCTTGTTCTCATTTATAGCCTGTAAATCAAGTTCCTCACAGCAGTGAAGGCTACATTCCTTTAATCACCAGTAACTAACTTCCTTAGGCTGTGCTTTTACTCTAAGAGCTCTGTTATCATCCTGGGCTTCTATTATTAGGGATTTCTGATGAACTAGAATTATTCTTGTCATTCTGAAAACACAGTAAATAGAATCCCATGTTTGCTTTCAGTAGGATTAACACCATGTTACTGTGACACAGATAGAAACACACAGCAACACACACAACAGGTGTTCAGGCAGAGAAGAAGAAAGGAAGTCTCCAGTTTATTGTTGACCTCATATATATAAGTTTCTGGATAGTGATCAGAGACTGGACAGAGAAGTTCCCACCTCTCCATCTCCACTGGTCACTTGAGAAGTCCATCAGGTGATATCTTTTCACAAAGGAATGCAAACAGGATCCTTGTTTATCTTGCAATTTATGAGAACTGACTCCACTATACTAAAACAAATCAGAAGGCTTATTTTCAGGGACAACATCACCATGTCCTTTCTATCCTTTTGTCACCCTCTTGCTTCACCTCCCCTCTACTTTTCTGGTCCTCAATATCAAATGTTACTGAATTTGGAAGTAAGTCAGGCAATAAGAATCATATTGAGGATCTCTGCAAAAAGGGTTTAGAATGAGTATGTTAGAGTGGTCACAGGGATGACATTCCCCACAACAAGCTGCTTGCCTGAACCCCAGAGCATTGCTGTCATTGAACACAACCTGTGACATATGGACACACTGCTTCACTTAAATGCTAGGGGAATAGGACAACTTTATACAAACGAGGAATATGGTCTCTTCGTGACTTAGAGGCTTTATTATTTAGGTTTAATATATTCTTTAGTCATTTCCACAGATAAGCCATATAGAAAGTTGATTATTAAAAGCAATGATCTCCTTTATTATTTTGTTATAATTTATTGAACAGTTTTCACTAGCAGTTAATGAGAGCAAGCAATCAATAGCTCTCAGAAAACCTGAAATTTAGTTATACTATGCTCCTTTTCCAGTAGTTTTGAGGGGGGTTTTATTTATGATAAAAATGCATTTAAAGAATTGAATCTCCATATTAGCATAACTGTAACAATGACTGCAGAAGCATAACCACAAAGTGCTAGCAGTATCTAGGATTATTTTTTCCCCTCTCCAGTAAATATATGTGTTAAAGGTAGTTGAATTTTTATAGAGGAAAGTAATTGCTTTCACTTTGCTCTCTCTGGTGTTCTGTATGAGCACTAATCAGTCTCAGGGAAACTCATTGTGCTCTGCCTGATCTGAAGCAGAGAGAATGAAATACTCATTAGATGTGCATTATCTACATTGTTCAATACAATAACTGTTGGGAAGCAGATAAAGAGGTAGCGATAGTGTTTTCCTACAGCTCTGTATGCAGTTAAAATAGTTTAAAAAGGGAATAGAAAAGATACTGTTTCTAAGAAAGCCTTGGATTTTATCTTTGCTACAGTGCTGCACTGCTTGAGATTCTGATTCTGATGACACTGCCATAATGTGGTCTTAAGAGTAGTTTCTTGTCATTATAAACATTATAGTGTAACATTTATAAGCTATGCAGCCATTCTATTATTCTTTAAAACTGGTCTTATATAATTCTTTAATTTATCAGGCTAGCTGCTACATGAGTAAATCAAAGACTAATAGCTGGAACAGATTTTCAGAGCCTCCAGTTTTCTTCTGGTCATCAACATATATGCTTGTGTAATTTGACATGTTGTAGTCAGTAAGTGGATGTCACTGTCATGTTTAACAATCCAAAGTTTGCTCTTTCCTTAGTGTATAAACCAGAGTTTGGGAAAACTGGCTGTGTTACTTTCCTCAGGCTGTGATGTGTCTGCTCTTAAGGCAGACCTCTGGGAGCTGACAGCTGCTTGGAGGTGTCTCTTGCTTCATCAGGACTGCTCTGGATAAATTACTGGAACTAGGATTTGTTTTTTTTTCCTTCTCTGGGAACCTTAGTCAGACATCTTCCAACTATTTTCAGAAAATGGTCACTGACATGCAGGGGACATGACATTATTAGTTAACACTACACGGCCATGTCACTATACAGGACATTGTGCTGTCAGCTGTGTTAAACTAGGGTAAAAATTCCTTCAGATTTTGCCCCGGACTAGTGGAAATTATAATTTTTTCCTGCCCTGGTGGTGATGGTGCAGTAGACAGGTAATATTTGAGCTTTTTAGGTCCTGTTGACTCCAAGTAGTGGAATATGGTGTGAACACTGGTAACTTAGCACCCTGAATATTAAGAATTCTCATATATAGGAAGAATAAGGAAATAACACATCCATGGGAAAGTGTGACATCTTCACAAATAGGAAAAGAAAAAATGAAATAAAACCCCTCACATAAAAGATGCTCTTAGGGGGGATGAGACTATTGACAAATGACTACATTTGAGTTAGTAGGATCATCTTTGGCATGAATGATAGCTCTGACATTGGAAAAGAAACATAATCATGTCATAGTGGACATGTTGATTTAAATTGCTTCTTTATAAGAAATCTATTGAAGTTATACTATGAAAAGTGTAGCAGGCTTGATAAATGGTTCTCTTTTGTACCTTTCATCTTTAATAATTTAAAACTTGAAATTCTCAGTAAATTAAGTCAGTGATTACTATAATACGTTCTAGTTGAGCAAATTCAATTAACAGTTGTTACTGCAGTAAAGTAATATCAGAAGTCTGTGAAACATCATGATAAGGAATTTGCATCAGTTGTCTGTCTCAATCACTCAGCAACAATATAAAAGTGGTTATGTTTTCAAAATCTCAGAAATGTTTAATCCTAGTTTTCAAGATGTTTTATCTGCAAGGGGGTGTGCTGCTGCCCTGAGCATCTCTACTGAAATGCTTTCAGTGGCAGACTCCTGTGGGTAAGGCTGAAACAGTCGACAAGCTTCACCCTTCCCATCATTTTCACAGAAAGTCTCTATAAGTCTGTTATTTATACCATTGCATTGGCAAGTTTCTTACTGAAAGCAGCAATATGATCATTTATTTATGCACCACACAGTTTCCTGAAATATTCCTGGGTGAATAGGTACTTATTTAATGAAAATTTGACTTGTCTGTTTGGGCTATATTAAGAAATTAGGGGTTTTGCCTGATAAAGGTTTGGTTTCCTCTAGAAAAATTTGAGAAAATTCCAGAATTATATATTTTGAATATTGTGTTGCATTACATGTATGCATTACATTAAATGTGCAGATTTGCCTCCCATCTCTATGTAAGATGGGAAAAATTTTTAAAGATAAGATTAGGTCTTCCATGAAACTAAGTTTTCTTGGTTATCTTTGCCTACTATATATCTCTATAGTTCAAGTAGTACAGTAGAAAATTATGTAACCATTATGCTTATAGAAACAGAAAGCAAAAAAATCTTGACCTTTTATTTTCATAGTTTTCAGTGATTCCAATATCTATTTGAAACACAGTAACCATAAAATAAATGCTCCCATCACACCGTAGCAGATGATACTGCCCTAGGGGCTGTGGTGTCTGAATGAGCTGTTTTAAATTTTCAGCAATTGAGATCTCTGTAAAATAGAATTCAACTCTCTTAGTTAAAATACAATGCAAAACTTGGCCAAAATCATCAGACAAGGAAAAGAAAAATGCACCATTCCTATCAGTGAAAAAATAAAAGTAGTGACATAGAGATATCTTTTACCAGTGTCAAATAATATTTGCTCTGGAATATGCCACAACACAAAGCTGGGTACTTCCAGCTTTCAAATTGTGGAGATGACTTCCTTTCTGAGTGCCAGGACTGCTCAAATGTTTCAAGCAGTCTTGGCTTGTCAGCACCCTGGAGAGGTAACACAGCCTCAGGCTTTCTCTGAAATCGCTCTCAAATCAGCTTTCACACCAAGTATGCAGCATTAAGCTGCCAGGTTAAGTAACTTACTGTGACTTCTCCCAAGATCCAGTAGCACCCTGTGAATGGTCTTCTCAAAGTTCAGATGATTGCAGAAGAAAAAACTAAGCCCAAAAAACTCCCAACAAAACAAAACATTAAAAAACACCAAACCAAACAAAAAACCCAAACCTTCAAAGAAAATAACTCAAAGCTTTCTGGTTAGATGATGAAATGTTATAACTAAAGTAATTCTCAGCGCAAGGAAGAAAGGGAGCTGGAAGGAATTCCAGAAAGCTGTAGAAAAAGAATATGTTCATTTGCACAGATGCATCTTCATATACCTTATTCCATACGCTTATGTGGATGTATTTTGTTGTTCTGGTTATCTATCTTCCTTCCAAAATAGGCCCTTATCTGTTTGTGTGGTTAAAGAATGGCCTGGGATGGGTGATTGTGCCTCAAGGTGCCTAAGGCAGAGCCTGAGCTCTCCCAGGAAGGCAGTGCAGCTGCAGGAGCTGGGTTGTGTGGGTTGGAGGGCACTGCAAGAACTTGCAGTGTGCTGGGACTGGCCTTTGTGGGGTATGCAGCAGGGCAGGGAGAGTGCAGGAGCTTTTCCCCCATTTGTTTTGTAAAAGCCTTTGTGTTAGTGAGGGTGATGGTTCTTTACTGTCATGGCCTCATTACACTATGATGGGATATTGTGTGCCTTCCAGTGGCACCCATGTTCACACAATATATGATAAAAGGAAGAAAGGGTACCCTTAGATATATGAGTCCATATAGATGGCTAGATGAGTCATGAGTGAATTTTTCTACTTTACATCCAGAAGAGCTTTTTGAGTTGCTGCATAAAGCTGTTGTGATTATACCTCAGTTTGTGACAAGCTATGTCTACTGTAACTTTCTGTAATATAACTTAAAATTTCAAAATTATGAGGATTACACCTTTAAAGGTTTAAGGGCACTGACCTCATCTTTTGAGGAAGAGAACTGTTTGCTGGAAACTCAGGTTGGAGGGCAATAAATCCTACAGAAGACAGGAAATTCTTGGTGCTAGGAATAAAACTGAGGGTCTCATTTAGAATAAGTAGCAATTGGGGTGTGCTTTCACCAGTGGGAAGATTAGATCCTTTAAATCAACTTTCATTCATAGGGGTTTTTTTGTGTTTGCTAAGAAGCAGTATTCATTTTAGACCATATGAAAACCTTTCCCGGTGTTTTGATGTAAAGCCTTTGGGAGATTATAAATCACAAATAACTCTGCTGTTTCACTTCATAGCTCCCACTTTCACAGTTCCATGTATTCAGTATGTCATTCAAGGTGGATAGAGTTTAATCAATCTTCAAAATGTGCAATGGGATAAATTCCCAATGTTTAATTTTTCACTGTGCTCAAAACTTCAGTAAAAAAGGAAGAAAAGAAGGCCCAAAAACCAGATGACCATTGGAGAATATAAAGACAGACCTTTACTCATATCCAAAACCTCAAAAATTTTAACTAGAAATAGGGTGTGAATCACTCTTGTAGTTCATCTCAACTCAGGGTTTTAAGAGAAGTCTTTGGTTTATAAAAAACAAACAAAAAAAACCCCAAAGAGCAAACTAGTGCCAAATGAAAAAGTATTTGTTGTGAACAGTCTTGTATCTCCTTTTGTAAGGAAGATGTTTAAATTTTATTTTCCTTTGTTTACTATATAAACATTTTTGTCATTTAAATACCCTTCATATTATAAATATATAGGTTCTGATCAATGATAAAATAAAATTTTGAGTTAAATAATTAATTTAACTGTTAAGAATTTCACTAAAAAGGATACTGATCTGTGTCACAGAAAATCCTTTCAAGTTTCCAGAGAAATAGGTATTTCATTGTCTCTGCAACTGGAAATAAATTATGTCTTTCAGAGCATATTTCTTAGTGAAGTAGCTCACTTGTGATAATAAAAGTGCTATGTCTAGTTATATTTACATATGTTAACAAAATGTCCTGTGGCTGTCACCAGCTACCATACTATTCGATCCTATGTGTAACTTAAAATTCATTTTATTCTTCATTATGTGACAGAGTAGTGTTCATTTTGCCATTATCCTCATGTTTATATACATACTGTGTATATAGTAGTATAATTTACTGCTAGCAAATAACTGTTGTCTATAGCTTTAATCTTACACATGAAACCAGGGTTGGCAATTTACTCTTTCTACAAGTATGTTCTTACTTCATTCTTAATATCCCTTTAACTATGATGTCAGGTAACATCATGGAATTTTTTAGGGGAAAAAAACCCCAGCAATCATAAAAATAAATTAAGTAGCTTCCCTGAAGTTAATTTCAATAGGCTCATTTTCAATGAACTCCATAATATGGCCATACTATGGGAAAGAAGCCAAACAAAAAGGTTGCTATGGGCTTTTCAAAAGGCATATGGTTTTACAATCCAACGTGATAGCCAAGGAAAAATTAGAGAAAAAAAAAATATAATTAAAAAAATACAGGATAAAAGAGACTACACTTGCAAGAGACAGATATTTATTCTCTGTTTTAAGACAAGTGGCTGATGTGACAACTTCCACAACTTCTGTAGGTCACCATTTCATCCCATGACCATGGTTTATACTGCTCTGGAGTAATTCCTGTGTGCTGGTAGCAAGCTTGCATTCAGTTGAGAAAAGCAAAAGTGCAGAATTTACCCTATTTCAGGAGTATCTAAGAAAATATTGTCTTTTTCAAAAATGTTTTTGTTTTTGTTTTTGTTTTTTTTTTAAATTTATAAGCTCTTCCAGGCTCTGTCTCAACCTCCAGAGATAAAAAAATCCCCAAAAACAACAACATAAAAGCCTAAAGTAACAAAAAAATCTTTAAAAAGTTTCTGCAAAATCTTTTCATAACATACTACTATATCTGTGTTATGGTTGTTGTCCTAAAGGTCCATTCTGTAGTCCTGTTTGTGGCCTCCTTGCTTGTTTAGCAGAAAGAAAATAACCAGTTAAAGACTATTTATCTTTTCACAAATAAGTGTAATATGTCACTGTGGAGAGTAACAAATGATGCGAACCTCGTTTGGCAAATTCATCTGACTTCAATCTTTATTCAAAACTGACCCCCTTTATATATCTTCTCAAGCAGGCCATCTCACTGGTCAGAAGAGTGCCAGAACTCTTCATCCCATTGGCCAAAACCAAAAGACAGAGAGAACATCTGTCCCACAGACAGGAATCCAAAACATTAAACTCGTGACATAAACACTAGCTCTGTTTCTATCAAATCTTGTGAGAACCAGGCCTTCCTAAACCAAAACATCACAATGAAACTGAACCCAGAAACTCAGAAACCTCAGGCCTAAGAAACCCAGACTACAGTAATAACTGTACAAAAGGGTGACTTTCAAATCTTGCACTGGGACAAATTTAAAAAGTATGACCTGTCCTGCCTTCTATCACATAGAGATGCTGATACTAATTATGAAAGTTAGAATATTCATTTTATCTTCTGTGAAGGAAGCCACAGAACAAAGTGATTGTACTGTCTCCAATAAGTTCTGCAACTATTTATAGTATTAATTTAGCTTTTCTACTTCTTTGTACCAAAATTATAATCTCATAAATAACTATACTACTTAGCTATTTTGATATTTTAGTGTTTAATCTAAAAATAATTAACATATTATGTAATTAGAATTTGTATTATTTAAGAACTGTCTAAAAATGTGTTTACACTCTTTGTCATACACTTCACCATCAGTAATTACTATCTTATTCACACAGTCAAGATTTCAGATCCAATGTAGCAACAGTTGGTGGTATAATCCATTTGCCCTATTAATCTCCATGACTGCATACATTTTCATTAGGGCATGACATGATTCATTTACTTTCTTATTCACCTGCAAGTATGAAAAATGATTGTGACAAGTGAGATCTCATTACAAGGATCAGAGCAAGTTTTAAACACAGATTAATATCAACTCAACTAAAAAAACACAAAGCCAAAAACCTTCCCTGAAACAAACTTCTAAAACTAAACATGAACAGATTCAGCTTTTGAAGTTTTCCAGGGATGGGAAGGAGGAAATAGCACTGTTGTGCTGCTATAATTTCTTGATGCTAGAGGACTAGAATGGGTATAAAATGTGTTCTTCAAGCACCCAGCTCTGCTTTTAAGTCATAGGAGCAAGCGCACAGATAGGAATCTCAGCTGCTAGTCCAGCTCTAAGACTGCTTTGTTTCTGTACCAGAGCTTTGGATTACTTGCTTCCAGGTTTTATTTTTTACTTTGGTGTTAGCATATCAAAGAAATTCTACCTGGAAACTATATGGGATCATTTGGGGTTTTATTAAATTACTTTTTATGAAGTACTTTATTAATGTATTTTTGGTTATGCATTTCATATGCATAGGTTATATGTATAAAATTTATGAAAAAGTTAATATTTTCCTGTAGGGGAAAAAACCCTCACATTTCAGGTTTCCTGAAACTTGTGTGATAAGAAATTAGCATTATAGCATTGCTGCCATTCATAGCAGGTTTTGAGTTGAATTCACTTTTAGTTTTGTGAAATTAATTGATTTTTTTTTCCAGCTAGAGATAAATACTTCCTGACAGGTGATAAAAAGTTTAGTAGTCTATGGGACAGATAAATGGCTTTAATTATTGTTCTACTTTCAGTACGCTGCTTTTGTTGCAATAACATCAGTTTGGCTTGTTTAAAAGAAAAAAAAAAGTCAAGTAAATCTAGAACCAACTTAAAATAAGCAGCAGCAAATAAATATTTGCTTGGATTTCTGTCTTCATTTTGGAAGAAACAAAAAGGAAAAGCCCAACCCCAATAAGAACAAACTCTACACACAATATTATATCAGTACTTTTCTAAAATTTCAGGTCAGAGGATACTATTGGATTGTCAAGTCTGTGTTTGTGTATCAGAAACTGATGTCTGTTTTCCTGTAGTGTCAATTATCTTATGAATATTTAAAGAGAAACCCAGGATCATACAGCTTTCTGTAAATTACTCTTTGCATCATAATTCCCATAAGGCTGCACAAGACAGCAAAAGATGACTAATCCAATACTTTTCTAATAAATTGCTCTAATCATGAGCCAACTTTGATTTCTGTGTTCTCACTGAGCTAGAATTTTGAACGTAATTCAATTTCTTAATTTTGGAAAAATACCCTTGAGTCTGAAAATTATCCTTCCCCTCAGAGACAATCAGGGTTCAGTTTGAGACTTAAAAGTCCTACATTCAGTATTTCTGACTGTTGCACCTTTTCCCAGAAGTTTTCCTGATCAATTGGGAACGAGATGCTGCCAGTGAAGCTCAGCTAGGGGTAACAGTGGTAAAGAACATATTAGTGATGCCGTGACACAGATAAATATTTATTCACCTGCTTGAAAATCTATTTAAAGTTACCTACTTGCAAGCAGGCAGCTGGGTTTTCTTGATAACAGTCTGGAAGCTGTCATAAACAAGTGCAATGTGAAAGGGAGTATAGTGGGCATTATTAAATGATTAGGAAATACTTAGTCTTCTTGCTAATACCTTGAAACCGTATCCCTCTGAAAATGTGCTTCTCTCAAGGGGAAGTTCCTGCTGCCCACACAGCTCTGAAATCTGTGCCTCACAAAAAGTCTCTTAATATTTATTAAAACAGGTTTTGAAAAATATCTAGATTTAGAAGAAACAGTGACTTTTTTGAGACAGTAGCCACTCAGCATACAGGTGTAATTTTTCAGGAGAAAATAAGTTTTTATGAGAATTAAGATTCTATGGGTCTCCCTTTACACAAGCTAAACTGTCTGGTATGAGCCAAAGCAGAAGGGTGTGGCAAAAGTGAGCTGGAGAAAATGTGCCCTCTGTCAGAAAGGGATAAACGGATCATATGCTCAGAGAAATTAGAAGTCAGGGAAGTGAGAGACCCTTCCATTCACCCCAATTTTAGAGAGCAGCTGAATGCCATGAAGGAATGTCAAGCATAGTCCTGTGCAGCATAACCCAAGCCTCTGAAGTTACTCCTTGGCTTGCATTGCAAATATTAGAACTCAAGCAATATAATTAAAAAAACCCAAAAAACAAAACAAACAAACAAACAAAAAAAAAATTCAAAAGTACAATTCAGAAATATCTGCTTTGCCAGGATTCAGAAATATATATGTTTTTGCAATATGTAATCTTTAATATAAGCCAAAATACTGTCTAAAAATGTCTTAAAAGTATATATATATATATATTTTTTTTAAGTTAAAAATAGTCAAGGGGAAACAGCATTTCATTTCAGTAAGAACAGTATTTCACCAACAATTATAGCTTTTAGTATGCTGGATCTCAATACAATATGTAATCAAATCAGCCATCTACAAAAATCCTCTTGTGCGTGGAAAATTAAAAACATAAATAAAATTGTTCAAAAATATTTTAATATCTCATTACTTAAAATTAATCTTTTTTTTAATAATCTTGCTCAAAGGTGTTAAAAAAAAACCCAAACCGATTCCAACCTCACCCTTCCCTAGCAAACACTAATATCACATAAGATCCTCATGGATCCTTTATTATGGAGACATTTGATTTCATTATGGAAACCATGTCTTTTTTTATTGATAATAAAAGGCTAAACAAAATTACTGAATAGGAAAACATATAATTCTAGTCGCCCAACTATGGTCAGAATCAAGGAATTGGTTTATATTAATTAATTAATAAAAGTGCCATAAGACTGCCTACTGCGAAAGATTCTTCTAAAATGTATAAGTACCATCCTAAGATTACATACATCTATTTAAAAAAATATCCCTTAAAGAGGCAGAAAAGGGGTTGTATAAATCACCAGTGAATTTCAAAGGTAAGTGGGTGACTGTCTCCCTTGCAAATCTTTAACAACACAGGCTTATAAGTCCAGATACAAAGAAGTCTGGGGAGGCTTAAAATTAGAAAGATAACTGTATCCAATTTTTTTTTTTCACTAAATGTACCTCTAATGAATTTTATTCATTAATTGAATGTGATTGTGTTGAAACTTTTTTTTTTTTTTTTTTTTTTTTTTTCTGTAATGAATGCTTCCTATGGGTTGTGATAATGAAGCTTGTAAGTGGTGTTGTTGTAAAGTTCAGCCTGCGTTCCAATGCGTGGTATAGATAGAACAAATATTTTCAAAGATTTCTCATTTTTCAGATCATTTAGTTACTCTTTGCAGGGCGCAAAATAATTAGGATTCTTCATAAAGGTCTCTGTTTCCTAATATATAAAAGCCTTTTTCTGTGCTGTACCTCAAGCTGCCTGCTTGTACCTATCTTAGGTACTTTATGAGTTCTTAAAAATCCATTTGGCTACTGAAATAAATCATGAGCTCTGAGAACAGTACTTGAAGTTACTGCCAACATAGCATGCACTCACATTGGAAAAATTTTGGTATTTTGTATTTTTCATAATTTCAATGATGCACTTCAAAGAAAACTCAAACACTTTAAATACTCAAATATATTTCTTCAATACACCATAACTCTTAGACATTTGTGAATACTTTTTTTTATACCTGATAGATGGCACCTGTATGTTTCTTGCACAATTTTTTTTAGCTGTATATAAAAAATACATGATAGGAATTATTTTTAAAAATAGAAAATGACTGTGTACCTATCATTAACATATGCACCAATAATTTATATATAAGTGCAGACATTCCCTTTTGTCCCCTCTCCACCCCACCCT